>CM062810.1:549104041-550304041 GCA_031772625.1 Pinus tabuliformis
TAAGTCTAGAGTTCTTCCCTTGCTAGTGAAAGAGTTTTTCTTAAAATTTATGATGGTTTAGAGTGTAAAATCTCAAACCCTACCTCTTTGCAATTTTTCTCAAAAAAAAATTCCTAGGGTTTGTATTTATGTTTTTGCTACCAAGTCTATTCCATCACTCCCTTACTCTTTGACTCCTCCATTTATTTTTCAGTTTCATCCACTCATTCCCTAATTCCTATATTCCTAAAATCATTCACCCCTATCCCCAATTTCCATTTTCCCAAATCCCAACTACAAAATCCCCAAACCCTAATTGATGTCCCTAAGCTTACATACTATTCCCTAAACCCCCTATTTTCCAAAAAACTTGTCATAATATTCCCAAAACCCCTCATACCCTCTCCCTCCACAGTCCCTCATACATTCTTACGCTTGGTGGCAGAAAACTAAAAACAACAAAAATCTCTTCATACTCATCAAGAAAACTCACACATTAGCAAACATGGAATCTAATCCTTCATATGATCGAGATGAAGAGACACACAGTGACTCTCCTACATAAATGCATGCACCAAGGAGACCTCACAAGGGTGGAAAACATATACGAGAGGAGCCTACTTCACTTGCCGAGCTGTAGGTCTACCCTTTTGCTATCACATGCTTCCAACACCAATCCTGTTATCAATTCTGTGAGATAGTTGCTAAAGTCCAGTATCATCATGAGTTGGCCAGGTTGTTTGTGCTTCATCTACATAATGGCCAAGCCACTCTAGCTAGTGTGACATTCACCTTGACACCAGAATCTATTTCTCTAGCAACCGAGATTCCTAATCTCAGAGAGAAGTGGAATAAAAGGTATCAAATTGATGGGGAACATTATGAGCCATACATCAAGCCTGTCCATTTGGGACAACTCAGCAGAGTTTTTCCCTTTCGGTACTTGAAAGACTCATATGCTCCATTGAAGAAACTCATAATTAAGTATTTCAGATGTGAAGGTCAGTTTTCTCGCCTATATTCCTATCATATCAAATTCTTGATGCACTTTACCAGGGTAAGAATCATGAATCTCCCCTACTTCATGTGCCGAAATATTGAGAAGATGACCACCCTAGTACAAAAGAAAACTCCTCAGTAGCAGTATAATAGTATATATCATTTTTCACTCATCAAAATTGTGGTCATGCATCAGCTTGGGTTGCAGGGCATCTCATGGGAGGATTTCATTTCTCATGAGTTCTTCACGGCTCCTCAAGTACCTCCAAAATCTTTTCATGAGACAGGTGGACCTTCACATCAGCAGGAAGGTCATGAGACACAGACCGCTAGTGTGTCGATGTTCGTCACCTATCAAAAGGGCACTAGAGGGTTGTTTGCAGCAGTGAAGTGAGTATTATCTCCACCCAAGGTGGAAGGGGTCTCGCTTCCTTCATCAGTACAACAGGTTCATGATAAGGGCAAGAGGCCATTACATGACAAGGGGCCTTTAGGTGAGCAGGAGACCGATTTCATTCTCATTCAGGATGATGACACTGATTTGGGCCCACAAAGCTCAAAGCTCAAGGAGGTCATCCAATAGAAATAGGCGGACATCAATGCTTTGTCCCTCAATTTAGAAAGAGCTAACTTGATAATAAAGTACCTATAGCAAAGAAACAAGTAGCTAGAGGATCAACAAACCATTATGGAGTTGCAAAACATACGAGAAAACTGTGAAGCTGCCAAAAGGAGGAAGGTGAAGCTCACATCACCTGAACAAGAAATCAATGCTGATCGTGAGTCTTGGCTTGAGAGAGATAATATCCATTTGGAAAAGTTTTTAGAGAAGGCCAACAGGGATAAAACAATGTTGAGGCATATGGCCTATCATTACATGGTGAGAAATAAATGTCACAAGGCAAGAATCAGAAGCTTAAAAGAAAAGTTGAAGAGGGCATCAAGGAGGTGAAAGGAGAAAGATAGACTTTAGATATTAGTTGAGGCTTCCTTGGCCCAGCACAACACTTGATGGAACACTTAGCCCAAATTTCAAAAAAATTGGGACACTTTTGCATTTTTGGAATTTTTGGGCCAAAACACAGGTTTTTCTGCCCAATGCGTTGTGCCACCTGGTGCTCGCTTTTGATGGGGGACTCCTTTTGATGAAGACTAAACATTTTTGGATTTTTCATGGAAAAATATGCATGCCTACCAATGGCAAAGAAATTTTGACAGTTTCTGAGCCCCCAAAAAGGTCAAAAACACCCAAAACAAATGACCTTTCTGCCCCTTTTTTGACACAGAGGAAGCAGTGTTGGGAGAACTCAGTTTTGGAGGGGCCAATGGAAGCCAAATTCAAAAATTCCACTTGCTATAGAAATTAGATAGGTAGACCTTTCCAAAAAGCACACTTGGAATAGATTTGAACACTAGGAAGGCCTTCAAAAGTTGTTGCATATAGGCACTATGCATAGAGAAATCAGCGTGGCGCATTGGGGAAATTTTGTTTAGTTTGACCAAGAATACTCTGTTTTTCGCCTACTTTCTTGACAGTTTGACTTCTCTCCTTATTAATGTCAAAATTATGATGTAATTTAACGTAAATTGATAGATCTTGATGTAATTATATCAAATTTTCACTCATGGAGGTATATTCATCTATCAAAAAGTAGTTTGGAACTGAATGAATCAATTCCCTAGTTTCTAGAGGCAAGTTGTTCCACTGTCTAATTTTTAGTTCTCAATTTAGAATTAGTTGGAATAGCTCCTCAACTTATGAGCTCAACCCCTAGAGGCTAGGATAAGTTATTTTTGGCCTATATCTTGTGATTTTTCAGTTATTAGCATGGTTGGACTTTTGAGAAAGCTTGGAGCTTCATTGTATACTCATCTTAGCAGTTTTGGCTAAGGAATAGACCAGGGTTTGCAGCACTTTATGGGATTCATGTGGTATCTTGCTTTGGTATTGTGTTTCCTTATATAAATTGTAAGTTTATATGTGTTTTATGTATGCAATTATCTCTCTTGCTTCTTCTTAACTAAAACAAACAAGGATAAAGGTAAAATCCATTGAAATTGTAGTGCTCTACCTAGGGTTTGCTTAGTTATTAATGTTTTTAGCTATTTGAAGAGGATCCCTAAGGTTTTCTTGTCCTCTTCAACTCCTCACCTATCTAAATCTCTCCATTTCATTCAATTTGAAGTGCCAAATAATTTTCCTACCTTGCCCCATAGAGATCTCTGCAAAACTAAGCCTCATTCCCTAGACCCCAATCTGCCTTTCCATTTGAGCCAACAAAACATCATTATAATAAATCAAACTCTTCTGCAAACATACCTAGCCTAAGATAAGTATTCAAATAAGTCATCTCAAGCCCTCATTGATCATATTTTTCTGATATTGACAAGGAGAGAGCCCTCTCCCGACTTGGTAGGGCTAGCTCCCAGGTTAAGTGTGGTTTGATGTTATCCTAGATTCTACCTTTCTCAGTCTGAGGTAGATTTAGGAACTAACAGCTGGATTTTCCCAACAAGCTTGGAAATTTTGAAAGGAATGATCATTGATGGATGATGTTGGAAGGCAGTTGTTGACTATGAGATCTCTTTGTACTTCTGAAACACCTTCACTGCATCAAACATTGACATTTACCCAAAAATCATGTAAACAGGAAGAATGTCAATGATCTAGGAAAACAAAGTTTAATGAGCTAACTGTCTACTTCATGCATGAAGAAAAATTGCAGAATAAGATGGAATCATTGATGAGATCTAATGTAATAGTAAATATGGAAGAAATGATAACTAAATCCTACTCTTGCAAACCAATCAAATGTTGGCCTAAGTAGAAAAAATCCTAAATTCTATGAGAAAGTAGAATTCTATATTTTTGGGGTTGCATAGGAGTTCCTTCCTCAAATCATGATCCATGAAGGAATAATTGAGGCCAAAACACCTATTGACAAATTTTTGATGTTCCTTTATCTTTTCTATACTACTTCTGAAGTAAAGCATAAATGGAAGCGAACTAATAAGTAACTAATCAAATCTACACTACTTGCAATGAAATAATCCTAAAGACAATTCAACCATGAGCTATGAAATCAATCTAAGCATAGAAATACAAGAAGAGGAGCCTTTTCTACTAGTGTTGGGCCCTAACCCAAGAGCTTCAGCCCTCTAAGTTAACTCAGTGATGGATCAGGAAAAAACTCATTCTCATTATCAAAACAGGAAATTACATAGCAATGTCTTTCACAAGTCTTGAACTTGAAAATGACTAGTGTTTTTTATAGCAAAAATTTGAATCCTAATGAGGTTCTAGGCCTCTTTATTTATACAACTGAAGTCTCCAATGGATTCCTTAAATAAATGGAGGCTCATCTCCCGAACTCGAGATAAACTAACTCTTTAAATGTCACTTTCTCGACTGCCCTTTTATCTCCATGACTTGTCTGCTTGTACTCCGAGGTAGTGTGATTGATGGAGAAATATTCGAATGAGGGAGGAGTTAAATGAGGAGGATTTACCTCCTACAATATCTCTTCCTTGTCTCATTCAAGTTTCAGGCCTTAATCTAGCCAAAATTCCCTGATTTTCTCTTCACAAACCTAAAGTCAATGCACATTAGTCCATTAGGCATAAGATCTCACTTTGAATCATCTCATTAAACAAAATTTAATCAAAATACGTAATAAATTGTGAGAAGAGTTGGTTTGACTAAGCTAAGAGGTGAATTAAGGTCCATATAGTTACACAATGATGAGGCTCATCATCGCCCCCCTACTGAAAGTTTTGCTCATCGTCTGAGCAACTCAATCAATATCTATGTCTTTCATAACTCTAGTGGCTTCCCTAACATCCCATGCTTCTATTGTAGTTTCCTCTTCTTGCGCATAGAATCTTGCCTTCCTTTCTATCTCCTCCCACTTCTCTCTTTCTTCCTCTTCCCTCCTTCTAACATCCCTAAGAGTAGTGGTGGACTGAGTTTCAAGCCAATCCAATTGATTTTGAGTCTTTGGAGGGTTTTCTTGTACATGGGTGTCTTGTTCAGTGCTTCTCTCATTCTTTGAGGAGAATGGTACTTTCTGATTTTCAAAATGTATGGCAAAGTATTCCATCTCCTTTGGCAATCTTGCATGTTGTCATCCCTTAACATCCTGAACATATCCTCATAATGTGTAATTGCTTGCTCTTGGGCAGGAAGATACCTCGGTGCAAGTTGAGGATCATTTGCCATTAAATTATGTTTACTAATGACAACCATTGGATTTGGCTGCTAAAATCTTATCATGAGAGGCTTTGTTTGTTCCCTTGCCATTATCTTCTTCATTTCTGTGGCCCTTTCTTCCCCATGTTTCATCCATGATGCCAAAGCCATCAAATGTAAATCCCCTAGTTTTGCATTAGGGTCCCATTCATTCAAATATGTCAAGACTAAGTTATGTAGGTAGAACTCAAACATATTTACCCTATCCTCGAGTGTGCTTTGATCACAAAGATATGAGCTGTATATAATCATAAAATGCCATAGTTCCTCTCTGTGCTAGGGTCTTGATTTGGAACTATAGCCATTGTTCCTTAAGGTATAATTCATAGGACTTAGCTAGCATCCTGCACTAGATTACCTCTAAGTATAGACTGGCCATGGATTCCAATTGATTCTCTCTTTCTTGTAGTTGTCCTTTCAACCGTGCATTTTTTGCCTCCAACTGAGCTTTCATTATGGCCTCTCTATCCCTCATGATGCTCAGTTCTCTGCCCATCTCCTTAAGCTTTTCCTCCATGTGACCTGTGTCCTCCACTCCCTTGGACTTTGCAATCTCCATCCATCTATGTTCTCTTTCTCTTTCTTTCTCAATCTCAAAAAATAATGGGATGGAAATTTTTTTTGGAGTGACCCTACCCCTTTTAATAAATATGTAGTAGGAGTCAAGGTTAGGTTGAGGACTAGGTTCCCTTAGCCCTGGATCCTCCTTCTTTGTTTCTTGTTGCATACTCCCTTATTTTTCCAGTTTCTGATTTTCCTGTAGGTTTAGCAAAGTTTCTTGTAGGATTGCCTTTACTTCCCGTAGGTCATGCTATGTATCCTGTAGGATGTCCTTCCCTTTGGATGAGGCAGATCTAGTCACAGGCCTTCACACATAAGTGATAGGAGACTTAGGAGAGGCTTGTCTTAAGGATCCTTCTCCTTGATCTTTTATAAGAGGATCCATCTTCTCCTACTTCTTAGGTCAGTCCTCAATAACAATAGGATCCTTGGTGGGAGTTTTAGGTTTTCCCTTCCTTATTCTTGTACTTTTTATTTTCCTAAAGTACAATGGAGTTTGTCTTTGTCTTTTTTCTTTTTGATTGATAGGGGTGCTAAGGGCAGTGTGGGCAGTTGTTGCCTCTCTTTCAGTTGGTTCTGGAGACACCCTGGGTGACTCCTCCTTGTCTTCTACCTCCTCTTTTCCATTCCCCTTTTCATCTTTGTCTTTCTCCTCTTCTTATCCCTCTAGTTCCTCACTTTGTTCATCTATTTCCTCCTTGACATCTCCTTCTGTCTCTTCACCACTTTCCTTCTTTTTTTCTTCTTCTTTTTCAATTTCTTCTTCATCCTCTTCACTGGCAGTGGGGCTCTTGTCATATTCAAGGGATTTTATATCTCCCTCTATTTGCATGTCTCTAAACGTTGCCCATGTGATAGGAATTTTGAGGTGTTGGAGGGCATATTATATGATGAGTCTAATTAACCCATGATGGGCTAGATGTTGATGGTTTCCTTCCTACACCTTCATGCTCATATCTATCATTGATTAGAGAAGGAAGTAGGGTATGTTGAGTCTATGTTGAGGAGGTGTGTCTACCCCAAACCTTAATTCTTAAAGAAGCCTAAAGTGGTATCCATATACCAAACTGTACCTACCTTCACATGAGATATAACTTATAAGGTGGTAGCTAATTTCATTCCAAGGATAGGGTAGGCTTGCTCTCCTCACTCCATTTTTTTCTTCCATGGCCTCCTCTCCTTCTAAAAAGAATTTCTTCTTGGCAGTTTGGTTATTTCCCTTATCCTCATTTCTTCAAGGCACTCCTAAGGGAACTGTGGTAAATATTCCTATGAGTTCAGGGGTGAGTTCTATGGAGAGGCATATGACCACAATAGTGGCATGGGTCCTAGTTAGTGGAACAAGGGAGAGAGAAAAATCTTTGGCTACTTCATCATCATACCCCCTGGATTTCTCAAAGAAACCCATCCAATTATGCCTTGTGAATATCTCTAGCATAGGAGGGTGTTGATGAATCCTCATGGTGTTGATGGGATCCCTTCTATTAAACATTACTATCATTTTCTCTGATGGATGAAGGAGTGTAGAGGTTAGATATAAAATTTAATGAAGGAAGAAATTAATCTGAATTTTCTATGTATACAATTCCTTTATACTGCAATCAATTTCAACAAACTAGAAGCTTTTTTTATGTTCCTTTCACTTGGAAAAATGTGGGGAAATGTACAGCCTACCTCCTTAACACTACTTGATGAAGCCACCCTCTATTTTTCTCTTCGAAAGTTGCTCACTTCCAATCCTGTAGACTTCCTGACCATATCTTGTAGGATCTCCTGTAGGATCTTGTAGGATGTCCTGCGCAGGAAGAAAATGAAATTTTCCTTTCCTGTAGACTATGTGAGGGCCGAGAGATATTTTTTTAGTGTGAGCCTTGAGAATGTGAATACTACTATGGTTGGGGATCAATGTTTATTTCCTCTTATGGGTGATTCGAGTGAGGTGTTGTGCTGGAAGTCGAGGTATGAATATCTATTTTTGGACCATTGGTCCCACTACCACATCATCATTCTCCTCACCTCATAATCAACTCCCACTTCAGGCATTCATAGCTTAACTACTTCTAACATCATCCTTCTTTTCCTTGACTGCTGCCACGTGTGGAAGGACTAAATTCTTTGTCCTCATTGACTGAACGAAGGTGGCCAAGTTAACTAGCCATATTTTTCTTATAAAACAACTCTTTCACATAGTTTACATTGTTTGATCACATTATGCGAATGAGAGAGTGGAGGTGAGGTACTTACCTGTGGTAATGATACCTTGATGTAGTTTGTTGAAGAAATGAATTCTTGTTGTGTGTTGGTTGCATGTGCTTTTCTCCCTTTTTTATTGTCCTTTGATGATTTTCTTTGATGTGCATGTACTTGGTCTTGATGATGATGATGCTGATGTTGCTGCTAGTCTCTGGAGGATCTTCTTCTACCTTTGGATCTCCATGCTTGAAACTAACTGCAATTTGTGCTTTTTGTTTTGTGGGATAGGCTGCTATAGGATTTTCTACAGGATGTCCTGTAGTTGCTTCTCCCTCAAAAATTTTAATCATTTTCTACTGCTAGGACCTGAGGATGATTGACATGGGTAGAGAAGGGGTTTAGGGATTTGTGCACGAGGAAAAATAACCTTCAAGTTTTTTCCCTTGCTCTTATCTTCATCCTCTTTCCTCTGTGTTTTTTTCTTGAAGACTATAACTTTTTTGAAAACTAACTTTTGTGATGAATGCATGGGTGATCATGGTGGAGAGAGGTATGGTGAGGAGATGGTGAAGTAGGGATTTTTTTTTGACATGGGTAGGTCATTCCCTTACTCTAGGTTTACTTCTTTTAGGATTCCCAAGCCACTGGTTTTAAGGGAATCCTATAGAAAACATAGAACCCTTGCAAATTGAGGCAAATGAGTGGAAAATTGAAAGAATGATGGAATGATGAAGGATAATGAATGCAGAAATAAAACATGAGCTAGATAGGTCCCTTTTCATTCTCCATTGTTGCTCTGATCATCCTCTTGCTGACCTGCAAACAATATTTTCTTAATTTTTCTTTTCTCCCTTTTTTTTAAAACAACTAGTCTGCCTCCAAGAGGTTTTCATCCTAGCTGCTTTCCCTGGGCGCCTCAAGAGAGGTTTTCACCCAGAGATCTTTTTATTTCTCTTTTTTTTTTTGTTTTGACACCGTTGTGTCGCCTCAAGAGGTTTTCAGCCCAACAGTGGGACTCAAGTGCCTCATGGAGGTTTTCACTGGAGTCTCCTTATTTTTCTCCTTTTTTTCTTTTTTTTTAGTGGCTTAATGAGGTAGGAGCTGAGACTTTCTCCACCACCATCCTTGTTTTTTTGATACCATCAATGAACTCTTGCTTTGACAATGGCCTCTTGTAAAATTTCAATCTATGCCCATTAACAAGTAAAGGAATGGTCTTTGCATCTATGGTTGTAATATGCATTGAACCATTATCATAACATTTCTCTATGAAATATGGCCCTAACCATCTAGTCCTTAACTTGCCCTAAGATTATTTATATCTAGAATCATATAAAAAAGCCCAATCACCATCTTGAAATTGCTTGTCCTTGATGTTCTTGTTATGCGATATATTCATTTGAATTTGAGTTACCTCTGTGTGTAGGAGGGCCTGCATTCTAAACTCATCTATCCCATTCAACTCGAGCAATCTCTCTTTTTGTGTACTGCTGAGATCTAGATCTAGTTGGCTTCCATCCTCAATGTATTGTACTCAAATTCAATGGACAATACGACCTTCTTCCCATAGACCAACTCATAGGGTGTGAATCCATTGGTGGTCTTCCAGGTGGTATTGTAGGTCCAGCTGGCCTCAACTAATCTATCTACCCAGTCTTTTATGCTTCTACTAACCACTTTGGTCAGAATGCCCTCCAACACTCTATTGGTCACCTACACTTTCCCATTAGCTTGTGGGTGATAGGGAGTGGAGGCTCTATGCTTGATCTTGTGTTGGTTTAACAAGTCTTCAATCATGTTGGGTGTAAACTAGCTGCCTTGATCAGTGACCAATTCTCTAGGGTACCCAAACTTGTAAAAGACATTTTCCCTTAAGAACTCAACAGCGTTCTCCTCTGTTGCTATCTTGATTGCCTTGGTTTTAGCCCACTCTGTCAGATATTCAGTTCACACAATGATGTACTACTTTTTCTTCGAAGGAGGGTCAATTCCTAATAAAATCCACACCCGGCTTGTCAAATGGCTCGAAAGTCACTTAAGGTTGCAGAGGCACTTCATCCCTTGGAGTAGGCTTTCCCATCCGTTGGCACCGATCGCACTGACTAGTATATCTTGTCACATCCTGATGAAGAGTGGGCCAATAATAACTAGCTTGTAACACCTTGAATGTTGCCCTCTTTGCTGCGTGACCTCCACAAGGCCCATCATGACAGGTCAGAAGAATGTCAAAGACTCTATCCTCCCTGACATATCTTCTCAGAATTTGATACGGGCCTAGTTTGAAGAGGTTTCCCCCAATACAACTGAATTGGGTGTGCTTCTTCACAATCTTTCTTTTCTCTTTGGAGTACAAATTCAGTGGGAGCTGTGCAGATACCGGGAGAGAGAACTAAAATGGTGAATAAGTGTTGATCTGGTAACTAAACATCAAGCATTCCTTCCTCGCCTACAAACAAAGTTAATCTGGACAAAAAATATGCAACAACATTTTCCTTGCCAAGCTTATCATCAATACTTAGATAACACTGCTGTAATAAAAGTAAGCATCTAATAATCTAGGAATTCACATTAGTTTTGTTCACTAAATATTTAATTGCAGCATGGTCATTATGTACAAACGTTTGATAGCTTGTAATGTAATGCCTAAATTTGTTCAATGAATGCACAATATCTAGGAGCTCCTTTTCGTCCACTGTGTAGTTCAGTTCAGCCTTTGATAGATTCTTACTAATAAAGTAAATGGCATAAGGCGATTTCTCATATCTCTGGCCTAGAGCTGCTCCTATGGCTTTGTGTGAAGCATTAGCATGTATATGAAAAGGAAGGACCCAATTAGGACTCAGAGAATTGGTATGGTGGTGAAATTGTCCTTCAAGGTGTCCAGGACCTCTTGATAGCTTTTTGACTATACAAACTCAGAGGCTTTGGCCAAAAACCCAAATAAATGAGAAGCTAACTTGTTGAAGACTTTTATAAACCTTCAATAGTATCTGACTAAACCTAGGAAACTTCTCACATCTCTCTTATTTTGCAAAGATGGGACCCTTTGGATGATAGCTATTTTGTTTGGGTCCACCTGTAGTCCTTGTTGGGATATTGAATGACCTAGCACAATCCCTCCAGTCATCAAGAAATAACATTTTCTGGGACTAAGAGATGGGTTCATTTCAATGCATTTGTTCATCACTTTACCTAAGTTGGACAGATCCTCCTAGAAATCACACCCATAAGGTGTAAAATCATCCATATAAATCTCTACTGCATCATGGAATAGCTCAACAAAGATACTTAGGACTACTCTCTTTTAAGTGACAGGAGCATTGAATAGGCCAAAAGGAAGGACCCTATAGGTGAATGTACCCCAAGGAAAAGTGAAGGTGGTTTTATCCTGGTCTTCCGGGTTGATATGGATTTGATTGTACCCATTGAATCCATCTAGGAAAGGGAAAAACATTTTCCCTGCTAGGCCATCTAGCACTTCGTTGATGAAAGGTAGAGGGAAATGGTACTTCTTTGTGGCATTGTTTAACTCTCTGTCATCGACACAAATCCTCCACTTACCATTTTTATTTGGAACCAACACCAAAGGAGAGACCCACTCATTGTCTGAGATAGGGTAAATGAATCTTGTATCTAGTAGCTTTTGCATTTCTTCTTTGACTATATCCTTGCGAGTTGGATTCATACTCCTTTGGGGTTTTCAGACTAGTTTGCAACCTTATTTGATGTACATGTAGTGAGTACACACTGAGGGGTGTACTCCCTTCATTTCTTTGTAACTCCAAGCAAAGGCATCCAGATGTTCCTTTAGCATGTTGCATAACTTTTCTTCTTGGTGAATAGAGAGAGATTGGTTGATTTTCAAACTTCTATTTGGGACGAATTCTATGGTTTTTACGTGGGTAGGGTTGGAATTAGCTAAGCATAGATCAATTTGATGGTTGTTCTAGGTTTCCTTTACTACTTCTTCTAAGGAAAATGTATTGTGAGTTGGAATTTGTAGTATGTGTTCAATCAAATCATCTTCATCCAGTTGTCCTCCTCCCATGGTTATTTCTAAAGTGTAGAGTTGGGAAGAATAAACTTCATCTTCTTCCTCCTCTTCCAACCATAAAGATAAGTCATGTTCTAGAGATGGCTGAGCAGGAGGGTATAGGATTAACTGCTTTGACAGATGCCAATTTTTTATAGTCATATTTCGAGCACTATAGCTAATGTAGGCATCAATAGTGGCTAGCTAGGGCCTCCCAAGGATTAGAGGGTGACCAGTAACCTTGGCCTTAAGCTGGAGATCTAGAAAATCTACAAGGTACTCCCAAGAGTCAATAGAGACCATCACATCCTCCACAATCTCCTCAAGGGTCACTGCGGAGTGGTCTACAAGTTGCAGGATTGTTGTGGTATTTCTCAATAAACCTTGGAGGTTGAGCTTGAGCATGGTGTCCTTAGTCATCACATTAATGGAATCCCCAAGATCAATCAAATTGTGGGGGACAATGGTGCCATTGATGTGCACATCTAATACAGGGCTTCTAGGGTTCAAATACTTTGGAAATATTAACTACCCCATCATTAAGTCAGACAACTATGCAATGACATTAATGATAGGGTAGTCTCTTTTTCACCTACCTGGATGTTTGAATCAATTCTCCTTAATCAAGTTATTATAAATAGGTACATCTTTTATAGCTTGGAGAAGTGGAAATTTGACACATAGATTTTTCAATTCTCCCAGAAGTTCAATATCTTTTAGGGTAGGCTAGAGTGGTTGGGTTAATCTCTCAGGAAAGGGTGGTGGATTTACTTTAGGCATGCTTTCCTCTCTTTATTCCTCAACCTCCCTAGGTGGAGGTAGAGGTTGTTTGTCTAGGAGTACTCTCCCAGATCTCAAGTTGATTTCTTGAATCTCCACAACATAAGTAGGATAGGGTGTCTCTCCACTGTATACTTGATGTGCCTGTCTATTGTTCAGGTTTAGATTTGGCTGGGTAGGAATTTAGGGTGTTTCTGCGGAGCAAGGTATAAAATTTGTGGTTGAGCAGCTAGTGAAGGCAATAAAGCTAGAGCATTGTTGTATGGGAGCCTCCACCCCTAGGTCGGTGCATTCCACTGAGGTTGTGGTGGAGCATATGGTTCTTCTTCTTCTTCTTCCCCTATAGGTTCTTCAAATATCCCGTGTTGCTCACCTAAGAGTTCCTCCAATTTACAGCCACCGAAGAAGAGGGAAGGTTTGTTGTTTGAAGTGGTGGGGGTATTTGGCAAAACTTTACCTAAGTTATCACTATTCTTACGATGCATGAAAGAAGTGTTTTTGTTTTTTTTAGATTTTTTTCAAACATTGAAAATAATTACAGAATTGAAATTTTAGATTGAATGAAAACTAACTGACGGAATGAAACTAAATACTTGAATGAAATATTACTTTCAAAATGGAAAGGAAAGCAAAGAATGCAAAATGGAAAAGAAAGCAAACTAAATTACTCTTGTAGAAATGAAACTAGTAGCAGAATATCAGAAACAAGAAATGGAATAAATGAAGTAATCACGTATTACTCAGACACCTCCCTGGAGACGATGCCAAAAAATGTGGTGAGCACTAGTATTGCAGCAAGAATGCTACAACTCTTGAGGCTACCAACTTTACTTTATCAAACTGGGGTTTGTACAAACTTGGAGGTGACAGTTCTATATACACAAGTAAAAGTGATGGGTCTTCTCTTTATCACCGCTCAACTGGCGATAGACCACTATGGCTTTTCAAGCCAAAATTCTATGGATCTAGAAGAAGCTTGATTGCTAATGAGGGAAAGAGAAATTTATTCTAAGAGAAAGCTTGTCTACTGCAGTAAGAAAAAAATATTGAAATCAAATGCTAAAAACACACCATTTTCTATATCTAACTGTTGAGAGGCTATTCTTCAAAAGAATTCTAAGTTAACATGCATGCAATCCTACTATCCTAAGAATGTAAATTCAAAACATCAGTCATTCGACTACTGTGCATGGAAATGACTAAAATAAAATTGCTTTGCTTTTTGTCTTTTTTTTTTAATGGAAAAGTGTGAAGCTAATCTATTTTGGTGATGTGGCGAGTGGCTTAGGGATGATGGTGAATGGTTAGAAGGTTGGAAATACTAGTATGTGACCTTTTCTAGCTTCCTATAGGCTTCTCCCTCAATTCGGCCTTAAAACAGGCCACTACAGGAAAACCTACAGGATGTCCTAAAAACCTACAAGATTCGTTGTATTTCTACAGGATACAACTGAGAGAAAAATGATGGGTGTTGAAGGTGATGAAAGGCTTAGGAAAGGTGTTTGGTGGATGGAATGAGCCAAGGAAACACCTAGGATCACTTTAGAACTCAAAACCAAAGCTGGGAGATGGTTGGATTTGCTCAACAAGGTTGGAGAAGTTTCCTTGCAAAATGATGAAATTGGTGAGGGTCTTAGTGAAAGAAAGGAATGGTCATGGATGGATGAAGTTGGAAGGAGGTTGCTGACTATGAGATCTATGTATACTTATGAAGCACTTACACTATGTAAAATATTGACATTTACCGAAAAATCATGTAAACAAGAAGAATTTCAATGATCTAGGAAAACAGAGTTGAATGAGATAACTATCTACTTCATTCATGAAGAAAACTTGAAGAATAAGATGGAATCATTGATGAGATCTAATGTAAGACTGAATATGGAAGAAACAATAACTAAATCCTACTCTTTGAAAGTGATCAAATGCTAGTCTAAGTACATAAAACCCTAAATTCTATGAGAAAGTAGAATTTTGTCTTTTTGGGGCTCCATAGGAGTTCTTTCCTCAAATCATGATCCCTGAAGGAAGAAGTGAGGCCAAAACACATATTGATAGCTTTTTGATGTTCCTTTATCTCTTTTGACCTACCACTGAAGTAAAGCACAAATGGAAGCAAAGTCATAAGTAACTAATCAAATCTACACTACTTGCAATGAAATAATCCTAAAGACAATTCAACCATTGAGCTATGAAATTAATCTAAGCATACAAATAGAAGAAGAGGAGACTTTGCTGCTAGGGTTGGGCTCTAACCCAAGAGCTTCAACCCTATATGTTAATTTAGTGATGGATCAAGAAAATGCTCATTCTCATTATCAAAACAGGAAATTACAGAGCAATGTCTTTCACAAGTCTTGAACTCGAAAATGACTAGTGTTTTTTACAACAAAAATTCGAATCCTAAGCAGGTTGTAGGCCTCTTTATTTATACAATTGAAGTCCCCAATGACTTTCTTAAACCTAGGAAGGCCCAACTCCCAAACTTGAGATAAACTAACTCTTTAACTGTCACTTGGTGGACTGTTGTTTGATCTCCATGACTTGGCTACTTGTACTCCGAGCTAGTGTGATTGATGGAGGAATATTCGAATGAGGGAGGAGTTAAATGAGGAGGATTTACCTCCTAAAACATCTCTTCCTTGTCTCATTCAAGTTTCAACCCTTAATCTAGCCAAAATTCCATGATTTTCTCTTCACAAACTTGCATTCAATGCACATTAGTCCACTAGGCATAATATCACACTTGGACTCATCTCACTAAACAAAATATAATCAAAATATGTAATAAATTGTGAGAAGAGTTGATTTGACTAAGCTAGGAGGTGAATTAAGGTCCATATAGCTACCCAATGATGAGGCTCATCAAAACGCATGATGATCTTAGTGAACATGTGATTTATTATCTCTCGAAATGCCTGGCTGGGCCTGAACTCCGATATTCACATGTGGAAAATATATCCTTGGAATTTTATACTAGTACAATAGACTACTGTCATAACCTTGGAGAATCCCATGAGACACATTCCATCTCGTCAGGTCATCGGTGGAAAATATTCCAAATGGATTTTTATCCTCTAGCAATTTGATTTGGTTTGCCAAGGCTAAAAGATCCTTGGTCTTTGCCTAACTATTGTGAGACCTTGCCATAGTTGATCCAGATGAGGTAGCCCATGATCCTCTTCTAGATGAATCTATCTATCTAATCAACTCAGTTGATCATTGGTATGGAGACATTCTTATCTACCTCCAAGCATAATGACTCCACCCAGATCTCTCGTCAGGTGACCGTCATCGCAATCGACACCATGCTAGGAACTATTCACTGTTGAATGATACTTTATATCATTAGGGAATTGATACAGTTCTTCTACATTGTCTCAGTCATGTCGAGGCAGAACATGTTCTAAATTACTATCGTGCTAGCACATGTGGCAGTCATGTTTATGCCATGGCTACTACCCATAAAATTCTACACACATGATACTATTGGCCAACCTTTTTTAAAGACTATATTACTGTAGTCTAGTAGTGTCATCCATGCAAAATATTTACCATGAAACTATGTGCACCATCGCCCCCCATCAACCATTATCCCTGTCTACCCCTTTGCTAAATGGGGCATTGACTTTTTCATGTATAACCCCACTTCCTCTGATAGATAAAAATTCATTATTGTCCCTGTGGACTACTTTACAAAATGGGTGGAAGGAATCCCCACATTTTAGGCTAATGGAGAAACCATGACATTATTCATGTTTAATCATGTAATATGTCATTTTGATGTGCCCCGCATGATCATTACGGACCATGGTTCTCACTTTCAGAACCATATGATGGCTTACTTAACATCTTTGTTAGGTTTTAGGCAAGAACATTCTTCCTCCTACTACCCATAGGCTAATGGCCAGGTGGAAGCCATCAATGGCCTCCTAAAAACCATGATTTATTAGTTAGTAGGAAATCACAAAACCCACTGGCACCACATGTTATATCATGTGCTTTGGGAATACAGAACATTAGTTAAAATGGCTACAGGGTTTACACTATTCTAACTTGCTTATGGCTTAGAAGCAATGCTTCCTATCAAGTGCCAAATTCCCTCCCTAAAATTAGTTGTTGAACTCCAGATTGGCACCATAGTTGAAGAAGAGAGCTTTCTATCCCTCAGTCACATGAACGAGACTTGTTGAGATGTTGCATTGGCTCTTGATGCCCATAAGCATCAAGTCAAATCCTAATATGACAAAAATTTCAAGCCTCATTCACACCAATAAGTTGATCTTGTTCCACTGTACGATCAAATGCATGACCTCTTGGGGCCAGGTATGCTTCAACCATTATTTATCGATTCATATGTTTGTTGGCATTATGATACAGGTGTTGTTCTTGATGCCAACTCACTTAGATGATAGTTCATAGTGCAGTAGGTCAACAACAAAGAATTACATATTAGACTCCAAAGAATGCAGAAAGAAAGGTATACGTTGGTTCACTTTGTCCAAGGAGTGTATACACACAAGTTAATAGGAAAAAAGGAGCGTATAATGTATACATGCACTTTCACAAGATGAAAAGCACGTACATGTTCGAAAACCAAGTTTTTGGTCCAAGGTATTTTGATCCAAGGTATTTGGTTCGAGGTATTTGGTCCAAGGTATTGACCATAGGTATTGGGTCCAAGGTATTGGTTCTACATGGTTTTGATCCAAGTTATTGAGAAAGCCCTAAGAGTATATGAGGAGGAGAAGATCATTAGGCTAGGTATGCAAGCATTGAATATCTTCTGAAGTGTTAGATCATATATGTAGGTTATGAGCTTTTGATGCTTTGCTTGATATGATCTAAGGATGCACCTAAGTGGTTGATGATGGTTGATGGATCAGGATCATAAAGCCTTAAATATATTATCACTATGTGGTTTGATCACGGACAATCTAGATCTGAATACTGACACATGTTTTATTCTGTAAATGATATGATCTGGGTATGGCTGAAGTCTGGAATGCCTGTGATGTTTTAAGTTAGTATTTGCAGATATGTATGCTGTTTCTCTTTGATAAAAACATGTATACACGTTGGTTCAACACATCAAAGTAGCCTATACCTTATGAATAATGATGTTTGAAGTTATAGTTGGTTCTGGTTTTGATGCAGAGTTCTAGGTTTTTCTTTATGTTCCAGTGACTGCATTCTGGTGACAGTGTTGTGAATGTTCAGATTGATTGATTTTGACTTGCTTTAGTGATGATGGATGATATCTAATGATGGATCAGGATCATAATGACTTATCATTATGTGATATGATGTGCTAGATTTGATTGCTAACACATGTTTTATCCTTTATATGTGATGATCTGGGTATGTCTGAATTTGGGAAGTGAAATTGCAGATCTATACGCTGGTTCGCTTTGGTAAAGTTGCGTATACATGCTGGTTCGGCTCTTCCAAGCTGTGTATACACTTTGATGCATGGTTTTGAGGTTACAATTGGTTTTGAATAGTGATGCAGGGTTCTGATTTTAGCACAACGTTCTCATGTCAGTGATCTGATTGTTTAGATTAAATGAATATTGGTTGATACAGTTTATGTTTAAAAGCTTTGATGGGTCCAGTGTGAAAATTTGATGAAACATGGCCTTTAGATTGAGGTGTTGTGATCCAAGAGTATCCAGTCTAGAAATTCATGAAACATGGTCCCTAGTGGAAGAGTGGAGTTTTCTGTAGGCTGGCACCTACGTACTAGTAAATCATATTGGCTAGTACAAGAGATAGGGGTTTGTAGCTCCCTTCCAATAGAAGCTAGAGAATGGGAGAAGGTTGTAACCTTTTGTAGGTAGAAGCCTGTGTACTTGTATGAGTTTGCATCAGTACAAGGATGTAAATAGATTTTCTTATTATTAAATAAAGATAGAGACAATAGTAGCAGGTGGTTTTTACCCACATTCGGTTTCCACCTTAAATCTTGGTGTTGATGTGTGTTGCTTATGTGTGATGCTTTATTATGCTTTTATTGTACTGTCTAATAAATCTCTGATATGCTGGTTTAAGCTCAACACATGATAAATTGTCTAAATCAGAAGTCCTCTGCATATACATTGGTTTCTTTAAGCAAGTCGCGTGTACATGCTAGTTTACTTCACTAAAGTATCATATATAAATCTGTTTGGAAAATAAAATTATTGATCTAATAATACTGATTCACCCCCCTCTCAGTATTATTTCCAATAATTGATATCAGAGCAGGTCCTTCAGAAGAAGCTTGATCGCTTGAAGGAAGATCAATCAACATGAATAGTCAAGAAAGCATGGGATCCATCATACCGCCAATCTTCGATGGGAGCAACTTTTTTTATTGCAAAATGAGAACCACAACCTATCTACAATTGCTTGGAACAGATGTCTGGGAAATTGTGGAAGGAGGATATACATTTCCAATAGTAATTCCTATAGATGCGATGGGTAAAAATCAATATGAAACCAATGCCAAAGCTATCAATACTTTATTGGGAATTTTGTCATAATCAAATTTTATCAAAGTCATGTAGCTCAAATCAGCCAAAGATATATGGGACAAAATCGTTCTAAGCTACGAAGGAGACTCTCAAGTAAAATGTGCTAAGCTTCAAACTCTCAAAATTCAATATGAAACTCTTAAGATGCATAGTGATGAAATTATAGCTAGTTACTTCTTATGTATAGATGAGGTTGTTAATTGTATGAAGTATCTGGGTGAAGAAATAAAGGAAGTTACCTTAGTTGAGAAAGTTTTGAGATCCTTGTCTACTAAATTTCAATCCAAAGTGTCCTCCATAGAAGAAAAACAGGAACTACAAAATATCACTATGACATAGCTTCACGGAATCTTAACTGCCTTCGAGATGAGAAAAGGAGGACCATCAAATATGAAAGAAGATGCATTTAAAGCTTCAGCAAAAGGAAGGGAAGAACATAATGAATTAGGACATATTTCAGAAGATGAAGATGAGGTACCCTTTGTGAAGAAGCTTCAATGGGGTTTTGGAAGGTTTAGAGGTAAGCTACCCTTCAAATGCTTTGCTTGTGGCAGAGTCGGTCATTATGCTACCAGATGTTCTCATAAAGATAAATATGAAAATGGAAAAGAAGATGCAAATGGGAATAGAAAACAAGTTGTGAATAAAAGGAGTTAGTATACCCATGAAGATAATGATGGTTTATCTGATAGTGATGAATATGAAACTAGACAAGATTACAGACTTCTCATGGCTTATGATAGCAATGATTTTTGGGATAGTTTAGAAAAGGATAGTGATGGTTTATCTAATAGTGATGATTATAGACTTCGCATGGCTTATGATGATGATAATTTTTGGGATGCTTTAGAAGAAGAAGACCTTCATGAAGAAATATTTAAACTCAAAATCTATTTAGAAGAAAAGAATATGATTATAGATACCTTGACATACCAACTTACTGAAAAGGAAAAACACAATGAAAAACTAGAATGTGAAATTGTGGGTCTAAGAAAGGAACTTGAGAAAACAAAATATCTCAATCTTAGATTTGCTAAAGGGTCAGAAAATTTAAATGAAATTATCAAAGTTCAGTGTTCTCCTCTGATATAGAAAGGTCTTGTATATAATAAAGAAGCATCTCAATCATAGAAGCCGTCAACCTCCATAAAAAGCTATCTTGATGCAACAAAGACCAGCGAATAGTATGACGATTGTCAGTAAAGGCATAGAACTGATAACCAGGTAAATCATAATCATTTTACTTCAAGGATTACTAGAAGACACAACCAACCTCAGGAAAATCATACTCAATTTGCTCCAAAGATGAATATTAATAGAAACCACAATCACTAGGTTAATAGATTTGATAGTCGTAGGAATTTCTTTAATGGGCAATGTTTTTCATGTCATATTTTTTGGCACAAAGATGTTCAATGCGTTTCTTACAAAACCATCATGACTAGAGAAGCACGAAATCAAAGGAATGTAACAGGAATCAAGGGAAGTTCCTATAATAACTTTTCTCCCCTTGAAAATGTATTAGAATGCTCAATCTGTAACAACTTTGGTCAGAAGAATTTGAATGGAGGAGTATATTTTGGCAAACATATCAAAAGAAGAAAATGCCATCAAAACCCAAGATATGGGGAAGGAAAGAATCTTAAACAGAAAGATGTGGTATAACCTTGTATGCAGAAGGACAAGAAAATCAGTGGTACATCGACAGTGGATGCTCCAAACACATGACAAGTGACAAAGAAAAACATCACTCATATAATTCCTTAGAAAAGGAAAAGAATGTCTCATTTGGAAATGACACTCCTACTGCCATAAAAAGTAAAGGTTCTTTTTTCTTGAAAGAAAAGGTTAAATATAGAAATCTTATGTATGTAGACCGTTTAAAGCATAACTTGTTGAGTGTCAATCAAATGTATGATCAAGGAAATAAAGTGGTGTTTCGATCAAACGAATGTGTTGTTCATGAGCTTGATATAGGAGAGACTGTGATCAAAGGTACAAGAACTCCAAATAACTTATACATACTCAAGGGAGGACATCAACAATGCTATCTAAGCAAAATTGATGAAAACTAGCTATGGCATAGAAGATTAGGACATCTAAGATTTTCTCAAATAAGAAAAGCATGTAGATTCAAGGCTGTTCATGATCTTCTAGATATCAGCATCCCTGAAAATACAATATGCAAGCCATGTCAAATCAGTAAGAAAACCAGAGTTCACCTCATGGAAAAAGAAGGGTCAACTAGAAAGCCTCTTGAACTTGTTCATACTGATTTATGTGGACCATCAAAGAAAAAGTCACCTTGTGGAGAATAATACTTTATTTTTTTCATTGATGATTTTTCCATAATGTGTTGAATAGGTCTTCTAAAGCATACAGATGAAGCTTTTGAAAAGTTCCAAGCCTTCAAAGCATTGTTTGAAGATGAATCAGATCAGAAAATCAAATGCCTCAGATCTGATCGAGGAGGGGAATTTACCTCAGATGAATTCTTTGACTTTTGTGAACAACATGGAATAAAAAGGCAATTCTCCATTACAAGGACTCCTCAATGAAATGGTGTGGTAGAAATAATGGACATAACTATTCAACAAATGGCTTGAGCTATGATAGATGAATCTAGAACTCCTGCAACCTTCTGGGGTGAAGCTACATTCACTGCCGTAACTATTCTCAACCAAACAAATTTTCAGGTAAATAGCACTCAAACTCCACATGAACTTTGGTATGGTATGACTCCTACTATAAAATATTTTAAAGTTTTTGGAAGCAAATGTTATATCAAAAGGATTGATGAAAAACTTGTTAAGTTTGAACCCAGAGCAGATGAAGGTATTCTTCTTGGTTATTCTTCTAGAAGTAAAGGATATAAATGTTATAATAAAATACTTGGAAAAATTGTTGACAGCATTGATGTTGTAGTTAATGAAGCATGCAAAAATCCAAAACAGATAAAAATAGGATATTATGACAATGAAGAAGATGGGGATTATTTTTCCACATCAAATCGAAATGATATTGAAGAAGAAAATAATGAAGCACCAGAAGAAGAGATAATGGTAGAAGAAAAGGCTCCGTCTAGGTACATTCAGAAAAATCATCCAAAAACTCAAATTTTAAGGAAAAAAAGAGGCAGGTGTATAGACAAGAAGAACTATTACAGGGACCTCAAGCTATCTAGCATTACTATCCTCCACTGAACCTCAAAATGTAAATGAAGCATGCAAAGATGAATGTTGGGTCAAGGCCATGGATGAAGAACTTGAGCAAATTGAAAAGAATGATACTTGGGAATTAGTTCCTAGACCTCATGATAAAAATATTATAGGAACTAAATGGATATTAAAAAACAAGCTGAATGAAAATGTAGAAGTCACTAGAAACAAGGCTAGACTTGTTTGTGAAGGGTATGCTCAACAAGAAGGTATAGATTTTGAAGAAACTTTTGCACTTGTTGCTAGACTTGAAGCCATAAGGATGTTTCTTGCTCTTTCTAGCTTTCAGAAATTCAAAGTATACCAAATGGATGTAAAATCAGCTTTCCTTAATGGAGATTTAGAAGAAGAAGTTTATATTGAACAGCTTGAAGGATTCATTCTTGGAAATGATGCAAAACTTTTATGCAGACTCAAAAAGGCTCTCTATGGTCTGAATGAAGCTCCAAGGGCCTAGTATTATCACCTTGACAAATATCTACACCAACAAGGTCTTACAAAAGGTTCAGTAGATAGAAATCTATATACAAAGATTGAAACTGATAAATTGCTAATTATTATTGTTTATGTTGATAATATCATTTTTGGTAGCAATGAAGAATCCATGAGTCAGAAATTTTCTTCAGTAATGCAGCAAGAATTTGAAATGTCCTTGCTTGGTGAACTTACCTATTTTCTTGGTATGCAAGTTCAACAAAATAAAGACGGTATTTTTCTTTCACAAACCAAATATGTCAAACAGATCTTGAAAAGGTACAGAATGGAAGATTCTAAACCTGTATGTACCCCAATGATAACAGGATGCAGTCTCAACTCAAATGATGAATCAACAACAGTACATCAACCAACTTACAGATCCATGATTGGCAGTCTGCTTTATCTAACAGGTACCTGACCTGACATCATGCATGTAGTAGGAATAGTTGGAATATTCCAAGAAAATCCCAAGGAAACACACCTTCAGGAAGTCAAAAGAATTTTCAAATATCTTCAAGGAACTCAGGACTTTGGTTTATGGTATCCTAGAGATGCAGATCTTAATCTTCATGCATATACAGATGCAGATTGGGCAATAAGTGTTGATGAGCACTAGTGGTGGTACATTCTATATGGGTTCCAAGTTAGTGTCTTGGTTCAAAAAGAAACAAAGTTCAATTTCTTTATCTACAGCTGAAGCAAAATATGTGGCTACTGCATCTTGCTGCACACAACTACTTTGGATGATGCAAACTCGGCAAGACATCCAGATCACATATACTCCACCTATCTCCATTCTATGTGATAATACAAGTGCCATCAGTATTTCAAAGAATCCAGTCATGCACTCTAAGACAAAGCACATACCCATCAAGTACCATTTTCTATGTGAACATGTGCTTGAACAAAAGGTAAAATTGGAGTATGTTTCCTCCAAACAATAGGTTGCTGATATATTCACTAAACCACTACCCAGAGAAACGTTTGAATATCTCAAACAAAAGTTGGGAGTAGTTGATGCATCATCCTATTGTTAAAACTAAATTCTTTAGAGAAAGGCTATTATACGCGTGTTTCTTGAAGAATAGTCACGTACACATGCATGTTTATGTGGGTCAAGGGGTGTATATCTTTTTCAGACAGGAAAAACAATGGTGCAAGCTATGATATGAGTGCTCTGTCTGATATTGATGATTACTGTCCATCGATATGCTTTGTTCATTAATTTTTATCTTACTGACAAAGATGCCTTGATCATTGACTTGTTAACAATGCACAGGTAGCACAGGTTTAGGGGGAGCATTAGCCTTTAGGTACATTCAACATTGTTGGCATTATGGTTGTTGATTCCAGCTATGGCTTCAGATATTTATACCATTTGTTGCTTAAGTCATGTAAAAGTCTAGGGTGTGATATGTCTTCTCATAATTTTGAATGAGTCCTCTTGGACAAATGATGTAATTTGTATCCCCACTTTCCATGGGAGGATGATGTAATATTTATTATTTTTATCAGGTATAAACAATTGGTATATCCCCACTTGGTTGGGTGGATGAGTCAAATTTGGTATATCCACACTTGGTTGGGAGATGGATGTATGTATGAGTCAATAGTGATAGGAAGGTCATACTCACATAGTTGAGTTATAAAGTCATGTTATTCTTTTGGAGAATATTTTTGCAGACTCTTCATGTGCTTAAGGAGAGCATGGATGGCTTGAGTGCATCTCAGCATGTACAAAGGGGAGCTCAATCAGAGATTTCAACATGTACTCAGGGGGAGCATGAAGAGCATAATGTATGTCAAAGGGGGATAATATCTTGGTTCACCCTTTGCCCTTGCTGTCAAAGGGGGAGAGTGTCTTGGTGTTGTTGTTGCCATCAAGTCCAAAGGGGGAGATTGTTGGCACTATGATATAGGTGTTTTCCTTGATGTCAACTCACTCAGATGACAGTTCACAGTGTAATAGGTCAACAACAAAGAATTACAGATTATACTTCAAAGAATGTAGAAAGAAAGGTATACGCTGCTTCACTTTGTCCAAGGAGCATATACACACGGGTTAATAGAAAAAAATGAGTGTATAACGTATACATACATACAACTTTCGCAAGAGGAAAAACATGTACGTAATGGAAAACCAAGTTTTTGGTCCAAGGTATTTTTATCCAAGGTATTTGCTCTGAGGTATTTGGTCCAAGGTATTGAACCTCGGTATTTGGTCGAAGGTATTGGTTCTAAGTGGTTTTGATACAAGGTATTGAGAAAGGCCTAAGAGTATATAAGGAGGAGAATACCATTAGGCCAGGTGTGCAAGCATTGAATACCTTCTGAAGCGTTAGGTCATATATGCATGTTATGAGCTTCTGATGCTTTTCTTGATTTGATCTAAGGATGCACCTAAGTGGTTGATGATGGTTGATGGATTGGGATCATAAAGCCTTAAATGTATTATCACTATGTGGTTTGATCATGGACATCTTGATCTGAATATTGACACATGCTTTATTCTATAAATGATATGATCTGGGTATGACTGAAGTCTGGAATGTATGTGAAGTTTTAAGTTAGTATTTGCAGATATGTATGTTGTTTCGCTTTGATAAAATCATGTATACACGCTAGTTCGACACATCAAAGTAGTGTATACCTTATGAACTATGATGTTTGAATTTATAGTTGGTTCTGGTTATTGATGCAGAGTTCTAGTTTTGCTTTATGTTTTGGTGACTCCATTCTGGTGACATTGTTCTGAATGTTCAGATTGATTGATTGTGATTTGCTTCAATGATGATGGATGAGATCTGATGATGGATCATGATCATAATGACTTATCATTATGTGATCTGATCGGCTAGATCTGATTGCTAACACATGTTTTATACTTTATATGTGATGATCTGGTTATGTCTGAATTGAGAAAGTGCAACAAAGTTATAAGTAAGTATTTGCAGATCTATACGCTGGTTCAATTTGGCAAAGTTGCATATACATGTTGGTTTGGCTCTTCCAACTTGTGTATACACTCTGACACATTGTTTTTAGGTTACAACTGGTTTTGAATGATGATGTAGGGTTCTGAGTTCGGCACAATGTTCTGGTGTCAGTGATCTGATTGTTTAGATTAACTGAATATTGGTTGATGCAGTTTATGTTTAAAAGCTTTGATGGGTCCAGTGTGAAAATTTGATAAAACGTGGCCTTTAGATTGTGGTGTTGTGATCCAAGAGTATCTAGTCTGAAAATTCATGAAACATGGTCCCTCGTGGAATAGTGGAGTTTTCTATAGGTTGGAACCTACGTACTAGTAAATCATATTGGCTAGTACAAGAGCTAAGGGGTTGTAGCTCCCTTCTAGTAGAAGATGGAGAACGAGAGAATGTTGTAACCTTCTGCAGGTAGAAGCCTATGTACTGGTATGAGTCTACACTAGTACAAGAATGTAAAAATATTTTCTTATTATTAAAAGAAGACAGAGACGATAGAAGCAAGTGGTTTTTACCCACAATGGGTTTCCGCCTTAAATCTTGGTGTTCATATGTGTTGCTTATGTGTGATGCTTTATTATTCTTTTACTATACTATCTAATAAATCTCTGATATACTAGTTTAAGCTCAACACATGATAAATTGTCAAAATCACAAGTCCTCTGCATATACGAAGGTTTCTTTCAGCACAATCACGTGTACATGCTAGTTCACTTCACTGAAGTAGCGTATGTAAATCTGTTTGGAAAAAAAAAATATTGATCTGATAATACTGATTCACCCCCCTCTCAGTATTATTTCCACCAATGTTGTTACTAAGGTCCTTTCAAAAGTTTCCTATGAACTTCAGGACAATGACAAAATTCCACTTGTGGAGCCCTGCAACGGGCTCTATCTAAAAAATTATTATGCCTAGTGTTGCACTAGGCATTTTCATTGTAATTTTATGTATTTATAAGTTTTTCCTCTTTTTGTGTGTCTAGATATTTTTGTCTTTTTATGGGTATTTGTCTCATACATGTCTCTCATTGCACCGATTTCTTCATCACCTTTACCATACATAGGATATGTGGATGGTGCCAGTTGTCACAAACGTCACATTGTATGAATTGCTTGGGTCCTTTGCACACCTGAATCCGAACTACTTAGTTCTTGGGGATTTTTTCTTGGTATTTCCACCAGTAATATTTCTAAGTATTTGTCCATGATCAAACTCTTTACAAAAGCCTCATCTCAAGACATCTTGAATATGTTGGTCAGGTTCGAATCTCAGCTATTCATTGTACAATTGAGTGATCACTATCACATTCACAATCCAAACTTATTACGTTACTATTTAAGGGTACGAATCTTAGAACATAAATTTGAGTTTATTACATATGAGCACATTCCTAGAGAATCTAATGCATTAGTTGACTCATTGGAAAATTATGTAATGGATTGGAATCTATCTCATTCATTATAGTTACATGTATGAATGTATGAATGTTAAAAATTTACAAAAATCAAAACAAGCATTTACACCATGAATCACCAAAACATCTTTATATATATATATATATATATATATATATATATATATATATATATATATATATATATATATATATATATATATATATATCAAGTCTAGCCTTTTTACATGAAAAAATTCCCAAAACTTGGGTGTTCTAAGTAGAAAATGTCTCTACTAAGCCTCGTTATTACACTCGTTGGTTATACCCTACTACTGTTGAGACTGCTATTCATGATAACTCATAAAAACTCTAGCCAACCTCCTAAGAGGAACTAGCAACTACTCTGGCACACCCATAGTGTGTTGTTGCATATGAGCCAGTATCTCCCTCATGGGAAGAGATGGCACCCCCATGCTCAAACTTTTAAGGTTCCTAAAGACCTTGCAAAGACTCTGTGTGTCATCTCCCTCTTCGGTGGTTGTTGCACCTACTGCTACTCCAACCCCATGTCATTGATCACCCCGCCTAACATCGCGAGGCATTCTTGTAGGACGTACCAGTGCCACATCTGTGTCAAGAAAATGCTTCATGTCAATAATTTTTCACCCATTATAAAAAATAATTACATAAATTTCAAAAGTAAAAAAATACCTTTTTGTACTTTGATCAAATCCTCTTACCTTGTGGCCCCCACTGAGTGGCAGGAGGAAATATTAGTTCTTGATCCCCTGTGTAATCCATGTCTACATAGCCATAATCACTGATCATGAGGATCTGGCCATTGTGCCATTGGAAGAAGTCATCCTTGAATAAGTGTCTAATAGGTCCCCCTCCAATACGAGGAGCTGGGTAAGCCCATCGCTCCTATCATGGCTCCCTGGGACTAGCTATGCCCAAACTCATACATGACCTCATCACAGACACTCTCTCAAGGATAAAGGACATGATCAAAGTACCATACCCAAACTCTCTTTGGGCCCAAGTCTTATAAGCTCTCAACTCTACTTTCACCTAGCGCGAGACTCCCTCACACCAGTTGAATACTTGTGGCAGTAAGCAGTCTATGGCTAGTAGCAGTCGAGCATTTCTAGCTACATGCTAGCTCTTAGACCCCACCAAGTGTATGCTCATCCATAAAATGGCCCTCATCTGCCTAGTTCTAATCCACTCAATAGGGACCCTGTTGCTCACTAATCCATTTCCTAGCCTGCGGTATGTCTGGACGAACTCCACCATGGCTCTCATATCTGCTCTATCTCCAGTCAAGTTTACTCATGCACCTCTACACGATAAACCATTGAGAAAATCAATTTAATCTGTTTCGACCAAGAGCTCATGATCCCCTATCTTGAACATCCCTTGCTATTCATCCCACTGTTGGACAATCCAGACAAGGAGATCTTCCTAACCTTTCATCAAGTCAAGTATGGTATATTTCAACAAAATGCATATTTGCAAAGCTATTAAGCATGTTTTATCATTTAGAATTTGTAGTTCCCCTACATCATGAGCTCTTTCCCTACATCAACTCATTTTTCTAGCTCAAATCCTGCACGAAAACACCTTTCAATCAATATTTTCCTTGATAAAAACCATGGGAATGCAAAAAATATGGCATTACCTTGCACTTTGTCATATAACGCATCCCTCCATAGCTCAGAGGGCATGCTAACACCCCTCCCTTTCATGATCAAAGCATTTAACACCCCTCCTGGCTTGGGCAACCACGTTAGTTGAACAAACCACTTAGGACTTGCCCAAAAACTAAAATTCATCCCTAAAATTGACTGAAAAATGTATTAAAATGCAAGATGAGGATTAGGAAATCTACCTAGAACTGACGGCGCATTGAATGGTAGCCTGGATTGTTCACAATCACTCCCAAAAGATCTGCTCCTTTTTCTATCCAGAACACTCTCACAGAACTCAAAACATTGAAAAGAAGGGCCTCTAACCCTTCTTATAGCCACTCGAGAGGTATGACTCACTCTAGCTTGTCATCAAAATTGAAGTTTCTCTTTCCTACATATTAAACATGTACCATTTTGATATACTATCAAATTTTACTTATGCTCTGATGAAATTTTAGTGTTGATATGCATAATTGACCATGTTTGACTCCAGATGAACACTTTCGTTTTTGGGAGCTATTCTCGCTCTTGAAACAAAAAATCCTGTTACACTAAAAAATGTCACCTTGACTACTTACAGTTAGTATGGCTCAAATCAACAGTCATGCTACCCTCTTAGGCAAGTCTCATGCCTCTGTTATCCATCTCAAACTCAAAAAAGAGAGAAAGTCTTGTAAAAATCATGTTTATCTCTGGGGTCGCAGGTTCTCTCTAGTCTTACCTGCGGGGACGCGGACCTTGTTCACCAAAACTGCGTCCATGGACGCTCTGTATGTAAAGGGACAGGTGCGTCCCTCTGTAAAAGACAAAATGCGCGAGTTTTATCTTGAAAAAGTTACTTGTGGTTACTTCTAGAACATTCTAGAGGTCGGTTTGATGAAATGGATGCGCCTCCAGTTGGTTCATGTATCTCTATTAAGGGGAAGATTATCCCATCAATAAGGGAGTTATCCCACCCAAAGAGGGGGATGATCCCATTGATGGTGGACCAGAATAACCTCTTTACAGCACTATAAATAAAGGCATTGAGCCAGAAGGAGGGGAGGTTGGAGCTATACATTTTCTTTGGGTAAATGCTGCAGGATTTAGGTCTTCCATTAGAGCCTTTGTGAGGAGAGATTGTCTTCACTTGATTCTACTTGGGAGAGGGTGAGCTTTGTCAAAGTAGAGGAAAACCCTTGATGGACCCTGGGAGGAACTTGCACAACACCAAGGCCAGGTTGTAAGAGTTTCTTTGTTTCGTTATTAATACAAACTGGTTTATTTTTCTCAATAGCTTGTGTTAATGAGTTATTTCATGTGTTCCTTGGTCTGCATGTTGGATATATGTTTTATTATATGAAATGCAAGTGCTTGGTAATTGTTTGATTATTTGTGGTTGCAGGAATTGACTTGAAGGAGGAGCTCATCCGGATCGTCAAGAACGGACTTCAACAACAGCGTTTTGGAATAAGGTAAGCCTAAACACTTGTAGTTTTCATGTTATAAAAGGTGTATTTAGAGAAAGATCACTCCTTTTTGTCTTGTTTGTCATTAGAATGTCTTAGACTTCTAGGAAGGTCAGTCGTGTCCGCACCCTTGACAGATTCCGTGTGACAAATTGGCGACTCCACTGGGGAATCCATTAATGAGAGAGTCTTTTCCTTTATATGAACTTTGCTTTGAGAAAATCATTTTTGTTTTCTGGTTTTTGACTGTGCGAATTAGTATTTGGGTGGCTTAGCTTTAGATTTAGTTAGATTTGGTTTTTCTTCATTTTTCCAGACGGACGCACCCTCTTAGTACTGCACAGTGCGTCTTTGGACGCGCTGTTGCCGTCTGCACAGAGCGGGGCCGCACCTGTGACAACAGGTTGCCTGCGTCTTCCTGTAAAACTTGAGAAAATTCCATTTTTGCTTCAAATTGCTTTTAGATTTTGTTTTTCCTTAGTGTTTTCCGCCCAGATCCTTTAGTACCCTGTCAAGAATTTTCACCTAAACTAGTTTTGTGAGCTTTGAGTGTTTTAGTGGTTTTCAACGAAGTTTTGACCTAGGGTTTGATTTTTGGAAAGGCTTTGTAGTGACTTTGCTATTAGAAAGTTGTCCAGCCTTAGATCTCTCTGGTTAGTCAACCTTCTTAGAAGTCTGGCCTGTCGTAAAGTCTCCTTTTGTGTGCAACTTGCCATTTGAGTTGTGTTGGGTCAAATTTCGAATTACTTGTTTATAAAGTATTGATTTCCATTTTAAAAAAAGAACAAAAAGATTAGAATTTTGTTTTGGCTAGTTTTTGATTCTGCAATAAGCTAGCCCTTGATTTGATTGTAATCAAGTAAAACACCTTAGAAATAATCATTGTTAGTTTTGGCCTCATTAAGATTGCTTAGAGTAAATTTACCTTTAGTTTGCTTATGAGTGCATTTTCATAGATTTTAAGAGTTGTTAAGATTGATTTTTTGTTTAAATTAGATTTACTTGCTTTATTAAAAGAAAAATACAAAAACATCTTCTTAAAAGTCTTGTTTCAAGTAGCTTTTTGTTTTCAAAAGAAGAAAAGAGTTTTTTCGTGCATGTAAAGAGAAGTTATGTTTTTATGCTTGGAAAAGACAAACGAATTGTTTCTTTGATTGTTTTCAATTAAAAGGTTGCTTTTATAAAGATTGCATTCTCTCAACTTTTTAGTTAAAGCAATTCATCGAAAAGTAAAGTAGTGGATAAATCATTCTAGGTGCATTTTGTAGTGGTTTCGAGTCGAGTCAACACACCACTAGTTTCACTTCCATCACCTTTTGACTTAAGAAACAACCTTAAAAGTAACGCTTAAATTAAAATCAATCTAGTAATCTTTATTTTTCTAGGGCTCTGAAGCACCAACATAGCTTAGGCTAGGGTCTTGGAGTAGGTGAGTACTTAACTCTCCAAGACTACAAAACCAAACAGATAGTCTATCTTGAGTAGAACAAATCCAATTGTTTCAGTTACATTCTGGGAAAGCTCCTCTTAAAGGAGAAGCACGAGCTCGTGTCCGAACCAGTGAGGGGATCATTCCTCCCTCGTTGGGAACGACGCCAGACAGTACGTATTACAAACGGTAAACCTCAGATTAACCATTGTCGAGGAGCCAGGGGTCACTTATCGGTAAACCTTGGATTGTTGTCAAGGAGCCGGTAAGGGGATTGGAGCTTGCTACTCTGCCCTTGCGTGCTGTTGGAGCCTAGACTGTTCCCCCAGGTGTAATTGTTGTGATTGGTAACCTTAGTGGCCATAATATCTAGGATTCTACCCAAGGTGACGGTGGAGGGAAGGTCCCACTGTACCTGGAGCAGACGTCGGTTATACTCACTTGGATTTTCTGGGGGGTTCGCTTCACTTCGAGACGGTTAAAGTGGAGGAACTTGGTCCAGTCTATTCATTAAGCAGGTTGCCGGGGTAACTGTTCCACCCACTATTTCTGTACTGAATCCTGCGACGTTGGGCTTAATCACCAACTAGCGTTTTTGGTCCGGAAGACTACTGTTTGTGTATGGTTTGACGCTCTAGATTATTTAGGCGTATGCTTCAAAATTGATTGCTTCTTTAGAAGACTTTAGGTGGTTTGATTTGAACTTTTTTATTTTGTTTTCGTGTGTTGTAGTTAAAATCTTTAATTGTGGCGGAATCACCAAGAAGGTCCCGTCGAATTGCGGGCCAGTCTCCTGAAGTTGTGTCTGTGGCCGAATTGTTGAGAAGATCCCGTAGACTTAGGGGATCCCCTCCTCGAGACGACCCAGGTAATTTAGAAGGGTTAAAGGTCCTTGTAACTCCTCCTAGTGGCAGTAGAGTAGGATCACCTGAAGAAGGAGAATCTTCCTTGGTAGTCCATCCGTATTACCAAAGTTTAGAAACAGGTTACAATCCCGAAGCTGTTGCAGTTTCCGAGCTTGCTGGTAGTTTTTCATCTGCCAGTGAAACAGGCGAAGAACTTGAAATTTCAGAACCTGTTACTCCAACTCCTAGTGTTCCTGATTCACCAAGAATAGAAAGAATTATCACCGAAAATCTTCCTGTTGGATTAATTGCCATAGAAGAACTTGTTCCAGAGGAAGAAATAGGCGTTTCTAATTCTGATGATCTAATTACCCTTGATTTAAGGGAGCGTGAATCCATCTTTTACAGTCCTCCTAGAACTGAATCTTGGTACCTTGCATTAACCAATTTTTTAGACAACTCAGTAGGTTTTTCTACACCTCGTACTCCGGTTCCACCTAGAGGAATTCATTCTCCTGTAAATATGTCTGGTCAGTCATCTGTGTTTTCACAAAGTCCTGAATCATTTTTACATGGCGGTCCTTCTGTTCCTACTGGGTATCAATCACTTTCTGGTACCTTTGCGGGAGCATCTCCTCAACCTGTTGATCATGGGTTATTAGTTGGTGTCACACGGAATCTGTCAGGGGTGCGGACACGACTGACCTTCCTAGAAGTCTAAGACATTCTAATGACAAACAAGACAAAATGGAGTGATCTTTCTCTAAATACACCTTTTACAACATGAAAACTACAAGTGTTTAGGCTTACCTTATTCCAAAACGCTGTTGTTGAAGTCCGTTCTTGACGATCCGGATGAGCTCCTCCTTCAAGTCAATTCCTGCAACCACAAACAATCAAACAATTACCAAGCACTTGCATTTCATATAATAAAACATATATTCAACATGCAGACCAAGGAACACATGAAATAACTCATTAACATAAGCTATTGAGAAAAATAAACCAATTTGTATTAATAACGAAACAAAGAAACTCTTACAACCTGGCCTTGGTGTTGTGCAAGTTCCTCCCAGGGTCCATCAAGGGTTTTCCTCTACTTTGACAAAGCTCACCCTCTCCCAAGTAGAATCAAGTGAAGACAATCTCTCCTCACAAAGGCTCTAATGGAAGACCTAAATCCTGCAGCATTTACCCAAAGAAAATGTATAGCTCCAACCTCTCCTCCTTCTGGCTCAATGCCTTTATTTATAGTGCTGTAAAGAGGTTATTCAGGTCCACTATCAATGGGATCATCCCCCTCTATGGGTGGGATAGCTCCCTTATTGATGGGATAAGCTCCCTCTTAATAGAGATACATGAACCAACTGGAGGCGCATCCATTTCATCAAACCGACCTCTAGAATGTTCTAGAAGTAACCACAAGTAACTTTTTTAAGATAAAACTTGCGCATTTTGCCTTTTACAGAGGGACGCACCTGTCCCTTAATATACAGAGCGTCCATGGACGCAGATTTTGTGAACATGACCAGCGTCCCCGCAGGTAAGGCTAGAGAGAACCTGCGACCCCAGAGATAAACATGATTTTTACAAGACTTTCTCTCTTCTTTGAGTTTGAGATGGATAACAGAGGCATGAGACTTGCCTAAGAGGGTAGCATGACTGTTGATTTGAGCCATACTAATTGTAAGTAGTCAAGGTGACATTTTTTAGTGTAACAGATTGCCCCCTAAAGTGCGAAGCCTGGAATAGAATAGGGTTTTGTAATTCTAGGAAGGGTGAAGCGCTTTATCATTTCAAGGATTGCCTTGTGGATGGCCCGGTTGGAACCTGCAATTTTCAACACAAAATACATGGATAAGAATATATCATCACTGAGGTAGGCATTCCCATACTCAGATTCAAAACTTTAACTAATGGACTAACTATTCTGATACAGGAATGATCTTGCAATACATCATTTTATAGACTTTTGTAGACACAGTATGGACGCAGCCATCTGTTTATGATTAGTCTACATAGACAATGAATACAAAACTCCTCGCAGCCTGGATGGTAGAAACTAGATCCAGGGTCTTCACTTCTACTTCCCGAATTGGTACGATTCTAGCCATGTGATTAAATGATCCGATGTCGAACATGGTAGAAACCACTTGATTACCAGTCAATGATGTAAACTGTTAACAAGCGTGAGAGAAACCACCAATAATGTCAATGGTCCTCAAAGTACCAAGCACAACCCGTGAAATGTGAATAGATGTTTTGATGTCGAACACTTCACGGAATCCTTTGATCGAAAGTCAATGATGTAAACTGACGTCAAAGGCGAGAAACCTGCCATTGATGCATGCAGACTTCAAGGTACTGTCGATTCCTAAGTCATCTTTCTAGATAATGTGTCGATGTCGATAGAAAGCGACCCGTTGCAGGCAAGCCCGTAACACGAAATCTTTGTTCAGAGGTGAGCAACTCAACCTTGCGGGGACCAGGCCGGGTGGCCAATCCCTTGATGATCTCCGCGAGGAGTGGTGCAGACCAGGGACTCACCATAAAAAAGGCGTAGAGATAAAGCACATCGCTCTGGCGGAGCTTAGAGTTATTGCATTTACGGTCACCAGGATTTGTGGCGCGACCGCCTTGCACATTGCCTCCGGGTCCCAAATGCGGATGGCAGTTGACTGTTACCAAGGCACCATCTTCAACTGGTGCGAAGCTGTGTCGGCTCATATGAAGAGCCAACTAACCAAGGCAAAGAACGGACGACTAAAGACTTTTGGATATGGGCCTCTAGTCGTGAGCTTTGCCTTGGAGAGAGTTCCTATGCTGATCCCTCAGCAACTCACTGTTGATGACTTGGGTCCTCGGGAGCCAAAGCTTATTCGATGGGTAGCGGTGATGGCCCGGCATCCTGACGAGGGTGCTGCAGTGGTTCGATTCTCAGACAGTTACTTCGACTGGCTAGAGGGCCAGCTTTTTGTGATACAAGACTTTCCATATGCCGGAATGGATTTCAGAGGTGATCCGGACATGGTTCTTCCACAGGGAGAACAATGGGATGACAGAGGTACTTTCATTTTCACAAGTTTTCTAATTATGTATTTTTTATTTTTCATATATATCGTCTCAAAGTAACAGTAAAATTTTAAAAATGCAGATGTTGGACCACAGCGTCCAGCCAATCTCCGGCCTTACGACAGACGACATCCAGCTGCACCGGCACCGGCCCCACAGGACGCGGCTGCGGAAGTACTAGCTGATTTGGAGCATGATCTAGAGCGTCTCACGGCAGATATACCTGAGACTGCTATGGACGATATTCCTATGAGGCTTCAGCGCTTCGTAGTTGCGGTCCCTGGACCGTTTAGGAGATTTTTGCGTAAGGTAGCGCGCGCAGTGGTGTCGTACCGAGAGCACCACCAGTGATTGACTAGTCACTTTTGTAGTCACATGTGACATTTTTGACTTTTTGTACTGTCATTTTGCCGATCATAAGGTGTGTTAAACCTATGATCGAAGACGATGTATATATTTTTGGACACACTTCTATCTATATCTATATATCACTATTACCGGCTTATCTTGTTTAACATGTATGATGAAATGTCTTTTAAATTTACTTGCATGATTATTATAAATGTCTGTCCAACACTCGAGAAGCAATTGCATCTGCTAATGTATTCAAAGACCTTGGAATATGTTGATATTCAATGTAATCAAATTCACGTTCCAAGAGACGCACTCTCAAAAACAACCTTAATAACACAGGATTTCTAATGGCATAAACTCTATTAAGCTGTAATACAACAAGTTCAGAATCTAACCTCACAATCAAACGTCGAATTCCAAATGAAATAGATTCGGATAATAATTCAACCACTGCACTGTATTCTGCAATGTTATTCGTTGTTTGACCGAGGCTTACCCCATGCATAGAAACTAACTCGTCAGAGGGCGAATAGATAACCCAAGCTGCGGAAGAGATATTCCGTGTACTACGACAAGCACCATCAGCAAATCCAATGTATGTTTGGAGAGGCGTCGACATCTACAATATCAAGAGTAAAACCAAGATGAGCCAAAATAATGACGAAAAACCACACTCGCTAAACTAAGCATACTGACTAAACTAACACACTTGCTAGTTAGAAAGGAAATCTAACCTATCTAAAAAATTCTCCATCCATCATTTTAAGCATAATACCTCTTTAGGTAAAGTCCATTTCTGGGTTTGCCCAAAGAGTCCCCATCAAAATCAACTAACTCATAAGCCCCTTTTGCTAGCTTTCGCTTTACAATGTAGGGCCCATGCCACATGGGAACGAATTTTCCAGCACCTAGCTTATCGTTTGCTTGATCATATAATAGTACTAGGTCTCCTTCTGAAAAACTTCGAGGAGTTACACTTTTATCATACTGGGCTTTCATTCGTTTCGCGTGAGTCTCGATGGCTAAAGTAGCGTCACGTCGAGTCTCATCTAATTTAGCCAAGTATAACAACCGTTTCTCCTCTTCGGAAGTAGCTGGAAGTAATTCAACAGCCATTTGAAGTGATGGGATTTCGCACTCAATAGGTAACACAGCTTCTAAGCCATAAACTAGCTGAAAAGGAGTGAAACCTGTTGAATTTTTCACTGAAGTTCGATATGCCCATAGCGCCGAAAATAACATGTTATGCCAATTCGTTCGATGGATACCAATGATCCGTCGAATCATGACGACTAGAACTTTGTTGATTGACTCAACCAAACCGTTGGCTTGCGGATAATAAGGTGTAGAGCTATCATGGCGCAAACCAAGCTGGCTTGTAAGCTCAGTCATCATGACATTTCGAAAATGGCTTCCATGGTCCGTAATGATTGCTTGTGGGACACCAAACCTAGTTATGATATGATTGAATACGAAAAGTGCAGCTGTCTTGCCGCTTGCGTCGAATGTAGGCATCGCCTCGGCCCACTTAGTAAAATAATCAACCGCAAGGATGATATACGCATGCCCCCCGGCCGAGTGAGGGTTACAAGTAATAAAGTCAATGCCCCATTTGGCGAATGGACCAGCGGCAATTATAGGGTGGAGAGGAGCAGGTGGAGCGCGCATCTTGCGATCAAACACTTGACAGTTGTGGCATTTTCTGACGGCAAGGATACAATCTTTAAACATAGACGGCCAGAAATAGCCAGCGCGCAACACCTTCTGAGCTGTGGCATACCCAGACATATGACCGCCGCATGCTCCAGAGTGACAATCATTCAAAACCCTCTCAGCCTCATCGTGAGTTAAACAACGTCGAAAAACTAAGTCTGCCCCCAGGCGATAAAGTGTATCTCCAATAATTCTGTATTGCTGGGATTGAAACCGAATTTTTCGACGGTTATCCTTGGAAGCTTCAGGCCGAAAGGTTTGGGTTTGGAGATAAATGATTATATCCCCATACCACGGATCTACAGTGCTAATAAGAAACAAAGATTCGTCCGCAATAGACTCCTCTGCCACAGTCTCTGTATCAGCACTCGGGAAATCACACATCAATTCCGCGAAGACTAAAGATTTCTTAGACTTGGACTTCTCAAACTCCAAGTCGAACTCTTGCAGGATGACGATCCATTTAGAGTACTTGCCCCCTAGCAGTTGTTTTGTCAAGATATAAATCATAGGGTTGCAATCCGAAATAACAGTAGTTTTGCGGAGAAGAATGTAGTGACGAAAACGCTGGACAGCTTGAACGGCTGCCAGGGCCAATTTCTCCACATGTGAATATTTTAACTCAGTTGGATTTAAGGTTCTGCTAAGGTAATATATCACATGCTCTGCGTTGAATTCATCTTCTTGAACTAACACCATTCCAATGGTGGAATGCGAAGCCGCGAGGTATAAGAAGTAGTCCTGGTTGTAGTTGGGAGGATGCAGTAACGGTGCATGGGTCAACGCGTGTTTCAGTGCATCAAAAGATTGTTGAGCAATCTCGTCCCAAAAGAATTGTACGTTCTGTTTCAACAACCGTGTAAAACCTTTAGTGACCTCGGCGTAGTTAGGGATGAATCGGCGTAAAAAGTTCGCTTTCCCTTGCAAACTTTGGAGTTGGCGCAAACTCGAAGGAGGAGGCAATTGGATGATAGCTTCGACTTTCGAGGGATCGACGCGAATGCCGGTTTTGGAAACAACAAATCCCAACAATCGACCTGTTTCTATACAGAAAACACACTTGTGTGGATTCAACCGAATTCGATAATGCCTACACCTCATAAAGATTGCTCGTAGGTGGACAAGGTGATCAGCTCGTTGTAAGGAATGAGCAGGCAAATCATCGAGATAGGGTTGCACAATGTGCTTGATGTCATGAAATGCATAAGACATGGCCCGTTGAAAAGTAGCACCGGCATTCTTAAGGCCAAAAGGTAATTTGCAATAAGCAAATGTCCCCCATGGACAAATGAATGCCGTTTTTGGTTGATCGGCAGGTAGAATATTGATTTGATTATAACCTGAGAAACCATCCATGAAGGAAAACATCTCACTTCCGGCACAATCGTCAATAATTTGATCGATATAAGGCGTAGGATAGTTGTCTTTTGGACAAGCTCGATTGATATCCCTATAATCGATACAGATTCTTATTGTTCCTTGTTTTTTATTGACGGGAACAATATTCGATACCCAATCCGTTAACGGGATCGGATAAATGAAACCTGCTTTCAACAGCTTTTCGACTTCGGCTTTGATTGCAGCTGCTTTTCGAGGGTGAATCTGACGCAACCGTTGCCGAATGGGTTTAGCATCCGGGTAGGTTTTGATTTCATGAACAACAATGGCAGGATCGATTCCTGGCATTTCTTCGTAGGACCAGGCAAACACGTCGCGGAATTCTTGGAATAGGGCCTTGTAAGTTTGGATTTCTTCTTCAGTACAAGCGGCACCTATATGAATGTTTTCCTCGATTCCGGGCTTCACTGAAATATCAATGGGAATAGTACGAGAAATATTCCCTAAATTCAGCTCTGAATCAGAATGTTTCGTTGGATCCTGAGCGTCTTTGACATATTCAGCGGTAAAGATAGATGAAAAATCATTTTCAAATGCATCGCCCTTAGGTAAAAACGAAGATCTGTGATGGAGATCTTCCCATGGTAGATCATCTACACTTAGGATTTCGCGAAGTCGTTCGTCAGATGAGACTTCTTCGGGAAACGTTATCCGTTCTAAGGGTGAGGTGAAAAGTGACTCTTCACTGACCACATTCATTTGGTCGGTTGAATGAAAATCGGTAAAAGACATAAGAGCTTCATAAGCAATCTCATACGGACTCAACGGCATAACATCACCGAGTGAGTCTAGCTCAGAGTCAGAGGGAACATACCAAGGATCATCATAAATAATGTTTTCTGACGTGATCATATGAATTGTTGCAACTGAAGGGTCTGCATTGAGTGGAGGGAGAGGAAAAGTTCCCAGTAAACCGGAATCCTTAACTAAACCTACACCAATGTCCCTATAAGGGATTGTCGTTTTGCCAACATGCTGGATAGTTTCTGAAGAGGTTGGGTCGGATGAAAAGTATGTCAGCTGATCAATAGTCACGATCTTACCGTTATGTGGAAACTTAATGACTCTGAAGACCGATGAAACAATCGCTGTCATAGCATATGACCAACTTCGACCCAAAAGAAGGTTGTAGTCTAGAGGGGCATCAACCACTTCCACATCCAGACTAACGGTTTTACCTTCGACCCCTATAGGCAATTCTTGTAGAATACCAAACGGACGGAACCCACGGCCATCAAAGGCCTTAAGGATGGTGGGGGATTGGTTCAATGAAGGAGAACCAAGCGATCTCCAACATTGAATCGACATAATACACGTAGAAGCTCCCTCATCAATCACAGTCCGATGAATAGGCCTGTTTTTGACTATCACTGGAATTTGGAAAGCCATTTGATGGGGGAGACGCGGTGTACTACTTTCTAGATCAAAGATCATTAGGTTCGGGTCCTGAACATCGACAGCTCCAATAGCCGACAAAAGCAATTTACGTTGCGCTGGACATGATTGCAGCACTTCGAGTGCCGACATTGCTGAAGGTGAAACAGCTAAGTCTTCAACAATGTTGTAATTCTGGGCTGCTCTCGCATGTGGATTGAAAGCAGACCTTCGAAGTACACCCTTGGCGGGCGGCTTAATCACTAAGTCTGGGTTAGGTTTTTCGATCTGTAGTGGATCGGAACCAGGAGTTGAGGTTGATGGGTTAGAGTGAGAAGATTCTGCTTCTTTACCATCAACAGGAGCCTTACTACCATAATCTTGCGATCGAGTCGCAATCCTGACATGAGACATCATCAAAATGGGTTCTTCACTGGCATTCGAAGAAGAACCTATCATCTTATTTTCCTGCTCGGGAAATGGATTCTTTAACACAGCAGGAGTCGGAGAACCTTTGACTATTTTCACTACCTCGGCCCGATGAGGGCAGTCTCTCGTAAAATGATCTTCTTCACAAATAAGACAAGGATAACGAGGTTTGCGCTTTTCGTCATTGGTTTCCGACTTTTCCGTTTTCTCCTTTGGAGCCTTGTCTGCTTTAGCCTTCTTCTTTCCTTTCTTCTTTCCACCGTTTTTGGATTTGGCCGTAGATGACTCTACAGCGTGAATGTCGGCGGTAAGTTCAGGAGGAGAAGACTCTCCTGTCGGAGAATCAGGCAAAGTGATAATTGGAGTATTGGAGGTCTTGGAAGACTTCTTCTTACTCTTCGTAGTCACGATACCGATCATACCATCAGCGGCATGAGATCCCGAAGGAGCAGCAGCGATTTGGTTTGATTTGGGAAGATCCGGTATTTTCTCGTGTAAAGTACCCGACTGAGTATAAACTAAGTCAAGGTACTGTGCCTGAGCAATGACTTGCTCCTCAGTAACTACGCCGGCCTTAGCTACATCTTCAGTAATTCTTGGTAATAATGATTTTACAAACCATTCAGCTAAGATTTGGTCCGGGATAAAAACTTTCACTAATCTCCTTCGACGTCTCCACTCATGGATGTGATCAGAAATGTACGTGGATGTCGATTGTTTTAGCGAAGTTAATAATTCTGTACCATTATCGTATCTGACTGGTAACTGAAAATGAGTTAAGAATGAAGTAGCTAACTGGCTAAAGTTGTAAAAAGAAGCCCGTGGTAACTCAATGTACCACTTGGCTGCGAGACCAATGAGTGTACGCTGGAAAAGACGTAAGCGGATAGAATCATCTGAGATGGAATTTGATGCACACCAGAGGTGGTAAGTCATCACGTGATTAGACGGATCCTCTCCAGACTTACCTTCGAACTTGGGTATATCGCTGGGCAACTTATTTGGCATTGGCGGCCAGAACGGAAGATATTGAATTGGATCGTTCGTTAGGCGCGTCAAGTCGGGTAAATCTAAAGTTGCAATAAATGGTAACTGCCGGTTAGGATCTCTGAAACTCTGAGTCACAATACCAGCCCCAGGAGGAGGATATCCAGGATAACTAGGAACAGGATTCGCATTGGGGATATTATATCCTCCTGGAAAACCAGGATTAACCGGACCGTACTGGGGTTGTTGAGGTGGTTGATAATTGTACCCAGGATACGGTTGATACTGGTAAACCGGTTGTTGGGCAGCTTGCCCAGGTTGATACTGTCCCTGGTACGGAGGTTGAACAAATTGAGGTTGAGTAGTAACAACCGTACTTGTACCAGGTTGGCCTGCAGGCATCTGGACTGTGGTTTGAACCGTGGGTCCAGACAACGGTACAGATGTCTGAGGAGTGGTTACAGGGACAGTAGAAACCGGAGCTGCCGATACTCCAGAAGTAAGCATGGTAGATGAAGCGGTAGTTGCTGCAGCCGTGTGAGGAGGAGTACTAGGTGCAATTGGCGGCTGAGTAACTACGGAAGTTACAGGGGTCTGAACACTTGACTGGACAGGTTGCGGTTGCTGGGGTGGACCAGGAACTGCAGGTTGTCCTGCTTGAGGAACCGACTGTATACTTGGTTGCGACATCTGTTGACCTTGTGACGGATCCCATGTTAACATTCCAGGGTATTGACTCGTAACAGGTTGAGGATACTGAGATCCATAGCCGTATTGAGGATAGGGTTGATAACTGTAAGGTGCAGTCCCATATGATTGCCCTTGAGGTGGTTGATAACCTTGACCAGGGTATTGACCTGTAGGTTGATAACCTTGAGGTAAATACGAATACTGGGGTTGACCTTGACCTTGAGGTTGGTATCCTTGAGGTTGATACCCTTGGGGTTGATACCCTTGGGGTTGCCATCCTTGAGGTTGCCATCCTTGAGGTTGATACTGATACTGAGGTTGACTTTGGGGTACATATTGAGGCTGGGGTGGATACCCTTGGGGTTGATACCCTTGAGGTTGCCCCCCAGTCACAAATGAAGTACCTTGAGGTTGCCCCCCAGGCATTAACGAAGGTTGCCCCCCAGGCGGTAATTGGCCACCTTGAGGTTGGTTAATGGGAGTTGAACCTGACATCATATAAACGTCACCTATACTCAATGGTACATTACCACTGTTTCCAACTAATAACCCATGATCAACAGGTTGAGGAGATGCTCCCGCAAAGGTACCAGAAAGTGATTGATACCCAGTAGGAACAGAAGGACCGCCATGTAAAAATGATTCAGGACTTTGTGAAAACACAGATGACTGACCAGACATATTTACAGGAGAATGAATTCCTCTAGGTGGAACCGGAGTACGAGGTGTAGAAAAACCTACTGAGTTGTCTAAAAAATTGGTTAATGCAAGGTACCAAGATTCACTTCTAGGAGGACTGTAAAAGATGGATTCACGCTCCCTTAGATCAAGGGTAATTAGATCTTCAGAATCAGAAACGCCTATTTCTTCCTCTGGAACAAGTTCTTCTATAGCAATTAACCCAACAGGAAGATTTTCGGTGATAATTCTTTCTATTCTTGGTGAATCAGGAACACTAGGAGTTGGAGTAACAGGTTCAGAAATTTCAGGTTCTTCGCCTGTTTCACTGGCAGATGAAAAACTACCAGCAAGCTCGGAAACTGTAACAGCTTCGGGATTGTAACCTGTTTCTAATCTTTGGTAATCTGGATGAACTACCAAAGAAGATTCTCCTTCTTCAGGTGAACCTACTCTACTGCCACTAGGAGGAGTTACAAGGACCTTTAAACCCTCTAAATAACTGGGGTCGTCTCGAGGAGGTGAACCCCTAAGTTCACGGGATCTTCTCAACAATTCGGCCACAGATACAACTTCAGGAGACTGGCCCGCAATACGACGGGACCTTCTCGGTAATTCCGCCACAATTAAAGATTTTAACTACAACACACGAAAACAAAGTAAAAAATTTCAAATCAAACCACCTAAAGTCTTCTAAAGAACCAATCAAATTTGAAGCACACGCCTAAATAATCTAGAGCGTCAAACCACACACAAACAGTAGTCTTCCGGACCAAAAACGCTAGTTGGTGATTAGGCCCAACCTCGCAGGATTCAGTACAGAAATAGTGGGTGGAACAGTTACCCCGGCAACCTGCTTAATGAATAGACTGGACCAAGTTCCTCCACTTTAACCGTCTCGAAGTGAAGCGAACCCCCCAGAAAATCCAAGTGAGTATAACCGACGTCTGCTCCAGGTACAGTGGGACCTTCCCTCCACCGTCACCTTGGGTAGAATCCTAGATATTATGGCCACTAAGGTTACCAATCACAACAATTACACCTGGGGGAACAGTCTAAACTCCAACAGCACGCAAGGGCAGAGTAGCAAGCTCCAATCCCCTTACCGGCTCCTTGACAACAATCCAAGGTTTACCGATAAGTGACCCCTGGCTCCTCGACAATGGTTAATCCGAGGTTTACCGTTTGTAATACGTACTGTCTGGCGTCGTTCCCAACAAGGGAGGAATGATCCCCTCACTGGTTCGGACACGAGCTCGTGTTTCTCCTTTAAGAGGAGCTTTCCCAGAATGTAACTGAAACAATTGGATTTGTTCTACTCAAGATAGACTATCTGTTTGGTTTTGTAGTCTTGGAGAGTTAAGTACTCACCTACTCCAAGACCCTAGCCTAAGCTATGTTGGTGCTTCAGAGCCCTAGAAAAATAAAGATTACTAGATTGATTTTAATTTAAGCGTTACTTTTAAGGTTGTTTCTTAAGTCAAAAGGTGATGGAAGTGAAACTAGTGGTGTGTTGACTCGACTCGAAACCACTACAAAATGCACCTAAAATGATTTATCCACTACTTTACTTTTTCGATGAATTGCTTAACTAAAAAGTTGAGAGAATGCAATCTTTATAAAAGCAACTTCTTAATTGAAGACAATCAAGGAAACAATTCGTTTTTCTTTTCCAAGCATAAAAACATAACTTCTCTTTACATACACGAAAAAACTCTTTTCTTCTTTTGAAAACAAAAAGCTACTTGAAACAAGACTTTTTAAGAAGATGTTTTTGTATTTTTCTTTTAATAAAGCAAGTAAATCTAATGTAACCAAAAAATCAATCTTAACAACTCTTAAAATCTATGAAAATGCACTCATAAGCAAACTAAAAGCAAATTTACTCTAAGCAATCTTAAACGAGGTCAAAACTAACAATGATTATTTCTAAGGTGTTTTACTTGATTATAATCAAATCAAGGACTAGCTTATTGCAGAACCAAAAACTAGTCAAAACAAAATTCTAATCTTTTTGTCCTTTTTGAAAATGGAAATCAAAACTTTAAAAACAAGCAAAGCGAAATTTGACCCAAAACAACTCAAATGACAAGTTGCTCAAACAAGGAGACTTTATGACAGGCTCAACTTCTAAGAAGGTTGACTAACCAGAGATATCTAAGGCTGGAACAACTTTCTAAGCTCAAAGTTACTACAAAGCCTTTCCAAAAATCAAACCCTAGGTCTAAACTTCGTTGAAAACCACTAAAACACTCAAAGCTCACAAAACCAGTTCAGGTAAGAATTCTTGACAGGGTACTAAAGGATCTGGGCAGAAAACACTAAGAAAAAACAAAATCTAAAAGTAATTTAAGGCAAAAATGGAATTTTCTTAACTTTTACAGGAAGACGCAGGCCACCCGTTGTCACAGGTGCGGCCCCGCACTGTGCAGTCGACAACAGCGCGTCCAAGGACGCACTGTGCAACACACATAGACTGCGTCCTTCTGGAAAAAGGAAGAAAAACTAAAGCCAACTAAATCTAAAGCTAAGCCACCCAAATACTAATTCGCACAGTCAAAAACCAGAAAATAAAAATGATTTTCTCAAAGCAAAGTTCATATAAAGGAAAAGACTCTCTCATTAATGGATTCCCCAGCGGAGTCGCCAATTTGTCACACGGAATCTGTCAGGGGTGCGGACACGACTGACCTTCCTAGAAGTCTAAGACATTCTAATGACAAACAAGACAAAATGGAGTGATCTTTCTCTAAATACACCTTTTACAACATGAAAACTACAAGTGTTTAGGCTTACCTTATTCCAAAACGCTGTTGTTGAAGTCCGTTCTTGACGATCCGGATGAGCTCCTCCTTCAAGTCAATTCCTGCAACCACAAACAATCAAACAATTACCAAGCACTTGCATTTCATATAATAAAACATATATTCAACATGCAGACCAAGGAACACATGAAATAACTCATTAACATAAGCTATTGAGAAAAATAAACCAATTTGTATTAATAACGAAACAAAGAAACTCTTACAACCTGGCCTTGGTGTTGTGCAAGTTCCTCCCAGGGTCCATCAAGGGTTTTCCTCTACTTTGACAAAGCTCACCCTCTCCCAAGTAGAATCAAGTGAAGACAATCTCTCCTCACAAAGGCTCTAATGGAAGACCTAAATCCTGCAGCATTTACCCAAAGAAAATGTATAGCTCCAACCTCTCCTCCTTCTGGCTCAATGCCTTTATTTATAGTGCTGTAAAGAGGTTATTCAGGTCCACTATCAATGGGATCATCCCCCTCTATGGGTGGGATAGCTCCCTTATTGATGGGATAAGCTCCCTCTTAATAGAGATACATGAACCAACTGGAGGCGCATCCATTTCATCAAACCGACCTCTAGAATGTTCTAGAAGTAACCACAAGTAACTTTTTAAGATAAAACTTGCGCATTTTGCCTTTTACAGAGGGACGCACCTGTCCCTTAATATACAGAGCGTCCATGGACGCAGATTTTGTGAACATGACCAGCGTCCCCGCAGGTAAGGCTAGAGAGAACCTGCGACCCCAGAGATAAACATGATTTTTACAAGACTTTCTCTCTTCTTTGAGTTTGAGATGGATAACAGAGGCATGAGACTTGCCTAAGAGGGTAGCATGACTGTTGATTTGAGCCATACTAACTGTAAGTAGTCAAGGTGACATTTTTTAGTGTAACAGTTGGAAACAGTGGTAATGTACCATTGAGTATAGGTGACGTTTATATGATGTCAGGTTCAACTCCCATTAACCAACCTCAAGGTGGCCAATTACCGCCTGGGGGGCAACCTTCGTTTATACCTGGGGGGCAACCTCAAGGTACTTCATTCGTGACTGGGGGGAAACCTCTAGGGTATCAACCTCAAGGGTATCAACCCCAGCCTCAATATGTACCCCAAAGTCAACCTCAGTATCAGTATCCACCTCAAGGATGGCAACCTCAAGGATGGCAACCCCAAGGGTATCAACCCCAAGGGTATCAACCTCAAGGATACCAACCTCAAGGTCAAGGTCAACCCCAGTATTCGTATTTACCTCAAGGTTATCAACCTACGGGTCAATACCCTAGTCAAGGTTATCAACCACCTCAAGGGCAATCATATGGGACTGCACCTTACAGTTATCAACCCTATCCTCAATACGGCTATGGCTCTCAGTATCCTCAGCCTGTTTCGAGTCAATACCCTGGAATGTTAACATGGGATCCGTCACAGGGTCAGCAGATGTTGCAACCAAGTATGCAGTCGGTACCTCAAGCAGGACAACCTGCAGTTCCTGGTCCATCCCAGCAACCGCAACCTGTCCAGTCAAGTGTTCAGACCCCTGTAACTTCTGTAGTTACTCAGCCGCCAATTGCACCAGGTACTCCACCTCACACGGCTGTAGCAACTACCGCTTCATCTACCATGTTTACTTCTGGAGTATCGGCAGCTCCAGTTCCTACTGTCCCTGTAACCACTCCTCAGATATCTGTACCGTTGTCTGGACCCACGGTTCAAACCACAGTCCAGATGCCTGTAGGCCAACCTGGTACTAGTACGGTTGTTACTACTCAACCTCAATTTGTTCAACCTCCGTACCAGGGACAGTATCAACCTGGGCAAGCTGCCCAACAACCGGTTTACCAGTATCAACCGTATCCTGGGTACAATTATCAACCACCTCAACAACCCCAGTACGGTCCGGTTAATCCTGGTTTTCCAGGAGGATATAATATCCCCAATGCGAATCCTGTTCCTAGTTATCCTGGATATCCTCCTCCTGGGGCTGGTATTGTGACTCAGAGTTTCAGAGATCCTAACCGGCAGTTACCATTTATTGCAACTTTAGATTTACCCGACTTGACGCGCCTAACGAATGATCCAATTCAATATCTTTCGTTTTGGCCGCCAATGCCAAATAAGTTGCCCAGCGATATACCCAAGTTCGAGGGGAAGTCTGGAGAGGATCCGTCTAATCACGTGATGACTTACCACCTCTGGTGTGCATCAAATTCCATCATAGATGATTCTATCCACTTACGTCTTTTCCAGCGTACACTCATTGGTCTCGCGGCCAAGTGGTACATTGAGTTACCACGGGCCTCTTTTTACAACTTTAGTCAGTTAGCTACCTCGTTCTTAACTCATTTTCAGTTACCAGTCAGATACGATAATGGTACAGAGTTATTAACTTCGCTAAAACAATCGACATCCACGTACATTTCTGATCACATCCATGAGTGGAGACGTCGAAGGAGATTAGTGAAAGTTTTTATCCCAGACCAAATCTTAGCTGAATGGTTTGTCAAATCATTATTACCAAGAATTACTGAAGATGTCGCTAAGGCCGGAGTAGTTACTGAGGAGCAAGTCATTGCTCAGGCACAGTACCTTGACTTGGTTTATACTCAGTCGGGTACGTTACATGAGAAAATTCCGGATCTTCCAAAGTCAAACCAAATCGCTGCTGCTCCTTCGGGATCTCATGCCGCTGATGGCATGATCGGTATCGTGACTACGAAGAGTAAGAAGAAGTCTTCCAAGGCCTCCAATACTCCAATTATCACTTTGCCTGATTCTCCGACAGGAGAGTCTTCTCCTCCTGAACTTACCGCCGACATTCACGCTGTAGAGTCATCTACGGCCAAATCCAAAAACGGTGGAAAGAAGAAAGGAAAGAAGAAGGCTAAAGCAGACAAGGCTCCAAAGGAGAAAACGGAAAAGTCGGAAACCAATGACAAAAAACGTAAACCTCGCTATCCTTGTCTTATTTGTGAAGAAGATCATTTTACGAGAGACTGCCCTCATCGGGCCGAGGTAGTAAAATAGTCAAAGGTTCTCCGACTCCTGCTGTGTTAAAGAATCCATTTCCAGAGCAGGAAAATAAGATGATAGGTTCTTCTTCGAATGCCAGTGAAGAACCCATTTTGATGATGTCTCATGTCAGGATTGCGACTCGATCGCAAGATTATGGTAGTAAGGCTCCTGTTGATGGTAAGGAAGCAGAATCTTCTCACTCTAACCCATCAACCTCAGCTCCTGGTTCCGATCCACTACAGATCGAAAAACCTAACCCAGACTTAGTGATTAAGCCGCCCGCCAAGGGTGTACTTCGAAGGTCTGCTTTCAATCCACATGCGAGAGCAGCCCAGAATTACAACATTGTTGAAGACTTAGCTGTTTCACCTTCAGCAATGTCGGCACTCGAAGTGCTGCAATCATGTCCAGCGCAACGAAAATTGCTTTTGTCGGCTATTGGAGCTGTCGATGTTCAGGACCCGAACCTAATGATCTTTGATCTAGAAAATAGTACACCACGTCTCCCCCATCAAATGGCTTTCCAAATCCCAGTGATAGTCAAAAACAGGCCTATTCATCGGACTGTGATTGATGAGGGAGCTTCTACGTGTATTATGTCGATTCAATGTTGGAGATCGCTTGGTTCTCCTTCGTTGAACCAATCCCCCACCATCCTTAAGGCCTTTGATGGCCGTGGGTTCCGTCCGTTTGGTATTCTACAAGAATTGCCTATAGGGGTCGAAGGTAAAACCGTTAGTCTGGATGTGGAAGTGGTTGATGCCCCTCTAGACTACAACCTTCTTTTGGGTCGAAGTTGGTCATATGCTATGACAGCGGTCGTTTCATCGGTCTTCAGAGTCATTAAGTTTCCACATAACGGTAAGATCGTGACTATTGATCAGCTGACATACTTTTCATCCGACCCAACCTCTTTAGAAACTATCCAGCATGTTGGTAAAACGACAATCCCTTATAGGGACATTGGTGTAGGTTTAGTTAAGGATTCCGGTTTACTGGGAACTTTTCCTCTCCCTCCACTCAATGCAGACCCTTCGTTCGCAACAATTCATATGATCACGTCAGAAAACATTATTTATGATGATCCTTGGTATGTTCCCTCTGACTCTGAGCTAGACTCACTCGGTGATGTTATGCCGTTGAGTCCGTATGAGATTGCTTATGAAGCTCTTATGTCTTTTACCGACTTTCATTCAACCGACCAAATGAATGTGGTCAGTGAAGAGTCACTTTTCACCTCACCCTTAGAACGGATAACGTTTCCCGAAGAAGTGTCATCTGACGAACAACTTCGCGAAATCCTAAGTGTAGATGATCTACCATGGGAAGATCTCCATCACAGATCTTCGTTTTTACCTAAGGATGATGCATTTGAAAATGATTTTTCATCTATCTTTACCGCTGAATATGTCAAAGACGCTCAGGATCCAACGAAACATTCTGATTCAGAGCTGAATTTAGGGAATATTTCTCGTACTATTCCCATTGATATTTCAGTGAAGCCCGGAATCGAGGAGAACATTCATATAGGTGCCGCATGTACTGAAACGGAAATCCAAACTTACAAGGCCCTATTCCAAGAATTCCGCGACGTGTTTGCCTGGTCTTACGAGGAAATGCCGGAATTGATCCTGCCATTGTTGTTCATGAAATCAAAACCTACCCGGATGCTAAACCCATTCGGCAACGGTTGCGTCAGATTCACCCTCGAAAAGCGGCTGCAATCAAAGCAGAAGTCGAAAAGCTGTTGAAAGCAGGTTTCATTTATCCGATCCCGTTAACGGATTGGGTATCGAATATTGTTCCCGTCAATAAAAAACAAGGAACAATAAGAATCTGTATCGATTATAGGGATATCAATCGAGCTTGTCCAAAAGACAACTATCCTACGCCTTATATCGATCAAATCATTGATGATTGTGCCGGAAGTGAGATGTTTTCCTTCATGGATGGTTTCTCAGGCTATAATCAAATCAATATTCTACCTGCCGATCAACCAAAAACGGCATTCATTTGTCCATGGGGGACATTTGCTTATTGCAAATTACCTTTTGGACTTAAGAATGCCGGGGCCACTTTTCAACGGGCGATGTCTTATGCATTTCATGACATCAAGCACATTGTGCAACCCTATCTCGATGATTTGCCTGCTCATTCTTTACAACGAGCTGATCACCTTGTCCACCTACGAGCAATCTTTATGAGGTGTAGGCATTATCGAATTCGGTTGAATCCCCACAAGTGTGTTTTCTGTATAGAAACAGGTCGATTGCTGGGATTTGTTGTTTCAAAAACCGGCATTCGCGTCGATCCCTCGAAAGTCGAGGCTATCATCAAATTGCCTCCTCCTTCGAGTTTGCGCCAACTCCAAAGTTTGCAAGGGAAAGCGAACTTTTTACGCCGATTCATCCCAAACTACGCCGAGGTCACTAAAGGTTTTACACGGTTGTTGAAACAGAACGCACAATTCTTTTGGGACGAGATTGCCCAACAATCTTTTGATGCACTGAAACACGCGTTGACCCATGCACCGTTATTGCATCCTCCCAACTACAACCAGGACTACTTCTTATACCTCGCAGCTTCGCATTCCACCATTGGAATGGTGTTAGTTCAAGAAGATGAATTCAAAGCAGAGCATGTGATATATTATCTTAGTAGAACCTTAAACCCAACTGAGTTAAAATATTCGCATGTGGAGAAATTGGCCCTGGCAGCCGTTCAAGCTGTCCAGCGTTTTCGTCACTACATTCTTCTCCGCAAGACTACAGTTATTTCGGATTGCAACCCTATGATTTATATTTTGACAAAACAACTGCTAGGGGGCAAGTACTCTAAATGGATTGTTATCCTGCAAGAGTTCGACTTGGAGTTCGAGAAGTCCAAGTCTAAGAAATCTTTAGTTTTTGCGGAATTAATGTGTGATTTCCCGAGTGCTGACACAGAGACTGTGGCAGAGGAGTCCATTGTGGACGAATCTTTGTTTCTTATTAGCACTTTAGATCCGTGGTATGGGGATATAATCATCTATCTCCAAACCCAAACCTTTCGGCCTGAAGCTTCCAAGGAAGACCGTCGAAAAATTCGGTTTCGATCCCAGCAATACAGAATTATTGGAGATACACTTTATCGCCGGGGGGCAGACTTAGTTTTTCGACGTTGTTTAACTCACGAAGAGGCTGAGAGAGTTTTGAATGATTGTCACTCTGGAGCATGTGGCGGTCATATGTCTGGGTATGCCACAGCTCAGAAGGTGTTGCGCGCTGGCTATTTCTGGCCGTCTATGTTTAAAGATTGTATCCTTGCTGTCAGAACGTGCCACAACTGTCAAGTGTTTGATCGAAAGATGCGCGCTCCACCTGCTCCTCTCCACCCTATAATTGCCGCTGGTCCATTCGCCAAATGGGGCATTGACTTTATTACTTGTAACCCTCACTCGGCCGGGGGGCATGCGTATATCATCCTCGCGGTTGATTATTTTACAAAATGGGCCGAGGCGATGCCTACATTCGACGCAAGCGGCAAGACAGCTGCAGTTTTCGTATTCAATCATATCATAACTAGGTTTGGTGTCCCACAAGCAATCATTACTGACCATGGGAGCCATTTTCGAAATGTCATGATGACTGAGCTTACAAGCCAGCTTGGTTTGCGCCACGATAGCTCTACTCCTTATTATCCGCAAGCCAACGGTTTGGTTGAGTCAATCAACAAAGTTCTAGTCGTCATGATTCGACGGATCATTGGTATCCATCGAACGAATTGGCATAACATGTTATTTTCGGCGCTATGGGCATATCGAACTTCAGTGAAAAATTCAACAGGTTTCACCCCTTTTCAGCTAGTTTATGGCTTAGAAGCTGTGTTACCTATTGAATGCGAAATCCCATCACTTCAAATGGCTGTCGAATTACTTCCAGCTACTTCCGAAGAGGAGAAACGGTTATTATACTTGGCTAAATTAGATGAGACTCGACGTGACGCTACTTTAGCTATCGAGACTCACGCGAAACGAATGAAAGCTCAGTACGATAAAAATGTAACCCCTCGAAGTTTTTCGGAAGGAGACCTAGTACTATTATATGATCAAGCTAACGATAAGCTAGGTGCCGGAAAATTCGTTCCTATGTGGCATGGGCCCTACATTGTAAAGCGAAAGCTAGCAAAAGGGGCTTATGAGTTAGTTGATTTTGATGGGGACTCTTTGGGTAAACCCAGAAATGGACTTTACCTAAAGAGGTATTATGCTTAAAATGATGGGTATGGAGAAATTTTTAGATAGGTTAGATTTTCTTTCTAGCTAGCAAGTGTGTTAGTTTAGTCAGTGTGCTTAGCTTAGCAAGTGTGGTTTTTCGTCATTATTTTGGCTCATCTTGGTTTTACTCTTGATATTGTAGATGTCGACGCCTCTCCAAACATACATTGGATTTGCTGATGGTGCTTGTCGTAGTACACGGAATATCTCTTCCGCAGCTTGGGTTATCTATTCGCCCTCTGACGAGTTAGTTTCTATGCATGGGGTAAGCCTCGGTCAAACAACGAATAACATTGCAGAATACAGTGCAGTGGTTGAATTATTATCCGAATCTATTTCATTTGGAATTCGACGTTTGATAGTGAGGTTAGATTCTGAACTTGTTGTATTACAGCTTAATAGAGTTTATGCCATTAGAAATCCTGTGTTATTAAGGTTGTTTTTGAGAGTGCGTCTCTTGGAACGTGAATTTGATTACATTGAATATCAACATATTCCAAGGTCTTTGAATACATTAGCAGATGCAATTGCTTCTCGAATGTTGGACAGACATTTACGATAATCATGCAAGTAAATTTAAAAACATTTCATCACATATGTTAAACAAGATAAGCCGGTAATAGTGATATATATAGATAGAAGTGTGTCAAAAAATATATACATCGTCTTCGATCATAGGTTTAAAACACCTTATGATCGGCAAAATGATAGTACAAAAAATCAAAATGTCACATGTGACTACAAAAGTGACTAGTCAATCACTGGTGGTGCTCTCTGTACGACACCACTGCGCGGGCTACCTTACGCAAAAAACCCCTAAATGGTCCAGGGACCGCGACCACGAAGCGCTGAAGCCTCATTGGAATATCATCCATAGTAGTCTCAGGTATATCTGCCGTGAGACGCTCTAGATCATGCTCCAAATCGGCTAGTACTTCTGCTGTCGCATCCTGTGGGGCCGGTACCGGTGCAGCTGGATGTAGTCTATCATAAGGCCGGAGGTTGGCTGGACGCTGTGGGCCAACATCTGCATTTTGAAAGATTTACTATTAGTTTTGAGACGATATATATAAAAAATACAAAAAATACATAACTAGAAAACTTGTGAAAATAAAAAGTACCTCTGTCGTCCCATTGTTCTCCCTGTGGAAGAACCATGTCCGGATCACCTCTGAAATCCATTCCGGCATACGGAAAATCCTGTATCACAAAAAGCTGGCCCTCTAACCAGTCAAAATAACTATCTGAGAATCGAACTACTGTCGCGCCCTCGTCAGGATGCCGGGCCATCACCGCAACCCATCGTATCAGCTTTGGCTGCTGAGGACCCAAGATATCAACAGTGAGTTGCTGAGGGATCAGCAATGGAATTCTCTCCAAGGCAAAGCTCACGACTATAGGCCCATATCCAAAAGTCTTTAGTCGTCCGTTCCTTGCCTTGGTCAGTTGGCTCTTCATATGAGCCGACACAGCTTCACACCAGTTGAAAATGGTGCCTTGGTAACAGTCAATTGCCATCCGCATTTGGGATCCGGAAGCAATGTGTAAAGCGGCCGCGCCGCAAATTCTGGTAACCGTGAACGCTATGACTTTGAGTTCCGGCAGAGTGATGTGTTTTATCTCTATGCCTTTTGAATGGTGAGCTCCAGGTGTGCACCAAGTCTCGCGGAGACTATCAAGGGATTGGCCACCCGGCCTAGTCCCCGCAAGGTTGAGTTGCTCACCTCTGTTTGGCAAGCCAGTGAGAAAGTATACATCCGAGGGCTCTATCTCGAGCTGGTGCCCTCCTATGTAAAAGCATTGTTCTTGTACGTTCCATCGCTCAACCAGCCATTCCAAGAATCTTACCTGGCCCCTCATGCCCGGTATGGTCCAATATTTGTACAATCCGCATGCTCTTAGGGCATCCAGAGAAGGTTGATGATTTATTGCAACTTCATCTTCCTCTACGTGCTCTCTTTCTCTCCAGTCTAACATGATTAGTGCCTGCATATCAAAAAATAGCATTAGAAATTAATTTGGGAATTTTTGGTGGTTTTTTGAGAGAGTTGGGGTTTTGAAATGCGCGTTTCTCGGAGGACGCACCCCGGCTTTGTTGCACAGGGCGCCCGGACGCAGCTGGCCTGAAGGCGGGCTGCGTCTTCCGACCGTTTTCCCGTAAGAGAAAAAGTCGGGGGACGCAGGTCACCCAAAGGGCACCTGCGTCCGCCGAGAGGCGCATTCCAAAACCAAAAACCCCCCAAAAAATAAAACTAAAACTTAAAAATTGATTCTAAACGGATAGAAATGCAGAGTAGGATGTGTAAAATACCTGGATGAGACGGCGTTCGATTCCAACGGTCAGATTTTCCGCAGCGACCACGGGAAGTTTTCTTGTCAAAAGCCCTTTTTTCAACCTCAACAGTGAAACGGTAAAAATGACATGGTAAAAGGTCTTTTTATAGGTTTTTTGGATGAATTAGTTCATTTTTTACCATGAAAAGATGTTTTTGAATGTATTTTTGCCTATTTTAAACAGGTATGAGTAATGTGTCGCTTTTGTGCAGGACAAAGGGATTTCGAGGGAAATTGTAAATTTTTCACAAACAAAATTTCAGAGTCATCTTTTAAGCCCTTTTCTGACTCCTAAAAAATGAAAAGATCGCCGAGTGTTTCTTTTTCACTCGTTAAAACGGAATTAAAAGACGGTCCCCTTTTAGCTCTTTTCTGACCGCAAAATCAGGAAAAGATTGCCGGGTTTTTGTCGTTTCGAACTCGATAAGGAAATAAAACGACGTGTCCTTGATCGCTTTTTACTTTTCAGATTAACGACACTAATATGAAAGTACTCCTTGGTCGCAAGATCAAGCGGTTCCCCCAGGTATTATTTTATACTTTTTCGGGCTTGAGGGACACAAATATACGAAAAAGTTCAACGTGGAGTCTCCTTTAGTTTTTTCAGACTCTCTAAAAATGAAAAACGCCGAGTTTCTCCTATACTGGGCTCGTTAAATCTTTACAGTAGAGGACCTGTTCAATTACAAACAGGAACGAACCACTCCTTCCTAGGGTTCGAATTTAAACTAGGTTGGACTCGTCCGAAGGATGAGCTTATAATCAAGCATATGTTATCCTCCTCAAGCTTGTTAAAAATAAAGAGGTACTTGCCAGAAATGGTGGGGGAAAAAAGAGAAGAATGAACCTATTTGTCACCTTTTGTCTCAGAAGAAACTTTATTACCGCTCTTGAACACGACACTTTTCATTCACCTGGGTTGGGAAATCTTTTACCTCACAGTTGACCAAGTCACTTTGAAAGTCTTTAACCGGGTTTCGGGGATTAACTTTGAGTTATTCGTCACCAAGCCATCTGTTGTGTCGTTATGTGTTCAAGAGGTCTGCAAGCAAAAACTTTCATCTGCAAAATACTTGTCATCCATTTGACCATCCCTGAGTCAGTCCTTACAGCAACATTTCTTCAACTTGAACAATGATTTCGTGTTGCGGGCTTGCCTGCAACGGGTCGCTTTCTATCGACATCGACACATTATCTAGAAAGATGACTTAGGAATCGACAGTACCTTGAAGTCTGCATGCATCAATGGCAGGTTTCTCGCCTTTGACGTCAGTTTACATCATTGACTTTCGATCAAAGGATTCCGTGAAGTGTTCGACATCAAAACATCTATTCACATTTCACGGGTTGTGCTTGGTACTTTGAGGACCATTGACATTACTGGTGGTTTCTCTCACGCTTGTTAACAGTTTACATCATTGACTGGTAATCAAGTGGTTTCTACCATGTTCGACATCGAATCATTTAATCACATGGCTAGAATCGTACCAATTCGAGAAGTAGAAGTGAAGACCCTGGATCTAGTTTCTACCATCCAGGCTGCGAGGAGTTTTGTATTCATTATCTATGTAGACTCATCATAAACAGGTGGCTGCGTCCATACTGTGTCTACAAAAGTCTATAAAAATGATGTACTGCAAGATCATTCCTGTATCAGAGTAGTTAGTCCATTAGTTAAAGTTTTGAATCTGAGTATGGGAATGCCTACCTCAGTGATGATATAATCTTATCCATGTATTTTGTGTTGAAAATTGCAGGTTCCAATCAGGCCATCCACAAGGTAATCCTTGAAATGATAAAGCGCTTCACCCTTCCTAGAATTACAAAACCCTATTCTATTTCAGGCTTCGCACTTTAGGGGGCAATCTGTTACACTAAAAAATGTCACCTTGACTACTTACATTTAGTATGGCTCAAATCAACAGTCATGCTACCCTCTTAGGCAAGTCTCATGCCTCTGTTATCCATCTCAAACTCAAAAAAGAGAGAAAGTCTTGTAAAAATCATGTTTATCTCTGGGGTCGCAGGTTCTCTCTAGTCTTACCTGCGGGGACGCGGACCTTGTTCACAAAACTGCGTCCATGGACGCTCTGTATGTAAAGGGACAGGTGCGTCCCTCTGTAAAAGACAAAATGCGCGAGTTTTATCTTGAAAAAGTTACTTGTGGTTACTTCTAGAACATTCTAGAGGTCGGTTTGATGAAATGGATGCGCCTCCAGTTGGTTCATGTATCTCTATTAAGGGGAAGCTTATCCCATCAATAAGGGAGTTATCCCACCCAAAGAGGGGGATGATCCCATTGATGGTGGACCAGAATAACCTCTTTACAGCACTATAAATAAAGGCATTGAGCCAGAAGGAGGGGAGGTTGGAGCTATACATTTTCTTTGGGTAAATGCTGCAGGATTTAGGTCTTCCATTAGAGCCTTTGTGAGGAGAGATTGTCTTCACTTGATTCTACTTGGGAGAGGGTGAGCTTTGTCAAAGTAGAGGAAAACCCTTGATGGACCCTGGGAGGAACTTGCACAACACCAAGGCCAGGTTGTAAGAGTTTCTTTGTTTCGTTATTAATACAAACTGGTTTATTTTTCTCAATAGCTTGTGTTAATGAGTTATTTCATGTGTTCCTTGGTCTGCATGTTGGATATATGTTTTATTATATGAAATGCAAGTGCTTGGTAATTGTTTGATTGTTTGTGGTTGCAGGAATTGACTTGAAGGAGGAGCTCATCCGGATCGTCAAGAACGGACTTCAACAACAGCGTTTTGGAATAAGGTAAGCCTAAACACTTGTAGTTTTCATGTTATAAAAGGTGTATTTAGAGAAAGATCACTCCTTTTTGTCTTGTTTGTCATTAGAATGTCTTAGACTTCTAGGAAGGTCAGTCGTGTCCGCACCCTTGACAGATTCCGTGTGACAAATCCCCAAGTTATTGTCTCTGGGCTCGTAAAACTCCTACAAAGACGATATGAGCACTTTTTTTAGGGGGCCTTTTCTCACACTTGAACTGAAAAAAATCCCCAAGTTATCTTCTTTGGACTAGTAAAAAATATACGGAGAAGACTTGAGAAGATATTTTATCTCTTTTTCCTCACTCGTTAAACTGAAAAAGACATATCAAATTTTCTTCATTTGACTCGTTAACATTTTATGAAGATCTATTTAGTTTTTCTTCGTGTGACTCATCAAAATTTCACAAATAATATTAAGTTTACTCTGTCCCCTCATACTCTCAACAAAATGATGCAAACGTCTAGTGAGCACAGGTTTATTACTTTATCCAGACTTGGTAGACTAACTTACAGATAAGGAACTATGTCAGGTATACTATTAAACCTTTGTCGCACCCGGTTATCAACCATGACAAAGGGACCCCCTTGGAGTTTCTATTCAAGATCTTTTTAGACCCTCTAAATATCAAAACACCACCTAGTTTATCTGTCTAGACATGTTAAAATTAATCAGATGGGGAAAATTTGGACAAAAAAGTGACTCAATATATGTATTTGGAAGGATTTTTTGGTAGCAGTCTATCCCTTGAACATGGAACTCTGTCAAAAAACTATTTCTTTCAACCTCTGAGAGGAACCTTACCATCATATGAGTTTAGTTGTTATATACTAGGATGTTCCTGCATCCCTGTATCCTAAGACTCTTTTGTGTTCATTAGTCTATGCTTCCTTGTAAACCTTTGTGTTGTGATTTCTATTGTTCAACAGATCCACCTATACTCTACTTACTGTATCAACCATCGATCATAAACTTCCATCATGCCCTCTGTCTGTTTGACCCATTACTCAAAATTTATCTCCAAAAAAAATCATTCTTGTTCCATTTTGTGTTGACTAATGTAGGACACCTTATTGCCTACCTTTCGACAGGTCTCTTCCAATGGACTTCAACACTCTATCTAGGAAGCAAATCAAGAAACATATCAGTACCCTCGAACTTGCAGTCATCAATGGTAGGTTACCTTGTGTTTGATTGGGGGTTTTCATCATTGGATCCTAGTTGAATGATTCTACGACAACATCATTTTTCACACTCGCTGGATTGTACTATCCATCTTGGAGATCATCATCCTTATTGGTGGCCATCATTGCATATATTAACAATTTTCATTATACTAGTAATCAAACGATTTCTCACATGTTCAAAATCAACTCCTTTATTCACATGTGCATAAATATAATGTTCACGGAAAGCGGCAACCAAGACCTTGAGTAGACGCTTACATCACTCAACCTTGTTTCCTCTCCCATGCTCCGTATATTTTTTTCGGAGACAACTCGTCAGGATGATCATATTATGACATAGTTCCATATTGTGCTTATTAGTGGACATGATCATCATACATCTTTTGGGAAATCACTTTGACATAGCTATTGAGAATGGGAATTCCTGACTCAGGACATGCTTCTATATTTTTCACATATGTTGTTTGTCTCAGGTTTCCAATAGTGCTAAAGCTCCAATCCTCTCTCTCTTTTTCTGAAAAAAAATTATAAATTATTTTGGCCATCATCTTTATCTTTGACCTCACACTTTAGGGGGCATCTATTATACAGGAAAATGACCTACTCATCATCTCAAAGGAGAAAGCTTGTTTGGTTAAATACATGACCTAATTCACAGGCCTATTTTCCATGGTAACACACCCCATAAATAACTAAGAAGGGTTATAAGGCTCTCCATGCATCAACCAAGGGCGTTAGTCCCTAATTTAACTCACTATTTTTCCTAAACAGTAGTGTTACCCAAGATTTGTGAGATTACGGAGGTCAAAGCATGTGTTGACTGACTGACACTCTGATTTTCACTTAAATGTTATCCCAAAAAGCAACAAACATCTACCTCCCACATAACTAAGTGTTATATAGGAAAATGACCTCCTCATCAACTCAAAGGAGAAAGACATGATGACTGAAGGGTTGATCATGTTCACAGGCCCAGTTGTCAAGCTAACACTATTTAAACACTAGCAACTAGCTTTATAAAGCTTCCTAGCAAGGCTAAGGGTGCGTTAGTGCCTAGGATAACTCTGTATGTTACCTGAAGAAGAAAATTAGTGAACCCTAATGAGCTTTTATGGGTCAAGAGAATGAGTTGACTAAGAAATATCCCAAGTTTATCTCCTATGTCAGCTCACAAAAGTAGGGAAACATCAGAACATGACCTGTTTGGGGGAATTACTAATTCCTAATGGAGAATACAAATGGGAAAGAGAAAAAAGGCATAGAAATGTCACTTCTTTTGCCTAATGGAGCTCATGAAGGACTTGGGAACCCTATCCTCACATGCTATCTATGTAAGGCTAGGGCCATTGTGAAAGAGGTTTAACCATTTGAAAGGAGTTCCTATTTGACTACCAAGAAGAGTCTCAAACTAAGGAATCATAAGAGGTTAAGAATGGAGAGAGAGAGAGGAGCTAGATGGGTAAGGGAAGGCTGATACAACCGATGGTTGTAATCACTCTTTCTACATCAATATAGAACTGCAATTCTGTTGTCCACTTCGTGATGTTGGTAGTATAACTTGTTTATGTCTTTATGAAACATTGTTAGAATGAGTGACTTAGATATATGCAGCTAGATATCTTTATATGTTCATGTGTTATTTATCAAGGTTTTATGTTGTGATATTACACTTGTCTTCTCTATGTGCAGGTTTTGATCTGGAGATGGCTGAGGGGTCTTCTGCCTAGCTACATTGCGCTCTCCAGCAACACCACACTAGGACTCGAGGTAATCAGTCCTTCTCACTTTGATATTCATTTGTTAAAACATAGATATGCGTGCATCTTTGTGATAGCTACAACTAATCTGACTGTCTTCAAAGGATCCCAAGAAGATCCTTAAGGGTTTCTACATCACCAAACACTCGTGCATTAATCCCTATAGTAGAATTGACGACTCCACTAGGGACTACACTTAGTTCCTAGTTTTTTCCAGAAATTTTCTAGATCTCTCTTTCTTCCAAGCCTTCTTGTACTTATTCATTCCCTTTCTAACCACTCAAGAGTATACAACACCCTTCTCTCAGTGATTAGCCCTAGATCTAATCCCCACAGCCTATTTTTTTAGCCTTTTTCCTCACTAACATTGTCTACTAACGTAAATAGTTCTTTATAATGCATTGTGTCCTCACAAACAATGCATTAGTGCTGAAACTAACACTCTGTAGCCTCTAGTACAAAGCATTAGACAACCATTTATTGATAAACAACTTTCCCTGTGACCTCATGGGTTGTGAAATATGCCTGTAAACTGATCAGGTATCTGTAGATGTGCTTGTTTGACTAATCTATTTCTTGAGCGATTTTTTTTTACAGAAATAGCTTTACTTCAAGTTTTTGTTTTCATTAAAGAAAAAATACAAATTTTTTTACTGTTTTCTATTTCGCTGGTTAGATCTGCATTATTTGGTTTCAAAAGTTGTTAGTGAGAATTGAAGTTCTGTCAGTTATGATAGTGTTTTACTAAATAGGATGCATGGTATATATATTTATGTATGAATGCATCTCCCTTTGTAGAAGCAGCTTATTCATTGAAAGTGAAAATTTACAAGCATTGTTTTTGCATGATTTGAGTCAGAGTCCCATATAATTTCATATGTCAACACCCCTACGAAAGACTCTAACAAAGTATATTTAAAATCTACCTAATAAAATCAATCCTAAACTCTTTTTAGAGTAAACACACATTAGTTTAGGCTAGGCTCTTTGGATAGGTAGTGTGAGTTAACTTCCCATTATCATACACCAAAACTAGTGTCATTGAAGAGAGAAATCCTTTTGCACTCATACTATCCAGGACCACTCCAGTAAAAGTGGAGCTAAATACGAGACAACATCGAACTGTAAGTGAAGGTAGCTCACCTTTGCTTACATCTCCTTTGGTTATTTTGTGTATCATGGATCCCTTCGTGGATATCGGCGTTGAGTTGGGGACTCAGGTATCCTACCCACATAGCATATTGTCTGCGAGTATGTCCTGCCTGATAGTGTCTATGATTTGAGGTATCTTTAGTGGCCATAATTTTAGGGACCAACACAAGGTAACTAGGGTGGGCTTCCCTGGTACCTAACATTGACAAACCTACTCTGTCTTCAGTTTTTGGGAGGGTTCTTGTCTTCATGAGAGTACTTAGCCCCTTAATTTGAGGTTAGGGCGAAGCTCAAGGGTAATCATAACTGTACATTTGACCAACTCTCTTTATTATTCATTATGATACCGGGTTTCATCTCCAGTGATTGGCTCTTATCAGATACAGTCATTTCCCTCTGCTTGTTGATTGATTTCCTTAGTGTATTTTTTATTTTTTAAGTTCCATATTGTTATCACTGAGACTTTCATAAATATCATTGTAAAATTTACTGATAAATTTTATCGGTCACCTTGGCTACACCCAGCCCTCATCGTCAATCTAAACATTTCTTAGGTCTTCGCCCACTCATTGTGGAGGATCTATTGAGCCCCAGTGAACCGGATTCCACGTCTTTGGGTAATCAGTCTCCGAGATCTAACACATAATCAGTTTGGACATCCCACGATTCAAGCTTACCAGAAGATTTCATTGGTGAAGTGTTCCTTCCTCCATACAATCCTCTGATCACAAATCCATTGGGACCGCTCTTTATTCCTGTTGCATTTGTACCTCCTTTGTCTTCCCTTGGAACATTTCCACCCATCTCATCAAGGACTAATGGGTCATGGGATTTTATGGACACTTTTGGTCCACCACCACATCCCCAGTCGATAGTTAGTACTACACCTTTGATGGAAAACCCCATTATCCCATCTGTCCCAGGTTCAAACCCTATCGTGACACCCAGCATGAGTGGAACCCATTGAATTCTAGGTTCCACCCCTTTTGTGTCAGCCCTTGGACCTTAAACAAGTGCTACATATAGTGCTCCTTATAAGGCTTAATATAGCATGGTTAGAATGGGTTCCCTCAACCACCCTTATGTTCGGCATCCATTTTTTAGTTCTAACCCCCAGGTTTAGATGCCTGGGGGCACAGTTCCCAATATGCATATACGACCAGGAAAGTAACAGTTCCCTCTCTATTTACAGGTCTGTAGGGTCAGTTATTGATTGAAATGAACCCTCCTTATTTCAATCAAGGACCTATAGTTAGTTATGTGGCAAGCAGGAACCCTCAACAAGGTCCCAATCAATCCATATGGTCACCCTACTCACAACCTCAAATGAGTCAAGGGGTCACTCCCTATCCTGGGGGCACTTACAACCCCTAAGGAAACCCATAGTACAATACTATACCCCAAGGTACTTACTATAAGATTCAACCTATGTATAATATTGGAAACAACATGATGGGAGGCCTGCAAGGATTCTCAAGTCATATGTCATTGCCTTGGTCTGGTTTAGGGGCATCAAACACCTTGCCTTTCTTTGCAACACTTGATATCCCCGACTTGTACAAACTCACAAATGATGCCATCTATCACAACTTACTTTGGATGCCAATTATGCATAAAATTCCAACAGACATCTCTAAGTTCGAAGGGAAACAAGGGGAGGATCCGGGTACACACATCACCCACCTATCATTTATGGTTTGTTTCTAACTCCATGGTGGATGATAGTATTTGGCTATAGCTCTTTCCCCACACCCTTACTCACAATATAGCCAAGTGGTACATCGAGTTACCATGCGCGTCAATCAATACCTTTGGTGCTTTAGTGATGGAATTCTTAAATCATTTCCAGCTACCCATCTGCTATGAAACTAGGATGGAACTCCTCACTTCATTACGTTAGTACACCATCACCCACATCTTTGATCATATACATGAATGGAGACATAAGCGGAGGCTAGTCAAAGCTCCCCTCCCTGATTGTCTATTAGTAGATTGGTTATGCAAGTCTCTACTCCCCCAAATTGCTAAAGATGTCACCTTAGGTGTTGCGGTCACATAAGACCAATCCATTCATTGTGCCCAACACTTAGATTTTATATATTTTTAGTTTGGCACTTTATATGATGTCATTCCCAATTCCCCTTACAACTCCAATGCTCCCACTACTCAACAACACGTTGCGCGTGCTGATGGGATTATCAGGGCTACCATTGGGGCGGCTATAAAACAACTCAGTGGTCACATTGCCTAGTTGGCAGTTGACCCCTCTACCAAATCGACTACTCTTCCTACCACTGTGATAAAAACTATGTAGTATACACAAAAACCCGGTGGTAAGAACAAGAAGAATAAGAAAAAGTTTTGGCTTGAGGGGACCTGACCCAGGTTCAACATTAATTAGCCAAACAAATCCCTACACTACTAGCCCTTTCAGCATCAGCCCTTGGAGCGCAGACTGAAGTCTCACCCAAAGCAGTATGGGGGGATGTTGGAACCATGTTTCTGCACCCTTGAGATGGTTATGATGTCAGTTTATTCTGGCTATGCCTGCCTTTCTGTAGGTTTCTTAGCCCTATGTTCCACCCTTCAATACCTTCGCGAGAGGGTATAGTCAGCTTTCGCACAGCCCTAACCTAAGGCCTAGCAACTTCCATGCTACTAGGGTAGTGAACTGCAATATCTCCGAAACTAGGCTAAGTGTCTTACTTATCTTATTAACCGATGTTAGTTGACTTTGTGTAAACAGATATTCTTACTTGTGTTCACTTAACCAACACATTTACATACATCCAAGCATCATATAAGAATTATAAGTGAAATTCATACACAACATAACAAGATGCATAAAGAAGAAATAAAGATGCAGAAATTGTAGAATACTTCTATTTATCGATAATTATGGACAATTACAGACTTGACCCACCCAGCACACTCAGTTGTAGGGGTCTGTGCACTTACCTACAAACTTCTACCCTAGGCCTCTGCGTACTCAGCTGCAGAGCCTCTACCTACGCTATGACCCAAAACTTAGACTTTGTCTTCAGAGATATCTCTCTTGCATCATATCTTCTCAATTTATGGCCATAAAACTACTTAGATCTTAGCTCTATTTATAAAATTCCATGGTCTACAGACCATGGGTGGATATTTTACAGCTGACATTACATTTCCAAAATAAGGGTGGACAACCCTATCACTATTTAACACCTATGCACTCCGCGACCACAATATGTGGAGTCTTTACACTTGGATTAAAAATTTGACCAAAATATGGGCTTTTAGCCCCAAAACTATCAATGGGGGATCCCATGCCCAATAAGCCCCCAACACAAACATCATGACTTGCCCTTGAGTCACTCTGCAAGCACAAATATCTTAGCACGAAGACCTCCCAGCTCCGTTTGGATGACTGTAACCTCGGTAGCGCACTTAGTGGCCACCTGCTTGACTTCTTCCACTCTCTGCTCGATGACTACCATTGAACTCCCACCCTGAAAATTTTGCTGAGTTTCCTACAGTGTCGCGACCTTTCCTTCAATGTAAGTTGTGATCATATATGCCTCAAATATCCATGGCTGTAGGCGTGCTTTTAGGACTGATTCTTTGTTTCGAGTGGCATCCACCTATTCCTTAAGTGCCTTTACCTCCTACATCCGTGCAAGCCTCTGTGTAAGGGTGACCGTCTACTTCGTCCCTATGATCTCACCGTATCTTTTTTGTAGCTCACGTGCCTCTATCTCCAGGAGCTCCACATTCGGGTCCTCCTATAGGGTGGTCAGGACCTCGAATGATTGTTCAAAAAGTCATGTGCAGTCTGCTACTATACTATCGACCACCGCTATTGTTGTTGCAACAATGGTGTTACACTATTCATTGACTTCCAGTGGGGTTGAAGGCAGAGCTGTGAACTTCAATTCTTTGATTTGGAGGTTCAGCTCTAGTTGAATCTTGGCCATCTTCGTCTGAGCGTTGCGCACCCCTGTGTCCAACTTGCCGACACACGCCTCAACCAGTTCTTCTGCCTGAATTTCCAACTTTGAGACCATTCAGGAGGCCTCCTCCACAACCTTCATGATCTTCTTATTTTTTTCCATTGCCTCTTTGTGCTACAGGCCCAACTTCTCAATGTTGAAGCGCTCCTCGCTCATCACCTACACAACGCAACTCTCTCGAGCCCTAAGTTCTATAGTGACTCCATCCTACAAGAGGTGGAGTGCCTCTTGAGGGACTGTGGACATATTCAATCCCACCCTTTTCAGGTTGCTAACTGTGGACTTGTCAGCCTCATTTTCTATAGTAAGTGCCGCATCTGCTAGCACAATCGTGTTGGTCACCTTTGTGCACAACATCTTCATGGTAGCTGAAGTGCCAATCGTGAGGCTAGTAGATACTGTGCTAGCCTGTGGAGAGCGAGCTTGCAACTCATGTAGCTCTATCCATAGAACCTCTAATACCAATTTCTGATACTCTTCAAAATGTTAGAAGTCCTCCGCGGTGACATCCCTCAAAATTTCTCCAATATCATGAAAAACCCCCTCAATGAGGGTGATTGGGTCAAAGGATGTCTTTGATGCCTTGGCTTTCTTTTGTGGCCCTACCTTCTATGACGGTCATTAATGCTTGAGTTGGGTGGAAATTGTTTGCGGGTCCACGCCACCTTGTTTTGTTGACTCCTCTGTTTCTGCCTCAACCTCGAGCGAAGGTGACTTTTGTCGTTCCTGCTCTTCTCCTCCTATCTTCTATTGTTCTGCCAATTTCATGGCATTGTACATTGCTTGGGTCTTAGCCTCCGCTTCCTCTTTTCTGCGCTTCTCAGCTAGCTGCGACAATCTAAGTTTTATTTCTTCCTTCTTACGCTGCGTGGTGGACTTGTCTGTCTCCACCGTGGAGCCTTTTGCAGTGCGCCACTTTGATGGTCAAGACTAGAGGACTGCAAAGACAACATCATCAGTCACCAGATATGGTAAGTTATACCATGTCTTCATTGGGTCCTTCCGTGCCCTGATAAAGATATGGTGGAAATCTGCTTTGAACTCTGTAAAACTCTGCAAACTAGCATATACTATGGGTGACAAATGTGGATTGTGATTGATCCCCATCCGAATACTCATCTCCATCAAGATCCAAAAGATCTTTCTTTCTTTTATGCATTTTGCATCCTTGGTTTCCCACAGTGAAGTGTACTTTGCTGCCTCTAGAAGGTCCAGCATGACCGAAGGGAATTGGCTATCTTCTAGCAGTTCCCATGCCACCAGTACAGTCGATAGCAAGAGCCACGCATAGTGGAATGTCTTTCCCTGCTCCTGTGCCTCGCGATAGTTCACAAGGAACTTGTCGCATAGATAATTCGCCTAGTTCAACTGGACTCCTTCAGTGCATTGGGATGCTAATGAAATCACAGGCGCATGCACCTCATTCGCACGACACTTTCGCATCACCTTTCCTACTAATATTTGCATTGCTACCTTGACTGCATGGTTGTTAATGTTGGAGATGGCATATCCCTTCTTATTCTTCTCCAACTTGAATTTCATCTTCATAGATTTTGCGAGGGTCAACTCACCACATTTTCCTTTTGATATATTGGCTAGATTCTCCTCTGAGTAAGGCAGCTGTGTGATCCAATGAACCAAGTGGTTTGTGGTGGGAATGGGATCCTCTAGCCACAAACACTCATCATGCACCAAGCAGAGAAGCTACCTGATGATGAAGACAGTTACTGAGGCACGGTGGTAATGCAGTACCCAGGGAAGGTTGACCAACCCCACTTTCTTTACACCCTTGAGCCATCTCCATGGCTCCAATTTGATCATTCCAGCAGTCGTATCAATCCGTCGGTGCATTAAATGTTTAGTTGCTAAATACGGGAAATTTTCTTGATCTGCGAGGTCCGAATATTCGAACTTTAGTACAAGAATCTGCCCTAAGCGCTACCCCTAAAATATAATGTCATTTGGGAGAAATAGAGTTTGCAAGGAGATCTTTCTCTCATATATTTCCTTTGGCACCTTAGATTTGCCCTTGCACGAAGGAACATATCCTCGTGACCTGGTAATAGGGTTCACACCATGGGTTTCAACTTCCATTTCCAAATCCTCCTCATCCATCAGGATTGCTTCAAATTCTTCCTTGTTTGATTCTAGATTAATGGCCTTCCCCTTTTCCTACAAAGTGAGTTTGGTCCTCTATAGGTTTCTTGGTGAGATGCGCACCGGTAGATAGTCTGATTATCCTTCTTTGGTCTCAGTGTCCTGGGTGATTTAGGGAATTTGAATACCACTCCGGCACTCTCTGGGGCAACTTCTACTACCTCAATTTCCTACGTGACTTCCAATAATGTCACCGCTCTTGTGTCAATGTATTATGTGGGTGCTGACATAGTGCTATTCCAAAATTCTTGTAGTGTCTCTGTTAGTTGCTCAAATAATGAATTCGCTTTCAGAGTCTCGAATAGGTCTCGGTTCATGTATACCTAAGCGCGCAAAAACTTAGTTCTAAAAATTCCAAGTGTCTTCTGCCAGATAGCCACCTGTAATTTATAAGGCTTTTTGAATTCAAATCCAACTGTTCGCCTCACATTCGGCTCATTAATGCTAGATTGGCGGCATATTTTCAAGAATCTAACACATAAATTTCACCTTAAATGCCTGTCGCTTGCTCCATTTGGCCACAATCCGACCATCAAATTGTGAACAGTGCCTTTAATGGTCATTTTCTAGTGAACATGTGGGTTATTTCCATGAGTATTCCAGTTTCCTTTGTGTTGTTACGTACCCTGTGACACTTCCCTGCTTCGCGCAGTCCTGAAATCATGCAACTCCCCAACCTGGGTAGTGTAGTTTATAGTCCCGCGCCTCCTTTTAGCTGCCTATAGCACTAATACTATGCTTCTGTCACATATTAAGATGGATGGCCACCTGTGTATGGCTTAAGTCAACTACCATTCACCTTTCCTAGGAAGGGATATCCATTCAACTTAACCAACTGGACCGTGCCATCATTAGTAATCTCGTTGACAACATAGGGCCCCAGCCAATGCATTCTAAATTTCCTTGGAAATTTATCAAAATTACTGTCATACAACAACACCATGTCATTCACCTTAAATGTGCGCAACTTAATATGTCAATCATGTCATGCTTCTTCACGCTTCATTTGGACCTGTTGATGAAATCCATCCAAAAATCTCTCTTCTTGAAGCTCATCCAACTACACGAGCCTTTCTTCCAGGGCTCTACGATCTGTCATACCCATGAGCATTGCTATGTGCAGACTAGGCACAATGTATTCCATGGGCATCACTATTTCAACACCATATACCAACCTAAAGCGTGTCTATCCCGTTAACTTCTTGCACATCGTCCAATAAGCCCATAGTACTATAGGTATGTGTAGGTACCAATCACTTCATTGAACATTGCAAACCTTGGACAGTGCATATTCAAGAACTTTGTTGAATGCCTCCATTGTCCTGTTAGCCTGTGGGTGAGTAGGAGTGCTCTTCTGGTGATATACCAGAAATTATTCTGTCAGCTTGCTAATCATTTCATTCAGAAAGTGCGTACCCTGATCACTCATCAAAATATTTGGACATCTAAATCACATTAATACATGCTCAAATAGGAACTTCACAACCATTGTGCTCGTGAAATCCTTCACAGGCTGCGCCTTCGCCCATTGTACCAAACACTCCATTGAGGTGATGATATATCATGCCCCTATCTTCCCTTGTGGCTGAATGGGTCCTACAAAATCTATTGCCCACTTCTCGAAAGGTTGCAATGTCATTTGTGGATTCAAAGGCATTTCATCCCTCCTCAATGGCCTGCTTGTTCGCTGACATCCATCACACGCCTTACTTTTGAATCTTGATGAAGGGTTGGCCACCACAACCCTGTGTGTAGAATCTTCTGCATAGTTGCTCTCCCTTCATAGTGTCCTCCCACAGCACCCCCATGAGTGTCTGCAAGGATGCTACTTTCGAACTCCGAGACATATCTTCGCAATATCTCATCAGACCCTATTTTGTTTAGATGCATAGCAATGACAGAAAAATGTGTCATGCACACATCTAATTTCTTCTTTTGCTAGAAAAAGTATCCTTCTGGAGTAGTTCCTATTTTTATGAAGTGTATTATATCCTCAAAATGACCATCCACGACACGCACTACAAATAGTTGCGCATTAGAAAATCCTTCTTTCAAGTTAGTAGGTTCCTCCCCTATTTTGATGCACGACAAATGATCTAGTCCCATTTTCAATCATCGAGGATTCACAACAAATTCAAAATCATACTCTTGGAACAATAAAAGCCATCTGTAGATTCGCGCCCCCCCCCCCCCCCCCCCAACACAGGCTTATTAACTTGGTATTTCAGCCCGAAGTGGTGTGTATAGATTTTAAAATGGCCTCCTAACAAGTAGCGTGGATCATTTTTCCCATCATACTTATATGTTAGTCACATCTTAGGCTTCCCAAATCATGTTCTCATCATCCTCCTATAGTCACGCCAATCATCAAAGCTTCCCTTATGCATACCCCACCATCTTGCAGGCGTAGCGCACAATGCCCAGTCCACAACCTCGAAGCGCTACTTCTCTGGTACCTCCCTTTCTAATGCATCCAAAAATATATCTACCTCATTCAGTACATCATAAGTAGTCATATTTCTTACCTCTAATGACACACAGTGCAGTGACCAGGTCATCATGTTGCAATTCAACGTAGTTACTTCATGCAACTGATTTTGCCAGCATTCTATTTCTTCATTGGAATCTGAAGTGCAAGAACTCTGGCGATCCCATGTAATCTATCCATCTGTGGTAGGATTCACCCAGTCTTGGTCTCACATTGTTATCTTATAGATGCAGTCCAGGTCATCATCACTCTCATAATCATGGACTGGCTCCGTATAGTGTGATCCTTCAGTAGGATCCAACGGTATTATTATGTGTAGTGATTTCTTCTCAAAGACCATCTTTCGCTTCTTCAAACTGATTACCCCGTTCATATCAGTAGCCTAGTCAATTCCTAGGAGTTCAGGGTAGGGATTGCTATCATCCACTATATCTATTACTTCAAAATCCACCGCTCACTCCCTCAATATCCACGGTCACCCCCTGCAGCCGCCCCATGGGGATGATTTTCTGTTGATTCGCCATTCTTAACTAAATCAGAGACCATTGTAGCATAGGTCTCCCCATTCAATCCCATGTTTGTTTTAGTAGAACATTCACATCTGACCCCAAATCCAAAATGACTTGATCCATTTCATATTCTCTGATCTGCGCTGTGAGTCTCATTTCATGCCCCGTCCTTGACTTATTCTTACCGATCTTTCGGACTACATCTGGTTCACCTGGTGTGGTCCCAGCACATCTATTGATGAGTTTTTGTAACCCTTTCACAACCTTACTATCACGCAGTAACTTCATACAAGTTTCCAAGAAAGTCGTGAGCATAGAAGGGTCCATCTCCAACTCAGGCTTTTCCTTGCTTCGTGAGGTGGAGGCCTCAACAAGGCTCTTCTTAGCTTCCATGAAGGTTTCAAGAGCACACTTCAAATCGAACTCAGCCTCTTTCATCAGAGCTTTGTGAACCCATGTATTGTTTTCTGGTTGTTTCCCCTTGTCATCCCCTATTGCGATCCCACTCCTGAGCACTATATTTACGTTCGAATCCTCCTCGCGCAGCTTAAACCTCATCATTTGTAGGTTTTGAGTTGGTGGAGGTGGTAGTGCCCCTCTGTCTCGTATCCTAGCTATCAGTGTAGGACAATATTCTATTTCATGATCAAATAGTGTGAAATACTTGCATGATGGATGCATTGAATTAGTGCAATTGTGGGCGTAGTGTCCTGGTCCTCCACAATTGTAACAAATCAACTTTTTGTGACCTCTACCAGGTCCTCCTCTGCCTTGGCCTCATCTGCGCCCCTAAAATTCTGTCTGCGCCATCCTTGCATTCTGGTCAAGGGGCTGTGTTTCAGCCTGAACCCTGTAGGTGGGATTTCTATCCATCGTCAATTCATAGCTCCTGAAAGCATGCTCATCATGTCCTATGGACCAACAAAAGTTGTAGAACAGTTGTTGTGGTTCTTTTACATACTTTTGTAGGAAGTGATGGTTATCCGTGGCATATTTTTTGGCTACTTGACAGATAGTGCACCATAATGCAGGCTCCGCGCTAGGCCTTGCTTGAGCTTTTGGCCTTAAAGGCATTAGTCCTCCCCCTGCAAGGTAATTCGCAAAGACTAGGCAATGGTCTTTGTCATGACCCTGACTCTTTCATTTCAGGCACAATGTTTCCTTGCATACCTCTAGTCGAACCGTCCTATCTTACTTCAGACTTTGCATCTCAAGGCATATATTTTGCAGCTGCACATGGATCTGCTAAACTCCTAGATTAGGATCTTGCATCAGAGTCTGATGTAGTCTCATGGAAATCTCCAAGGTCTCTTCTTGAGTTGTTATCTTCTGCTACAACAACGCGCTCCTTAAGTGGGGTAGTAGCGAAGCCACAAACCAGTCATTATGATGTCCATTTGTCAAATTCATATTGGCTTCATGGATTTGACACTTCAACATTTGATCCAATTCCCAAGGTGTCTCGCCTGGTCACATCGTGATCTGTTTCAATCTCACAATCAACTGCACGTTAGATTTAGGCCTGCTAAATTTCCTATTTAGAGCTTCCTGGATGTCTACTACTCCAACATTTATGTTATCATTAGAGTAATTAATATACTAGTTAGTGCGCAATCTTGTAGAGCACTAACTAGTGTCTCCTTCTTTATGTGATCATCCATAACACCTTGAACTTCCCATATAACCCTCACAATGAACCATAATTGGTGTCGGCTACTTGGGGCCTAACCTAGGTTTAGCAGTGAGTTTAGCCAAGAAAATCCTGGCACTACCGTCCCTTTCAGAAACAGTCCATGGTGCACAGACTGAGGTCTCACCTAAGGTAGTATGGGAGGGTGCTGGAACCAGGTTTCTGCACCCTAGGGATGTCTTGATGAAGGTTCTGGAAGGGTACAAGCCTAACCTGCATGCTCACGCAGTGGTCTATCCTTCGCAACCTACGCTACTACCCTCATGCAGCTCTATAAGGTTGTGAATACATTACTTCCTTGATCTCTATTACTGTACTATTATATTAATGCTTACTTAAATTATGCGATACCAATGTTCGTATTACTCATTCAACATATAAATAAATGCGCGTAACCTTAAATAGGACAGATGCATAAAGATAAATAGAAACACAGATACACAGTATGCTGAATCGAACTTATCTTTATTATTCTTCAAGTTCCAATTACAGATCCAACTCTGCCCTGCGCACTCAGCTGCAAGGGTCCGCGCACTCAACTGTGGACTCTACTAGGCCTCTGTGCACTTAGCTGTAGAGTCTCTACCTACTACTATGACCCAATACCTTCAGATCGACTTCTATTATCTAATCAGACCTTTGCATCTCACTATTACATTTCAAAATTCACTAAGACTGACTTTACACTTAGATCCTCGCTCTATTTATACAATCCCATGGTCCACAGACCATGGGTAGGCCGACACACTTTATATTAAATTAGATTATTTTAGGGAAGACAACCCTAGACTCTCACGCTCCATTCCCACATTTCGTGGGGTATTTACATTACACTTGACCAAAACTCAGGCTTCAAGCCCCAAAAACATGCTATGGTGGGATCCGCTACCAAAGAGTCCCCCAACACAATCATCCTGACTCGTCCCGAGTCACTATGCGGCGATCTTGGCATGAAGCCCTTCCAACTATTCCTGAGCTGCGCGAAGGTTTGCAATGCACTGTTCTGCCGTCTATTGGATTTGCTCTACCTTCTCAACTGAATACTTGTTGTCCTAGGCAAATCCCTGTCTAAGATCATGCAATACATTCACCTATGTGAGCTTTCCTTTGATGGCAACAGTGAAGATGAAGGCCTCATCAATCCAAGTCTAGACGCATGCTTTAAGTACTGCCTCTTTTTGGCATGCAACATCCACTTGATCCTTCAATTCCTTCACCTGTTGTAGCCGTGCAAGCCAATGAGTCAGGACTACTCTCTGCACTGTCCCACACATACTATCATATTGCATTTGAAGCTCTCGAGCCTCTATTTCCAACCACTGTATGGTGGGGTCCTCCTGTAAGGCTGTGAGGACCCCGAAGGATTCTTCCAACAAAGTGGTACAGTTGTGCACTACCTGTGAAATTTCTTCCAGCTGTTTTTGGACATCACCAACACACTGTTCCCGAACTTATGGGGGTGTGGATGACTGCGCATTTAACCACAGTTCAGTAATCTACAGGCTGAGGTCCAGCTGGATCCTCATTGCTTCATCCTTTGTCTCATGGAATCCACTGGCAAATTTTTCGATCCACACTCCTACTGGTAGGTCTATTGTAATCTCTAGCTCTAGGATGTGGCGACATTCTTTCTCGACGATTTTCTCCAGCTATTGATTCTGCACTACTGCTTCATCGCGTTGGAGGCTCAGTTGCTCGATGTTGATTCGCTATTCAATGAGCATTTGCACTACGCTTCCATCCCTAGTGCAGAGCTCTGCCATTGCTCTATCCTCCAGTTGGTATCATATGTCTCGCGGAAAGGCAGCCAAGTTTAGGCCAAGTCCCTTGATCTAGCCTACCGCGGCTCTGTCCTCCATGTTGTCTGTTGTCAATGCTCCTTCTAGTAGCATGACGGTATTTTCCATTTTGGCGCGTAGTAACTGCTTTATTGCTTATGTACCCATAGCCCCATAGACAACTACTATTCCCTCTTGTGGGGGCCACACCTAAAGTCCCCGTAGTTGAGCCCTGAGTGCCCCCAACACATTTTGTTGCTCTGTCATTGCTTCTTGGAGCACTTCCCTGGTGACCTCGCGAATGGTGTCACCAATGTCATATAGGTCACCCTCTGTCAGTGTAATAGGTTCCCCATCCAATTTGGAAGCCTTGGTCTTCTTCCAGGGCCATGTTCGTTCTGTACTGTGTAGCCATTTTAGCTGTGTCGATGATGTGTTTGGGTTTGTACCTTCTACCGTGTCATTTTTCCCCTGTCCTATGGTCAGGTTCGAGCCTCTTTTCTCCTGCATCATTGCTGCCCTAGATATCAGTGCTACTACTGCTTTTTCCTCAGCCTTGGTCAGCTCCATGGTGGCCTTTGCTGCCTCGTAGGAAGCCCTTACCTCCTCAGCGAGTTGCTCGTTGCGCTTCTATTATGTCAGCAGGTTGGCAGCATCTTTCTATCTTTGGATCGTTGTCGCGTCACGCGCAGCCAGATCCAGGGCATGCTATCGGGGTGGACATGAGACGAGCACTACGAAAAAGGTGTCATCAATCACGATGAAGGGGAGTGTGGTCCATTTCTGCTCCAGATCCTTCCGCGCCTTGATATACACATTGTGCATATCTGCCTTAAAATCTGCACAGCTCTGCAGACTGACATATACCATGGGGGATAGGCATGGTCGTTTGTTGATCCACATTCGTACGCTTGCCTCCAGAAGTATCTAGAAGATCTTTATCTCGTAGATTTGCATAGCGTCCTTCGTCACCCATAGCGACGTGTATTTTGCTGCCTCTAGTAATTCCTAGTCAACGGGAGGAAAATGACTATCCTCAGGCAATTCCCCTGCAACCAATAGGATCGATAAGAGCAACCACGCGTAGTGGAAGGTCTTACCCTATTCCTGGGCCTCATTTCAATTCGTCAGGAACTCCTCACATAGGAATTGCGCCCAGTTGATCCGTACCCCTTCTGCGCATTGTTCGACCAGCATGATGACTGTTGTGGGTACCTCGATGCTGCAGCATTTTCTCATCACTTTTCCTAGCAGCAACTAGGTGGCCACGTAAACCCCTTTGTTCTGAATGCTAGTAATGATGTAGCCCCTCTGATTTTTCTCCAATTTGTATTTCTTTTTCATGGCCTCTACGAGTGCCAAGTCTCCACTTCTTCTAGCGATTTCCACGGGGTCCCTTCCTATATAGGGAAGTCGAGAAATCTTATGAATAAGCTCTGTTGTGATAGGAATAGGCTCCTCCAGCAATAGGTACCCATCCTGCCCCAGGAAAAGTAGTTTCCTGATGATAAATATCGTCACTGGTGCCCGGTGAATGCTATAGGGTAAAATGCATGGTGTATGGAGAATGAAAACTACCCTCAAAGGCCTTCCCGGGACCTTCGACAGGCTATAAGATTATCTGCAGAAGCTACCAGTTTATACACATGTTCATCTATCAAATATAAGTTGACAAAGTATGGAAAGAGGATTACCTCAAGTCTCCTTCTAGATTTGTTTGGATATCGCTATGCAGCCAAGAAGAAATCCTTCAAAGCTGGCTCCAAGACAATTCCTGCACAAAGGAAAGGCAAACATAATCACAACATATAATATTGAAAACTAATATAAGAATGCACAATGAACATATATTTGTATACAACTTAAACTACTCAACTCGACAAGTATTGAAATGAAAAACTCAATGAACAAGGTTACTAACACTATGGAGTAGGGAACACAACTGCAGTTCTGTATTTACAATGGAAGAGTGATTACAACCATCCGTTGTATCATCCTTCCCTTGCCCCTTCTTCTTCTCTCTCTCTCTCTCTCTCTTTCAGCTCACTTCTTCAAGTGTATGAAAATTCACAATAGCTTAGTGGGCTATCCTTTCAAATGCTCTGACCTGTTTCACAATAACCCTCACCTTGCTTATATAGAAATTGAGCTAGGGTTGCCAAGCTCCTCCTAGAGTTCATTAGGGAAAAATAAATGAACTTGCCTCACGTTTTATCTCTTTCCCATTTACCTTCTTTTCTTATATTGGAAATTCTCTAAATATCTTGCTTTTAGATGTTTCCTTGCTTTTCTTGAGCAAATCTAGGGATAAATATCTAGATATTTGTGAGGGAATTCGTTGGCTTGTCCCTTTGAACATCTCTTAGTTTCACTAATGCTGCCCCTGGTCTAATAACTTAAGTTAGCAGGGTCACTAACACTTCCTTAGGCTTGGTAACAAGCTTCATAAAGCAGGTTAGCAGTGTGCAACCAGCGTTAGTGTGGAATCAAGGCCTGTAATTGTGGTCTTTGCTTCAGTCATCATGTCTTTCACCTCTGAGTTGATGAGGAGGTCATTTGTTGTATAATAGATGCCCCCTAAAGTATGAGATTAGAGGTAGAGATGATGGCCGAAATACTTTACTGAAACTGTAATTTTCTATCAAAAATTTTTTAGAGAGAGAGAAGCTTCGGGTGGCAAGGAAAACTTGATACAACACATACATATAAAACTGCTAAAATCATGTCCTGAGTCGGTCATCCCCATGCTCATTAGCTATGTCAGAGTAATTTTCTCCAAAGAGATATAACAAGGCTAGCCATTGATAAGCACAATGCAAATCCAGTGTCATAATAGAATCATCTTGAAACAGTTGTCTCCAAAAAACAATATCCATAGCTTGGGAGAGGAAACAAGGCTGAATGATGCAAGCCTCTACCCAAGGTCTCGATTTCTACTTCACCGAACAACTTAGATCAATACATGTGAAAAATATGTGTTGATGTCGAACATGCACGAAATCACATGATTACCAGTCAATAATGGAGATCATTAACAGATGCGAGGAAGGCCACCGATAATGGTGATGGTCTCCAAGATGCACAGTACAAACTAGCAAGTGTGAAGGGTTTCTTTGTCGCCGAACACCCATAGAATCGCTTAACCAGGAGCCAATAATGAGAACCCCTAATCAAACGCAAGGTACCCTACCACTAATTTTTGCAAGTACCAAGTCACTGAATGTGTTTCTGGGTTATCTTCCTAGATAGAGTGTTGAAGTCGATAGGAAGAAACCTGTCAAAAGGTAGACAATGATGTTCTCTACATCAATTGACATGAAACAGGCAGGAATGATTTTGTTTTTTGAGGAATCTTTTGAGCATTTGGATCTAAACAACGGAGGGCATGATGAAAGGATTTGCTTAATCGGTTGATGGAGGGAACTAATGGGTAGCCCTTGAATAATAGAAGGCATGACAATGGTTTTAACCAGACAACACTAGACTCATGAACACTACTGAGTGTTAGGAAGCAGAGCTGCAATTACATCAGGGTATATTGGCTAAAACTCATAGAATGGTAGGGTTCATATTGAGAGGCCATCAAAAGGAAGGTTTATCTGATGGAGTGCCATGTTCAAGGGAACGACCGCTGCCAAACCACGCTTTCGTATACGGAATACAGTTGTATTGTCCACTTTCCCCGTCTGATTAATTTAATGAGTCCAGACAGGTAAACTCATCAATCTTTTCATGTTTAAAGAGTCTAAAAAGGATCACAAAAAGAATGACTCTTTGCCCTTTCTGATTAGTTTAATGAATCTAGACAGGCAAACTCATTGATTTTTTCATGTTTTAAGAGTCTGAAAAGTATCGTAAAAGGAACGACTCTATATCTTGTCTGTGTAATTTAAAGAGTCCAGACTAGACAACTCAGTGGTCTTTTCATAATTAGAGAGTCTCAAAGGATTGTAAAGAGAGACTCCATGGTGGTCCCTTTGTCATAGTTGTTAACCGAGTGTGACAAAAGGTTAATAGTATACCCGGATTGGTTACTTTTCCGTAAGTTAATCTATTGAACCCGGATAAAGAGAAACCTATTTTCAATAGATGTCGACCTCATTTTGTTACGAGTACGAGGTGACGGACAAAACTCATTTTTCATCGTGAATTTTTAATGAGTCACGCGATGACAAACTCAATACCTTCTTAAAAAAATTTAATGGGTCAAACGAAGAAAACTCGGGGTATCTTTTTTAGTTTAGTGAGTGAGAAAAAGAGGGAAAAGAATGAGTCATCCCTTCTTCATAGTATTACGAGCTCAAAGGAGGAGAAAAACTCAGGGATTTTTTTATTTAAGAGTGAGAAATGGTCCCAAAAAAGAAAGTGCTCTTGCTGCTGTCGTATATTTTTAATGATCTCGGTAACAAAAAATCGGGATTTTTGGTTTAACGAGCGAGAAAAGTACCTAAAAGAATTCCTGGGTCATCTTCATTAAGTTTAACAAGCAGAAAGACTAAGCTCGGGATTTTTTCAATTTAAAGAGTGAGAAAAAAGCACCTAAAATGAATTCTCTTTTGGTCTTTTTCAATTTATGAGCTGGAAAAAGATCAAAAAAGAGTTGCTCAGAGTATCATTGTATGGATTTAATGAGCGCAATGATGAAAGCTCAGAGATGTTTATATTTTTTAAAGAGCAATAAAATACCACAAAAAGTGCTCAAACCATCATCACATAGATTTAACGAGCTCAATGATGAGAACTTGGAGATATTTATATTTTTTAAAGAGCAATAAAATATCACGAAAAGTGCTCTATTGAGAATTGCATGCAGCTTTTACTGCTTTTCATTCCTAAAAGTACTTTCATCAAAAGTGGTAAAAAGTATAAAAAAGTAGCAATTCCTATCATATGGGTTCATGCATGATAAAAAATCATGGAGAATGGACTACTTCCTCTTTAATGATTTTCAGCAAATCATATCTCCAAAATTATATAAGGAGATGCTTGGAGCTTTCACATGTATCAATTTCACTATTTTGAATTTTGTGAGAGCATTCTAGAGCTCAAGAGGAGCAGATTTTCCATGGATCATTGCAGGAGATCTAGGCGATGACTCAACGTGCCATCAGTTCTAAGTGAAAGCTAAAACCTTGCTCTATGCATTACTTGACCTTTCTTGACAGTTTTATGGGTGGAATTTTGCAGATCTGAGGTTCCCTGAAGCCTTATTTGCGTACTAATGCCCTCCAGATGGCCAGTAGGGAGCGTTAAACACTCTGTACGAGCCACTGAAGGGTGTTAATCCTCCCTGTGTAGGACTGGGAGTAGCATTAGAGCTAAAGATCATAGTTAAAACCCTCATGCATGGATTCCTTAGGTGATTTTGCCCCATTTTAATTGGTTTTAGGGTTATTTTGTGTAGGTTTCAAGCCAAAATGACTCACCTATGGAGAGAACGGGCCCATGATAATGAGGAATTGTTGATGCAAAACCATCCAACATGCATACTTGCATTGAACCACTACGGTTTACTTAAGTATGCAAAGATGGAGCTGATGAAAGGACGAGAGGATTTACTGAGATGGATTATCCAGCACTGAGATGAACACGAGCAAGTGTTTAGGATTGGAGATTAGGTGCTGGCTATTAACCGGGATGACATATATTTTTTGACTGGTTTGTCGTGCCGTGGGGCACAGGGAAACCTCACCAGTGGCAGGCTAGATCCACGATCTACCTTAGAACTGGTACAAACTTACTACATCCCTGAGAGTGGACTAGTTAGCAAAAGAGTCCCCATAGAGAGGATAAGATCCTGGTCTATGAGGGTAGTTTTATGGTTGATTGTGTAGTTGGCAAGGTCAAAGAGTCCCCACATTGTGACAAAGGCCTAACTATTGCTTGCGGTTGATTGTGTCTAGCCCCAGATGTTCAGTTGGTGTGAAGCAGTGCTTCGCCAGTTGAAGGCAGAATTAATAGCATGCAAGACCCATACCCAACACAGTTTTAGGTATGGTACTATCATAGTCTCATTTTTCCTTGAGAGGGTATCTGTCATGCACCGACGGATGAGCTTAGGTCCCCTTGATCCGAGGGAGCCAAGGCAGGGTCGCTGGTCATCACTCAATCCTCGCATAAGAGGAGGACCGATCCGACATTTCTTCGACGAAGATTTATTCCAGTGGCTTCGTAGCTAGATTGTGATTATTGATGACTATGCTTATGAAGGCATGGACTTCACGACAACCTAGACTAGATGCTACCACTCGAGACCAACTGGGGTCCTCAAGGTGAGAATAGTTTTGAGTGTATGTTAAATATTTTTTAGCTTTTGAATGGTTATGTAATGTTTTTATAGGTAAAATAAGTACTGACATGAAACTTTTATGCTTAACACAGATGTGGCGCCATTACGACCTGCAGGTGAACCTCGCCATGTACGATTAGGAGGCCAACTACTTGCTGGAGGGGGTGATGCTGACAGTATTCATGAGGTTTTGAGGAACATGGAGGGTTTGACTATGGGTGTTGCCCCCTTTCCTATGAGGGAGATTCCTTCTCATATGCAGTAGCACATAGTTGGTGTACTTGCGCGGTTTCTGGTTCCTCTTCGGAGGGTAGCTAGAGTGGTTTTAGCATTTATGGAGCAATAGGCTCTTTTTAGCAGGTGTTTTGGTGTAGCCACATGAGTATTTGTAGCTGGGCTTTTATAGCCATTTTGTACTTAAAACATCCAATTTTTGGAATATTTTGATGTAAAAGACTAGATGACGATCTATATATATATACATATATTTTTGGTATTTTGGTGGTGTAAATGTGTCTTTTAAATGTTTTTTGTAACAAATTTTTAACTCAGTAAATGTTTTACTTTTCATGCATGCTTCTATAAAGAATGAGACAAATGCCAATATAATACATAGTTAGCTAATGAATTAGCAACTATATTTAATTCTCGAGGAACATGTTCATATGTGATTATTTGAAATCGACATTCTAGGAGTTGCACCCTTAGATAATGATGTAACAAGGATGGATTACGAATCTGATAACGGTTAGTCAATTGCATAACGACTAGCTAGGAGTCTAACCTAACCACCAGATTGGAGATGTCTGTTGAAAATTCTTATGTGAGAATTGAAACAACGGACATGTACTTGGCAATATTGTTGGTGGCGGTACCAGGAAAGACCCCTCTGGAGCAAAATAGTTTTGGCTCGGGTGTGTAAATGACCCAAGCAGCTGATGCAATGTGTCATGTGTGATGACTGGCAACATTCACATATCCTATGTATGCTAAAGGTAACGACAACATCTGCATTGCAAGAAGAATGCATGAGACAAGTACTCCACTAAATAACAAAACAATCCAATCACACCAAAAAGGGAAGCAAAACTTATGAATACATAAAATTACAAAGCTTATGCCCTGTGTGATACTAGGCATAATACTTTTTTAGATAGAGCCCATATGTGGGCTCCTTGACTGAGACTCCTTCCTGGTCCTGCAGTTCATATGCCCCCATGGGAGGGACTTTCGTTATGACATAGGGACCTAGCCTTTTGGGTTGAAGCGTGCATGCCTCCAAGAGGTCATCTTTTGGATGATAGAGAAACACAAGGTTACCCTCTTCGTAAGGAGGAAACTTAAGCTCTTTTGCAAATAGGGATTGTACCTGGCACTTGTGAGCCTCGAGTGTCGTAACCAACATGACTAGAGAAGCAGTTGAATGACTTGGTGGGCCAATTCAGCTGGTGATAGCAGTATTTGGTCTCCGAATGTGTCAAGGTCTGAAGGAGCCGACAGGATCCATGGATCGGTCAGTTCATGAGGAATAGATGAAAGCATGTTGACCATTTGTGAAACCTTGGGCTGTTGAAGAGGAAAACAACACATGAGGGAAGAAGCCTTCAATAAACCGGTACCTAAACTGACATAAGAGCCAGTTCCACCTCCTACTAGGGGTATGGAGCCACTTGGTAATGGTGAATAATTGGGGGAGTAGAAAGACAACTGATCTACTATAACTACCTTTCCATCCAATGGGAATTGGATGATAGTCGAGTTTTCTATCTATGACTTCTATGTTCACCATTATGGTTTTCCTAGACAAAGTGATGGGGAAACTGACTAGGTACCCTTTTGGGATAAAGGTGTGGCCGTCAAAAGCTTTCAAGGAGTTTGACAGTGGGGTTAGAGTTGGAGAACCCAGGGCAAGCCAACATGAAGCCGACATGACGCAGGTTGAAGCACCTTCATTGATGATAGTTATATGTATACCTTCACCTTTCGAAGTGATATGCACCTGGAATGCAAGCTGGTGAGAAAGGGGAGTTTTACACTTGTCCATGTCAAAAATAGCAAGCATGGAATCCATTGGGTCAATACCTCCAATAGCTGAAAGCAAAGCTTTCCATTGTGTTGGGCATGTTTGTAATACTATGAGCACCGACATAGACAATGGCGCTTGCACCAAATCCTCTACGATGTTCTAGTGTTGGGCGGCACATGCAGATGTATTGTGCATTGTGTGTCGAAGTTCCCCTTTTGGGGGTCTAATTACAAAGTCCTGAACTGGCCTTTCGATATGCAAATTGTTGGGTGGTGATGGGTTTTGACTTGAGGATGGTTTTGTTGTTGAAGCGACAGGAGCTCCATAAGATTTGGCTCTTGTGGTGAGTTCTACCGTTTCAAATGTGTAAATGGTAGAAGATCCTTCACCAGCCGAAGGATGTTATGAACCATCATTGCCCCCTTGTGGGGGTTACGGTTGGTTGGCAATAAGATTTTGTTGTTGTTGAGTAGGAAAAGGATTTCTAAGGATAGCAGGTGCCTTACCAGAATCCCTTTTATCAAGGTAGCCTGTGCATTCCTGAAGCTGGAGACATTTCCAAGTCGTGTGGTCTTCAGCATAGAGTTTACATGGATATCTGGTGGGTTTATCCTTTTCCTCATTAGTAGGCACAACGACCTTCTCTTTTGGGTTGGGCTGCTTGAGTGAGTGCTCTTCAGAAGGAGCGGTTTTTTTCTTATTCCTCTTCTTCTTGCTATTCGATTTTTGCGTAGACTACACAGAGTTTATCGCAATGGTAGGAAGAGTAGTCATATTGGTAGAGGGGTCCATTGCCAACTTGGCAATGGAACCACTAAGTTGTTTTACAGTAGCCCCAGAGATTGCACTGACAATCCCGTCGGCGTGCACCCTGGGGTGCTCAGTGGCAGAAGCATTGGGGTTCTCAGGAGCATTGGGGATTATTTCGTAAAGAGTGCCAAACTATGAATATATCAAATCTAAGTGTTGGTCATGACATATGGATTGGTCTTCTATGACCGCACCACCTAAAGCGACATCTCTAGTGATTTGTGGGAATAAGGACTTGTAGAACCAGTATGTTAAGAGAAAGTCTAGGATGGGAGCTTTTACTAACCTCCGCCTACGTCTCCATTCATGAATATGATCAGAGATGTGGGTGGCGGTATCCTGACGAAATGAAGTGAGGAGCTCTGTCCCAGTCTCATAGCGGATTGGTAACTGGAAGTGCTTTAGAAATTCCATCACTAAAGTGTCAAAGGTGTTTATTGACATGTGTGGTAACTCAACATACCATTTCATTGCGTTGCCAGTGAGGGTGCAGGGAAAGAGATGTAACCGGACACTATCATCCACCAAAGAGTTTGAAACACACCAGAGATGGTAGGTGGTGATGTGGGTGCTCAGATCCTCCCCTTGTTTTCCATCGAACTTTGGAATGTCCATTGGTATTTTATGCGGGATCGGTGGCCATTATAAGTTGTGGTAGATGGGGTCGTTTGTCAGCTTGTATAAGTCAGGAATATCCAACGTTTCCAAGAAAGGCAGAGAGTTAGGTGCCCCCAACTCAGACCATGGTGATGACGGATGACTTGAGGAGCTTTGCGCTCCTCCCATCGTTTGGTTCCCCATAGTGTACATGGATTGCATGGTGTAGTAGTTGCTTTGTGGTATGGTGTTGTAGAGTGGATTTCCATGAGGATTTTGATACTGGGGTATGAAATTGTTCCGAGTATAAGCGGTGCCCCCTTGACTCATTTGAGTATGTGAGTAAGGTGCCCCCATGGATTGGTTGGGAACCCCATATGGATTCTCGCCCGACACAAAACTGACCATTTGGCCTTGATTGACAAAGGGGACACTCATTTCAATGAGTGACTGACCATGCATGCCTGAGAACGGAGGGGGAACTATTACGTTCCCTACTGGCATGTGCATATTGGGAACCCCCCCAAGTATTTGAGTCTAGGGGTTTGAACTATACATTGGTGACCAACCATATTGTTGGTAAATGGGAACCGCCCCCATAGTGCTGCATTGAGTGTTATAAAGAGCACTATATGTGGTAGTTGTTGAAGGTATGCAATATGGCACCATAGGGGTGGAACCTGGCATCTGCTAGGTTCCACTCATAGAGGGTGTCATGTGAGTGGTTGTACCTAGGACAAACAGGATAGTGGGATTCGCCATTACCGAAAGTGTCCTCAAAGTTCCATGACCCATTAGTCATCAATTGGATAGATGGAAATGTTCCAACTACCAAAGCAAGAAGTACAGGTACCACGGGAGCCAAGACAAGTTCCAACGGATTCGTGAGCAGAGTGTTAAAGGAAGGAAGGAATCCTTCGGTAAAGAAATCCTCCAGCAAACTTGAATCATTGATAATCCAAACAGATCCCGTGTGAGATCCAGGAGATTGATCCCTCGAGGATGGGGAATCCGGTTCAGTGGAACTGGGCGGATTGTCCACAATGAGTGGAGGAAGTCCTAACAATCATCTAGAGTGACGATGATGACCAGATGTAGCCATGGGGATTGTTACTTTTATCAATAAATTTTTATTGTGATGTACGTTAAAGTCTCAAAATGATAGCACTCGGGTCCCTAAAAAAATATAAAAAATACACTAAATGGACCGATCAGCAAATAGAGGGAAATTACCTCATCTGATAAGCACCGATCACCAGAGATGAAACCTCGTATCTCAATGAATAACAGAGAAGGATGGCCAAATGTACAGTTACGATTACTTTAGAGCTTTACCCGAAGCTCAGATTAAGAGGCCAAGTACTCTCGTGAAGACAAGCACCCTCGCAAAAACTAAAGACAAAGTAGATCCATCTATGTTAGGCACCAAGACAGCCTGTCCCAGTCACCTTGTGTAAGTCCCTATAAGTTTGGCCACTAGAGATACCTCAAATCACAGACATCACTTGTGGGGACATAGTCATAGACAGCATGTTGTGTGGGCAGGATACCTGAGTCCCCAACTTAGTTCCGAAATCCCCGAAGGGACCCCGAATACACAAAATTCCAAAAGGATTTGTAAGAGAAGGTGGGCTACCTTCAATTATAGTCTGATGTTGTCTTGTATTTTTCTCCGTTGTTAGTGGAGTGGTCCCGGTAATATGAGTGCAGAAGGAATTTTTTGCTTGTTAACGAAACTAGTTTTGGTTTTCAACCATGGGTACTTCACTCACATGCTTATCCCAAGATCCTAGCCTAGCTAATGTTGGTTTGATCAAAAGAGTAACTGATTGATTTTAATGTAAATTTTATGTGTACTTGATTATTTGTCTTCGGTAGGGGTGTTGACATATGAAATTTGGTGAGACTCTTGACTCAATAAATCATGCAGAAACAATGCTTTGAATTTTTTTTTCAATTTGATGCAAACAAGTTTTATTCTACATATTCATAGTTTCGTTTGTGCATCTATAGTCTTCCAACACATGCATAACCAAAATATTCTTTTCCAATATTTCCTAACAACTACTGAAAACCAAAATGAAGCAACTCACAACTATTTTAAAAAAAGGTTGAATACAAAATATCAGTCTTTCTTTCAGAAAAAATGTTTTTTAAGGGAGAAAAACCAAAACTTTTTCCTAAAAAATAAATTTCCAGGACACCAATTTTGCTGACGTAATATAGTTACAGATCTTATTTCAGCCCATGAGAATATTTTCCATCCCTTTTTGTCCACAGATACTACTAGAAATGAAGACAAAGGGAGACTAACGCTCTGTAACAGTGGTTACAGAGAGTTAGTAGGGTCACTAACGCTCCCTGTACACAGGCACAGTGCTTTATAAAGCTCTGTGTAGCCTGGTAACCTGCGTTAGTGTGGGAAATATTGCACAACAAGGGTTTCCAAGATCAGTTTCTAAGATGAATGTATACTAGTAGGATGCAACAAGATATTTGGTGGATCAGAAAAAGGATTGCTGAAGAATAGGGAGCTCTTAGAAAGAAGAGAGAACAAAGAAGAGTCTGGGTAAATCGGGAACTAGATGTATAGTCCCCAGCAGAGTCACCAATTCTGCTATGGGGTAAAATGCACAGTGTATGGAGAATGAAAACTACCCTCAAAGGCCTTCCTGGGACCTTCGACAGACTGTAAGATTATCTGCAGAAGCTACCAAGTTATACACATGTTCATCTATCAAATATAAGTTGACAAAGTATGGAAAGAGGATTACCTCAAGTCTCCTTCTAGATTTGTTTGGAGATCGCTATGCAGCCAAGAAGAACTCCTTCAAAGCTGGCTCCAAGACAATTCCTACACAAAGGAAAGGCAAACACAATCACAACATACAATATTGAAAACTAATATAAGAATGCACAATGAACATATATTTGTATACAACTTAAACTATTCAACTTGACAGGTATCGAAATGAACAACTCAATGAACAAGATTACCGACACTATGGAGTAAGGAACACAATTGTAGTTCTATATTTATAATGGAAGAATGATTACAACCATCCGTTGTATCAGCCTTCCCTTTCCCCTTCTTCTTCTCTCTCTCTCTTTCAGCTCACTTCATGTGTATGATAGTTCACAATATCTTAGTGGGCTATCCTTTTGTTGGCCAGATAAATAGTTCTTGTGGACAAGACCGATCTCCCTAGTATCAACAGATATCTAGCAACAAGCAAGACAAGCAAATCTACCTTTCTCTAAACATATTGTGATTCATTAATAAAAACTAAGAGGTGTTTTAGACCCTACCTTAAGTCCAACGCTAGTTTGTGGCAGCCACGCTTCGACCGTCCAAAAGAGTTTCCTTTTGAGAATCTACAAACACAAACAAGCATGCATCAAATAACACCTGCATAGCTAATATAACAAATCATGTTCATTGTGATGATCAAGGAGTTCATAAAATAAACCATAAAACACAGCGTATTGAGAAAAATAAACTTGATTGTATTAACTTTGAAAATAGAAGAACTTTACAACCTTGGTGCCTTGATGTTGTACAAGCTCTTCCCAGGGTCCAAACAGGAATCTCCTCTACTTTGACAAGCCTCACTCTCTTCCAAATGAGATCAAAAGGTATGTAATCTCTCCTCTCAAAAGCTCAATTAAGAAGACAAAGTTCCAGCAGCGTTTCACCTCAAAAATATTCATCTTTCGACCTTTTTAAGTAACCAGCCCAATGCTTCATTTTATAGTGCAAAGGAAGAAGGCTACAGGTCCACCTATGAAGGGATAGAGTCCTCCTTCAAAGGGATAAGCTCCTCACATCAAGGGGTTAGCTCCTTAAGGTATGGGATGCATGAACCTTAAAGCAGAGAACTTGCCACCTCAAGGTTCCTTCTAGAAGCTTCCAGAAATGACTCAAAGTAAGTTTTTGAAAATATACTTGCACCTTTTTTACTTTTACAGGAGTTCACACCCATTACATAGAGACAGAGCGGTCAGGTGTGCAGGGGACATGACCATTAGGTGCGGGACCGTAGGTAATGCTAAGAGAAAGTGCAGAACCAGAGTTTTAGAGACTTTTAAGGTCTTTCTCTTATTTTCAATGCTTGATATGAAGAACTGGGGTTTAAGACTTGCAAAGGAGGAAAGTATGAGTGATGATAGACTCACACAGACTGCAGAATGTCATGGTGACAGTTTTTGTGCAACAGATTCCCCCCTAAAGTGCAAAGTCTGTAATAGATGAGGATAGTATTTGTCATCTAAGAAGAGTGAAGTAATTTATCATTTCAAGGATCTTCCTGTGGATGCCCCGGTCGAAACTTGTAAAAACATTCAATACAAAATATATATATGTGAAGATATCATCGCTGAGGTAGGCATTCCCATACTCAGATCAAAACTGACTAGAGAATTAACTAAACTGTTCTAATACAGGAATGATTTTGTAATACATCATAGGTATAGACATATGTAGACACAGTATGGGCATAGCCATCTGAATAGTCCATTGTATAATGAATAACAAAATTCCTCGCAGCCTGGATGGTGGAAACTAGATCCAAGGTCTTGATTTCTGCTTCCCGAACTAGTACGATTCTATCCATGTGAATGAATGTGTCGAAGTTGAACATGGTAGAAACCACTTGATTACCAGTCAATGATGTAAACTATTAACAAGTGTGAGAGAAACCAATAGTAATGTCAATGACTCTCAAAGTACTTAGTACAATCTATGAAATGTGAATAAATGAGTTGATGTAGAACATGTCACAGAATCCTTTGATCGAAGGTCAATGATGCAACCTGTCATCGAAGGCGAGAAACCTGCCATTGAGGCATGCAAATTCCAAGGTACTGATGATCTCTAGATCATCTTTCTAGATAATGAGCTGAAGTTGATAGAAAGCGATCCATTATAGGCAAGCCCACAACATGAAATCATAGATCAAGTTTGAAGAAATACATTTGGCAAGGACTAACTCAGGGATGGTCAAAATGGATGACAGATATTTTGCAGATGAATGGTTTATTTGAACTGACCTCTTGAACACATAACGACACTGCAGATGGTTTGGTAACAATTAGCCAAAAGCTAATACCCAGAAACCGGCTGAAGACTTTCAATATGGTTTGATTAACTGCTAGGAAAAGGATTTCCCAACCCTGGTGAACAAAAAGTGTCGTGTTCAAGAGTGATTGAATGCTTTTCTAAAACACACAGTACAACAAACAGGTTCATTTTTCTCTCTTTTCCCCCACCATTTCTGGCAAGTACCTCTTTATTTTTGACAAGCTTGAGGAGGATAACATTTGCTTGGTTATAATCGCATCCTTTGAATGAGTCCAACTTAGTTTAAATTCAAACCCTAAGAAGGAGTGGTCCATTCCTGTTTAAATTGAACATGTCCTTTACTGTTAAATTTTAACGAGTCCAGTATAGGAAAAACTCGGTGTTTTTCAATTTAGGGAGTCAAAAGAAAAACTTAAGGAAACTCCATGGTTGTCCTTTTTCGTAAATTTGTGTCTCCCAAGCCCGAAAAAGTATAAAATAATACTTGAGAGAACCACTTGACCATTACGATCAAGGATTAATTTTCATAATTAGTGGTCTTGATCTGAAAAAGTAAAAAAGCGATCAAGGACACGTCGTTTTATTACCAATATAGAACTTGAAACAACAAAAGTCCAGCAAGCTTTTCATGTTTACACGGTCAGAAAAGAGCTGTAAGTGGACCATCTTTTTAATTCCGTTTTAACAAGTTTAAAAAGAAAAACTCGGCAATCTTTTCATATTTTACGAGTCAGAAAAGAGCGTAAAGAGGACTCCAATGTTTTTGTTGAAAATGACCAATTATCCCTGAAAATCCAATATTCTGTACAAAAAATCAGAAAATTATTCATACTTGTTTAAAATAAATAAAAATGCATCAAAAAGTTATCTTTTTAAAATTGGAAAATAAATAAATTAAAAATTCATTTATTCAAAAAAGCTTATAAAAAGGGCTTTTGTAAATTCATTTTTTATCGTTTGACTTCAGAGTAAGAAAAAAGAGCTTTTGGGTAAGAAACTTCCTGTGAAGATTGCAGAAAATCCGACTGTTGGAATTGAAAACTGTCAGCTCCAGGTAATCCACATCATCCCAATCTTGCATTTCAACCGTTTAAATTTTGTTTTAGGGCTTTAAAAATCAATTTTTTAAGGAATATTTTAATTAAAAATCCACTCATGGGAGTCCACAGGTGCAACATGCGGCCCCTGCGGACCCTAACTTTTTTGTACAAAGAAAAAAGTGGGGGTCCCACACCTGCTCCTAAGGATGAGTGCGGACCTATGCACTGTCCCTAAATAGTGGGTGCAGACCCCACGGAATACATTTTAAAACTTCAATTTTTTCCATTTCCACCCAATTTTTTTTTAAATAAAATGTTCTAATCCGCCTCTTGTGCAATGTAGGATATACAAAATTCTCGTTTTGTGGGAATGGGAGCATGAAGATGTGGACCTAGCCACATTACTTCATCCACCTTTAATATAGGCATTAAAAGCATGCAGACTATTTAAATTCTGGGCCATACCCGACATGAGGGCTCAGGTAGACTTCTTGCAATGGCTGGTGGATAGGTGGAGTACACAGGACCAATGTTTCATTATTGGTGGCCACCGGCTTGAAATCGAGCTAGAGGACATATACTTCTTGATTGGTTTTCCCAAGAGAGGTGAACGATTATCTCTATTCGGGACTAGGCCAGGTGGCCAGTCTGTCGCTAGTCTCCGACTAGAGTTTTGTAATAACCAAACAGCGGACAAACGGATAGATATTAAGAATATCTCCCATCCTGAACTTAAAGTGATTGCATTTACTGTCACCAGACTATGTAGGAGCGCAGTATTGCATTTAGCTACCAGATCCCAAATGTGAATAACAGTAGACTGTTACCGAGGCAACATTTTTCATCTGGTGTGAAGCTGTGCTAGCGAATGTAAAAGGCCAACTGACTAGAGCAAAGAATGGACAACTAAAAAAAATTTCATATGGTTTCTTGGTTGTGAGCTTTGGCCTAGAGAGGGTCCCTATGTTGATCCGACAACAACTTTCCATTGAGGACGGACTTCCTCGAGAGCCTAGGATTATGCGCTGGGTTGCAGTGATGGACCGTCATCCTGAGGAGGGTTCAGAGGTTGCTCAATTTCCACCTAAGTATTTTCGTTGGTTGGGAAAGCAACTTTTCATGATTCAGGATTTTCGATATGCTGGAATGGATTATCGTGGTGATCCAGACATGGCTCTTCCACCAAGAGAGCAATGGGATGATTAAGGTAAAATCATTTTCAACACTTTCTAGAATTTAACTAATTTTTTTTGTTTTTAAATCGTCCAAAACTGATAGTAAAAACTTTTAAATGCAGATGTGGGTCCATGGCGACCAGCCGCTCTCTAGCTCTATGATAGAAGACACCAACTACCACAGCAGTGGCCCCACAGGACCCATCTACAGAGACCCTAATCGAATTGGAAAATCATCTAGAGCGTTTGACAGCAGACATTCCAGAGACTAGCATAGATGATATTCCTCTTAGGTTACAGCGCTATGTGATTAGGGTCCTAGGACCTTTTAGGAGGTTCCTTTGTTGGGTGGCTCGAGCAGTGGTTTCTTATCGTGATCATCACCAGTGATAGGATGATCGTCGTTGTAGACTCATATGACATTTTATGTCTTTTTGTACTATCATTTTTGCCGATTATAAGGTGTTTTTCAACCTATGATCGAAGACGATGTATATTTGAAACACTCCTATACTATGATATATCACTATTACTGGCTATCTTGTATAACATGTTATGGATTGTTTTTTAAATTTACTGTTTTGATTATTGCAAATGTCTATTCAACATTCGAGAAGCAACTACATCTACTAATGTATTAAAATATCTTCGAATATGTTGATATTCAATGTAATCAAATTCACGTTCCAAGAGACGAACTCTCAAAAATAATCTTAATAACACTGGATTTCTAATGGCATAAACTTTGTTAATCTGTAATACAACGAGTTCAGAATCTAACCTAACAATCAAACTCCGAATCCCAAATGAAATGGATTTAGATAATAACTCAATCACTGCACTATACTCTGCAATGTTGTTCATTGTTTGACTGAGGCTTACCCCATGCATAGATACTAACTCGTCAGATGGTGAATAGATAACCCAAGCTGCGGAAGAAATTTTCCATGTACTACGACAAGCGCCATTAGCAAAACCAATGTATGTTTGAAGAGACGTCGACATCTAAAATATCAATAGTAAAATCAAGATAAGCAGGAATAATGACAAAATCACTCTCTAAACTAGGCACACATTCCTAATCTAAAACACACAAACTAGAAAGAAACTATTCTAACAAAAATCTCCACACCAATCTTTAAGCATAATATCTTTTCAGATAAAGCCCATTTCTAGGTCTACCTAAAGAGACACCGTCAAAATCTTCTAATTCATAGGCCCCTTTTGCCAGCTTTCGCTTAACAATATACGTACCATGCAACATAGGTACAAATTTGCTAGCCCCTAGCTTATCGTTTTCTTGATCGTATAGTAAGACTAGATCTCCTTTCAAAAAATTATGGGGTGTAACATTTTGATCGTACTGAGCTTTTATTTGTTTAGCTTGAGTTTCGATTGCTAATGCAACATCACATCGATTCTCTTCTAGCTGAGCTAAGTACAAAAAAAGTTTCTCCTCTTCGGAAGTGTCTGGGAGTAATTCTATGGCTATTTGCAATGATAGAATTTTGCATTCAATGGGTAGCACTGCTTCCAAACTATAGACCAGTTGAAAAAGAGTGAAACCAGTCGACGTTTTTACTGAGGTTTGATATGCCAAAAGCGCTGAAAATAACATGTTATGCCAATTCGACCTATGAATCCCAATGTTTCGTTGGATCATAGTGACTAGAACTTTATTGATTGCTTCAACCAGACCATTAGCTTGTGGGTAATATGGAGTAGAACTATCGTGACGTAGGCCAAGCTGATATGTTAGTTCAGTCATCATGATGTTTCGAAAATGACTCCCATGATCAGTAATAATCGCTTGAGGAACACCAAATCTAGCAATTATATGATTGAAAACGAAAATTGCAGTAGTTTTGTCGTCTGCCGAAAATGTAGGCATCGCCTCGGCTCACTTGGTAAAATAATCTACCGCAAGGATGATATACGCATGCCCCCCAGCCGACTGAGGGTTACATGTAATAAAGTCGATACCCCACTTTTTGAAAGGACCAACGACAATTATAGGGTGGAGAGGACTAGGTGGAGCACGCATCTTACGATCAAAAATTTGACAATTGTGGCATTTCTGAACTGCATAGATACAATATTTAAATAAGGATGGACAGAAATAACCAGCGCACAATATCTTTTGGGCTGTGGCATACCCAGACATATGACTGCCACATGCTCCAGAGTGATAGTCATTAAGAACCTTTTCAGCTTCTTCATGAGTTAGACAACGTCGGAAAACAGAATCTGCCCCACGATGATAGAGTGTATCTCCAATAATGTATTGTTGGGATTGGAAACGTATTTTTTTTCGCTGAGATCGTGAGATTTCAGGCGGAAAAGATTGGGTTTGGAGATACACAATTATATCTCCATACCATGGATCAAGAGTACTGATAAGAAACAAGGATTCATCCACAGTGGGTTCTTCTGCCACAGTTTCAGTATCAGTACGTGGGAAATCACACATCAGTTCCACAGAAACCAAAGATTTCTTTGCCTTGTCTTTTTCAAATTCCAAGTCAAATTCCTGCAGGATAATTATCCATTTGGAATACTTGCCCCCTAGAAATTGTTTAGTCAAAATATACATCATAGGGTTAGAGTCATAAATTACCGTGGTTTTGCGTAATAAGATGTAATGATGAAATATTTGGATAGCTTGAATAGCTACCAAGGCCAATTTCTCCACATGCGAATATTTAAGCTCAGTCGGATTCATAGTTCGACTAAGATAGTAAATCACATGTTCACTGTTAAATTCATCTTCCTAAACTATAACCATCCCAATGGTGGAATGAGAAGCGGCAAGGTACAAGAAGTAATCTTGGTTGTGGTTAGGAGGATGCAATAACGGTGCATGGGTCAACACGTGTTTAAGTGCATCAAAAGATTTGTCAGCTATCTCATCCTAAAAGAATGGAGTGTTCTGTTTCAACAACCTGGTAAAACATTTCATTATCTCGGCGTAGTTAGGAATGAATGACGTAAAAAGTTTGCTTTCCCTTGCAAACTTTGGAGTTGGCGGAGAGTCAAAGGAGGAGGTAATCTAATAATAGCTTCAACCTTTGAGGGATCAACACAAATGCCAGCTTTTGAAACAAAAAATCCCAGTAAACGACCTGTTTCTATACAAAAAACACATTTGTGTGGATTCACCCTAATTCGATAATGCCTACATCTCATAAAGATTGCTCGTAAATGAGTGAGATGATCGGCTCTACGTAATGAATGGGTAGGTAAATCATCGAGATAAGGCTGCACAATGTAGTTGATGTCATGAAATGCATAAGACATAGCCCTTTGAAAAGTTGCTCTGGCGTTCTTCAATCCAAAAGGAAATTTGCAATAAGAAAATGTCCCCCATGGACAAATGAAAGCCATTTTTGGTTGATTAGCAAGGAGTATGTTGATTTGATTGTAACTGGAAAAACCATCCATAAAGGAGAAAATTTCACTACCGGCACAATCATCAATAATTTGATCGATATAGGAGGTTGGATAATTGTCTTTAGGAAAATCTCGATTAATATCCCTATAATCAATATATATTCTTATCATTCCTTGCTTTTTGTTAACAAGAACAATATTTGATACCCAATCTGTTAAAGGAATTGGATAAATGAAACCTGCTCGAAGTAATTTCTCAACTTCAGCTTTAATAGCAACAGTTTTTCGTGGGTGTATCTGATGCAAACGTTGCTGAACGGGTTTAGCATCTGGGTAAGTTTTAATTTCATGAACAACAATTGATGGATCAATTCCTGGCATTTCTTCATATGACCAGGCAAACACATCGCAAAATTCTTGAAATAGGGCTTTATAAGTTTGGATTTCATCGTTCGTACAGGAAGCACCTATATGAATGTTTTCAATAGTTCCTGGTTTAACTAAAATGTCAATAGGAACCGTTCGACAAATATTTCCCAAATTTAACTCAAAATCGGGATGTTGCAATGGATTCTGTGGTTCTCTGACATAATCAGTGGTAAAAATAGATGAAAAATCATTTTCAAAATGATAAAGCTCAGGTAAAAACGAAGATCGATGATGAAGATCTTCCCATGGTAAATCATCAACAGACAAAAGTTCGCGAATCTGCTCATTAGTGTGAGTAGGATCAGAAAATGTTGTTGAATCTGAGGTTGATATTGAAAGTGATTCCCCATGGACCACATTCATTGGATCAAAGTTGGTTGAACTAGAGTCGGAAAATGATTGTACAACCTGATATGCAACTTCGAAGGGACTTAAAGGCATGGCATCACCAAAAGAGTCGGAAGGAACAATCCAAGGATCATCAAAAGCAATGGTGTTTGATGAAATAATATGAATAGTTGCAAAAGAAGGCGATACATTAGGAGGAGGAAATGAAAAAGTTCCTAGTAAACCAAAATCTTTAACCAAACCTACCCCAACATCCTTGTAAGGGATAGTTGTTTTACCAACATGTTGAATACTCTCAGAAGAGGCTGGGTCGGATGAAAAATAAGTCAACTGGTCTATTGTAATGATCTTTTCATTATGAGGAAACTTGATAAGCCGAAAGATCGATGAAACAAAAACAATCATAGCATAAGACCAACTGCGACCCAAGAGAAGGTTGTAATCTAGAGGGGCATCAACCACTTCCACATCTAGATTAACAGTTTTTCCTTCAACCCCTATAGGTAAATCCTGCAAAATGCCATAAGGATGAAACCCTCAACCATCAAAATCCTTTAGAATCATTGGGGATTGATTGAGTGTAGGAAAGTCAAGCGATCTCCAACATTGGATCGACATAATACACGTAGAAGCTCCCTCATCAATCACAGTCCTAAAGCAAGGTCTGTTTTTTACTAACACTGGAATCTGGAAAGCCATTTGATGAGGTAGATGAGGTGTACTATTCTCTAAATAGAAGATTATAAGTTTCGAATCCTGAATATCAATAGCTCCTATAGCCGACAATAGTAATTTATGTTGTGCTGGACATGATTGCAGCACCTCCAAAGCCGACATTGCTGAAGGGGAAATAGCTAAGTCTTCAACAATGTTATAATTCTGAGCAACTCTCGCATGTGGATTGAAAGCTGACTTTCGAATTATACCTTTAGCAGGTAATTTGATTACTAAGTCTAGGTTAGGTTTCTCGATCTGTAGTGGATCAGAACCAAAAGGAGTTGAAGTTGATGGGTTTGAATTAGAAGATTTTGCTTCTTTACCACCAACAGTACTTTTACTACCATAATCTTGCAATTGTGTCACAATCCTGACATGGGACATCATCATTATGGGTTCTTCTAAGGCATTTGAGGAAGAACCTATCATCTTACTATCTTGACTAGGAAAAGGATCCTTCAAGACAACAGGTATTTGAGAACCTTTGACAACTTTCACAACCTCAGCTCGATGTAGGCAGTCCCTTGCAAAATGCTCCTCATCACAGATGAGACAAGGATAGCGAGGTTTACGTTTCTCATCAGTAGATTCAGTTTTATCTGATTTCTCTTTTGAGTTTTGTTTATTTTTCTTCTTCCCCTTCTTTTTACTGCCAGATTTTGATTTGGCCATAGATGATTCTACGACATGGAAATTGGCAGGAATTTCAATGGAAGAGTCTCCCGTCGGGGAATCTGGTAAAGTTATAATAGGAGAAGAATTCTTTGAAGACTATTTCTTGCTTTTGGTACTAACTGAACCAATCATACCATCAGTGGCATGAGACCCTAAAGGAGCTACAGTTATTTGATTGTATTTCGGAAGGTCAGGGATTTTTTCATGTAAAGTACCTGACTGCGTATAAACTAGGTCAAGGTATTGAGCTTGAGCAATTACTTGCTCTTCAATAACAACTCCTACCTTAGCTACATCCTCAGTGATTTTAGGTAATAATGATTTACCAAACCATTCTGCCAAAATTTGATCTGGAATAAAAACTTTCACTAAACGTCGTTGATGTCACCATTCATGAATATGATCTAAAATATATGTGGACATTGACTGTTTTAATGAAGCTAATAATTCTGTGCCATTGTCATATCGGACAGGCAACTGAAAATGAGTTAGGAAGGAAGTGGCTAACTGACTAAAATTGTAAAAAGAGCTTCATGGCAACTCAATGTACCACTTGGCAGCAAGACCAATTAGAGTGCGTTGAAAAAGACGTAAGTGAATTGAATCATCTATAATGGAATTAGATGCACACCAAAGGTGATAAGTCATCACATGATTAGACGGATATTCTCCTGACTTCCCCTCAAACTTTGGGATATCACTGGGCAACTTATTCGTCATTGGTGGCCAAACTGGAAGATAATTAATTTGATCATTTGTAAGGCATGACAAGTCAGGTAAATCCAAAGTTGCTATAAATGGTAACTGACGGTTTGGATCTCGAAAACTTTGGGTCATAAGACTAGCCCCAAGAAGAGGATATCTGAGATAACTTGGAATTGGATTTGCATTTGGGATATTATATCCTCCTAGGAAACTAGGATTAATTAGACCAAACTAGGGTTCTTGAGGTTGCTGATAAGTATATCCAGGGTACAGTTGATACTAATAAATTGGGCTTTGCACAGAAGGACTGTATTGGTACTGTCCCTGGTATGGTTGATAAGTAAATTGTGGTTGACTCGTAACAACCGTACTTGGCCTAGGTTGTCCTATAGGCATCTGAACCGAAGTCTGAATTGTAGGTCTAGACTGTGGTAAAGAGGCTTGACCAATTGATACGGGAATAGTAGAAAATGGAGCTGCCGATACTCCAGAAGTAGGTGGGGTAGAAGGAACAGAAGCTGCAGTAGTTGCAACAGTCATTTGAGGCGAAGTTTTAGGTGAACTAGGCCTAGACTGATGAACTACCCCCGGTGCAGAAATTTGAATAGTAGGTTCGACAGGTTGTGGGTTGGACCAGAAACCAAAGGTTGTCCAGATTGAGATGACAACTGCACATTGGGTTTCGAAGTCTGTTGAGACGAATCTCACACCACGTTCATTCTGGGGTATGGACCCATAAAAGGTTGAGCAGATTGAGGACCATAACCAGGTTGAGTGTAGGGCTGATAATTAAATGGTACATTTCCAATTCCTTGAACAAATGGTTGACCAGAAGGTGTTTGGAAACCTTGAGTTGGGTACTGACCTTGAGGTTGATAACCTTGAGGCACGTACTAAAATTGGGGTTGACTTTGAGGTACATATTGATACTGGGGTTGACCTTGAGGAATGTAGTGTCCCGAAGGTATGTATTGTCCTTGAGGTTGCCCCCCAGGCGGTAACTGACTACCTTGAGGCTGCCCCCCAGGCGGTAATTGAGCACCTTGTGGTTTCCCCCCAGGCAGTAACTAACTTCCTTGAGGTTGCCCTCGAGGCAGTAACTGACTACCTTGAGCTTGCCCTCCAGGCAGTAAATAACTACCTTGAGGTTGCAGATTTGGAATAGTACCAGACATCATAAGAACCTCTTCTACGCTCAACGGTTGAGTTCCATTATTACCAGTTGATATCACATGTTCAATTGGTTGAGGAGATGCTCCTAAAAAGGTACCATATAGTGACTGATACCCAGAAGGAACAGAAGGACCACCATGTAAAAATGTTTCTGGTGTTTGGGAAAACATGGATGACTGTTTCGACATATTCAAAGGAGGATAATAACCTCTGGGCGTAGGATGGAAAGGAATTCGAGGTGGTGAAGAAGAAAGACCCGGATTTTCTAAAAAGTTCGTCAATGATACGTACCAAGCGTCACTTCTAAATGGACTGTAGAAGATTGATTCATGCTCCCTAAGTTCTAAAGATGGTTGATTTTCAGGGATAGTTATATCTTCGTCGGAACCAACAAGTTCTTCAATGGAAATGAGTCCAGAAGGAAGATTTTGGGTAATAACACTTCCTACCCTGGGTGAACTAGGACCACTAGAAGTTGGAGAAGCAAATCCTGAAGATGGAGTAGCAGCAGGTTCAGTTTCAGGTTCTTCAGCTAATTCACTAGTAGGAGAAATACTACCAGTTACTTCGGAAAATGAAATCGGTTTAGAAATATATTCTGTTGCTTGAACTTGATAATCAGGATGTATAATTAAAGAAGTCTCTCCGGCCTCCGGTGACCCAACTCTACTGTCACTAGGTGATACAAGAGATCGTAGCCCTTCAAGCTGACTTGGTGTATATTCGGGAGGATTCCCCCAAAGTCTACGAGATTGTCTCGGTAATTCAGCCATGATTAAATATTTAATTACTTCACATGCAAACAAAGAAAATCTCAATAAAACCACCTAAAGTCTCTAAAGAACCAAACAATTGAAGCTCACACCTAAAAAATATAAGAGGTCAAAGCACACATAAATAGTAACTTTCCGTACCGAAAACACTAGTTGATGATGAAATCTAACGTCGCAGAATTCAATACAGAAATGGCGGTTGGAACAGTTACCCCGACAACCTGCTTAATGAAACAAACTGGCACAAGTTTCTTCAGAAAACCGTCTCCAGTGAGGAGAACCCCCCAAAGAGTCCAAGTGAGTCTAGTCGATGTCTGCTCCAGGTACAGTGAGACCCGTCCTTCACCGTCACCTTAGGAAAGAATATTAAGATTATGGTCACTAAGGTTACCAACAGTAACAAATACAACTGGGGGAATAGTCTACGATCTGATCTATGCGCAAGGGCAGAGTAACAAAGCTCAATCCCCTTGAAGGCTCCTCGACATGATCAATCTGAGGTTTACCAACAAGTGACCCCAGGCTCCTCGACAATGGTTAATCCGAGGTTTACCGTTTTTAATACGCACAAATCTTCTATCTTTCCCAATGAGACAGACTTGATTGTCTCAAAGGTTCGGACATGATCTTGTGATTGACTCCTTTAAGAGGAGCTTCCCAGATTATATCAATTACAATTGGATTTATTTCCTACTGCAAGATATAGCTACTTGTTTGTTTTAACTATCTTGGAGAGTTAATTACTCCCTACTCCAAGATACTAACCTAAGCTATATTTGTGATAAGAGCCCTAGAAATAAAAAGATTGCTAGATCGATTTTACTTAAGTGTTATTTTTATAGGTTGTTTCTTAAGTCAATAGGTATGGAGATGAAACTTTGATGGTGTGAAGACTCGACTCCAAAACACTAAAAAATGCACCTAAAATGATAAACAATTCATTTTTCCTTTCAATGAATTTCTAGCTAAAAGAAAGAGTTGAGAATGCAATTCTTTGAAAAACAAAACTTTCCTTCAACATATAAATGAAAATAAAATCTTTTGTCTTTTTTAGTAAAATCAAAATGAGACTACTAATTATGCTCACTGAAAATCCCTTTTCTTTTTCAACACTCAAAACTACAGAAAACAATTCTTTCAAAAGAGATTCTACAATTTCTAGAAAACACTCAAAACTATAAAAATCTAATCTTGAGATCTAAAAACCTAATTGATAAAAGCTTCAAATCTTTTTGAGGACGTTTTACTTAGTTATTCAGTCAACTAAGGATTAATTCGTTCAGAATAACAAATCAATAAAAAACACCCAGCTATGTTTTCTTTTATAAAAATGAAATTCAAAACTTACAATCAAGTTCGTTCAAAGTTTTGCAAAGAGAAAACTAAATATATTTCTCTCCAAGGATAGATTTCACAAACCAACTAGACTCATCAAGAAGACAAAAGACACCAGGGTGATCTAAAGTTTCTTAGGCTTCTAATCTCTGAGTCACTACAAAGACCAAGCGAAAATCAATCCGGGCATGCAAAGCTTCTAGAAAATCACCTAAAACAAAAATGCCAATGGAACTCACTCACAAGAAACTTTTGAAAAGACACATGTAGATCTGGGTAGAGACTAACAGTTGTAAAAAAAACCTAAACCTAACTGGATGAAAAGATTTTAGGTTTTTCAAAAATTTGATAGGGTCTATAGGCTTCCAGTGTAACCAGATGCGGTACCTCTTTGTGCAGTAAAGTAACAGTGCGGATATGTCTGCACTGTATTACAAATAGAACGTGTGGTCCTCTTAAAAAATTCAAAAAAAACAAAAATCAATCCAGAATCTAAAAACTACCCAATCCCACACACATCAAGAAAAAACCAGAAAAACAAACAAGTTTCTCAAGTCAAAGGCAAAGGAAAAGCAAAAACCAAATTCAGTTCCCCAGTGGAGTCACCAATTTGTTGGCCAGATAAATCGTTCTTGCAGACAAGACCGATATCCCTAGTATCAATAGATATCTAGCAACAAGCAGGACAAGCAAATCTAGCTTTCTCTAAACATATTTTGATTCATTAATAAAAACTACGAGGTGTTTCAGACCCTACCTTAAGTCCAACGCTAGTTTGTGGCAGCGATGCTTCGACCGTCCGAAAAAGTTTCCTTTTGAGAATTTGCAAACACAAACAAACACACATCAAATAACACCTGCATAACTAATATAACAAATCATGTTCATTATGATGATCAAGGAGTTCATAAAATAAACCATAAAACACAGCTTATTGAGAAAAATAAACTTGATTCTATTAACTTTGAAAATAGAAGAACTTTACAACCTTGGTGCCTTGATGTTGTACAAGCTCTTTCCAGGGTCCAAACAGGAATCTCCTCTACTTTGACAAGCCTCAATCTCTTCCAAATGAGATCAAAAGGTATGTAATCTCTCCTCTCAAAAGCTCAATTAAGAAGACAAAGTTCCAGCAGCATTTCACCTCAAAAATATTTAGCTTTCGACCTTTTTAAGTAACCGGCCCAATGCTTCATTTTATAGTGCAAAGGAAGGAGGTTATAGGTCCACCTATGAAGGGATAGAGTCCTCCTTCAAAGGGATAAGCTCCTCACATCAAGGGGTTAGCTCCTTAAGGTATGGGATGCATGAACCTTAAAGGAGCGAACTTTCCACCTCAAGATTCCTTCTAGAAGTTTCCAAAAATGACTCAAAGTGAGTTTTTAAGAATTTATTTGCGCCTTTTTGACTTTTACAGGGGTTCACACCCATTACACAGAGACAGAGCAGTCAGGTGCGTAGGGGACATGACCATTAGGTGTGGGACCGCAGGTAATGCTAAGAGAAAGTGTGGAACCAGAGTTTTAGAGACTTTTAAGGTCTTTCTCTTATTTTCAAGGCTTGATATGAAGAACTGGGGTTTAATACTTGCAAAGGAGGAAAGTATGAGTGGTGATAGACTCACATAGACTGCATAATGTCATGGTGACAATTTTTGTGCAACATCTTTCAGATGCTCTGACCTATTTCACAATAACCCTCACCTTTCTTATATAGCAATTGAGTTAGGGTTGCCAAGATCCTCCTAGAGTTCATTAGGGAAAAATCAATGAACTTGCCTCGCTTTTTAGCTCTTTCCCATTTGCCTTCTTTTCTCAGATTAGAGATTCTCTAAATATATTGCTTCTAGATGTTTCCATGCTTTTCTTGAGCAAATCTAGGGATAAATATCTAGATATTTGTGAGGAAATTTGTTGGCTTGTCCCTTTGAACATCTCTTAGTTTCACTAACGCTGCCCCTAGTCTAACAACTTGAGTTAGCAGGGTCACTAATGCTCCCTTATGCTTGGTAACAACCTTTATAAAGTAGGTTAGCAGTGCGCAACCAACGTTAGTGTGGAATCAAGGCCTCCAATTGTGTTCTTTGCTTCAGTCATCATGTATTTAACCTCTGAGTTGATGAGAATGTCATTTTTTTGTATAACAGTGAAAGTGTGGAATCAACAGTAGGAAGCCTGGCCTCCTCCATAATGCGCAGCCATTTCAGCAGTTGTAGTGCTGTAACTGATCCCTCCTTTCTTTGTTTCATAAGTTGGTTGGTCTCCAAATGGGGAAAATTTTTGCTATCCACGAGGTCCCAATCTTCAAATTTTATCGTGGGCACATGGCCCAGAGCTAAACCTTCAAATAGAATTCCCTCTAGGAGGAACGAAGTGTTGAGTGTGCTCTTAACGGCATCCAAATCTTTAGGTACTTTTCCTCTCCCTTTCTGTGGAGGGACATACTTGGGTTGCTTTGCTGCAGTGCACACTAGCTCAACGTCTTCATCCATTTCTACATCTGGTTCAACTTCTTCTACAAAGGCCTAGATATCCTCCTCCTCATCATTTGTCTCAAGATTAACCATCTTGCCCTTATCTTCCATAGACAACTTACCAAACCGTAGGTTTCACGGAGACATACTAACCGGTCCTGCTACCAGTGGGTCCTTTTTGGGCCTCGGCGTCCAGGGTGATTTTGAAATTTCCGATGCATCCCCCACCGGTGACATAGGGATCGACATAGCTCCCTCAGCTATCACCATCACTTTGTTTAGATGGTCCTGCATCTCTTTCGACAATGTTTCAAACACTGAACTTGTGTTCAAAGCCTATAAAGTCGTAAGGTCCATACCCAATTGATAGCGTAATAACTGAATTCTCACGATGCCAAGGGTTGTTCAGTGGATGACCATTTGTGATTTAGAGGCTCACTGGAATTCAAGATCGACCATTCCTCCCTCATTCAGCTCATTAATGCGAGATTGGTGGTAGATCGTGTTATGAAACCAGCTCAAGAAAAGATAGAAAAGATAGATCAACGCCTTAGAATTCAGCCTCTTCGAGGGGGAAACCTCCTTTACATTACATAAATGAAAAACTCTTTGATGATACAAATGACAAAACCTCCTTTCTATATATAGGAGTCTAAGGAGTCACAATATAATCCAGCCGACCTAACAATAATAATATAAAGCCACAAAAATAACAATAGAGGGATTCTATGGGGCACATTAATAACAACATGGGGGTAATAGGGGCACAACAATATAAATAAGGGGTATAACTACAATAGTAATGGGGTAATCACTAGTATTATAGGGACCCAACATGCCCCTCTCCTTCAAAAAAAGTGTTGTCCTCAACGCTTAAGTAGTTCTGGGTACTTCTGCATAAAATTCTCATCCTCCCATGTGGAATCTTCAGCGGATAAGTTCTTCCACTTGATAAGATACTCTGAAATTGATCGATTTCGTAGCTGTCGAGTTCTTGTTTCTGTGACTGCTTCCGGTTCCAATATAATTTTTCCTTCCTCATCAAGTTCTGGCAATATTGTGTTGCACTGGGAGCTTGTCACCTATAACCTTCTTTAAACATGAAACATGGAAAACTGGGTGCAATCGAGAAGCTGTAGGAAGCTCCAATTTGTATGCCATAGTACCAATCTTTTGCAACACCTTGTACGGACCATAATACTTTGGTGATAATTTATTATCCTTCTTAGCTTGCTTTAGGGACATTTTCTTATATGGTTGTAGCCGTAGGAATACCCAATCACCTACATCGAAACTTCTTTCACTGCGATGTTGATCTGCCTGTTGTTTCATTCTATTTTGTGCCAACATGAGGTTATCCTTTAAGAGTTGGAGGACTTGTTTTTGATGTTTGATGTGATGTTCCACTGCCTGAACCTTAGAATTTTCTCTTAAATATGATGTGATGGATGGTGGTTGATACCCATAAAGTGCCATAAATGAGGTCATTTTTGTTGTTGTATGGAAGGAAGTGTTATACCACCATTCAGCCAGAGGCAACCATTTGACCCATTGTGTCTGTTTATCAGATACAAAGCAACGAAGATATCCTTCCAAACATTTTTTTTACTATCTCAGTTTGCCCATCAGATTGAGGATGATAAGATGAGCTATGATCTAACTGAGTACCAAGACAAGAAAATAATTATGTCCAAAAATTTCCAGTGAAAATGGGATCTCTGTCACTTACAATAATCTTTGGGTTTCCATGTAGCTTTTGAATTGTTTCCATAAATGCAGTAGAAACTATACTGGCTTTAAATGGATGTGATAATGCACAAAAATGTGCATACTTGGTAAGTCTGTCAACTACCACCATGATGACACTCTTTCCCTCAAACTTGGGTAAACCTGTGATAAAATCCATTGAAACCTCCTCCCAACGTTGGCTTGGAATGGATAAAGGTTGTAATAGACCTGGTGTCTTAATTGTTTCAACTTTATTTTGTTGGCAAACCAAACATTCCGCCACAAACTTTTGAATATCTGATTTAAGGCCATCCCAAAAAAATTCCTTCTTAACCCTGTGGTAAGTTTTTAAAAATCCCGAGTGCCCTCCTAAGGTAGAAGTGTGCAATTCCATAAGAATATTTTGTTTTAGCTGGGAATTCTTACAGAGGTATAAGCGGTCTTTGTACCATAATGAATCATTTTTCCAGCTAAATGTATCAGACGTACTGGAATCTTGTTGTAGCTTTCGAATAAGTGCCCACACTTCTTCATCATTCTTCCATTCCTCCCTTGCTTCGTTTATCCAATCTGGTTGGATAATGGAAATGGCGCACAACAATGCTTCTACATCCTCATCTTTTCTTGAAAGTGCATCTGCCACCACATTTTGCTTCCCTTTTTTGTAGATGATTTCAAAGTCATAACCCAACATATTTGTGACCCACTTTTGTTGCTCTTCAGAGGATAATATTTGTTCTAAAAAGTATTTAAGGCTATCATGATCCGTTTTTACCTTGAAGTGTCTTCCCATTAGGTAGGGTCGCCATTTCTTAAGTGCATGGAGTATTGCCAACATTTCCTTCTCATAAATAGATTTGCTTAAAAACTTTCCCTTGATTGGACGACTTTCAAAAGCAATGGGTCTTTCATCTTGCTTTAGAACAACACCAATTCCATTTCCTGAAGCATCACATTCCACAATAAAGGTTTTTGTGAAGTCTGGTGTAGCTAAGACCGGTGCTTGGCACATTGCCTCTTTAAGATGTTCAAAGGCCTTTGTTGCTTCCGGAGTCCATGAAAATGCATCTTTCTTCAATAATGTTGTTAGAGGTGTTGCTATTCTCCCATAATTCTTAACAAACTTGCGGTAATACCCTGTCAACCCAAGAAATCCTTGCAGATGCTTTATGGATGTGGGGATTTTCCATTCCTTAATGGCTTTAATTTTGCTAGGGTCTACCTTAACTCCTTCATGAGATACAATATGACCCAAGGTTCAGCGTAATTTCTTCTCAAATGGGTTTTTTTTTGCGACTTCTGAAACGTCACAGAAAAAAAGTTATAGCGAAAATGCCACGATGACCTGTTTGGAGCAGCGAAACCCTAGAATCCAAAGCTCTGATACCAAATGTTATGAAACCAGCTCAAGAAAAGATAGAAAAGATAGACCAACGCCTTAGAATTCAGCCTCTTTGAGGGGGAAACCTCCTTTACATTACATAAATGAACAATTCTTTGATGATACAAATGACAAAACCTCCTTTCTATATATAGGAGTCTAAGGAGTCACAATATAATCCAGCCGACCTAACAATAATAATATAAAGCCACAAAAATAACAATAGAGGGATTCTATGGGGCACATAAATAACAACATGGGGGTAATAGGGGCACAACAATATAAATAAGGGGCATAACTACAATAGTAATGGGGTAATCACTAGTATTATAGGGACCCAACAGATCGTTCCAAATCTAGTTTTGACTCCATGTCTTAATTGCCCGCTGCCCACTCCTCATTGTCTTAAATGGGATATCTTGTTATGAGCAGTGACTTGAATGGTCACTTCCCAGTCTACTCACGTGGCAGCATAGTCTCCCATGCATGGGTGTGACCCTTGTGACCTCCTGTTTCTGTGTGCACCTCCTTCTTCGCGCACTTCCTTGATAGACTGGTTTAGAGTCCCCCGCTTTCTTCCAATTGTCTGGAGCAGTGAGACTATTCATCCAGCGGTTAGTCAGGTGGACGCACCACCCATGTGGATCTCTATTACCTCCCATGGAATGGTCCGTGAAATAGTTTTCACTGTTGTCCTCATGCACAAGACAAGGTGTGGTGCGCTCTCCTGCATTCCGCCCTGAATAAGTTGCAACCTCAACCATGGCATTAGACCGACTAACTTTCGATGGTACTTGTTTTGTCCATCCTTAGGGGTGTGCACATCTGGCTATAATTTCCTACATTTTCCCTCAATAATGACTTCCTTTAGTTCACTTTCCAATTGCTTGACCTCTGCATCCAGCAACATACTCTTCTTCCTCAGCAATACCCGGTGTTCTTCAAGTATGCAAAGTCGTTGATTCCCTTGCCAAATGGCTTAGTGAAATCTTTCATACTCCCCATCATGTAGCTTTGTAATTCTTTTTGGTAGGTCTTCGCGCGCTATCCCTTTTTCTTGGATTACTATATGGGGTTTTTTAGAAATACCAGTCCCTTCTTCCTTCCACAACCTCGGAATCAACTTCATGACCATGTTTTTACATATTGTCCTATAGGCTCATTTGGTTGCTGAAACGCACAGGTCCCACTTTGTACACCATAGCTTATGTCCTCTATTCATGAAGTTGCATACCTTGGTGAACGCTTCTCTATCGATAGTTAGTAGCGCAAACCTCCTTTTTGGCCATGGAGCCTTGTTCTAGCTTTCAATCCTGAGACTAGTGTGCGTTGGAAGAAATTACTTGTTATACATCTGCACCCATCAAGAAAGATGTGTGCGCAAGTTATTTTGTCCCTTACAGCCAGTGCTCGTTAGTGACTGGGGTTTTCCAAATTATATGCGCATCATTTTTCTACATTCGCGGTAGCTTACAATGGTCTCCCAATGTGTACTCCACCATCATGTGGGTGTTTCGCGTAGTGCCCATTCCAGCGCACTATACCCTTGCTGTTCTGGTACTACTCTTTCAAATTTGTCTAGGAATTCATCTACCACTATCACCCCATCATCTGTTGGCAATTCCCTCGTCTCTGTGGTTATGCAACGCAATGATCTAATCATCATGTTGCAATTCAACATTGTCACCTCATGCAACCGGTTCTTCCAGCGCTCCACTTCTTCATCTGAATCCAAAGTATAGGAGATGTCGCACTCCCATGAGATTCTCCTATCTACAGTCGGGTGCACCTGATCCCAGTCTCACACTGTTATCTGGTAAATACAATCCAGCTCATCGCCGCGCACCGGTTCAGTGTGGCGCGTTCCTTCGGCGGGGTCCAACGAGACTACTACGCATAGTGACTTTTCTCAAATATCATCTTTCTATTTTTCAGGTTTATGACTCCATTCATATCAGTCGCCTGGTCTATTCCTAGCAAAATAGGATCGGTATTGTTGTCATCAACACTGTCTATTACTTCAAAGTCTGTTTGTGTGCTCACACCTTTGATATCAACTGTTACTCCTTTCAACCTCCCCATGGGCATAATCTTCTGTTGGTTTTCCATTCATAATTGAATAGGGGACCACTGCAATGCAGGCCTACCCATGCATTCCCAAGTTTGCTTTGGTAACACATTCGTGTCTGACCCCAGGTCCAGTATTACCTGATCCATTTCATATTCAGCAATCTGCGGCGTCAATCTCATTTCCCTCCCAGTGTGCAATGTATGCTTTCCTAGTTTTCAGACTATGCATGGTTCTCTCGACCCTGCACACCTAGTGATCCTTACTACCTAGAGTGGAGGCGTCCATGAAGCTCTTCTTAGCTTCCATAAATGTCTCCTTTGCGCGTTCCAAGTCGAACTTAGGTTCCTTTGCAAGAGCCTTGAGAACCCATGTATCTTCCTCAGGCTTCTTCCCCTTATCCTCCCCTGTGGTCACACCACTTCTAAGAATCATGTTCATGTTGGGGTCTTCTTCGTCGGGTCCAGATCTCATCATTTGGATATTTTGAGTCAGAGGAGGCTAGAGTACCGCTTTCTCATGCATCTTTGTGATCAATGTAGGACAATCCACTGTTTCATGATCAAACTGAGCATAGTACGCATAGGAAAACCTTGTTGAGTTGGTACAATCATGGGAATAGTGCCTCAGCCCTCTGTGATTATAAAAAATTAACTATCTGTGACCCCTTCCTGGTCCCATTCCTCCTCGTCCTCGACCTCACCCTTCAAATCCAACATGCACCATCCCTGTAGCAAGGTCGAGGGCTTGCATTTCTATCTCCATCCTATAGGCTAGGATCTGATCCATCATTAGCTCGTAGCTACGACAAGTGCACTCATCGTGTCCTGCCGACCTACAGAAATTACAAAAAGGCTGTTGGGGAGTCTGCGTATACTTCTGCAACAGATGACAATTGTCTATTGTGTGTTTTCCTCCTATGTGATAGATCACGCACCATAACGCGGGTGTCGCATTCGGCCATGCCTGTGCTTCTCATCTCAATGGCATAGGTCCCCCTCCTGCCAAGTAATTCGCGAATACTGGACATTGGTCCTTGTCATGGCCCTGGCCTTTGCATTTTACGCACCATACTTCATTGCGCGCCTCTGGCCGCGGTGCCCTATCTTGATTTTAACTCTGCATCTCCAGGAAGAGATTCTGTAGTTGCACATGGATTTGTTTAACTCCCAACCTAGGATCTTGTATCAGGGTCTCATGCAGCCTCATCGCCATTTCCAATGCTTTGGCCTTGGTTGAAAGCTTCTGTTGTGACAACTCCATCCTCAGGTGCAGTGTCAAAGATGCCACAAATGATGCTAGGTGTTGTGCATCCATTACTGTCATATTAGCCTCGCAGATCGTACTCTTCAGCCACTAATCCAGATCCTAGGTGGTCTCTCTTGGAAGCATCGCAATCTCTTTAAACCCAATTATTGACCGTGTCTCGGATTTCGGCCGGCTAAATTGTCTATTCAATGCATTCTGAATCTTTGCTATCATTGCGTTTGGGTGATCATTAGAGTGCTTGATATACCAAGTCAATGCGTGATCCTGCAATGCGCTCACCAATGTAGCCTTCTTAATGTTATCGTCCATAACCCCTTGTGCTTCCCATACTGCTCTTACCACGAATTAGTACTGGTCCAGATCCTCATTCTCGAGTCCTATGAATATGTGTAGTTTGATCACATTCACCATGTTGAACTGTGGGATTAGTGGAGTTGGAGTGGGTGGAGATGGAGGTGAGGGAGGTGAAGCGGGTGGTGGCGTGGGTGGAGGTGGTAATTGTGGAATGCACTACTTTATCAAACTAATCGCACTTATTAGAGAGAATCGAGCGAGCTCTTCCTCGCTCTCTTGCGAAGGTGAAATCATGGGACTATTTTCTAATTTCTTGCTTCCTTTTTAGATCTTTCCGCTCCATGTCATCCCAAACATTAATGTATTCCCATAACTTTCTTTTCACATAACAACATCTTAACCCAGGTATTCAAAGATTTGATGTAATTACCTTGTGGTCCCTTGAGAAAAGTCATTCTTCTTCGATGTAACTCACGGTCATGTCTACTGCGAACTCAGTGATGAATCCCCCTATTATCTGGTCAAGCCAGTGGTCCACCGCTCATGCGATCTTGTCTTCTGACGCCTCTAGTTTGCACACTAATTCTGAAGTCCACACTATGGTTTGGTTGAGGTTACCCCTTCCCTAGCTGTTAGCTAATCATGTGATCCACTCATACAGCTCAGAAGGAAAGGATGCAAAGAAAATCTCGTGGATTTCTATATACGTGTAGAAATCCAGCCACCTTTTCTCAAATACTTGCGGAGTTATCTTTTCCTATGTCACAAATCTATGAATCTTATTATCCAACCACTCTTCAATTTCCTTCTTTGTTGGGTTCTAGTGGCATGACATCAGAAATCCCTTTAGCAGATCCTAATCTTGGCAATGGAACCATTTGTTGGCTACTTGGGGCCTGATCCAGGTTCAGTAGTGAGTTTATCCAAGCAAATCCTAGTACTATCGGCCCTTTCGGCAATAGTCCACAGTGTGCAGACTGAGGTCTCACCTAAGGTAGTATGGGAGGGTGTTGGAACTAGGTTTCCGCACCCTAGGTATGTCTTGATGAAGGTTCTGGATGGGCGCAAGCCTAACCTACGCGCTCGCACAATGGTCTATCCTTCACGGTTTGTGCTACTACCCTTGCGTAGCTCTGTAAGGGCGTGAATACAGTACTTCCTTGATCTCCGTTATTGTGCTATTATATTAATGCTTACTTAAATTGTGTCATCCCAATGTTCTTATTACTCATTCAACATATAAATAAATGTGCATAACCTTAAACAGGACAGATGCATAGAGATAAACAGAAACACAAATACACAGTATGCCAAATTGGACTTATCTTTACTTCAAGTTCCAATTACAGATCCAACTCCGACCTGTGCACTCAGCTACAAGGGTCCGTGCACTCAGCTACAGACTCTACTAGGCCTCTACGCACTTAGCTGTAGATCCTCTACCTACTATTATGACCCAATACCTTCAGATCCACTTCTATTCTCTAACCAGGCCTTCGCATCTCGATATTACATTTCAAAATTCACTAAGACTGACTTTACAATTAGAGCCTCACTCTATTTATACAATCTCATGGTCCGCAAACCATGGTTAGGCTAACACCTTTTATATTAAATTACATTATTTTAGGGTGGACAACCCTAGATTCTCACGCTCTGCGCCCTCACTTCATGGGGTCTTTACATTACACTTGACCAAAAATCAGGCTTCAAGCCCAAAAAACATGCTCTGGGGGGATTTTCTACCTAACAATTGGTCTGGGTCCTCATTTCCCAAGCATTTGGACAAAGGCAACTTCACTATATTTGCCATACTTAACCATGGTGGAGGTGGAGGTGGTATGGGTGAAGTTGGAGGCAATGGCAATGAAGTCGGAGTTGGTGTGGGCGGAGGTGGTTTTCATGGGAATCCTTGTCTTATTAACTGAATAGCACTTCACGGAGAAACCTTCGCTATCGATTCTTCATCCTTTCGTGGAGGTAAAATCAAGGGGTTATAGTTTGGACCCTTATTTCCTTCGTTTCTATAAAATTTTCCGCTTCGCATAGTCCCAAACATCAAGGTAGTTGCATAACCCATTTTTCGCACAACAACATTTTAATCCAAGTATTCAAAGATTTTATGTACTTACCTTGTGGTCCTTTGAAAAAGCATCGCTTCACCTCGCCATAGATGACTGAGGTGTCGACCACGAATTCAGTAAAAAATCATCCTATGACGCAATCGAGCCAATGATTGATAGTGCATGCGATCTTATCCTCCGATGCTTCCAATATTCGCACTGGCTCTGGGGTCCACATAATAGGACCATCAAGTTTCCACCTTCCTTGGCTATCTGCTAGCTTCATGATCCACTCATAAAAATCAATTGGAAAGGAAGCGAAAAAGATTTCATGGATCTCTGTATACAGGTACCTGTCTAGCCACTATTCTTTTATTAGTTGTGGATTTCTGTTCTCTTGTGCTACAAACTCGTGGATCCTTCTGTCCAATCAGCGTTCGATTTCTTTCTTAGTTGGATTCTAGTGATACGACATCCCACATCTATTATGTAGATTATGGTCCTGGAACTGGTACCATTTGTTGGCTTGAGGGGGCCTGACCCAGGTTCAGTATTAGTTAGCCAAACAAATCCCTACAGTACTATCCCTTTCAGCATCAGCCCGCGATAAATGGACTGAAGTCTCACTCGAAGAAGTATGGGGGGATGTTGGAACCAAGTTTCTGCATCCTTGAGATGGTTGTGATTTCAGTTTATTTCGGCTTTACCTGCCTTCACGCAGGTTTCTTAGCTCTCTATTCCATCCTTCAGTGCCTTTGCAAAAGGGTGCAATTAGCTTTTGCATAGCCCTAACCTGCAGCTCAGGGACTTCCGTGCTGCAATATCTCCCAAACTAGGCTAAGCAACTTACTTCTCTTATTAACCGATCTTAGTTAACTTCATGTAAACAGATATTCTTACTTACATTCACTTAACCAACACATTTACATACATTCGCACATCATATAAGAATTATAAGTGAAATTCATACCCAACATAACAAGATGCATAAATAGGAAATAATGATGCTGAAATTGTATAATTCTTCTCTTTATTGATAATTCCAGACAATTACAAACTTGAACTACCCTATGAACTTAGCTGCAGTGGTCCACGCACTCAGCTGCAGACTTCCACCCTAGGCCTCTGCGCACTCAGCTGCAGAGCCTCTACCTACGCTACGGCCCAAAACTTAGACTTCAACTTCAGAGCTATCTCTCCTACATCATATCTTCTCGATTTATTGCCATCAAAATACTTAGAGCTTAGATCTATTTATACAATCCCATGGTATGTGGACCATGGGTAGATATTTTACAACCAACATTAGATTTCCAAAATAAGGGCAGACAACCCTATGAGTCTTTAACACCTACATGCTCCGCGATGACAATATGCAAAGTATTTACACTTGGATTACAAAATTTGACCAAAATATTGGATTTCAGCCCCAAAACTATCCTTGGGGGATCCCGCACCCAACAAAAATATGCTCCTTCTGAAGAGTAGTCAATAAAGTAGTAGAACCAAAAGAAGAAGGATGTTGTGCCTTCTATCAATGGAAAGGACAAACCCACCTAGTTCCCTTGCAAAATATGTGCAGAAGACCACATGACAGATCATTTTCTGTGTCTTCAAGAATGGATGGATTTCATCGCTAAAAAGGACAATGACAGGACCCCTATAGTCCTAAATAATCCTTTCCCCACTCAGCAGCAGCAACACCTTGTTGCAAATGAACCCCAACCCCCACAAGGGGGCAATGGCAGTTCACTTGATCCTTCAGCTAGTAAAGGACCATCTACCAGTTACACCTTTGAAATGGTAGATCTACAAACCAGGGCCAAATCTTATGGAGCTCCAGCCACTAATGTTGAGGAATCCTCCTTGAGTCAAAGCCCACCGCCACCTAACAATATTCATATCCAAAGATAGGTTGTTGATCTTATGATTCACCCCCCAAAAGGGGCATTTTGTCGCACAACACATAATACATCTACATGTGCTACCCAGAACTACAATATTGTAGAATATTTGATGCAAGCACCATGAGCTATGTCGGTGCTCGAAGTATTACAAACCTGTCCAGCACAAAGGAAAGATCTTCTTTCAGCAATTGGTGGTATCGACCCTCAGGATTCCATGCTTGCAATTTTCGACATGGACAAATTTAAACCTCCGCTTTCACACCAACTTTCATTTCAAGTGCAAATATTTTCGAAAGGGCAAGGAATACATACAACTATCATTGACAAAGGTGATTCAACCTACGTCATGTTGACTTCATGTTGGCTTGCTTTCAGTTCTCCAACCCTATCCCCGTCATTAAATTCCCTTAAAGCTTTTAATGGCCACACTTTCATCCAAAAAGGTTAGTTAGCTATCTACCCCATCACCTTGAATGGGAAAACGAAAACAGTGGACATCGAAGTCGTAGATAGAAATCTTAACTATAATCTATTGTTGGGTCGCAGTTGGACTTACGCGATGACTGCCATTGTGTCTACTGTCTTTCAAATCATCCTATTTCCATTGGATGGAAAGATAGTCATAGCGGACCAGTTGTCCCTTTTCACCCCTCATTATTCCCCGTTACCCGGCGGCTCTGTACCCTTAGTGGGTGGTGTACCTGACTCTTACGTTGGTATCGATACCAATCTCTTGAAGGGCTCTCCCATGATGTGTTTTTTCCCTTTTCTGCCACCTGCAGTTCCAGAGACAGTCAATATGGTTTCATCCATTCCTCACGAACCAAGCAATCCTTGGATCCTCACAGCTCCTTCAGATATTGACAGTTACAGAGAACAAGTGTTGCTTTTGTTGGGTGTGGTTTTTTATATATTTTTTGCACATTATTTCCCCTATTTTGACCTTTCTGTCCTCCAAGGATGTGCCCTAATATGACCAAACTCCTTGTTTTCTTACCTTTTCAATCCATTTTACTGTCATGCTACTTTGTTATATTTTACCGAATAATACGAGGCTTTATTCCTTTTTGTGGCTAACTGGGAGAGCATTGAAGGAGTATGTTAGGAAGTTCATATTTTTTAGGTGTTGGCTTGCGAGATTGAAGCTATGACGCAGATAGGTAGTAGAAATTAATTGCAGGAAAGGGTACAATGGCTCATTGTTACACCCTGAGTGTTGTTCCAGATTGCTGCTACATACAAGGTTCTGTTATAGGTTGTTGTTTTTATAGATTGTTGTTACACATTGGATGTTGTTACAAGCTATTGTTACACATCAGATGTTGTTACACCTCACGTGGATCCACCATCACATCAACAATGTTGTTGTTAATTATGGTAAGTCATCTCGAAACCACCATTCAGTCAAGGTTGTTGCACCGAAGCTGTAAATGTGGGTACTATTCCACATAATAATTGTCGGTAGTAGGATTGTTTATTTTTGAAGCAACAAGACTCAATTAGTTGCAACCGATGTATATCTATTTAGCAATAGGTTCTAACTTCTTTATTTTTTATCAGCATGAGAATCGAGAGATAATCATGACTGATATGGTTTTCCAATTTTCGGGTTGTAATAATTATAATAGACTCAACATTTTATATATCAACAGATGACATATAGAAGGGTACCGTTACTCTATTTCTATAATCTAGAACTTATTTAATATCAATTAGCACGGTGATGTCGTTATTACATTCTAGCTGATTCATTAATCTCTTTTTGTGTTCTTCCTGCACCCTGTTGAGGAGGAAGGTCCCTCCTCTTTGGTAGGGATTGCAGTGATGGGTAGTGTACATTTTAGTTTAGTTCATTGATTTATGGTTTATCAATGTCGCTGTACAAATCATGGTTTGCATTCATCATTGTTTCTATTTACCTTATGTTGTTACATAAAGTTAATCAATAGAGTAATAGTAACTAGCTAGAATAGATATTAGTTCTTGTGTGGCGTGCCTTTACTACAATAGCTGCAAGTTGTGATTTCATTCTGTAGAGTGTTTTTTGTATCTACACGCATGGTTTGATTCAGCAATTTAGATCACTGACATCTTTTACAGTTTTTCTGCATTTTCTTATGCTTGGCTGAAGTGTATCGACATAGACAGTGTGAACTCCATTGAAACAACAACACCTACCCTGGGTTGATAATTAATGTTGCACTCTAAGTCAATTAAGGTTGATTAAAACAACACTACATTTTGGCACCGATGCTAGGGATGGAAAGTTGACAATACACATAGCCAAGTTGCTTGTTTGATAAGAACCTGCGCATCACTCTAACATACATGGGTGGGCTCACCATTATGATCACTAGAACACTTAGGACATTTTTATGCTTTGATTAGAGTGCCTTCAGCTCTTCAGTCATTCAATGGTAAGACAACAAGTAAGAACTTGTGCATCTCTCTAACATACCTGGGTGGGCTCACCAATATAGAAGACTCAGGCACTTAGAGTGTGATTTGATACACATAGGGTCCATGTGTGCATTTGTAGGAATTATAGAGACACTGAAATCAACCCCACTCAAATAAGTCACAGGAATGATGGGTCGTAAAAATGAAATGAAGGGTGAAGATTTGGGAAGGAAGACATTTATCCAATAATCAATATTGAAGTTGGAAAAAGAACAATCCAGATCTCAAAGGAATGCAAGGAAAATAGTGCCACAGAAGGCTGTTACTTCCATAGAGAAAGAAGAAACCTCCACTCCCTCCATTTCAGGACCGTATCATTCTAAGGCTAGCACTCATACCCCCAAGATCAATGATTTGATTTATGAGCAAGAAGGGGAGGTTAGTAGTGTTTCGGGAATATTTAGTGTTATTGGACAAATGCCTAACCCTCTAGACTAGTAGCTAAGTCTAGAAACAATAGTGAAAAGAATTCTCTACCTTTTCTATAACCAATAGATTAAATAAGAGTGAAGAGAAACCTACTTGTCCCTTTCGCTCACTCCTTATCTCCCTTGATCGATTATGTCGCTCCTTTCTATACTTAAGTCGCTTGAAAAGTACCTGCACACAGACAGAGACAAAAACTTGTCAAAGCATATGATAATTATCTATTGATTAAACATAAGATGGAATCAAGAGCATGATATATATATGAAAGCATCAATTGACAATACAAACATAAGGGAAAATATTTGAAGACTTTATTAATAAAAGGAAGAGTTACAACCCATATTTGCTCAATTCAGTGACACTCCTCCAGTTCAATCCCAACCTCTCCTCATGAAAAGTAGGACACTTTGACATCATTACAATACTTTATTCAAATCTCATACTAATAACATCTCCCTATCTCAAAGAATTCTAGCCCCTGATCACTTGAATACGTGGTGTTTTTATAGGTGAGTGGAGGAGGTTAGGCCATTAATGGTGATCATGAATGCCCTCCCAATTCAGGATTTAGTTCCACGGAGAAGGGATAAAGGGATTGATGTTCCTTAACTCCATCCCTCATCCAAATACGAACCCAAAGGAGTGGATAGCCTTGAGAAACTTCTAGAGGCATCCAATGGATAATGAATCTTTCAAACCCTCATGGAAATTCAATCAGATTCACCCAGCACAAGACAAAGAGGGACCAAGTCTGTTGCAATGCACACTGACAGTGTATTGGCTGCACTACAGTGCACCCTGATAAAGGCCTTCCTGCGCTAATCTCTTTAGGGGAATTTTTTGGATGAATTTTCTCATGGAATCTCTTGGGAAGCAAGCATGATTATGGTTGACTTGATTAGGGCATGAAACAACTGAATTAGGGTTTGATGGAAACTAATAGTATTGATCTAGTAGTCAGGGTTGATGTGCCCAAATTGATCTATAACAGTTTCCCCCTAAAGCATGAAGTCGAAAATATATATGTCGAGTAAAATGCTTTACTATGCGGAGAGGAGGTTTTGAAGTGGAAGGTGACCTACATCAATTACAATACAAATATCATGATAGTTTGATTTTTTCTCATGAACTAGCTAAGGGAAGGCATACCCATGCTCAACTTATAAACTTTCATTACATGTAAAAATATAGTCGCCTACAGATATAGACTCATGAATGGATGACCATGAATGTAAGGCCATTGTACATTTGATATAGTACTCTTGAATATATCGCAGCCCACATGGATGAAACTGTATCTAGGGTATTCATTCTCGTCCAATATTTCACTCAAGTACAAGTCTAACCATGTGAATAGATGATTTCAAGTTGAACATGGGAAGACATCGTCTGATTACCAGCCAATGATCTAAGTTGTTAATAGACGTGAGAGGAATAACTGATAATGATAATGACCCTCAAGGTACAACATTACATTTCACATGGTGTGAATAAATGATTTGATGTCGATCACCATACAAAGTCTTTGGGTCGAAGGCCAGTGATGTCAACCTATCACCGCAAGCAAGAATCCTGCCATTGTTGTATGCAAACCTCAAGGTACTGAAGGGGTGTCTCTAAGTAAACTTCTTGGATGATGTGCTGATGTCGAAAAGAAGTGACTTGTCATAGGAGGGCCTTGATGTATCCCACACCAATGACATGAAATGAGGTAAATGATTTTGGATATGAAAAATCAACTGATGACATAAGGTTCACGAATGGCAGTCATGAAAATGAAGGTTTACAGTATTGCAAAGGATGAAGTTTGAACTGAATGACTTCTCTTAAACATGTCGGTGACACTAAGATGAATTGGTAGCATTGACACAAAACAAAGTAATGGATGGTATGATAGACCAACAGTGTGATAACCATCAAGCTAAATGACCCAACCCACATAGTCACGGTGATGAGGTGAAAGTGTCATGTTCAAGAGCAACTTGTTACCATAAGGTTTTCTTGGCTTTTTCGATTTTCCCTAGTCATTGCTGATCAATACCTCTCTATTTTTTATCAAGCTTGAGGAGGATAACATATTCTTGTTTGTATAATTCCACCCTTCGGGTGAATCCATCGCTATTTGATGCTTTAACGAGTCTAGCAAAGGTGAAACTCGGTTCTTGTCTAGATGGACAAGTTTGTCGCTATTTGATGTTTTTAACAAGTTTAACGAAAAAGATAACTTGGTCCTTTATCTATTTAGAGAGTTTGAAAAGGGACAAAAAGGGAACTCCACAAGTTCTTTTTCGTAGATTTGTCTCTTAAGTCTGAAAAAGCTTAAAACAATACAAGAGAGAACCTATTGACCATGTTCGATCAATGAGTTCCTTTTTCGTAGTTAATCTATCTCATCCAGAAAAAGGGGTAAAACTATACTAAGTAGTTATCAATTCCAATCCGTTAACAAGCTAGAAATGACAAGCGCTTGAAAATCTTTTCATGTTTAGAGAGTCTGAAAAGATCTTAAAGAGGACTCCAAGGGGGTTCCTTTTTCATTTTTAACAAAGCTCGAAAAAGAGATAAAAGTTTTCTTTTTGGTAAAAGATGTTCAATTTACATTTGAGCATGTCAAATTCTGCATATCAGTTGTCAATCCTACTTAAAACACCATCAAAATAGATTAAAAATACCTGTTTCATGGATAAAATGAATAAAAACTAATGTTTACTCGATTAATGTGCAAGAAATAGGCATAAAAACAAGTATTTACCATTCATTTTTACCATTTCACATTTACCCTTTGACTTTGGTTCTCTGGAGCAGTTTTTACCTTGAAGTTAACTAGCTGATTATGAAGAATTCAGTGGACCATTCCTCATGCCATCTAGACCAGGTAGGAGCTAACTCTGTTCTCTTTCATTTCATTCCATTCATTTTCAGTTTCAGGCAAAAATTTTGAGTTTTTGAGGCCCCTAGGGTTTCAATTTTGAACTCTGGGATCAGCGCACCCTTTCATCATTGAAAGGTGCATTGTAGTGCACACACATAGAAGGCTGCATGCATTGCAGTGTAGTGTCTCTAAGGCAGGGGTGCACTAGGCGGAGAATCCAAATTCATGTAGTTGTTTTCTCCCAAATTTTGCTCTATTTTTTCTAAGAAATGGATCCTAATTTGTCTAATGGTTGTATTGCAGACACTCATCAAATAAAATTGGAGATTACATGGAGAGAATGAGAGAATGAAGAAAAAGATATGATTGCCCTAAATAATTAGTGTATGGCCGAGGCCCTAAGGAATTGAGGGTTACTAAAGTATTTCTTACTATCTAGCATGAGGTAGCAGATTGAGCTTTTACAGTTCCTTGTTCATTCATGGGATCCTACTGATTAGGCATTTCACATTAAGAAGAAAGTAATCCCATTTACCATAGATTACATCTACTTTCTGACTAGACTGTCGAGGCGGGGTGCCCCCATCTCACTATCTAGATTTTCCCAAGGGGGTTAATTAGTGAGAGACTACATATGATAGTTTTATAGGCAAGGTGCACAACCTAGCAGAGACGGAAAGATTAAAATTAGGGATGTTAGTGATTTACCATTAAGGACGATCCTCTTTACTGTTGCCAAATTGGATGGTAGTGCAACACTACATTTGGCAAACAAATCAGACATGCAGTGTGATTTAGAGTGTTTAGAGCAAAAAGTGTTCAACTGGTGTGAGGCAGTACTTTCATTCACGAAAGAACAATTGACCAAGGTGAAAAGTAGAAAGACAAAGAACTTTCGCTATGGGTCGATCTTGATTTCTTTCACTTTGGAGAGAATTCCACTTATGCAACCACAACTTGTTTCACTAGGTGTATCCGGACCTAGGGATCCATGGATGCAGAGATGGATAAATCTTATGGCTAGGGATGTTGGTCAGTCATTGATCTCATTTACCCCTGCATTCTTTGAGTGGTTTGATCAACAGGATATGGCCATTGCAGAGTATCCATATTCAGGAATGGATTTCTGTGGAGATCCAAACTTGATGTTACCAGTTGGAGCATAGTGGGGTACTATCAGTAAATTGTTTGACCAAAGTGTTTTTTGATTTTAAAGTTTTTACATTTTGTGTGTTTTTTTAATTAATTCCAAGACCAAACAAAACCATTTTTTATGTATGCAGACATTAGACCTATTTGACCTGTGGGCACCAACGAGAGGTAGGTGGGCCAGCACAAAGACCTGTTGGGAGAGCAGTTCTCCGAGACCTATATTTAGCCGAGACACTGGATGAACTACAAGACCACATAGATGGTTTGACCCTAGGCATTCTGGATGTTTGGATCGAGGAGTTGGCCATGAGACTACAGCGCCACACCATTGGTGTAAAGAGTCGTTGGATGAGACTTTTACACATGATAGCACAGGATGTGACCTATTATCATGAGCACCACTAGTTTACTTAGATGTTTTCTGCATACATTTTGAGTTTTTGGGTCAGATGATCAATTTTTGTCTTGGACACAAACTATTTGTAAAGACTTTTAAAACTATCTATTTTACTTTTAGAGTTTTATCATGGTTATGTGATGCAACCCTATTCAATTGATGATGTGAATTGAAAAATATTTACTTTACATATGTCGCAAATGTCTATTTAACACACAATTCGCTAGAGAATCAGTTAATGTGATTAGATTTATGGAAATATGATGATATTGAATAAACTCAAAATACCTTTCCAAAATACGAACTCTAAGGAACATGCGATGAATTGCTGGGTTTCGAATGGTATAAATGCCAATAATTTGTAGTACAACGAGTTGTGAGCCCAGCCTAATGATGATTCGGCATATGCCAAGTGAAATCGCATCAAAGAGAAGTTCAATCAATGCACTATACTCAGCAATATTGTTCATTAATCAACCAATACAAATCCCTCTAAAACTCATCAACTCGCCACTAGGAGCGAAAATGGCCCATGCTGCAGAGGATAGGTTGTATGTACTACGACTAGCACCATCGGTGTAACCAACAAATGGCTCCAAAAAGTTTGAAATCTGCAAAAAATGCAAAGTGGATTACTAAACCAGATAAAAACTCTAAAAGAAACACACACATACACATGCAACCGAAGCATATATACATGATTTTTACTACACTTAACGAAGCATAGTAACGCTCTAAATACAACCCATTTATGGGCTTAGACAATGGAATCCCATCATAGTCTACTAACTTGTAGGTGCCTTTTGTCAAAACATGCTTAAAAATATAAGCACCCATCCATAGTGGTTCAGATTTTCCTACTCCAAGTTCGTTAGACTCCTAATTGTAAAGCAAGACTAGGTCACCTTCTGAGAAGACACGAGGCTTGAAATTTTTATCATATTGTGCCTTTACTCATTTCTTATGTGATTCATTAGCCAATGCAGCATCAGGATGAGTTTCATCCAAATGGATTAATTCCAAGAAACATGCTTCCTCTTCAGAAGTATCACGTAGCGGGTCAATTGCGAGTTTGGGCGACAGGATTTCACATTGAATCGGTAAGACTGCTTCCAAACTCAATTCTGCTGCAATGGGTAGTGGAACATTTTCCGATGTAGTCAAGGTCGAAATCTTTACATGTCTATACCAAGATTTCACTTTTAGGTTTTGAAATGGATAACATGAGTACTTGGGATGTGGAAGAATGATCAGTTGCAACCAAATTGGTATCTAGGCTTGGAAACGAATCTGTCAACACTGTAGATGTGTTAGAAGTTTTTAACAGTTTAGAAACTTCCGAGCAGTGAGGACAATCTCTCACAAAATGGTCGTCATTACATATCAGACATGGATAACGAGGTTTCCTTGAGAGTTAGATGAATCAGATGATTTCTCTTGAGGAGGGTTTTCATATTTCTTCTTATTTTTCCCTTTCTTCTTGCTTCCTGGTTGATTTTGATTTTTGACCTTGTTAGATGACACAACATTGATCTCTAAAGAAGGAACCTGAGATGCATTAACAACTTGGTTTGAAATGGAAAGTGTTTGACCAGATGGTCTACCTACCACTTGCTTGCTTGAGAAACCGATCAGACCGTCGCTGGCATGAGAGTCCCTACTTGATGATGGAGGTGGAATAGTTTGACCTTGTTGCAGTGCATGTGGTATTTTGTCATAGAGTGTGCTCGATTGTGTGTAAACTAAATCCAAGTATTGGGCATGAGCAATGACTTGCTCTTTTGTGACAACTCCACCTTTGGCCACATCATCGGTGATAAATGGCAACAAGGACTTTATGAACCACTCAGCTAATAGCTGATCAAGAACAAAGGTCTTAACCATTCAACGATTATGACACCACTCATGAATATGATCCGATATGTGAGTTGCAGTCATCTATTTAAAGTTGGTCAAAATTTTCGTTCCAGTTTCGTATCTAATGGGTAACTAGAAGTGGGTCAAAAAAGTCATGGCTAAAGTTGTGAAATTATCAAAAGAAGCTCTTGGCAATTCAATAAACCACTTAGCAGCCAGACCAGTGAGAATTATTTGGAAAATATGGAGTCTTATTGAATTTTCATTCAAGGAGTTCGAAGAACACCACAAATGAAAAGTCATGACGTGATTTGATGGGTCTTCTCCAGAATTTCCATTAAACTTTGGAATATTGGAAGGCAACATATGAGGAGTTACCAGCCACCATGGTGCATATAAGATTGGATGATTGGTGAGTCGGTTTAAACCCGGTAACTCTATAGTTGCAACAAATGGAAATTTTCAATTCAGATCAGGTTGAGCATATCCGGGATATGATGGAATTTCCTATGCAGTAGGCCTTTACATACCCACATAAGGCGAGTAACCTTGATAGGGTGGTTGGACATATCCGGTATAAGGATAATAACTAGGTTTACCTTGCATTTGTTTGTAACTAGCATAGCCTTGGTGAATAGGACCCTGATAAGCTTGATACTATCCTTGCCTAGGTTGAGCTTAGTAAACAGGCCCATACTGAGGTTGGACATTCCGAAATGAAGGCTATTGATACTGAGGCTGCCAAGGTTGTTCGAGTACTAGTTGTTGAAACTGATATTGTCCCCCAATTCCAATTTGACCAGGCTTAGAATAAACTATACCAGTAGCAATTTGAGTCACTCTAGATAAGGGTACACTGACCTCAGGTGGTTGTACCCCAGACACAAGCGGCTGTTGTACAATAGCCTAAGAAACTTGGGGTTGTTGACCTGAAACTTGTGGGTGTGAGGTAGCAGAACTAACTTGCGTAGGTTGAGATACAATAGGTTGAGCTTGTGCCTGTGGTACAGTAGTTACGACAGGTGTGGATGAAATAGTTGACTTCGTTTTCATAAGTTGTGTTGGATACACAAGCCTTGGTTGTGGTGGCAAGGTTGGCTGCCACTGACAGACTCTCATTTTAGATTGACCTAAATACGGTGGGACATTACCATATGGTTGTCATCCTTGATAGGGAGGATATGGTGAATAATTTTATTTCTAACCATATGCTGGAATTCCCATATAAAGAGGATATACAAGTCTTTGTTGACTAGATTTCCTAGTTTGATATTGGTATTGATAAACAGGATCAAATTGTTGTCCCTGGTAAGAGGAAGCAACTAAAATTCTTGTTGATGACATGGGTGATGACCATGGTGAATAAGAAACCCCTGAGTGGGTTCCAGACATAGACTGGTAACCAGCCGAGATGGACGGCAGACCATATAAATGGGACTCAGGTGTGGTAGAAAACATCGAAAAGGTAGCAGCAGAATATCCTACCGCAGTTGCATCAGATGAAGTAGTTTGCGATGTTGACGGTTGTTTTGCCATGGTTAAATGACCCAAAATTAGACCTGAATATTCAAGTGGTATTTCAAAGGAAGCAATATCAACAAGTGTAGTATAATGAGGAGGAGACTAAGGATAAATAAATAAACCAAGTACAAAATGATATGGAGTCCCAGGTGTAGAATCTTCCTCAAATTCTTCCTCTACAACAATTAATCCAAGTGGAAGGAGTTCACCTCAAGTCTGGAAAAGACTTCTGGTGTTAATAAATTTAAAGTTTCAGAAACTACAAATGACTAAGGTATAACTTGTAGATCTTCTTCTAGTAAAGTAACAACTTTTGAATGTTCAAATTCGTAGTCTAGATGTTCCGATAAAAGAACTTTAGTCTTAGGGGAAGGTTCTTGAACAAATACTGGTTCAAAAGTAACTTTGGTTTCAACTATAATAGGTTCTAAATCAAATTCTAATTGAACTGATTCAAATTTAAAAGTGATTTCTAGTTGATCAACTTCAAGTTGAGGATCAACTTGTTGCTGAACAACGACGGTTACTTTCTTACTAGTTTCTGTTATAGTGACCTTACGTAGTTGAGTAACTTCTTCTTCTGTAACAGATGTACCAAAAATGTTTGGAGTAACTGGAGTCTCAGTACTTACCGTGATAGGTGGCTTTGGTAATTTAGATGAAGAACCAAAAGCTCTTGATGTACCAGACTCATTTTGACGAGTCCGCCTTGACCGAATATGTGTTGCTTCAGGTGGCAAGGGTGGTTTACTCGTAGCTCTTCGCAAATGATGAGGTTGGGTTGATTTTCCTCCATGATTGATGATTAATTCTATTAATAAAAAAAGAAATAAACAAAAAGGGGTAAACTAGGGAAAATGGTTTACCAAGTCACTGTGAACTGCAAAATACCTCCTGAAAAACCGAGAAGTATGGGCAGGCAATCTCCCCAAATGTTATGTTCGACGTATCATAGCTAACAAGGTGGCTGACTCAATTACCTATGGATGGGTAGCAACCTAGATTTTTCCTCCCATATATACCCGAAGGTACGTGGAGGCCCAATCCATATAAGCATTGTCTAATGCAAAACCGCTCAGTGAGAGCATTCCCATATACGTTATGTACTGTAACACCACCCTATATACCTGAAGGTACGTGGATGAGATACGATATACTCACATACGTGCAATGAAGAATCACACTCGGGATGTATTGCAGACAAGTTAGCGACAACTGCTTTGCTTAACGCCGCTGGAACACATCTCTAGCCTAGAACCACTTAATGTTTGCATTAAATGACAATGCTCCATTAGGTAAATTGATGTAAATTTTATGTTGATCTTGCTTAAAACTTTCCTTTGAAGTTCACCACGAGATTATTTTAGAAATTCATAAGAATGCAACTAGAATGAGAAGCACTCCTTTCATTTAATTTTAATGATGAAAATCCTAGCTACAAGGGATAGAGCAAACAAGTACTTTTCGATCAATCAAAAAAGAGCACAAACTAGATGAAATTCCCTAAACCGTTCCTTTTCTAGCACACAAACACAAACTCTAAAATGAAAAATGCATGCATTTTTTTTCCATTTTCATTAATGTGAATGAACAAAAAGGAAAAATAATGCACAGGTGATCAAAAATCTCTTTTCATAAAAAGACGATTTTGCGACAATTTCTTTTCTAGGAAAGGAAGAATTTACGACACTTTCATTTTCAAAGAAATGAGGAATTATGACACTTTTGACGAAAAGACAAATCATATGCACGTAGAAATCAATCAATCTTTTATGAATGAAGACTTTATGACAATTCAGTTTTCGAAGGAAACGACGATTTGACGACACTTTCTTTCGATAAAGACCAATCGACAAAAACTAACTTTCAACTAAATGATTGAAAATGACAAAGTAATACATAAGAAATGTTTATCAATCCTAGTCTAAGTAGGGCTGGATAAGGAGATGAGAATACTATTTTCAAATATAATAAATCATTGAAATTTAGTAAACAATTCAAAATAGGAGAAAATCGAAAAAATCTTCAGTTCCTAGATGGGAAACTGATCCTCAAGGGATCAGCGCAGGCATCACTAAGGGACAGTGTGCTTCAGTGCACTGGCTCTATGCAGGAAGTGCATTGTAGTGCACTATGTCCTTCACTAGGGTGTGCTAATGATAGTAACCCATTCTGAAGGCAATGTTGTCACAGTTTTGGCTTAATCTTCTATGAATTATGACTGAAATTCAATCAACGACCACAAGTAAATTATGTAAAAATGTCTTAAGAGGCCGATAAGCTACTAAAAGAGTAATGTATCCCTAGTAGAGTTGCCATTTTGTTTCAGGAATATTTAGTGTTCTTGGGAAAACGCCTAACCCTCTAGACTAGTAGCTAATTCTAGAAACAACAGTGCAAAGCATTCTCTACAGTTTCTATAACCAATAGATTAAATAAGAGAGAAGAGAAACCTACTTGTAGCTTTCTCTCATTCCTTACCTCCCTTAACTGATTCTGTTGCTCATTTCTAGACTTAAGCTGCTTGAAAAGTACCTGCACATAGGCAGAGATAAAAAACCATCAAAGCATATCATAATGATCTATTTATTAAACATAACATGGAATCAAGAGCATGATATACATATGAAAGCATCAATTGACAATACAAACATAAGGAAAAAGCTTTGAAGACTTTATTGATAAAAGGAAGAGTTACAACCCATATTTGCTTGATTCAGTGACACTCCTCCAGTTCAATCCCATCCTCTCCTCATGACAAGCAAGACACTTTGACATCATTACAATACTTGATTCAAATCTCATACTAACAGCATCTCCCTATCTCAAATAATTCCAACCCCTGATCACTTGAATGAGTGGTCTTTTTATAGGTGAGTGAAGGAGGTTAGGCCATTAATGGTGATCATGAATGCTCTCCCAATTTAGGATTTAGTTCCATGGAGGAAGGGATAAAGGGATTGATGTTCCTTAACTCCCTCCCTCATCCAAATACGAACCCAAAGGAGTGGATAACATTAAGAAACTTCTAGAGGCATCCAATGGATAAGGAATCTTTCAAACCCTCATGGAAATTCACTCAAATTCTCCCAGCGCAGGCCAAAGAGGGACCAAGTGCACTACAATGCACACTGACAGTGTATTGGCTACACTATAGTGCACCCTGATAAAGGCCTGCCTGCGTTGATCTCTTTAGGGGCAGTTTTTGGATGAATTTTGTCATGGAAACTCTTGGGAAGCAAGCATGATGATGGTTGACTTCATTAGGGCATGAAACAACTAAATTAGGGTTTGATGGACCCTAATAGTACTGATCTAGAAGTCAGGGTTGATGTGCCCAAATTGATCTGTAATAAGTAGCCAGAATTTGAGAACTGAGGGTCAAGGGGAAACTGAGGGGGAACAATGGACACCTGAGATAGGGAAGCACTTGTTGATTTATCAATATCTTGATACAGGTAGTGCAATGAAATAGCCAGCCCCAGGAGTATCTGAGGCATTAATCATGTCTACAGGGCCATCACAAATGCAACTGGAAGAACGTATTCTACATAAAGGGTTAGAATAATTAATCATGGGGGACAACAACAATAACAATTCTAAAATAGACACCACTACCACCACCTTTGAGTTCCCAATCGGGAATATCGAAGGTGGATCTCCTATGAAAAATATTCCTCTATCATCCTTACCATCCTTTCAAGGGATGACTATAAAAGATCCAGATACATTTCTATTTGAGTTTGATGTCTTATGTAGAACTTACAATTATACAATAGATTCTCAGAAGTTAAAGCTATTTCACACTACAATAAAAGGAGTAGCCTTGAGATGGTTCATGGGATTAGGCCCCGCTTCCATTTCAACGTGGAATGATATGAAGGAGATTTTCTTGTCAAAGTACCAGAACTATTGTAGGACTAGGGACTTACGTGAAGAGATATTTAGAATGACACAAAAGGAAGAAGAAATCTTGGAGGATTATGTGGAATGGTTCTGTCATTACCTAGATTAAACCTCTAGCTGAAGGGAGGCAATGCCAGGGTAACCACAAACCATGCTTAGCCATGTAGCTAGCCCTACTAGGCCGGAAGAGGGCTCTCTCCATAAGGATCCCAGTAAATATAATTGGATCAGGTAAAGGATTTTAGTCTAGGCATATGGTGAGCTCCAGTATTGCAACAATAATGTTGCAACTCCTAGAGCTCCCTTCTTTACTTTTATCAACTCGGTAGTTCGTAACATACTAGAAGCAATGGTGTTGTATGCACAAGTACTAGCTCTTACTGTAGGCTGTCACTTGATCAACTGGAACAAGTTTTCTAGGAGCTTAAGCCAACTTCTATGAGCTCTCAAAAGAATCTTTTAACCATGATGGAAGAAAACTAACTCAAAGGAGGCTATTCTACTTGTAGAAAGAAGATGAAAACTAAAAGAAAATACAAACTCTTGCAAACCCTAGTTTTACCCAGTATCCCTAATTTTACAAGAAAAAGAGATGAAACTACTGAAATAGATGCCATGGACTACTATCACAGTAAAATTCATGTACTTAAGCTACTTCTAAAGGAAGATGTGGAAAAATCATCTTTTTTTACTTTTGAGCAATTTTATGCAGATTTATTATGCTTGCGTTTTAACTATCTATGACTGTGCAGCGGTTTGGTGGCAAAGGGAGATGGAGTTGGCTGTTACAGATGATGAGGATGGTGTCGAGAGGACCTAAGGAGTCCCTAGCACCCTTCTAAAGATTTTCATTGCAATCAGACTTCAAAAAATCGCTCGCATGAACTTCTACAAGAAGTCTGCAAGGGACCTATACGAAATTCTACAGGAAGTTCTACAGGAGCAGGCCGAAAGTGATTTTTGAAGGGTTGGAGGAGGAAAAATGGTGGGAAAAATGAAATGAAGGTTGGATGAGGGTGTTATAGGGACTAGGACTCTATCAATTAAGATAAAAGGTGGATTTTGAGGGAAATGTTCCCCTAGGGCTTTTGGGTTGAAACCCTAGTAGACTGAAAGTTGTCTATACAGAGAAACACACATTCACACAGCCATTATGCTATTATAAGAAAATTCTATCATAAGGGGGCATAACTTAGGTCCTACGTTTGAGAAGGTCCTTTAGGGTCCAAACCCTTCTTCAAGTTCCTTTTGCTCCTTTGTCCTGCAAAACAACCAATTCTAAAGAACACAGTAGTATATGGACAAAACCTTACAAAGAAACCATCTTCATGTTATAAAGAAAAGGTAGTTAGTTATGATCTTTAAACAACCATTCACATATGAATTCCAACATGAATATCATAAACATAAAGAATATTTATATCAGGAACCAAGACATGTGTTTCTTTTATGATAGACAAATAAAGTACAAAAAAGGAATAATTTCACTTGAGTCACCTTTCGCAGGCTCCAAGCAAAGCTTCCTTCTGGATCCGTCTAGCATCAAGCCTTTAACAAACTCCTTCCATGACTTACTCCATCATGTCATAAGTAGTGGATGAACATCAACACACAAGGAAACAAGGGTTTCCTGTACAAATGGGGGAAGTGCAGAAGGCACAAGGGTCTTCAGACCTGGTCAGGGAAAAAATCTCAGCATAATAACCTTTCTCTCTCTTCTCTCCTCCCTTAGGCCTTCCCACTGAGGTCTTTTTATACCTCTCCCAAAGTAGTTTTTGAGTTGGGAGTTGGTTGGGAACAGTTGGGCCACAGACACTGACAGGTGATCAACAGGTAAAATCCGCGATCTCCGCCTGAAATTAAGGAGTTTTATATTTTTTTTAAGTGTTTTAATACATATACGTGGGTTTGGTATATGCCTACCCGCGTATACATGCGTTTAACTCAGGGAAATGTTGCGTATAAGGGATAAAACACTATTTTTTTAAATTTTGGGACCAGGTCTGGAAGGAGGGGTTGCCCTAGGCCATGAGTGTAGCATCACAAACCATAAGAGTGATATTTGGAGCTATAACAGATGCCCCCTAATATATGAGGTTAGAAGGGGTACATGATGGCCAAAATGTATTAAGCAAGTACATGGAAAGGAAATCTGTCAAAAACCTAGGAGGAATTCACCAGAATTCAGCCTACCAAGCCACAAAACGAGATCGGAAAGAAACATTGTCTAATGAGAGCATACCCATGCTCAGAAAAAATAAAGCATGTCCGCCTACCAAGTACAAGAGGATCCACTAAGTATACAAGTATACATGACTGGAAAATACATAATGGATCATCTGATCATGATCGAACAAGTACATGTCTGAATATCACATATAAGACTGTCAATGATGCTGAAAGATGGAACGGATCACTGATATCAAAGACTGATCCCAAAAGGTACCGACTGAACATGATGGAATAGGATGGTACTACACTGCAAACTCAGGTGCCACCATATAGAATGTCACCATGACTGACTACAACATATAAGGTGGAGTGGTATCAACTAGCCGCAACAGGAGCAACTGTCAAGTGAACCAATGAATGCTGATACAACCTGAGGTCTTCACCGACCGCCGTGGTACATTTCTACACCATGGGAATAAATGATCTGAAGTCAACCATGTGAGAAATCGTTTGATTACCGGTCATTGATGTATACCGTTAACAAACATGAGACTACTCACCGATAATGATAATGAGCGTCAAGGTACCCAGTACAATCTAACAAGTGTGAATAGATGAGCTGGAGTCGAACACCTGTAAGAATCTATCGATCAGGAGACAATGATGGTTTCCCACTGTCGATAGTGAAGGATCTGCCACTAATGACTGCAAACCCCAAGGTACTGCCAAATGCACTCTAAATCTTTGCCCCAGAGAAATGAGTCGGAGTCGATAGGGAAAGATCCACTAGAAGGAAGGGATTAAGGCATCCTTCGTCAATCTAGCACGAGTGTAACCCGTAGGCCAATAATGTGGAAGGAATCGGACGAAAGAGATGTAGTAACCCAACCGAAGTACGTTTCTGGCGTAGACAAGATGTGGCTAGCGCACGACAGAAACCCTATAAACCAACCAATAATGAAAGCTGACAAAGAGGCGAGGTATCCACCAATAGGGTCAAATGGAAACCAAGGTACTGCACAAATCCCAATGTGTGATAATGTAAGCTGATGTCGAACACAAGGGAAACCACTCAGTCAAAGACCCATGATATTGATTGATGCTGAGCACAAGGTGACCTATCAATAATGAAAATAGGGCCAGGGTGCAGCTCTAGGCCTGTCCTCAGAGCAAGGTGTCGTCGTCGAGAAGGACAAGACCCACCAACAAGAAGTCAATGGGGACCTTCTCAAACCGGCATGAGGAAAGGACCAATATAGCTGATGTGATGATAGACATGACACTGACAACCAGGGATTTCCGACTAGAAAATGAGTCAAGAGACACTGCAGAGAGGCCGACTCAAGTTAACTTCCCTTGAACAAAAGCATGACTCAATGTGACTATGGGGCAGCATATGATGACTCTGTATAAGTTCGTCATGCAGGAGGCATGAACGAACCCTCCATATGATTGGAAGAGATAACCAATCGGGGGAGAACTAACTCAATAAGAAGGTTACGGCATACCTAAGTCAAACTAAATCCCGCCCAAATGGAGGAGACTTTGCTTTGAGTGTTTTGTTCAAGGGCGACACGACTGACTCTAGCTGCCAACAATGAATGGAAATACTGTCCTGTTCCTGCTCCTTTTTTGGAATATTTAATTTTTTTGTCTTTTTCTGTTAACCGTGAAAATTAATAAAAGAATGCTATGGTATAGTGGAAAGAACGAGTGTCAGTGAAACAGATGATCTAGTTCCTGGGAATGGAACGTTCCTATGCTCAATGTAGGAAGGTGAAAACTGGTCAGTGACACTCAAAGGTGTGTTCCTTCCACGGGTCAAGGTGTGTCAAGTTGCAGAAGTCAAAGGTATGCAAGGTTGATTTTGCAGTCTTCATGGTCAAAAGTTGGCTTAAACATGAGTCCAAGTGAATCCGGCTCTAGGCCAAAAGGCGCAAGTGGTCAACATGCAATGCAGTAGTAAAACTCAACACAAGGGAGCCCCTAGGGTATAAGGCCAGAACAAAGCGAAGAAGCTAAGAGGAATGAGTCTTCAATGCATAAGTCATGGTGGGACTATAGAGGACTCCCGAGCCTACTCAAATCGGAGTAGCATGGGCAACAAATGTCAGTGAGATGCTAACTACGATGCCCATGTAAAGGATGGCTCTACCATCGTGTCATGATTTAAAAAATCGGTGAGTGAAGATGGCTTACAAACCATAACATGATGGGGTCGACCCTATGGCAGATGTATCAGCACATGGAGGCTAGTATCCATAATGCAACGGAAAAATGGTGTCCCTATCCTATATGCCAGTGAGAAAACAATACCTGCCATGACGGGTCAGCAGTCATGGAACTGTCTCGAAACTGTCGAAAAGACATCCGAAATGTCTTGAAAAACAAACCATTCTCGACATTCCAAACTCCCAAGTTAAAAGTCACATGAGGCAAAACAAAATAAAATTTTGAAAAAATTTGCATTTTCAAAACCTATAAAAGTGATTTTGGACTCACCATTTTTACCATTTGAGTTTGAGAGCAAAGAGCTGGAGCAAAAGGAGCAAACTTCCCGTACGCCAAATTCAACCGTTCAAATTCTTCAAAAACCTCCAGGTATCTCTTATACTTAGCTTGCAATTGATTGTGATTGGTTTTAAGATTTTTAATTTATGTTTCACTGTTGAATTTTTTGCCAAAAATTTCACCGCGGCGTATACGCGGGTTGGTATGAAACCCGTGTACACGTGGGCCCTATACGCGACTGTGTGCACAGGGACCGGCATATACGCCGTGAACATTTTTAACCAAAAACTAACGGTTGAAAATTATTTTTTGCTTAGAATGTCGGTCACATGGCCAGAAAGAGAGCATGACGTGGTGGATAATGAAGTCATGAATGATCCTGAAGCTTTGGATGCCCTATGGGGATGCGGTTTGCTTAAATTCTTCAAACTGCCGAATATGAAAGCAAACACATGTTTGCTTGAGATGCTCATTGATTATTGGGACGTCGAGGAGGAAGCATTTATGATTGACCAGATACCACTCAGGGTAGAAGTGGAGGATATCTATTTTATCACGAGCCTTTCCCGAAGGGGAGAGGTAGTACATTCCCGGGGTAGGACACGGAGCAGTCTCACGATAAAGGACTACGTACAGATATATTGCCCGAGACATCCCAAGAAGGTTGGGAGCCATATTTCCATCACACATGTGGCGATTTTATCACTGAGGATAATCCTATTCACCATAGCTCAAGTGAATGGATCGTCCTCTCTGCATCAGGCATCATGGCTAACCATGAGTGTGGCAGTTGACTGTCTCACTACTGTGTTCGACTGGTGTACTCCTCTTCTGGCCAACATGAAGAGCCAACTCACTTCTATCAAGAGGGGACAGACCAAAAACTTTGGATATGGGACTATCCTGTGTTCTTTCTTTTTCGAGAAGGTTCTCGCACTCCGCCCCAGGGTAGCAGTTTCCATCAGCACCCCATGAGATCCGCGCATGGGCCAGTGGGTTGACCTGATGAAATGTCTGGGGGGTGGGGAGGTCCCAAGGACTGCCTTTGACGATGACTTCTTCACCTGGTGGGATCAGCAGATCATCGTCGTAGATGACTACCCCTATGCTGGGCTAGATTTCTGAGGAGATCCTGATCTAGCGTTACCACCGAACGCAGCATGGGGAAAGATTGGTAAGAATTTTTTGATTTTATGATTTTTTGGATTTTTCAAATATAATGATGCATTTTGAAAAATATTTTTAATGGGATTCAAATGACTAATATGATGATCATGTTCCAGATATTGGGCCGGTATGACCAGATGCATTCCCACGGCATGGGCGGCACGGTCTAGGAGCCGAAGAGGCGGCTGCTGATACAGAACGAACTCTAAATAACGTCCATCGACACTTGGCGATACTGAGCTGCCGAGTACCGATGGCTGCCATAGAGGATCTTCCTGAGGATATGCAGCGTCATGTGGTTGGCATGCCACGTGATTGGGTTGGCACTTTTTGGCGTGTGGCCAATGCAATAGTTACCTACTTAGCCGCTCATCCTGAGCCGGGGCATTAGATATGTCGGACATGATTATGGTCATTTGAGTCCCAATTTTGTATATTTTTGGACAAACATATGTACACTCGAGATGCTTTATGATATATATATATATATATATAGTTCAACTTTTTGATGCTTGATTTTATTGTGATGAATGATTGATGTGCCAGTCTAATGCTTGATTAGCGATAGAATCAGCTAACCAATTATGAGATCTTGGAATGTGCAAATAATTAATATAAGTAAATGATCTTTGCAACAACCTCACCCTTAAATACTGGAGATATAAACATGGATCCCTTACCCGATAAATGTTGTTTAATTGTGACACTGTCAATTGAGAATCAAGATAAACTACCATTGAGTTGATCCCATGAGAGATTTCCTCGGATAATAAATTAATAACGGCAGTATACTCAGCCATATTGTTTGAAGAAGGACCGATGCATATGCCTCTTGATACCATCAATTGACCAGTTGGATAATAGAGTACCCAAGCTGTGGAAGCGAGATTCCGAGTGTGCCGACTAGCACCATCGGCGAACCAAAAATAGACCAAGTCATCCATCAACACCTACCACAACAGACCAAAAAGTGTTGATATCAAAAAACTCTCAATGATATATGTACAAATATACAAAATGTACAAACAAGCCATTGCTTGGCCAAAACTAAGCAAAGTACTTCCTGAGGTAGAGCCCATCAGGGGGCTCCGCCAACTTGCTCCTAGGGATGTTTATAGGTACAATTATCGAACCAATCAATATACTTACTTCAGCAAATGACTGTGTTGGAGCCAAAGGGACCGTACAAACATCACTAGTGGGACTGGAAGACCTAGATTCGACTTCATGCACAGGGGAATGAAAGTGTGACCGTCAATATAAATCTTCCAAAGTTCAATCTATAGCTGTCATTGCTTCAAATATCACTTCATCCGATGGAAAAACAATATCCGAGCAATCCGATGCAGAGGTGGAATCAAGGGTCCGAAAATGAGCCACATCACCATCTATCTTTTTCCCAGAGGAAGTAGTAGAATGGTTATCTGCAGAGTTATCGATAGATTCACATCTAAGCTCTACTGCAGACATAAGAGATTTTATTCCACCCGCCTTTTCGTCATCTGATGTGGTCACATATGAAGCTAAGGTTCCAGGATCCGAAGAATAAGGAGTTTGAACAAAATCTCTCCGTAAAGGGTCCTTGGAGGATGAAATTGTATCTATTCCAGCTGTAGGAGGGGGAAGATCAAACGTACCCATTACTGAAGAGTACATCCCGACTCCTAAATTCTCAGTAGGCGAACAGGGGTTACCCACTAACGGGACAGTAGAGTCAGAAGTTGCTCGAGGATCAACTGGAGAATAATCTAATTGGTCAACCTTAACGATTTTCCCTTCATTAGGAAAGAAAACGACACGAAACAGAGTCGAAACAACGGCTTCCATTTCGTATACCCGGTTCCTCCCTAAGAGGAGATTGTAGTCTAGGTTAGCATCTATGACTTCTACTTCAATATTAACGACCTTCCCTCCAACACATATAGGAAAGGTTGGGATAATCCCGTATGGCCTATGAGAATGACCACCAAACACTATCAAGAGGGTAGGTGAAGGAAAAATCGACGGTGATCCAATGGCCTTCCAGCATGACATAGACATGACACACGTGGAAGCTCCCTCATCTATAACCATCTGAAAAATATTCGTTTTCTGGTAGGTAGACTTTATCTGGAAAGCCATGTGATGAGGAAGTCTCTTTTTGACATTATTCATATCAAAAGTGAGAGCTAAGGAATTACTTGGATCCACTGCCCCCATTGCCGATAGCAAGGCACTTCTTTGAGCAGGACATGACTGGAGAACCTCTAAAGCGGACATAACACATGGACTCTGAGCCAGATCCTCAACAATGGAGTAATTCTGGGCTTCCCTAATATTAGGGTTAATAGTCGCGTGTTTAGCAGAACCTTTCAGTAGCCGTGGTATAGTCTCAATAGAAGGTCGCTCAATATGAAGTGGGTTGTTAGTTTCGGGAACTGATTTACCCTTGGAAGTTTCACCTTCACCATAATTGTGTGACTGTGTGGCCACATTAGCATGAGAACCCATCATGAAAACATTTGATGATTTATCGCCTTCCTGGTTGCCCCCTGTGGAGGTACTAGGATTTGAACTTGCGCCAGCAAGCATTTGCTTCCCTTGGGGAAAAGGGTTGGTTAACACAGCTTGGGAACTAGAAGTCCCTTGCTGCCCTAACAAGCGATGAGCATCTTGAATCTTTGGGCAGAGGTGAGTTAAATGGTCTCCACTGCACAACTTGCATGGAAACTTGACTTTCTTTCTAGACTCATTTCTACCACCACCAGCATTATTGCCAGATTTATTTGCGTCAGCCTTCCCATCCTGGTTCTTTTTCTTACCTCGTCCTTTCTTTTTCCCATTGGAATTTTGATTTCCTTTGGGGTTATTAGATTGGACGGCATTAATCGAAGAGGTTTGGGAAGCCGGAGGGTTAGATGATGTGACTTGGTTGTTAGAAGCAGTTTGTAAAGACAACTGCTACAATTGGTTCAACAAGTTCACCGCATTTGTGTCTACCAACCCAACAATACCATCTGCGTGGGGTCCTGGCTTCGACTTAGCTATGTTAACCTTAGAACCAGGAGCATCTGGCAAGTATTTTTGTAGGATCCCAGACTGAGAGTAGATCAATTCTAATTGCTGGGCCCTAAAAATGGCTTGCTCCTCAGAATAGACTCCAGACATGGAGACATCTTTAGAGATCTCGGGTTGCAAAGATTTCAAAAACCATTTGAGACAGTACTCCGGAGGGATTTCAGCTTTAATGAGCCTCTTTGTCCGTCTCCATTCCTGAATATGGTCAGAAATGTGAGTTGCCTTATCCTGACGAAAAGTGGCCAGAAGTTCAGTTGCGGCATCATAACGGATAGGCAACTGGAAATGATTTAAGAAAATATTAGCTAAGTCAGCGAAAGATGTAAAGCTGCCCCCTGGCAACTCTATATACCATTTGGCCGCATTACCAGTCAAGGTGCGTTGAAACAGTCTCAACCTAATCGAATTAGCTAAGTCAGCGAAAGATGTAAAGCTGTCCCCTGGCAACTCTATATACCATTTGGCCGCAGTACCAGTCAAGGTGCGTTGAACACAGTCTCAACCTAATCGAGTCATCGATAAGGGAGTTCGATGAACACCACAAATGGAACGTGGTTACATGGTCGCCTGGGTCTTCACCACTCTTCCCTTTGAATTTTGGAATGTCCGAAGGGAGTTTGGTTGGGACCGGAGGCCAGGCTGGATTGTATTTGATTGGATCATTTGTTAACTTAATGAGATCTGGCAAGTTCAAAGTTGCCAGAAACAGAAGCCTAGGAGGACCTTGGGGATTCCACCCAGACTGGGCGGAGCTCCCAAAGTTTTGAAAAGATTGGCCTGGATTTTGGAAGGCACCAGGCTGCCTGAAGTAACTAGCAGAACCGGCTGAACTAAAAGGCAAGCCTTGTGATCCAGCAAAATTCGGAGTTTGACCAACTCCGGCCGCAAAACCTCCATAACTAGCAAAGTTTCCTCCTAAAGGATTATAAGGAGTTGATAACCCCTGATACGGATTCCAAGCCAAAGCTAAGGGAGGAATACTTTGAAACGAACTAACTGTGGAGTACGGCCTATTCCCTTGTTGGACGAAAGACGGATTCCCAGTCCCCGCGCCACTAACCCCAGGGTTAGTCCAACCTTGAAACGGATTGCTGCTTTGTCCTATAGAAGAAAAAGGCATGGATCCTATTGTCGGGTTGGAATGTGGTATATGACCACTTACAAAAGGAAAACCCTGGAATGAAGCCGATCCACCCATCATGGACGTGGCGACACTAAATGGAACTAATGGAATACCCTGTGAGTGGGTGCCAAATGGGAAGAATCTATAACCAAAAGCATTGGTTTGGGCATTTCCACTCATGGACGGAATGGAGGTAGAACCAACTAAAGATGTGCTAGCAAAAGATCCAAACAAAGAAGCAGAGGAGATGGAAATCGTTCCTCCCCCTTGCATCGATGTTGGAGTCTGCATAGTCGTAGCACTTGCAGTAGAAGCCATGCTTCCAGTAGTGGTCATCGATGGTAAGCGCGTAGCGTAACCTGGACTTGACGGTTTATGCGTCAGAGTCCCAATGTATTGTAATACGTCTGGATGACTAGATGGTAGGGGAGAATTCGGAGCCGCTAATGACTCTAAGAGTTCTTATACCTCTATGTTATTCTTCGCTTGAAAGAGAACTCGAGAAAGAACTGGAGTGTTCCTCTCTTGTTCTGCAGAACTGCCAGGCCTTTCTTGAACACTGATGCCCTTGAGAGGAGGATCAATCCCCAATGCGTCAACTGCCATGGGACGAAACCCACCAACAGTATTACCTCTACGCCTTCTAGGAGAAGGCTCTAAACTTGGTGGTGAAAGACCACGAATTCTTCAAGACCGTCTGGGTGATCGGTCAGCCACTTTGAATTTCTTGTTAAGATCTAACTAAAGACTCAAAAAATTGAAAGCTAGGCCAACTAAGCGCATAGAGCACACACTATAAAGTCCCTAAAGATAACAACCAGTCAAACAACTTCCAAGTATTTCCGCTCTGGGTGATTAGGACCGAACACCAAAATACAAGAAAGCGAATTAAGGGGCCTTCCGAAGATAGTCTGGGATGATGAGGGCCTAGTCCTATCAGCAAAGGTATCAGAGGAAGTTACGCTGACCTCCTAACAACAGCCTGCACCGGTGCAAGCCCCCAAGCTTCGCAAGGGTGCCCTCCAGTAATAATGTCGAGAGTGATGCAACATCGACCTCAGGTGCCACGGGATTCCCCTCCGCAGCCACCTGTGTAGATCCCTAGGAGTAGCAACTACGGATACCAACTCGATGGAGAAGCCAGGCGGAACAGTTGTGAGGTAAGTTCGGACAAGTAGGAGAGGGGGTATCTCTCTTCCCTGTCTTCACAGACCCTTGTGCTTAACTCCTAGATCCAGAGCTTTCCTGGTCTTCCTAACGCTATTGGATTTTCACTCGCTATTCAGACTCCTATGTTTGACGTTTAAATGGCCTTGGAGAGTTAACTCTCCACTCGCCTAATCCAAGGCCCTAAAATCCCAAAACTTTTTGGTGTATCTAACTTAAAAAAAAGTTTTAGTGAATTTTAATTAGCGCTTGATTTTAAAATAGGTTGTTCTTTAAGTCACGAGATAACGGAAGTGAAACTAGTGGCTTTTTTATGCAAAAGAAATTAATAAAAGCCTAACTACATGGACATGCACTTGTTTTCATTTTTTGATGAAAAGCAATTTCTACAGGGTTTAGAGGAACTTCTAATAAAACAAATTTTTCTTTTCTTTTCGTTAATTCACGCTTCACACTCACAAAAGTTAACAAAGCTATGTATGCCTAAAAAGATATGCAAATCTATCCTAATGCAACAAATATATGCTAATGCAAGATTCAAAACTACTTCTAAAATCAAGAAATGAAAGTTGCTTGCTTATCAATTTCTATTTTGCCACTTAAAATGTCTAGATGGAATATGAGATGCTACCATTCATTTCATATAAACACTAAAAACAAGTTTCAAGAAAAACATAAAGCACTTTCATTCACTAAAAGGAAACCAAATGAAAACCAAGTTCAAGAAAGCAAAACGATTTTTTTCAATAGGTTTTCTTCAAAGCAACAACAAAAAAGTCTTTTAAAAAATTCTCTCAACAAGACTGAAACTTTGCGATTGAAGAATAGGCAACAAACATTTTTGCAAGTTGACACCACACAATGGATAAAAACTTAACAAAAAGAAATGTGTTTAAATATGCTCTTAACAATCAAAAGCAGCAATAAAAGCTTTGGCAACAAAGACCAAAAAGATAAAAACCACAAATTTTAAGAAAGTATCAATCAACAACTTTCATGAAACAAAGAAGTGGATGGTCACAAAAAGCGGTTTTGTCAAGCAAACAAAAAGTCACCCAAAGCAAGATCTAACCCAAAGATCGAGATCAATCTTTCTGCCCTGATGAATCAGAGCAGCCAAGATTCTAGCAAGAAATCTTGCGTGCTAAAGCAAAAAACGATGACGCTTGCAACAACAAAAACAAGACCAATTCTTATAATCAGAGAGAATTTGGAACAAGATGCTTGTTGTAAAAATAATAACTGATACTGGAAAGTGACTGTTTCAGACTAACTCAAACCATCAGACAGAACTTCAGAGGTAAAAGGATTTTAAAATCTTGAAAATTGCAAGATATACGCGACTGTACTGGTGTACAGATTGCGTGTATACGCTACTGTAACTAAGGAAACCTGCATATACGGGGGTTCACTTAAGGAAACATGTGTATATACGCTTCTGTAACTAAGAATAACAACATATTTAAAAGATTTCAAGAAAAATAAAAAAGAAACTGAAGAAACTAGCAAAACTTAGAGTTCAAGAATAGACCACACAACAATAGCAAGCAAACAAGCAGTTGAGCCCTGATTGGCTTGAAAACACCCAAACTAGGAACAACAAGAGTGTTGTTCCCAGCGGAGTCGCCAATTCTATTGAGGGAAATGTTCCCCTAGGGCTTTTGGGTTGAAACCCTAGCAGACTGAAAGTTGTCTATACAGAGAAACACACATTCACACAGCCATTATGCTAATATAAGCAAATTCTATGATAAGGGGGCGTACCTTAGGTCCTACGTTTGAGAAGGTCCTTTAGGGTCCAAACCCTTCTTCAAGTTCCTTTTGCTCCTTTGTCCTGCAAAACAACCAATTCCAAAGAACATAGCAATATATGGACAAAACCTTACAAAGAAACCATATTCATGTTATAAAGAAAAGGTAGTTAGTTATGAACTTTAAACAACCATTCACATATGAATTCCAACATGAATATCATAAACATAAAGAAGATTTATATCAGGAACCAAGACATGTGTTTCTTTTATTATAGACAAATAAAGTACAGAAAAGGAATAATTTCACCTAAGTCACCTTTCGCAGGCATCAAGCAAAGCTTCCTTTCGGATCCGTCCAGCCTCAAGCCTTTAACAAACTCCTTCCATGACTTACTCCATGATGTCATAAGTAGTGGATGAACATCAACACACAAGGAAACAAGGGTTTCCTGTACAAATGGGGGAAGTGCAGAAGGCACAAGGGTCTTCAGACTTGGTCAGGGGAAAAATCTCAGCATAATAACCTTTCTCTCTCTTCTCTCCTCCCATAGGCCTTCCCATTGAGGTCTTTTTATACCTCTCCCAAAGTGTCAGGCGGAAAGAGTCGATTGTGCGGACACAACCAACCTCCCTAGGAGCCTAAGACTCTCTAGTGACAAACAAGACAAACCAGAGCAATCCTTCTCTAAACATGCATTTACTATATAAGAAATCAAGTGTTTAGATCCTACCTGTAGTCCAACGCTGTTGTAGCAGTCTAGCTCCGCTGATCCAGATGAGCTCCTCCTTCACTTTGGAACCTGCATCCACTAACAATCAAACGATTAAATAGCACTTGATAATCTCATAGAATAAAACATATTTAACACATAGACCAAGGAGTACATGAAACAACTCATAAATAACAAGTTATTGAGAAGAATGGACTCATTTGCATTAATAGGTAACAAAAGGAACAAATACAACCTGAGCCTTGGTGTTGTGCAAGTCCCTCCCAGGGTCCATCAAGAGTTCTCCTTTACTTTGACAAAGCTCACCCACTTCCAAATAGAACAAGCAAAGATGGCAATCTCTCCTCACAAGCTTCTAAATGGGAGTCCTAATTCCTGCAGCATTTACCCTTAGAAATGTATAGCTTCTAACCTCTCCTCCTTCTGGCCCAATGCTTGTATTTATAGTGCTCAAGAGGAGGTTAATCAGGTCCACCATCAATGGGATAATCCCCTCTTTGGGTGGGATAGCTCCCTTATTGATGGGATAAGTTCCTCTTTGGTAGGAGTGCATGAACCATCTGGAGGCGCTCAATACACGTCGAACAACCTTCTAGAATGCTCTAGAAATGACCACAAGTAACTTTTTAAAGATGAAACTTGCGCATTTTGACCTTTATAGGGAGACGCACCTGTCCCTTTACATACAGAGCGTCCAAAGACGCAGCTTTTGTGAACATTGGGTGCGTCCCCGCAGGTAAGGTTGAGAGAACCTGCGTCCCCAGAGATAAATACATTTAGAAAGACTTTCTCTCTTTTTGGAGTTTGACATGGAGAGCAGAGGTATAAGACTTGCCTAAGAGGGTAGCATGACTGTTGATTGAGCCATACTAACTGTAAATAGTCATGGTGACATTTTTTAGTGTAACAGATTGCCCCCTAAAGTGCGAAGCCTGTAATAGATTAGGGTTTGTATTATCTAGGAAGGGTGAAGCGCTTTATCATTTCAAGGATTATCTCGTGGAGAGCCTGGTCAGAACCTGCAATTTTCAACACAAAATACATGTATAAGATTATATCATCACTGAGGTAGGCATTCCCATACTCAGATAAAAACTTTAACTAACAGACTAACTACTCTGATACAGGAATGATCTTGCAGTACATCATAATCATAGACTTTTGTAGACACAGTATGGGCGCAGCCATCTGTTTATGATTAGTCTACTTAGATAATGAATACAAAACTCCTCGCAGCCTGGATGGTGGAAACTAGATCCAGGGTCTTCATTTCTACTTCTCGAATTGGTACGATTCTAGCCATGCGAATAAATGAGTTGATGTCGAACATGGTAGAAACCACTTGATTACCATTCGATGATGTAAATTGTTAACAAGCGTGAGAGAGACCACCAGTAATGTCAATGGTTCTCAAAGTACCTAGTACAATCCATGAGATGTGAATGAATGAGTTGATGTCGAACATTTCACGGAATCCTTCGATCGAAAGTCAATGATGTAAACTGACGTCAAAGGCGAGAAACCTGCCATTGATGCATGCAGACTTCAAGGTACTGACGATTTCTAAGTCATCTCTCTAGATAATGTGCTGATGTCGATAGAAATCGACCCGTTGTAGGCAAGCCTACAACACGAAATCATTGTTCAAGTTGAAGAAATGTTGCTATAAGGACTGACTCAGGGATGGTCAAATGGATGACAAGTATTTTGCAGATGAAAGTTTCGCTTGCAGACCTCTTGAACACATAACAAAGTGACAGATGGCTTGGTGATGAATAACTCAAAGTTAATCCCCGGAACCCGGCTAAAGACTTTCAAAGTGGTTTGATCAACTGTGAGGTAAAGGATTTCCCAACCCAGGTGAATGAAAAGTGTCGTGTTCAAGAGTGGTAATAAAGTTTCTTCTGAGACAAAAGGTAACAAATAGGCTCATTCTTCTCTCTTTTCCCCCACCATTTCTGGCAAGTACCTCTTTATTTTTAACAAGCTTGAGGAGGATAACATATGCTTGATTATAAGCTCATCCTTCGGATGAGTCCAACCTAGTTTTGATTCGAACCCGAGGAAGGAGTGGTTCGTTCCCGTTTGTAATTGAACAGGTCCTTTACTGTAAAATGTTTAACGAGCCCAGTATAGGAGAAACTCGGTGTTTTTCAATTTTAGAGAGTCTGAAAAACTTAAGAAGACTCCAAGTTGAACTTTTTCGTAGATTTGTGTCCCTCAAGCCCGAAAAAGTATAAAATAATACCTGGGGGAACCGCTTGATCTTGCGACCAAGGAGTACTTTCATGATTAGTGTCTCTGACCTGAAAAGTAAAAAGCGATCAAGGACACGTCGTTTTATTTCTGTATCGAGTTTGAAACGACAAAAACCCGGCAATCTTTTCCTGTTTTTACGGTCAGAAAAGGGCTATAAGGGGACCGTCTTTTAATTCCGTTTTAACGAGTGTAAAAGAAACGCTCGGCAATCTTTTCATGTTTTAGGAGTCAGAAAAGGGCTTAAAAGATGACTCTGAGGTTTCACTTTTTCGTAAGTTTTAACGAGTTCGAAAAAGGGATAAAAATGTACTCATGGTTTTCACTTTTTCGTAAGTTTTAATGAGTTTGAAAAAATGATAAAAATGTACTCATATGGCCGACTTTCAATTTAATTTACGAGCAGGAAAAGACAGAAAGAACTCGGCATTTTCATTTGTTTTACGAGAATGAAAGATAGCAAAATAATCTCGGGATTTTCATGAGTTTAACGAGTCTTGAAAATAACTGAAATTGACTCGAGATAGGTTTCATTTTTACAAAAGCTTGAAACAGTGAAAAACTATGCTTCAAAGTAGTTTCATTTTTACACAAGCTTGAAACAGAGATAAAACTGTGCTTGATGCCCCCTAAGCATAGCTGCTAGAGTGCATGCCCCCCTAGCTTCTAAGTAGAAGCTGGATGAAATGAAGGTTCATGTACGAGATCATTTGAAAGACTCGACCTAAACTGTAAGAAAATTATGCAAAAAACTGAAATAACTAACCTAAATACTTAACATTTATGAGATCTAGTCAAACTCTCGACTCAAGTAGAGGAGGATTTGTTTCATTTTTTAACGAGCTTGACACAGGAAAAGAACTATGCTCGGATTCGGTTTCATGTTTACGCAAGCTTGAAACGAAAAACTATGCTTGTTATAAGTTCACATGCCCCCAGCATAATGACGCAAAATGAGGTACATGCCCCCCAAGCTTCATTGCATTCAATGAGGTGGATGGAATGAAGCTTTACTTTCAAGATCTTGGAAAGACTTGAGGGAGTTGTTTCATTTTTTAGTGAGGTTGACACAGGAAAAGAACTATCCTCAAACCCTTGTTTCATTTTTTAAACGAGCTTGACACAAGATAAGGAACTATGCTCGTAACTACTCTCTACAATCTACCTAACAAAAAACCTTAGTCTAAAAACCTTGATTCATTTTTTAACGAGCTTGACACAAGACAAGGAACTATGCTCTAAAATCCTTGTTTCATTTTTTAAATGAGCTTGACACAAGACAAGGAACTATGCTCATAAAATTCGCATGCCCCCAGCATAATGATGCAAAGCGAGGTACATGCCCCCCAGGCTTCATTGCATTCAACCGGCTGGATGAAATGAAGGTTTACTTTCAATATTTAACTTGAAAAGGGAGTTGTTTCATTTTTAAGGAGGTTGAAACAAGAAAAGAACTATCCTCATACCTGATTCATTTTTTAACGAGGTTGACTCAGTAACAGGAACTATCCTCAAAACCCTACTTTCTACAATCTACCTACATATCCTAAAATCTAGCTGATTCATTTTTTAATGAAGTTGACTCAGTAAAAGAATTATCCTCATACTAACCTGTTTCATTTTTTAACGAGGTTGATACAGGGAAAAACTATCCTTGCCTACTCACTGATTCATTTTTTAACGAGGTCGACACAGTAAAAGGAACTTTCCTCGTACTCAATGATTCATTTTTTAACGAGGTTGATTCAGTAAAAGGTACTATCCTCGCTACAGCCTATTTCATTTTTTAGCGAGGTTGATACAGAAAAAAACTATCCTCGTACCACTGATCATGGCTTCCAACCGGAAGAAAGACATGTCAATGGACACACCTTGATCATGGCTTCCAAGAGGTCTTCATCAGAAGGAAGAATACTTCTCTGGAAGGAACACATGTCAAGGGACTCAAAAGGGATAAGAACATCGTGTGCAAGTAATCCCATAGAGTTTTCCATGTCAATTACCGGATCTAAATCAAAGGAAGATGAGCAAACAGTGAGAGGCTCACTTACATCGGTAACTGAAAACATGGGACCAGTTGCCACATAATTAACCCGTGGCAGGGTAGATACCACTTTAGAATCAGGACCATTTAGGGGTGTCATATTATTGGTAGTTGAGACAAGACTAGGGAACGAAAGCTGGTCTACAGTCACAATACTGCCATTGTGAGGGAAAGACATGACACGAAAGACTGTCGATACGACAACTTTCATTGCATAAACATAGTCTTGCCCAAGGAGTAAATTGAAATCCAAGGGACCTCGAACTACCATAAGATCAATACAGACAGTTTTACCTTCCAAGGTAATAGAAAACTTAGGAAGGATCCCTAAAGGTTCGCTAATGGTTCTTTTAAAAGCTTTCAGATTCTGCGTAATAGGCGCAAGCTGAGGGGAACCCAAAGCTTTCCAAACAGTTGAGGATAAAATACTAACAGAAGCACCCTCATCTACCTGAGTACGATGTATGTCCCTACCACCAGCCTTGACAATGATTTGGAAAGGGATGGAGGAAGGAAGACGAGGTTCTGTCAGTCTATTCCAATCAAAGGAAAAGACCTCAGTGCTTGGAGGGGGTTCTGTAGAAACAGGTGAAATGCCCCCCGGCATAGAAGAATCTGATGTAACAAGAAGAACCTGAGCGGTATGAAGTTCACTCTCTAAAGGGAAAGTGGGATCGACTCTTTGTGAAATTGAATCGACCACTTGATCAACTAAAGGATCATCAACCTGAGTGACATGAGTTTCACTCTCCAATGGGGGAGTGCGATCGACTGTACTTGAATTTAGATCAATTACTCCGTCAGTTGACGGTAGGTTGGGAGAAAGTTTACGGTAACCAGTTGGAAATTCTTGCTGTGGAACAGTAAGGTTTTCCAACAATGTTGAGGCTTCATCCATGTGAGGGCAAATGTGAGTTTGATGACTCCCTTTGCATAACTTACAAGGAAACCTAACTTTACCCTTTTTCCCAGGAACCTGACTATCACTGGTTGATGGATCAACGGAAAGTTGACGAGATTTTTCTGACCATACTTCCAAGACCTTTGGTATAAGAGGAAAATTGACAAGGAAGTGGTCGCCCTTACAAAGCCTGCAAGGGTATTTGGGTTTACGATGCATGTCAGAGGTTTCCTCAACACCACTAACATTTACAGCCATGGTTGGTTGGTTGACTTCTTCCTTATCTTGCTTCTTCTTCTTCTTCTTCTTCTTCCCTTTCTTCTTCTTCTTAGCCTCCTGGTTACTAGCATCAAGGCTTTTACCAGGCGAAGAGGAAGAAATGGAGGAAGAAAAATTAGGTGAAGAAGGTAAAGGGTCAACAGAAGGTTGGTGATGTTGAGATGGTGAACTCTGTTGAGGTGAAGCATCCGGTTGAGATGGAACAATTGGAGTATTTTGGGCCAACGAAGTTGAAAATAACCATATCGGTAAACCTATTGTAAATCCAGGTAATGACAAAGTAGCCATATAAGGAGGACCAACATTTCCAAAGTAAGGAAAAGTACTAGGATTCTCATTGGGAGGGGTTCCTAGGTTGGTAAATTCCGAAACACTTGCCATTATAATCAACTTCAGTGAATTTTATTAACAATTTATAACTAAAATTAACAATTCATGATTCACACCTAACAGTTAAAATTCACAATTCACACCTATGGTCTCTAAAAGTAAAAACAAACAAATTAACACGCACTATCAAATCTAGGAGTCAAACCATACACAAACAGTAGCCTTCCGGACCGAAAACACTAGTTGGTGATGAAGCCCAACATCGCCGAATTCAGTACAGAAGTGGTGGGTGGAACAGTTACCCCGGCAACCTGCTTAATGAATAGACTGGACCAAGTTCCTCCACTTTTAACCGTCTCGAGTGAAGTGAACCCCCCAGAAAATCCAAGTGAGTCTAGCCGACGTCTGCTCCAGGTACAGTGGGATCTTCCCTCCATCGTCACCTTGGGTAGAACCCTAAAGATAATGGTCACTAAGGTTACCAACAGCAACAAATGCATCTGGGGGAACAGTCTACACTCCGACAGCACACAAGGGCAGAGTATCAAGCTCAATCCCCTTACCGGCTCCTTGACAATAATCCAAGGTTTACCGACAAGTGACCCCTGGCTCCTCGACAATGGTTAATCCGAGGTTTACCATTTGTAATACGTGCGTGTCTAGCGTCATTCCCAACGAGGGAGGATTGATCCCCTCACTGGTTCGGACACGAGCTCGTGCTTCTCCTTTAAGAGGAACTTTCCTAGAGTACAAATGAAACAGTTGGATTTATCCTACCACAAGATGAGCTACTTGTTTGGTTTTACTGTCTTGGAGAGTTAATTACTCTCCTACTCCAAGACACTAGCCTAAGCTATGTTGGTGTTTCAGAGCCCTAGAAATGTAAAAATTACTAGATGAATTTTAATTAAGCACTGTGTTATTAAGGCTGTTATTACTCAAATGGGTAAATGGATACGAAACCAATGGTGTTATGACCCGACTCAACTGAATGTAATCGAATATGATAATGCAATCCTTTCAATTCGATGAATCTTAACTAAAGTAAGGAGAGAGTTTCCATTCACTTCCAACAATGCAAAAATTGATCATTAAGAGAAAATATAACAAATTCTCTAATGCACTAATTTCATCAAGAAAAACTAATGCAAATCAATTCAAAACCATTTTTTCTTTTATTTTTGTGTAAATTCAAATCAAAGAAAACTGATCTAAATCTACAATTGATTTTTCAGAATGTAAACTATGCAATTGTAATCTATGCACAATTCACTTGAAAAGTATGCAAATGTAATCTATGCACATTTTTCATTCATATTCTGAAAATGAGAATTCTAATTATGCAAATGTGATCTATGCAAGAGAATTCTCAAACACAAGATGATTCTAATGTGATCTAAGAACCAATCAAGTGCAAGTCGAGAAAATTGGGTGAGAGTTCCAAAGATCAAAAAATAAAAACACTCAAAGGCGATTAACACTCATACACAATTTAGCCCCCCCCCCCGGGCAAATGAGGGGGAAATTTTTTTGCAAAACCAAAAGCAAAAGGATGCAAAATTGTGAAAAGACTGAGAAAAACCTCCAAGTAATGACCAAAGGAAAACAAATCAAGAATTTCTCAAAAAGAGACTCAAAACACCCAATTGATGAAAGCTTAGAGCAGGAATGCCAATGAAACAAGCTTAGGTGAAGATCTTTGACAAGAGACTAATGGATCTGGGCAGTAAAAACTAAGAAAAAGCAAAATCTAAGAGAAAAAATCAAAAAATGGAATTTTCTTAAATTTTAGCAGGGGACGCAGGCAACCTGTTAGGACAGGTGCGGGCCCGCTCTGTGCACACAGCGACAGTGTGTCCAGGGACGCACTGTGCAATACTCAGAGGGTGCGTCCTACTGGAAAACTCAAGAAAAACTAAATCTAATTTAATCCTAAGCTAATCCACCCAAATACAAGTTCACACAGCCAAAAATCAGACAAATAAACCAATTTTCTCAGAGCAAAGTTGATTCAAAGGAAAAGACTTTCACATCAATGGAATCCCCAGCGGAGTTGCCAATTTGTCAGGCGGAAAGAGTCGATTGTGCGGACACAACCAACCTCCCTAGGAGCCTAAGACTCTCTAGTGACAAACAGGACAAACAAGAGCAATCCTTCTCTAAACATGCATTTACTATATAAGAAATCAAGTGTTTAGATCCTACCTGTAGTCCAACGCTGTTGTAGCAGTCTAGCTCCGCTGATCCGGATGAGCTCCTCCTTCACTTTGGAACCTGCATCCACTAACAATCAAACGATTAAATAGCACTTGATAATCTCATAGAATAAAACATATTTAACACATAGACCAAGGAGTACATGAAACAACTCATAAATAACAAGTTATTGAGAAGAATGGACTCATTTGCATTAATAGGTAACAAAAGGAACAAATACAACCTAAGCCTTGGTGTTGTGCAAGTCCCTCCCAGGGTCCATCAAGAGTTCTCCTTTACTTTGACAAAGCTCACCCACTTCCAAATAGAACAAGCAAAGATGGCAATCTCTCCTCACAAGCTTCTAAATGGGAGTCCTAATTCCTGCAGCATTTACCCTTAGAAATGTATAGCTTCTAACCTCTCCTCCTTCTGGCCCAATGCTTGTATTTATAGTGCTCAAGAGGAGGTTAATCAGGTCCACCATCAATGGGATAATCCCCTCTTTGGGTGGGATAGCTCCCTTATTGATGGGATAAGTTCCTCTTTGGTAGGAGTGCATGAACCATCTGGAGGCACTCAATACACGTCGAACAACCTTCTAGAATGCTCTAGAAATGACCACAAGTAACTTTTTAAAGATGAAACTTGCGCATTTTGACCTTTACAGGGGGACGCACCTGTCCCTTTACATACAGAGCGTCCAAAGACGCAGCTTTTGTGAACATTGGGTGCATCCCCGCAGGTAAGGTTGAGAGAACCTGCGTCCCCAGAGATAAATACATTTAGAAAGACTTTCTCTCTTTTTGGAGTTTGACATGGAGAGCAGAGGTATAAGACTTGCCTAAGAGGGTAGCATGACTGTTGATTGAGCCATACTAACTGTAAATAGTCATGGTGACATTTTTTAGTGTAACATAAAGTAGTTTTTTAGTTGGGAGTTGGTTGGGAACTGTTGGGCCACGGGCACTAACAGGTGATCAGCAGGTAAAACTTGCGATCTTCGCTCGAAATTAAGGAGTTTTATATTTTTTTAAGTGTTTTAATACATATACACTTGTTGGGTATATGCCTACCCGCGTATACATGCGTTTAACTTAGGGCAATGTCACATATAAGGGATAAAACACTGTTTTTTTAAATTTTCGGACCAGGTCTAGAAGGAGTGGTTTCCCTAGGCCATGAGTGCAGCATCACAAACCATAAGAGTGAGATTTGGAGCTATAACAGTGGAGGAGATGGTTGGAGTTGTTCAACAGATAAGAAAGCTATTTTGCACAAAAACGTAGAAATTAGGGCTGTTTGGGAAAGTGTGGAGAATGAGTGGAGAAAACCTTGAGAGATGGACTAGAGTAGGTTGGGTGATGACAGGATGATAAGCCGGAATGGCATTCGAGTGAGCTACACACCTACTTCTAAAAACTGATTGAATAAGAATTAAAAAAACAAAGTTTTACCTAAGTTAACCTAATTCTGCCCTAAAAACCAAAAAAGTTCTGAACAAAATTTTATGTACAGGAAATGATGCAAGAAAACCATAGAAATTGAACAAGAATGGATCTAATCATGTAAATACAACTAACATTTATTTATCCAACTCGAAATCTCTCACTAGCAATTGCATTGGTAAGAAAAAAGAGTGTTTTGGTGGCAGAAAGAGTGCCTTGGTCTTAATTCATGGTCCCACAAATGGAGAAAGGAGATCAAGGCCTGTGTCACATGGAATAAGTCGATCTTGTGGACAAGATAGACCTTCCTAGAATCTAAAGAAGACCTAATGACAAGCAAACCAATCAAACACTATCTTTCTATAATTATGCTTTTATAAACAAAGGCAAACAAGTGTTTTTAGGCCTACCTTAGGTCCAACGCAAGTTTGTGGAAGCCTCGCTCCTTCGATCCAAATGAGCTCCTTTGTCACGAATCTGCAAACACAAACAAGCAAACAAATTAAATAGCACCTGAAAAGCCAATATCATAAAACATATTTAACATGAAAGTCAAGGAGTTCATGAAACAAATAACATGAGATACTTGTTGAGAAAAATGAATTTGATTGTATTAATTCAAAAGAAGAAGAACTTTACAACCTGTGCCTTGACGTTGTACAAGCTCCTCCTAGGGTCCAGCAAGAAGTTTCCTCTACTTTGACAAGTTTCACTCTCTTCCCAATGAAGCCAAAAAGGTATGTGATCTCTCCTCTTAAGGTCAACTAGGAAGTCTTAATTTCACCAGCATTTACCCTCAAAAATGTTCAGCTTCTAACCTCCTTAGCAACCAGCCCAATACCTAAATTTATAGTGCAATGGAGGGAAGTTACTAGGTCCTCCTTCAAAGGGATAAAGCCCTCCTTCAAAGGGATAGCTCCTCTCATCAAGGGATCAGCTCCTTCTCTTTTGGGATGCATGAACCACCTAAGAGCGGAAAATCCACATCAAAATTCCTTTTAGAATCATCTAGAATTAACCCAAAGTGAGTTTTTTAGAATAAACTTGCGCCTTTTTTACTTTCACAGGGGTCCACACCCACACCTTTAGGGACAGGGCGGGCAGGTCTGCAGTTTTTGTAAACAGAAGGTGCGGGACCGCAGGTAACAGTGAGAGAAAGTGCAGAACCAGAGTTTCATTGATTTTCAATGTCTTTCTCTCATTTTCAAAGCTTGACTTGAAGAGATGAGGTCCGAGACTTGCTTAGGAGGACAGTACAAGTGAAGATAGACCCATACTGACTGCAAATAATCATAGTGACGATATTTTTGTGTAACAGATTGCCCCCTAAAGTGCGAAGTCTGTAGTATATGAGGATTTCATTTATCATTTAGGAAGAGTGAAGTACTTTATCATTTTGAGGATCATCTTGTCGAGAGCCTGGTTGGAACCTGTAAAAACATTCAATGCAAGATACATATATGAGATCATATCATCGCTGAGGTAGGCGTTCCTGTACTCAGATCAAAACTGACTTAGAAAACTAACTACTACTCTGATATAGGAATGATCTTGTAATACATCACAAGTATAGACTCATGTGGACACAGTATGGATGCAGCGATCTGTTTATGAATAGTCCATTATATAATGAAAACAAAATTCCTCGCAGCCTGGATTGTGGAAACTAGATCCAGGGTCTTCATTTCTACTTCTCGAAACAATACAATTCTATCCATGCGAATAAATGTGTTGAAGTTGAACATGGTAGAAACCACTTGATTACCAGTCAATGATGTAAACTGTTAACAAGTGTGAGAGAAACCACCGGTGATGTCAATGGCTCTCAAAGTACCCAGTACAATCCATGAGATGTGAATAAATGTGTTGATGGCGAACATGTCACGGAATCCTCTGATCGAAGGTCAATGATGCAACCTGTCATCAAAGGCGAGAAACCTGCCATTGAGGCATGCAGATCCCAAGGTACTGACGATTTCTAGATAATCTTTCTAGATAAAGAGCTGAAGTCGATAGAAAGTGATCCGTCGCAGGCAAACTATTAAGATTAGGTATGTTCTATGCTAGAGCAATTTATTTAAATTTTCGCAGTTAGCAATCACATCAACATTATGATAAACTGCAGATAGAACATAAATATAAAACGCAGAAGACAAGCCAAGGCAAGAGGACACAAGATATGGCGCGAGCCAGGGACAAACCCCACAATGTGTGGGGAAACCCTTTGATCGAATCTTCTTTTATCTTCAAAGTTCAGCAGAGAGAGAGAGAGAGTGAGAGATAGTACATTTACAACAGAAGTCAACACTTTGACTTATCTAGATCTAGCATAGATCATTTCGTATAGCGATGAGATCAGTTGAAGACATTCTGCTTCAACTGATTCTCAAGGTGACTCCTTCACCTATCATTCTGGTGTATCTTGTCCATGTGTTGTAGCTCACCATGTTACACTGTGATGCACCCATCATCACAATGTTGGTCTTCATGCAGCTGCTGTCCCAGTGTTCATCACTAATGTACATGGTGCCACTGCTGCACCATGCTTACTGTTGTCCCAATGTCCTTGTTGCACTGTACTTACTGCTATCTATGCTTTACTAGTTACATAAATATCATTAATGCAACAACATTTAGGAGTAGACTTTAATGCTTTCTTTTACTGTATAACTGAGGCTTATCAAACAATCCTTAAGGCATATGATAAGTACCTTCTTTTATCACAGAAAACTAGATGTCCTAAGGACTCCTATAAGTTGCCCATCAAGCTGTCTCAACACATACAAGATGCACTTCAGAATATGTGCATTAGCTCACTGTTTGAGGGTAATTAGGCTGCCGCAATTCTGGACTGGTTAGGGCACCCAACCATAGTCCCTAACAACCCTTACACTAACCCAGAATTTCTTCTTCTTACTGCGGTTGTCCTGCAATAGGGTGCTGCCTTCCACGCTACTCTTTAAGGGAAGTTTCAAGCCCAACGCACAAACCTTTCACCCCAAAAATGACTGCGGCATTCTCTTAACAGAACTGTTCACCCTTCAACAATGCTCTGAGACAGTCCTTTCATTCTCGACCTTCAAGATCAAGACTCCAACCCGCAAGACAACACCTTGGCCTGCCTGAAACAACGTTCCATTCCTCGTTGTCCTATCCTTTGCTTGCTGTGTGTATTAGGGTCTATTTGCTGCGGAAGTAGAGCCTCCCTCTGGATATGGATTAGAGCCTCTTAGATCTGCGGGTAGGTCTTCTTTTGATGTTTTCTTAGCTGTGTCTTTAGGGCTATTCTAGAATTGCGGCTAGGGCTTCTTTTGCTGCATATTAGGGTCTCCTCAATGGCTGTGGATCTAAACTTACCCAAGCCTTCCTTTATTGCAGATAGGGCCTTCCCTTTAGCTGCATATGAGGCATCCTTTACTGCGGCCAGATCTTCTTCAACTGCGTACAGGTGTCTTTCCCTTCAACTGTGGCTAAGTGACCTTAGTTGACTGCGACTAGGGCTTATTAGGCCAGCGTATGTTATTATATTACATTGACTGCGTATCAATGTCCAGCATTACGTTGACTGTGTAGAGAGCATAGCAATGTCACGTATATATCATGAACCATAAACAGCGTAATATGTCTAGCGTATAAACACCGTTTCACTTCCACACTTAACTGTGCGTATAGTTGCTGGATTAGGGCATCGTACTTGTAGCTAGGGCATCATACTCTTTAGTATCTCTTCTCCAAAAACCCAAGACATGGAGAGGAGATCACCTAAAGAGTGTGTCCTCTAATGACTCCAAATCCTCTCTTATACTAAAAACGTAGAGGTTGAATAGACACGTCGGTTGGGCTTCTAGAGCCTACGTAGGAGTTGGTCGGCTTGATAATAATTACATAAAGAAAATAAATTCATATCTCCATAAATACTTATCGAAACCGGATGATCTTTGGATCAATCCTACACCTCTCAACGAGAGGGATCCAATAAAAATATCAGCTGCCATAAATAAGTTGACCCACATGGAGTTTGGCCCTAGTTTCCAATTTAACACTCCCTCTCAACTAGGGAGAACTCCATCCGCTGATCCATATGTACGATTGTACTATCTCTGCCATTAGTGCCTTGCACTACTCTGCCTAGCTCTGCTGGCTCTACTCAGCTCTACTGGCTTTGCTCTACTCTGCTCAGCTCTGCTGGCTCGACTCTGCTATGCTCAGCGCTACTGGTTCTTCTAGCTCTGCTCTGCTCAGCGCTGCTGGCTCTGCTAGCTCTGCTCTGCTCAGCTCTACTGGCTCTGCTATGCTCAGCTCAGCTCTACTAGCTTTTCTCTGCTCAGCGCTGCTGGCTCTGCTCTGCTCAGCTCTACTGGCTCTGCTCTGCTCAGCTCAGCTCTGCTAACTTTGCTCTGCTGGCTCTGCTCTGCTCTGCTCATCTCCGCTGAACTATGAAGAAGAAGAATTGATCGAGAATGAGTCATATCGTTCTCCACTGACCTGAAGTCAGTCTGAGAGTGCATACCACTAGTCCCAGACTAGTCTCAAGTGACCCAAAGTCAGCTTCATAGTAATTACCACTCCTACCACTGGTCCCAGACTAGTATCACAGTCTCAGAGCGTGTACCACTGGTCCCAGACCAGTCTCAACCGACGCGAAGTCAGTGTCATAGTATGTACCACTCTCAATGGTCCCAGACCAGTACTGCACTGACACAAAGTCAGTCTCGGAGTATGTACCACTGGTCCCAGACCAGTCTCAGCCAACCCGAAGTTAGCATCATATCATGTACAACTCCTACCACTGGTCTCAGACCAGTATCATTGATCCCAGATCAATGGAGGACATCCTAGCATAGGGAGTACGGTAGATACAACGATGCGTCCATCGGTACTACTATGGTCCCTAACTTCATTTCCCTGCTCATTGATCAGATGAGAGGTACTTCCCATGAGTCCCAGACTACATGGGTAAGATGCCTCGACAGGAGAACTTAATCAATCCTGTCCTCACAGGAGAACACATCAATCCTGGTACAATCGCCATGGAGAACACATCAATCCAGGCTGCCATGGAGAACACATCAATCCAAGCCTCACAGGAGAACAGGGAAAATTTTAAGAACCCCCCCCCAAATTTATAAATATAATAATTGGGCGAATCTCCATGGTATATAGGAAAAATGGAAGGCGATTTTATCAATAATATAATATGTATATATAATTTTCTGGCGAATCTCTCACTAGGCATGGCGAATATTTTACTCAATTATAAAATCTTGTAAGAACTTGGCAAGTCTTTCACTAAATAATAAAACTTTGTAAAGTCCTAGTGAATTTTAGCATTGTGAACTCTTAGAGAATTTTTTGAAGAAGTATAAAAACATATATGATAAGAGCCACATGGTGGCAATATCACTATCTTTTTTCACATTTCCACGACATGGAACTTGTCTATAAAATTATAAAAAACCAACCAGGAACAGGAACAACTCAAATGCTTTGTGAGAGCTAGTCTAGAAAAAAGCAACAAATAACATGTCGGCAGAATTGTTCATCGGTGAGCCGCTATTTCGTGGGCAATCTGTAAAGGAGTAGTTGGATATCATATTTCCAAATCCGGGAAAGTCTTTCCCATCCCTCACAAGATTTGTTAAAAATGTTGGGTGTCTAGAAGGTGTGGATTTGCTGAAACAAATGTTACAAGTGGATGGAAACAAAAGAATAACAGCTAATGAAGCTTTGAAACATCCATACGTTCAGTCCTACAAGACTATAAACAGCTGCCATAAAGATTAAAAATGGAAATCAGCTACAAATCTCTTGATGACAACACTATCAAGATAGAGGTCGATGCTCTCTTAAAGACAGAGCTGCTGGAAATGGAAGCAGGTGCTATGAAGCTGACACTAGTAAAAGATGGGACAGCACAGCTTCCCATAGTGCATCCCACTCTGGGACAATCAGTTTTTTGATGTTTTGCAGATTGGGTTACAGTCTTGCAACTTGTTTTGGATTTGTCACCAACCTGATGTTTTGCTTCTAATTTATTTTCATCTGGTGATAAACAAAGTGTCAATCTTTTCTTAGGATAAAATAGTATTCTTTACAGACATATTAACTTGGCTAAAAAGTCCAGGACAATATGAACAGGACAGCTTCCAGGTTTTTTTGAAGATTTATCCTATCAATTTACTGCCGGAGGGTTTTCTGTGATTTCTTGCACTTTTGAAATTTAATCAAATTTCTACTTGAAATAAAAGTTCAGAAGAGACTATATCACTAATGCTAAACACACATAATTGAGAAGCTGATATGAAACATTGTTTTTTTGGGTGTGTTACAACTTTGGTGACCATGCAGCTCAGTCATTGCATGTTCAGTTTGTAACTCCACCTTGAAAGAGTGAAATGTGTGGTGTAGGATAAGAAGCTCTCTGTTAAGGCACAATTGTTTTTCCCCAAAATTCTAATATCTAGATTCTATCTTGTTCATGTCTGTGTCAGGTGATGTTTCTTTTCACGTGCATGTGTTTAGTCAGATATAAAATACTCAAGTTCTCACCAACCTGGGCTACAGTGGCCATTATATCCTCAATTAAATTTCAATATCTTTTTTCTAAACAACTTAGTTTTGACTTCGTCTTTGATTTTCCATATGCTTCTCTACCAGCATACTGGCTCCCCTTGTGTTTTCTCTGTGAGCACTGCTTTGTAACCAAGCTTTGCTGTGTAGCCGACTGAATCAAGGTTGTTAGACCAATTTAATTCATCCTCCTTATCTCTAATTTTGATTGTACTTAGTTGCAACAATGCAATATGTTAATTTGTTAACATAGCCAACTCGATTGTCAAACGAATATCCTTCCAAACCTGTTGACCTTGCTGATATCTAGTGTTGTTTCTGCATGGTGGTCAAATTAGGATCCACAATATCAGCTTGATTGTGTGCCATTGTTATGCAGGGTCTCAATAGTTTCTTCATTAATCTCTTGGAGCCTTTTAAACCTCACCTAGGGATCTTCACCTATTCTCACTTTCTCTCCATTTCCTATTCTCCACATTGTACTTAGTTGTAATATATAGACTGTTGTATAGACACTCTATATAATAGTGCAATTTGTCTTATAGCTTTACTAATTCTTTAGAAACAGTGCAATTTGTCTTCTTACCCTCCACAAGTCTTAACAATCAATTCTTCAATTATATGTTTAGCACCCTTCACTTGAAGATAGGATAATTCTTCCCATCAAGCTTAACGTTGGGTAGAGGGATGCTTTAAGATGAAGCTATCCTCCCCCTTGCTCAACAATTCTCTACAGATCTCAGAACAGAACCAAAGGTAATCTCAGGAACAACATACTATACTACTATGACAAAGAACCACAATTCTGAAAGAAACGTCAGTTTGGTTAGGATCTTCAAACAGCTACCAAGGAATCAAGCAAATGCTGCTCTGTAATTCGAAGACTTCAAGTATCCAGATGCATTGCATTGCTCTATGGCACATCAATGCAATTAATTAAGCATAGAAATAACATCTCTATGTAGCGGCACTTAAAATATTACAAAAGAGGGTTCTAAGATGTTTGCAGGTGATCACCAGTTCAGGGCTTTGCAAGATGAAGTCTGCAGACTGTTGCTAATTGTGAGGTAGAAGGTGTGCCTCTTTTGAGAGGATTTGCTACTGCCTTTTTGTAAACCTCGCTGTTAAAGCCTTTGGCTATTGATGAATAGGGTGTTGTGATTATGAGGGATTTATCATTTATTACTGTCCGCTGAGAAGGTGGGTGCTGCTACTTATGGATATAGAGCCGTTGCTATTAATAAAAGAAAGGGATGTTGTTTCTAATAGTAACCTGTTGTTTTGATTTGGAGAGCAAGACACTACATTTATGGTGTTATTTATTGATATTTTTGAGAAGAAGTCACTGCTTATTTTAGAAAAGCAAATCTACTATTTTCAGTAAACAATTGTGAATATTTTTAGACAAGCAGACTGCTACTATTTTTAGCAGATGATTGCTATTCTTTATAGAGAACACATTAAATTTGGAACATTCTTCTTTAGAAAAACACAAAGTTTTCAGATTTGGAACAGAATTTTGATTATAAAATATAGGAGCAAGAGGAGGAGCAGACATCAGTGCATCCTTCACTCTTCTTCTGCAAATATTCATCTCTTCTTCGTTCTTTGTCCAATTTCTGAGTCCAAAGGCTACAGTCTGATGTCTTTCATACATCAGTAAACTCTCAACTGATTATTATTCTAAGTCCCCTTAGGTTCCTTAGGGCAAGTTTGTATCTAAAATTGTGTCAGGAATATGTACTCTCATCATCTCTGATTAATTGAAGTCTAGTCTGGTTAAATGAAAGATGCTTTACTGTGAGAGTTCAATAGTGGATCACTATCATTGCTTTCATAGTTCAGACATTGGATTCTTTTAATCCGCAAGATCATTCACTGAGGTACATTCCAAAAAATATATAATTATTGTTGCCACATCATCCAGATTTAGAATAATAATCTATTGGAATGGACACATTGATAAAAATTCCATTGTTGAGTTTGGGTTTGAGTTATTTCTTCCTCTAACTGCTCTCCAAAGCTAACTATTCAAACCAAGTCACCCTTCAATGACATACAACTCACAAGGTTCTCAAAGGCAGAAAAATCAAAAGCGTATAACAGTTAATATGTCCTTTACTGCTCCATTTTCAGGTGAAAGATTCTCAGTAATATAAACAGATCTTCCAATAGTCAACATGTAACAACAACCAAGAAAATATAGGAATCCACCAATAAACTATAATGCAAGGTCTTTTTTCTCTTTTCGAAAGGTTTCCATGAAAAACTTGTTCAAATTCATTTGTAGAGTAAGCACATAAAACGTTAATGTAATTAACCTTGAGCATGGAACATAATTCTTCTTAATCTCCATGATATTCAAGAATCAAACTCCAATGGCAGCATTGGCTTCAACACGTCTTCCTTTTATCCCTTCAAAGCTGCCATGGGTCATGATGGCTTGATCAATGATCGCATGCTCTTAAGACCAACAGTCTATACATAATTAGACTACAGTCTATACAACAGTCTATACAGACACTGTGTTCAATCCAGATTTTGATTACAAACACCATTGAGGCCATACGGTATCTCCAATTTTTCACATCATTGAGGTCATCAGTATCTCCAGTTTCAAACAGCATTCAGGCCACATTTGCTTCAAAGTGCTTACAAGTATTGTCAAACGGCAGTACATTCTAAATTTACTCATATTACACTTGAGAACTAGAACACATACCGCTTGAGAAGAGAGCTGCTGCAGCTTCTAGTACCTCAAGTGTAATATGAGTAAAGTTAGGCCTAAGCACCTTTATTATTGAGATTGAGTGCTTTCAAATACCAGGAGACAGGTGTGTGTGTTGACTTCAAGTTTGGCCTGGGAGAATTATTACACACTTTAAGCAGATTCTGTGAGGTTTCAAGGCACAGTGGGAACAAATCTTCAACTATGGAGGTTGAGAACTGTCTAGTGACCTAGAACAACTAAGTGGGTGATGCGAAGATATTTATTAAGGGTGGTTGTGTTGAAGGTAGTAGGGAGGTTTAGAACGCAAGACAGGGGCAAGTATAGTCACTGTGAGAAAGAACTTGTGGAAAATCTAGTAAGGACAACACTAAAGACAAGGAAAATTGCCCAAATTATACGATATATATAGTGAATTTTATTTTATGGTGACCTTCCTAATTCTGTTCTATGGCTACTTTCTCATGGCACTTGTCTCTGAACTAGCAAACATACAGTTTTTTTGTTGTAAAAAAATCAGTTAACTGGTGGTCAAAAATTCACTTGCTCATTCTAAGATATTTGAAAAACCTGTCTGGCATGTTTAGGTCTATGATTGGAAATGTTTCAAGGACAACACGAAAGAAGGAAAATTGCCTAATTATATGGTATATACCTAGTCATAACCTATATCAATTTTAATGTTCTTCCAATTAACAAGTTGAATACATGCATGAGTCACGATCATAATTTAATTTATATTTTGCAAGCATTGACGATATCATTAAAAAATTTAGTGGATATGAAAAATGTTCATTCCCATTAGACAGAAAATTGATGGCAACTTGTTTTTTCCCATCCCCTTGTAATTGGTTAACATTTTGAAGTAGTTAGGGGTATTCTGTATTTGTTTTTTGAATTATGTGTTTTGTTTGAAATGACATCATGCATTTTTTTCATTGTTTTTTCATATGCTACTGCTTATGCTTGTAGCAAGAAATATACTTAGAAGAGATCGGCATTCTCTGATGGGGCTTTTTTCATTTCTAGACCAGTAGCAAAAAATATACTTAGAGACCAGCATCCTCTGATGGGGCTTCTTTCATTTCTAGACCAGTTTCCTTAGAAGATAATCAAGGAAAACAAGAACAGCTCATATTCCTTGAGGCAGGTGAAATAGGGCCTACAAAATCAATACCCTTTCTTGAAAAGGGTCTGGCTAGAACTAGCTGCAAGGGTGTAGCACCTGTCTTTTGAAAATTTTCCCATTCTCTAGACATAATCACATGACCATGCGTACTTTTCTATAGCTCTGAAAACAGATGGCCAACAGTATGCACTTTGTGTGTAGTCTTTTGGGCTGCAAAATGTCTTTCAGAAAGGTCTCCATGGCATATGCTCAAAATGTGATAGATCTCATCCTCTCTTTCACATCTCTGCAGAACATAATCAATATCTTGTTTGTACAAGCTCCTGGAAATTCAAGGCAGCACTTTGTTTCACCAATGATCTGTGATCATTTTCAAAAAAGGTTGTGGCAACACCCCACCAACACCAAAGTTATCTATATCAGCGAACCATGGTGTCCTTTTGTTGATTGCAAACAGGTGCACTCCAGGACCATATCAGGGTTCCCTTCTACTCAATTCACTGACTATGATAGATGATCTGCAATTATGTTATCTTTCTGAGATTATCTTGGATGTCTAAATTGAACTCCTGAAACAGTACTCAATAGCGGATGATGCATGAGGTGGTGGTGGTCTTATTCATCTAGAACTTGATTGTTGAATGTTTGATGAGTGGTCAAAATAGATAAGGAAATATTTTTTGGTTGACTTAGCACCTCCGATCAATACAATGAAGCTGCAATTACTTTATTTTGGATATTGAATAAATAAAAAACCCTGCCATTCTATGAGAGAAACCTTTGGTTAAAACCCCAAAAGTGGGGGTTGTTTATTTTGCCAATATTAGATAAAACTTACACTTGGGCCTACCTATTTCTCATAAACATTGGAACACATATTATCATGGGGATATTGAATAAATAAAAAACCCTGCCATTCTATGAGAGAACCCTTTGGTTAAAATGCCAAGAGTGGGGGTTGTTTATTCTGCCAATATTAGATAAAACTTACACTTCCTACCTATTTCTCATAAGCATTGGCACACACATTATCATGGGGATAGTGAATAAATAAAAAACACTGCCATTCTATGAGAGAACCCTTTGGTTAAAATGCCACGAGTGTGGGTTGTTTATTCTACCAATATTAGATGAAACTTACACCTGGATCTGCCCATTTCTCATAAGCATTGGCACACATATTATCATGGGTATGAGCATGTCATTGGAGGACTTGAACCTTAGTGGGAGTAATAACAACACCTTGCTTTCATTGACTTGGCAAGCCACCAATGACAACAAATGAATTTTTATTTGAGATATGTTGCATATATTACTTCGAAGGTCAAATCACTACATACAAGAATTTCTTTTATCACATGATATTCCAAGATATAGATAATCCTTCAACTCAGGTATGCCATCAAATTAGATATGCCTATGGAGGGTCATGAAAACCTGAAAAAGTCAAACGTCCAAGAATTCTTAAGGTTCCACAGATCAACAAAAATAAGGCTGGTTTTTTTTTACAGTGCCTATCAAGGAACTCCAAGGAAATGTGAAACTAGTAGCATTTTGTATTTAATAGAAAAACGTTATGTTTCTTTCAAGTATGCAACAGACCAGAGGACTAATAATAGAGCTGAGTTTTACACTTTATGGTTACTTCTGAAATGTGCAACTTAAAAAGGAATTGATGGTCTCTAAGATATGGGGGATTCAAAACTGATTATAGATTGGGCAAATGGAAGAAGCCATATTGAAAATCTGGTGCTTATTCTAACCATAAACAGGATTTCAGAGGTAAGAATGAAGTTTGCAGAAATTATCTATTTTCATGCCTATGGAGAATTCAATGAACATATTGTCTAAGTAAGAATTGTCAATGAAGAAAGGGCCACTGCCAGAAAAGGAATTTAAGGGTAAAGTTACCCCAGTTAGAACTATGCAATAATTGCGTTTCCTAGTGAATGAAGTTTTTATACTTTTTGAGGGACCCGTAGCATCATCATCATTTGGACTGGAGTATTTGTGCTTGGCTGGGCTATTAATGGAAGCAGGGGGTTTACAGAAGGCCCTTGTTTATTATAAGGGGGCAATTAGGTTGAAGCCTATATTTGGATGTTCAATTGAGCCAAGGAAATGTATTAAAGGCTATGAGAGAGCTTCAAGATGTAATTTTGCGCTACCAACCAAAAATCCAATTTTGTATTGACTATCTATTTGCCTTCGGGTATTTATCCAACGCTTTTTATGAACAAGAGTTGGCATTACCACTCTAGAAATATTCTATCATCCTGGACTCCATCTTTTTGGAGGTATAGAATAACCTGGGTGATGCATTGAAAATTTATGGGGAAAGTGGACGAAGAAATTGCTTGTTACCAGAACTACCTTCAAATTTAGGAAAATCATCCTCAGGCTCTGACAAATTCTGGGGGTATTTATATGGAATGGAATATGGTAAATTTGGTTGCTGCTCCTTTTTGTGGGATCCAACTGATATATAATGCAGGGGATGTCAAAGGTTCTCAAACAGTTTCCTTCAATTTTCCAAATGATAAGAAAACAATAAACGAGGTGGGAATTGCCATGGTCATGCTCAAAAATGTTGCAGAGGCTAAATTGAGGTCTATTGCAGGTACATGCATTTCTGAAGAACAAAACCAATATGTGGATTCTGAATCCATGTTCACACATATGGTTTTCAAAGAACATTGTCATGGGATTAAGCTTTCCAATAACAAGCAGTCACTTGAGAAAAGAACAAAAGGATAACTTCTTATAGCTCCAGATGAAGATGCACTAAATGTTTTGGCAAACTTCATGGCTAATGAACAACGATATGTTGTATAAATTCTACATATTTACAACATAGAACCAGATTATATTAACACAACATTGGTAACTGTCTTCCATAATTTTATAAGGGAGGATTTTGGTGACATTGTTGTATTCTTAATGAGGCAAGAGAGAATTGAAAGACTCCTGCAAAAGTAGGCTACACATTTGTTTGAGAAAATACCACAATTATCTGTTGTTGTCGGAGTAGAAAATTGCCTTGGGATAATGGAGGTCCTTCCAAGTCCATGGTTGAACTCATTTCCACCAGCTATTCTGTGCTTATAGATACTACTCCAAGGGAACATAGCCTGGTCATTTCACATCCAAAGTTAACAATCGTGCAAAAAGAATCTTCAGACATAGAGCTGGATTTTGCAAATCTGAGTTTTGAGGTAGTCTCACAACTGGTAGGTTGGTTCGATGAACTAGCCAATGAGATTAAATCAAGTAGAAGGCCAATTAGTATACTTGATAATGAAGATCTTCAGACAACTAATCCTTATATAAAAAGTCTAGTGCGCCAGGTGGATGAGAATTGTCTTTCACTGACATTAGATTGGCCTAGTCCTAATGCCATTAATAGAATGAGGCAGCCGAGAATGGAAGAAGAACGAATAAGGCAATGGAACATCAGTTTCATTGTTTTCATGACCAAAGCAGATGGTAAGGTAGCCGAGGATGAAATGCAAGAGTTTAGCTAGGGTGAATTGGTTACACTTCCTTTCCAAGACGATGAGCATCAAATGAACATGATCGACACCATGGCAATGTGTGTGGTTGATTGTAGTTGTGCTTATAAGCAAGAAATAATGGGAAGGGGACGTGACCTTCAATTGATGAATTTCTTAGTTGACCTTAGATTAAAGGAGCATACATACTACATTTTTCCGACCTATTCATTTTCTCAAGAAAAACTACTTCAAACACCGTAGACAAGGCTTTTCACCATGGTAACTGAAAGTGGACAATGGATACCACCACTTTTATCCCAACAGGAAGGCATGAGAAGTCTAGAAAAGGAGAAAGGTTGTAGTGCAACTTATACTGCTGGAAAGAGTGGGTGGGTTGATCTAGAGCGCTCCTCAATTGACAAACAAAAAGGCGGATTTGAAGACACATTGAAAGCCTTCACCCTGGAAAGAAATCAGATAAAAGAAGCTATGGATTTTTCCTTGGATAACATTGATGCCTCAGGGTTTGATGAGACTTGTGCATTATTGTGGGATATAGATACTTCTATAAAGATGGGAAAATTTCCATATTCAAATACTTCTAGTGAATCTGACCCGAACAACAAAGATGACATTGTCTTAATTGATTCTGTAAGGGTAATTTTGTGGATAATAAGGAGAAATCTAATATTGGGAATGGAAACGCTTCTAGAGTCTATGGATGCCAAGCAAGGCTACGAGGAAATTTTGTTGCATGCTCAATCTGCTCACATGCTTCACTCTGGAATAAAACCAAGTTCAAATTTTGATCATACTATGTATGAAGATGTTATAGTCAAAGATATTATTTTGTGTTTGAAAGCAGCAAGCGAAGAGCAGTGGGAACAAATTGAGTGTGCAATCGATGATGGTACTGGGATTAACTTTCGATATGCACATGGATGGACTTTCTTTCATTGGACTGCAGATTCTTAAGGAAATTCTACTATTCATCGGGCATTGTGTGACCATCGTTACCAAGAATTAGTTGAAGTAGTTATTTCAATGGGCAAAGGAGATTTATCAACACAAGAACCACAATAGTAGTATAGTACGCTGTAGAATTTCTTCCATCAGAGATTATTAGGGACAGAAATATCATTGCATATTAACTTGAGCTCACAATATGATACACCAAAATTATGTGACAAGGCCACTCGATGCATATGTTTGCGATTTCCTATGTTGAAGGTTCCAACAATCATTGCCGGCACCAACTGCTCTGGCCCTTATCACCGCAAGAAACAATATGACGTACTGTGCCAAAGAAGCACAACATATTCAGCGAATTGAAATTTGAAATTAACCTATCATCTGATAAAATAACCCTGAAAATAAAAATGACTGCGTATTTTGACATTAAACACCCAAGAACACATCTGGATTGCACAAAAATGAGCACAATCTACAGCTATAAGAAAGCTAACAGAATGAAAGGGAACACCAAAGGAAAAAGAAACGGACATTTAATGAAATAGGCGTGATATAAGCAACAGATAAAACAACAATGACCAGAAAGTTACTGCAAAAATGGTGCAGATCACGGCTACTTATCCCATGCTTGAATATCAGCAGAGTTAATATACCTTTTACACGAACATGAGAATAAAGGGGCCTAATTTCTCGCGCTCAGCCAACAAAAGTACCGACTGTTGTTGTTGCTGCTGCAGTGGCATGAGCCATTCAAATCCAAGAAACAATGGATACCGAAACCAGAGAAGAATAAGCGGATTGAAATCTGAAAATGCAAGAATATCCCACCGAAACTGCTGCTGCTAGATTTGTGAACTAGGATGAACAAACCTATTTCAAAACCATTTTTATACAAGAACCCAGGGAGCCATATACACCAAAACAGGGGGCTGAATCCGTCAAAACAGGGAGCTGCCCTCCATTTCAAAATAAATCTAACATCCCATGACCAAATCAACCCTCACAAACCACTCCCGGGACCAAATCGACCCTCACAAACCACTCCCAAACCAGAAAATCCAAACTGTAAATCAAAATGGGGGCGATTTTGATCAAATACGATTCCACAAATATCAAAATGGGGCTATTTTGATCAAATACAATTCGGTTAGTTTATCCGCCCTGGGCTAAAATAAAAAAATAAATTAATTTTTAAATAAAATATGGGCTAATTATATAAAAAAAAAAATATTATTTTAATTAAAAATTCGCCCCATTAAAATATAAAAAGCCTTAAATTTCGCCTTTGGGCGATTATTCGCCCCTAAAATTAACCTTGCAAGAGAACACATAAATCCTGCTACAATCGCCATGGAGAACACATCAATCCAGGCCTCACAGGAGAACACATCAATCCTGCTACAATCGCCATGGAGAACACATCAATCCAGGCCTCACAGGAGAACACATCAATCCTGCTATAATCGCCATGGAGAACACATCAATCCAGGACTCACAGGAGAACTAATCATCCTACTACACAAGAGAGCAAATCATCTTGTCCCACAAGAGAGCGAATCATCTTCTCCCACAAGAGAGCGAATCATCTTGTTTCAGTGCGCACCGCCAAGGGAGGGTGAGTCACCCTGTGGTCGTATGTTGCTCCAATAGAACTGCAAGCCCCCCAAAGCTCCTAGAGCTCAATGTATGCAGCATGCAAGACCCTTTTACAAAGGTCTCTTAACGACTCCAAGTCGTTCAGGAAAATCACAAATTTGATATTTCCTCAGGGCTTTGTCCTGTACATCATCTCAGTGTGATGGAGCCTCCTTGATCATCGACTTACCATATCCCAGATAAGGCAGTAATTGATGTCTATCTGCTGGAGCAATTGTCAAATACGGGATTCCTCAATAATCGAATCCCATCTCTGGTTGTCACAGAGATTCACAGTGGTATTCATCATGTGTACAAACAGCTCACTGAAGAGCTTCAGTAACCAGACTGCCTCACAGAAGGCCATACTATCAGCAATGCATTCTGCCTTGGTGGTGCTCAGAGTCACCGACTTCTACTTCTTGCTCATCCAGGATATCAAGGCAGATTCCAAACAGCACTGAGAAGTGATCTAGTGATCCTCCATACTTCCTGCCCACTCATCATTCGAATAATCATGTGGTTTCATATTTCTAGCAGTGTATCTCAATTCATGAGAGATTGTGCCCTGAAGATATCTTAGAAGATTCTTGACACCAATCTAGTGAGGCTCAACCAAATATGAGCTCACCATGCTAACTGCAATACAGATGTCCGGACGGAGGTTCTCCAAGAACATCAACGCGAATGAGTTTATGAAACTTAGAGGCATTTGACAAATCTGGTCCGCCATCATTACCATATATCTTCTGAAAGTTAAGATCCTCGAGGCAATCACAAGCTTGCATCTTCCCACATTTAGAACCCAACTCCCTCTGTCTCCTATAAATGAGAGGGTCTGTACCTGTCAGACATAGGTTCCAGTATGAGAGGTTTATCATCCACAACCTTTGAGTAATGGTTTGGATCGGTTTCACTCCTAGTGAATCTCAACTGCATTAGACAGCTATCAATCCTCTCATATTATGCCTGAGGTGTTTTTCTTCAAGCCATAGAGGGCTTTCTTCCACCTGTATACATGAGATTCCTTGATCATGATTCTCAAACTCCTCAGGTTGTTCCAAACCTGTGAACCTGCTGCATGAGGGTAATGGTCCCCTTATAATATTTTCCTTCGGTACATTTCAGATATGTACCTTCATGCTTGTTTTTGAATTCAGGCATCCTAGTCACCATCTAACTCATAGACCTCCGGAGTTGAGTCAATGGACTTCCTGCAACTTGATACAACCATGAAAAACATCTTTAAAAGATCTATTTTCAAACACGTACCTTTCCATCGATAAGTGCCACCCTGTAACCTTTGACTTCCATTTCCAAGATGGACACCAGGTTCGATCAGGTACATAAAAGAGATTTTGGGGTTCCTTGCTTTCGTGGAAGAGTCGACCAATTCCTTGATGGCCTGCATTACCAGTCATTCTTTTGATCATTGAAGATGTCCCAGGAATGATTGTTATCTTCATCAAGAGATGTGTCTCTGCCATTCGGACACTCCTTCGCATAACGGCTGAACTTATTTCAACAAGGCATCCGCCTTTCCTTCCACCCTTAGATCTGAACTTCCCAATGAAGTGATCTTAAGATGGACCATCAAAATCTTCCACTGCGCCATTCTGATAACATTCTTTGCTTTGAATTCACCCTCGGTGAATTATGAGGAACCCATTGATCCTTCTGTGTTGTCCCAACTGTCTTTGGTGATTGCTATTTCACTCTTGCTTGGGCATTGTCTTCACCTCAGCTCTGATACCATGTTAAGATTAGGTATGTTCTATGCTAGAGCAATTTATTTGAATTTTCACAGTTAGCAATCACATCAGCATTATGATAAACTGCAGATAGAACATAAATATAAAACACAGAAGACAAGCCAAGGCAAGAGGACACAAGATATGGCACGAGCCAGGGACAAACCCCACAATGTGTGGGGAAACCCTTTGATCAAATCTTCTTTTATCTTCAAAATTCAGCAGAGAGAGAGAGTGAGAGATAGTACATTTACAACACAAGTCAACACTTTGACTTATCTAGATCTAGCATAGATCATTTCGTATAGCGATGAGATAAGTTGAAGACATTCTGCTTCAACTGGTTCTCAAGGTGACTCCTTCACCTATCATTCTGTTGTATCTTGTCCATGTGTTGTAGCTCACCGTGTTACATGGTGATGCACCCATCATCACAATGCTGGTCTTCATGCAGCTGCTGTCCCAGTGTTCATCACTAATGTACATGGTGCCACTGTTGCACCATGCTTACTGCTATCCCAATGTCCTTGTTGCACTGTATTTACTGCTGTCTATGCTTTACTAGTTACATAAATATCATTAATGCAACAACATTTAGGAGCAGACTTCAATGCTTTCTTTTATTGTATAACTGAGGATTATCAAACAATCCTTAAGGCATATGATAAGTACCTTCTTTTATCACAGAAAACTAGCTGTCCTAAGGACTCTTATAAGTTGCCCATCAAGCTGTCTCAACACATACAAGATGCACTTCAGAATATGTGCATTAGCTCACTGTTTGAGGGTAATTAGGTAGCCGAAATTCTGGACTGGTTAGGGCACCCAACCATAGTCCCTAACAACCCTTAAACTAACCCAGAATTGCTTCTTCTTACTGCGGCTCTCCTCCAATAGGGTGCTGCTTTCCACGCTACTCTTTAAGGGCAGTTTGAAGCCCAATGCACAAACCTTTCACCCCAAAAATGACTGCGGCATTCTCTTAACAGAACTGTTCACCCTTCAACAATGCTCTGAGACAGTCCTTTCATTCTCGGCCTTCAAGATAAAGACTCCAACCCGCAAGACAACACATCGGCCTGCCTGAAACAACGTTCCATTCCTCGTTGTCCTATCTTTTGCTTGTTGTGTGTATTAGGGTCTATTTGCTACGGAAGTAGAGCCTCCCTCTGGCTATGGATTAGAGCCTCTTAGATCTGCAGGTAGGTATTCTTTTGATGTTTTCTTAGCTGTGTCTTTAGGGCTATTCTAGAATTGCGGCTAGGTCTTCTTTTGTTGCGTATTAGGGTCTCCTCAATGGTTGTGGATCTAGCCTTACCCAAGCCTTCCTTTGTTGCGGATAGGGCCTTCCCTTTAGCTGCATATGAGGCCTCCTTTACTGCGACCAGATCTTCTTCAACTGCTTACAGGTGTCTCTCCCTTCAACTGCGGCTAAGTGACCTTAGCTGACTGCGGCTAGGGCTTATTAGGCCAGCATATATTATTATATTACGTTGACTGCGTATCAATGTCCAGTATTACGTTGAATGTGTAGAGAGCATAGCAATGTCACGTATATATCATGAACCATAAACAGTGTAATATGTCCAGCGTATAAACACCGTTTCACTTCCACACTTAACTGTGCGTATAGTTGCTGGATTAGGGCATCGTACTTGTAGCTAGGGCATCATACTCTTTAGTATCTCTTCTCCAAAAACCCAAGACGTGGAGAGGAGATCACCTAAAGAGTGTGTCCTATAATGACTCCAAATCCTCTCTTATTTATACTAAAAACGTAGAGGTTGAATAGACACGTCGGTTGGGCTTCTAGAGCCTACGTAAGAGCTGGTCGGCTTGATAATAATTACATAAACAAAATAAATTCATATCTCCATAAATACTTATCGGAATCGGATGATCTTTGGATCAATCCTACACCTCTCGACGAGAGGGATCCAATAAAAATATCAGCTGCCATAAATAAGTTGACCCACATGGAGTTTGGCCCTAGTTGCCAATTTAACACAAACCCACAACACGAAATCATAGATCAAGTTGAAGAAATTTAGTTGCAAGGACTGACTCAGGGATGGTCAAGATGGATGACAGATATTTTGCAGATGAATGGCTTATTGGCAGTGACCTCTTGAACACATAATGACACGACAGATGGCTTGGTGACAATTGACCCAAAGTTAATACCCAGAAACCGGCTGAAGACTTTCAATGTGGTTTGATCAACTGTTAGGCAAAGGGTTTCCCAACCCAGGTGAATAAAAGTGTTGTGTTCAAGAGTGGTTACAAAGTATGACAAACAGGCTCATTTTTCTCTCTTTTCCCCCACCATTTCTGGCAAGTACCTCTTTATTTTTGACAAGCTTGAGGAGGATAACATTTGCTTGATTATAAGTTCATCCTTTGGATGAGTTCAACTTAGTTTAAATTCGAACCCTAAGAAGGAGTGGTTCATTCCTGTTTGTAATCGAACAGGTCTTTTACTGTGAAATTTTAACGAGTCCAGTATAGGAGAAACTCAGCGTTTTTCAATTTTAGAGAGTCTGAAAAAACTTAAGAAGACTCCAGGGTTGACCTTTTTCGTAAATTTGTGTCTCCCAAACCCGAAAAAGTATAAAATAATACTTGAGAGAACCGCTTGATCTTTACGACCAAGGAGTACTTTTCGTAATTAGTGTCCCTGATCCGAAAAAGTAAAAAAGCGATCAACGACACGTCGTTTTGTAACCAATATCAAATTTGAAACGACAAAAATCTGGCAATCTTTTCATGTTTTTATGGTCAGAAAAGAGCTGTAAGTGGACTGTCTTTTAATTCCATTTTAACGAGTTTAAAAGAAAAACTCGGCGATCTTTTCATGTTTTAGGAGTCAGAAAAGAGCTTAAAGGTGACTCTAAATGTTTTTTCGTCGAAAATTATAGATTTCGCCTGAATAATCTGTTATCCTGAACAAAAACGCAAAAATTACTCATACTTGTTTGAAATGGATAAAAATGTTGCAAAAATACCTTTCCGAAGTCAAACATAAACAAATTTGCAATTTATTTACTCAAAAAACTTATAAAAAGGGCCTTCGTCAATTCATTTTTACCGTTTGAGTTTTGGGTGAGAAAATAGTGCTTTTGTTCATAAAACTTCCCGTGAAGATTGCGGAAAATCCAACTGTCGGAATCGAACGTCGTCTTCTCCAGGTAATCCACATCATCCTACTCTTCATTTTTAACCGTTTCATTTCTTGTTTTAGGCTTTCATTTCATTTTTTGGAGGGTTTTTAGGCTTAAAACCCGCGCGCGGGGGCCCGCAGGTGTACCACTGCTGGCCTGCGGACCCCGACTTTTTCTCCATTGGGAAAAAGTCAGGGGTCTGCACCTTCCATGTAGACAAGGTGCGGACCCACGCACTGTGTCTAACCCGGAGGGTGCGGTCCCCGCCGCAAGGGTTTTTAACCCAAAATTTCTCAAAATTGGCCCAAACAAAATAATTTCTAGCATTCTAATTTATCTTTTTACTTGATGCAGAGAGTACATCATGCTAGATTGGCGTGAACGAGAGCATGAGGATGTGGATGCTGCCGCATGGAATCATCAACCTTCGCTTGATGCTTTGAAGGCGTGCGGCCTGTACAAATTCTGGGCCATTCCTGGCATGAGGGCTCAGGTGGATTTCTTACAGTGGCTGGTTGACAGATGGAGCATACAGGACCAGTGCTTTTTCATTGGTGGCCACCAGCTCGAAATCAAGCCGGCAGACATATATTTCTTGACTGGTTTGCCTAAGAGAGGCGAAGACTTGACTCTATTTGGGGCTAAGCTAGGTGGCCAGTGTGTCAATAGCCTCCGGCTAGAGTTCTGCAATAGCCAGGCTAGAGACAAAGGGATAGACATAAAAAGCATATCCCTTCCTGAACTCATGGTGATCGCGTTCACTGTCACCAGACTTTGCGGGAGTGCCGCATTACATATTGCCACCGGATCTCAGATGCATATGGCAGTTGATTGCTTTCGAGGCACCATCTTCAACTGGTGCGATGCTGTGTTGGCCAATGTGAAAGGCCAACTGACCAGGGCCAAGAACGAACAACTAAAGACCTTTGGTTATGGGGCTTTGGTTGTAAGTTTTGGTCTGGAGAGGGTTCCCATGTTGATTCTGCAGCACCTTACTGTTGGAGTTGGGCTTCCTCGAGAGCCCAAACTGATGCGATGGGTCGCAGTTATGGCCCGTCATCCGGATGAGAGGACAAAGGTTGCTCAATTCAAACCTGAGTATTTCCAATGGTTGGAAAACCAATTCATTTCTATTCAAGACTTCCCTTATGCTCGGGTAGATTTTTGTGGTGACCCAGACATGGCTCTTCCACCAAGAGAGTAGTGGGATGACTCATGTAAAATCATTTTCAAAATTTTCCTTATTTTAATTTTTTTATTACTTTTCCATCGTCCCAAAATTGATAGCAAAAGTTTCAAATGCAGATGTGGGTCCACAGCGACCAGCCGCTCTCCGGCCTTACGAGAGGAAACAACCAGTTACAGCCGCGCCAGGCCCACAGGACGAATTAGCAGAGGTTTTGGCCGATTTGGAGGGTCATCTCGAGCGCTTGACAGGAGATATTCCGGAGACCACTATAGATGACATTCCTCATCGACTTCATCGCTATGTGATTGGGGTCCCAGGACCTTTTAGGAGGTTCCTTTGCAAGGTGGCCCATGCAGTGGTTTCTTATCGAGATCATCACCAGTGATAGGATGATCGCCTATTGTGGGCACATATGACATTTTTGTTTTTTGTACTTATCATTTTTGCTGATCATAAGGTCTTTTTCAACCTATGATCAAGGACGATGTATTTTTTGACACACTCCTATATATATATATATATATCACTATTATTGGCTTATCTTGTAAATCATGTTATGGAATGGTTTTAAATTTACATGTATGATTATTGCAAATGTCTACTTAACATTCGAGAAGTAATTGCATCTGCTAATGTATTTAAAGATCTTGGAATATGATGATATTCAATATAATCAAATTCACGTTCCAAGAGACGCACTCTAAAAAATAATCTTAATAGCACTGGATTTCTAATGGCATACACTCTATTAAGCTGTAATACAACGAGTTCAGAATCTAACCTCACTATCAAACTACGTATCCCAAATGAAATAGATTCAGATAATAACTCAATCACTGCACTATACTCAGCAATGTTGTTCGTTGTTTGACTGAGGCTTACCCCATGCATAGATACTAACTCGTCAGAGGGCGAATAGATAACCCAAGCTGCGGAAGAAATGTTCCGTGTATTACGACAAGCACCATCAACGAAACCAATGTATGTTTGGAGAGGCATCGACATCTGCAATATCAAGAGTAAAACCAAGATAAGCAAGAATAATGATGAAACAACAATTTCTAAGCTAAGCACACTGTTTAAACTAAAACACACCAGCTAGCTAAAAATATCCATACCCATTATTTAAGCATAATACCTCTTCAAGTAAAGACCATTTCTGGGTTTACCTAAAGAGTCCCCGTCAAAGTATACCAATTCATAGGCCCCTTTTGCTAGCTTTCGCTTGACAACATAGGGACCATGCCACATAGGAACGAATTTTCCAGTGCCTAATTTATCATTAGCTTGATCGTAAACTAAGACTAGATCTCCTTCCAAAAAATTTCGAGGGGTCACATTTCGATCATACTGAGCTTTCATACGTTTTGTGTGATTTTCGATCGCCAATGCAGCATCACGTCGATTCTCATCTAATTGCACCAAGTATAACAAATGCTTTTCCTCTTCAAAAGTGGTTGGAAGTAACACAATGGCCATTTGCAGTGACGAGATTTCGCATTCAATGGGTAACCCAGCTTCCAGACCATAGACTAGTTGAAAAGGAGTGAACCCTGTTGATGTTTTTACTGAAGTTCGGTACGCCCAAAGCACTGAAAATAGCATGTTATGCCAATTCGACCGATGAATCCCAATGATTCATCTGCTCATGATGACTAAAACTTTGTTGATGGATTCAGCCAGACCATTAGCTTGTGGATAATAAGGATTTGAACTATCATGACGCAAACCAAGCTGGCCTATAAGTTCGGTCATCATAACGTTTCGAAAATGACGCCCATGATCAGTGATTATCGCTTGTGGGAAACCAAACCTAGAAATTGTATGATTGAACATGAAAATTGCAGCTATCTTGCTGTCTGCGTCAAATGTAGGCATCGCCTCACCCCACTTGGTAAAATAATCTACTGCAAGGATGATATACGCATGCCCCCAGCCGAATGAAGGTTACATGTAATAAAGTCGATACCCCATTTGGCAAAAGGACCAATGACAATTATAAGGTGGAGAGGAGTAGGTGGTGTGTGCATCTTTCGATAAAAAATTTGGCAGTTGTGGCATTTTCGGACCACAATAATACAATCTTTAAACAAAGACGGCCAGAAGTAGCTAGCGCGCAATATCTTTTGGGCTGTGGCATACCCAGACATATGACTGCCACACGCTCTAGAATGACAGTCATTTAGAACCCTTTCAGCTTCTTTGTGAGTTAAGCAACGTCGAAAAACAGAGTCCGCCCCATGGCGATAAAGAGTATCTCTAATAATCCTGAATTGTTGGGACTGGAATCGTATTTTCCGACGTTCTAACCTTGAAATTTCTGGTCAAAAAGATTGGGTTTGGAGATAAACGATGATATCCCCATACCATGGATCTAAAGTGCTGATTAGAAACAAGGATTCGTCCGTAATGGGCTCCTCCGCCAGAGTTTCCGTGTTAGCACGCAGGAAATCACACATTAATTACGCAAAAACTAAAGATTTCTTAGACTTAGATTTTTCAAATTCCAATTCGAACTCCTGCAGGATGACGATCCATTTAGAGTACTTGCCCCTAGCAATTGCTTGGTCAAAATGTAGATCATAGGGTTGCAATCCGAAATTACTATAGTTTTACGTAGTAAAATGTAGTGACGAAAACGTTGGACAGCTTGAACAGCTGCCAATGCCAATTTCTCCACATGTGAGTATTTTAGCTCAGTTGGATTTAAAGTTCGACTACGGTAATTGTAGAGTCTCTACTTTACACCTACTTGTCTATCATTTCCCTCAGTTTTTCCTCAGCTTTTCTTCACTTTTGCCTCATTTTCATTGTAAAACCACCCAGATCATTACATTAGGTGTCATTAGGCATGATCAAGTAAGTTTTGCTAATGGGTGACTGTTTGTTTAGATTTTGACATACTTGCAGGAATCCCGCAGCTATCTGATGATCCCGCAGCTATCTGATGATCCTGCAGCCTTTTTGTTAAACGCAAGGTTCCACGTGTCAGTTTGCCAGATGAGCCACATGGGCACTTAGGTATCAACGTGCTCGAGGTTCCTGTCCCATTTTTCTAGCCATCCACGTCATCTTTACCCCTGGTCAAAGCTGGTCAAGTTACGGTCAACTTAAGGCTGTTTAACGGTGATTGTGAGCTGCTAGGTCACGTCAGCTTAAACGGTGACTTGTCCACGTTTTGCAGATGGTAGGGGACATGATCCAACATGGGATTCATCGCCCATGACGACAGAAGCACCAGCTCATCCACGCAGCCGTATGATGTGTCCAGGAACCATAATTACGCATTACAGTTAGTTGTTTTTCAGTTAGTAGCTGTACGTGTTAGGCTATCCTAGAAATGCCTATAAATAGCTGCGTCTGCGTACGCTCATGAGACTTTTTATCAGTTGTAATTTCTGAACTTGTGTTAATTTTAAGAGCGTTGTGAACTCTGTTTTTTTAGTGCTATTCTAGCACTCTGTTTTGTACACTTTTGCAAATGGAGGAATAGACATAGTGCTGTTTTGAAGCTTCCAGATCTCTGAGTTTTCTTGTGGCTGAATGAATAGAGGGCCCCTGTTCATCTTAGCCTCTGTAAAGTATTTTATGTTCAGTATTTACTTATTTTCTCATTCAGCATTCCTTTAAGCATGTATAGTTTCATTTATTTGATTTCTTTTCTTTCAAGCTGATCAGTATTACTTCTTTGCAGGTTTCTTTTAGCCCGGGATTTGTTTTTATGTGTGTGTGTTTGCTTTACAAACTAATGGTATTTGAAGTTGACAGATTCAAGTTTCTGCCTTTGTTTTTATAGCTGATTTTTAATTTTATTTCTCAAAGAGCTGCTAACACATGAATGATCTTTTATCATAAACTGTTATCTTTTAAGGATCAGAATACCATTAACTTGCAGCTGGCTTTGAGTTCTTTTTAGACTATTCTTTCACTACTTTCTAATCATACTTTGCATAGTACATATGGCTGAAGTAGAGAGTTAGAAAGAGCAAAACGTTATCACTAGTCTTTAAAGTAGATTTTTGGTTTTAAGTGTTTTTTAGACTATTCTTTCACTACTTTCTAATCATACTTTGCATAGTACATATGGCTGAAGTAGAGAGTTAGAAAGAGCAAAACGTTATCACTAGTCTTTAAAGCAGATTTTCTCATTTTTAATCACTTTTCTAATTCAACTTAAGCTACTTTCTTTCCGTGCTTTACACAGTACATGTGTTTGAAGCAGCGAGTTAGAGAGAGATAATCTTTATCTTTGGTTTTAAAAGTGACTTTCTTTTCTTTTATTTGCAGCTGCATGAATGGTGTCTAGTGCCATTGGAAGTGGTTATTTGCTTTCAAAGTTATTTCAAGATATTTCGAGTCATTTATTTCTTTCAAGCATTTCCTTTCAAGCAAGTAGTTAAAAATCACTAATCACACACTCTCACTCATTTAGGATTCACACTACACACACACCATCACTCACTTGTTTATAAATCATCATTCCATCTTAGGAACATAATTAACCACAACAACACCCCCAACAATAAGAAAAATCTAAGAGGTTACTTAAGTACATATAGTACACCTTCACTTCATCAGCTTACGAGCCCCGGGTTGACAATTAATACTAGCAATTTAGACAACACTAAATTGACTAAACAGTAATATATCACCTGTTCAGTACCGAATTCATATTCCTGAACTAAGACCATTCTAATGGTGGAATGAGAGGTGGCAAGATACAAGAAGTAATCCTGGTTGTAGTTGGGAGGATGCAATAACGGTGCATGGGTCAACGCATGTTTGAGTGCATCAAAAGATTTTTGAGCTATCTCATCCCAATAGAATGGAGTATTCTGTTTCAACAACCGGGTAAAACCCTTTGTAACCTCGGCGTAGTTAGGAATGAATCGTCGTAAAAAGTTTGCTTTCCCTTGCAAACTTTGGAGTTGGTGAAGACTCGAAGGAGGAGGCAATTTGACGATAGCTTCGACCTTCGAGGGATCGACGCGAATGCCGGCTTTCGAAACTACAAACCCCAGCAATCGACCCGTTTCTATACAGAAGACACATTTGTGTGGGTTCAACCGAATCCAATAATGCGTACACCTCATAAAGATTGCTCGTAAATGGACGAGGTGATCAGCTCGATGTAATGAATGAGCAGGAAAATCATCAAGATAGGGTTGCACAATGTGCTTGATGTCATGAAATGCATAAGACATGGCCCTTTGAAAAGTTGCTCCGGCATTCTTGAGTCCAAAAGGTAGTTTGCAATAAGCAAATGTCCCCCATGGACAAATGAAAGCCGTTTTTGGTTGATCGGCAAGTAGAATATTGATTTGATTGTATCTGGAAAAACCATCCATGAAGGAGAATATTTCACTGCCGGCACAATCATCAATGATTTGATCGATATAGGGAGTTGGGTAATTGTCCTTTGGACAGGCTCAATTAATGTCCCTATAATCGATGCATATTCTTATTGTTCCATGCTTTTTGTTAACCGGAACAATATTCGATACCCAATCTGTTAACGAGATCGGATAAATGAAACCTGCTTTGAGTAATTTTTCAACTTCGGCTTTAATTGCAGCAGCTTTTCTTGGGTGAATCTGACGCAAACGTTGCCGGACGGGTTTAGCATTTGGGTAAGTCTTGATCTCATTAACAACAATCGTGGGATCAATTCCTGGCATTTCCTCATAGGACCAGGCAAACACGTGGCCTTGTATATTTGAATTTCGTCATCTGTACACGAGGCACCTATATGAATGTTCTCAACAATTCCAGGCTTAACCGAAATGTCAATTGGAATAGTTCGAGAGATGTTTCCCAAATTTAACTCTGAATTGGGATGTTTCATTGGATTCTGAGGTTTCTTGACATATTCAGTCGTAAAAATTGATGAAAAATCATTTTCAAAACGATCATTCTCGGGTAAAAATGAAGATCTGTGATGAAGATCTTCCCATGGTAAATCATCTACACATAGTATTTCACGAATTTTCTCATTAGAGTGAACAAGTTCAGAAAACGTGATTAAATCGGAACTTGATGTGAAAAGTGATTCCTCACGGACCACATTCATGAAGCCAATTTCGGTTGAAGATGGGTTGGTAAACGATTGCACAGCCTCATACGCGATTTCATATGGACTCAAAGGCATGACATTACCAAATGAGTCTATCTCAGATTCAGAAGGAATGATCCAAGGATCATCATAAACAATGGTGTCTGATGTAATCATATGAATGGTTGCAAATGAAGACGATGCGTTGATCGAAGGAAAAGGAAAAGTTCGCAGTAAACTGGCATCTTTAACTAGTCCTACTCCAACATCCTTATATGGGATAGTCGTTTTACCGACATGCTAAATGCTTTTAGAAGAGGCTGGGTCAGATGAAAAGTAAGCCAGCTGGTCTATTGTTACGATCTTTCCATTATGAGGAAACTTTATAACCCGAAAGACTGATGAAACGACCGCTATCATAGTGTAAGACCAACTTCGACCCAAGAGAAGGTTGTAATCTAGATGGGCATAAACCACCTCCACATCTAGATTAACAGTTTTTCCTTCAACCCCTATAGGCAAATCCTGTAGAATGCCAAAAGGATGAAATCCACGGCCATCAAAGGCCTTTAGAATCATTGGGGATTGATTTAGAGAAGGAGAACCAAGCGATCTCCAACACTATATGGACATAATACATGTTGAGGCTCCCTCATCAATCACAGTCCGATGAATAGGCCTGCTTTTTACTATCACTGGAATCTGGAAAGCCATTTGATGAGGTAAGCACGATCTACTATTTTCTAGATCAAAAATTATTAGGTTCGAGTCCTGAACGTCAACAACTCCTATAGCCGACAAAAGTAATTTACGCTGTGCTGGACAAGATTGCAGCACCTCCAAAGCCGACATTACTGAGGGTGAACCAGCTAAATCCTCAACAATGTTATAGTTCTGAGCCGCTCTCGCATGTGGATTGAAAGCTGACTTTCAAAGTATACCCTTGGCGGGCGGTTTGATTACCAAGTCTGGATTAGGTTTCTCGATCTGTAGTGGATCGGAACCGCGAGCTGAGGTTGATGGATTAGAATGAGAAGATTCTGCTTATTTACCAACAACAGGACTTTTACTACCATAATTATGCAATCAAGTCGCAATCCTAACATTGGACATCATCAGTATGGGTTCTTCATTGGCACTCGAGGAAGAACCTATCATATTACTATCTTGAGCTAGAAAAGGATCCTTCAAAATAGCAAGCGTTTGGGAACCTTTGACAATCTTCGCAACCTCTGCACGATGAGGGCAGTCTCTTGTAAAATGTTCATCGTTAAAAATGAGACAAAGATAGCGAGGTTTGCATTTTTCATCATTGGATTCCGATTTTTCAGGTTTCTCCTTCGAATTTCTGTCCGTTTTATTCTTCTTCTTTCCTTTCTTCTTTCCACCAGATTTTGATTTGGCTGTAGATGACTCTACAATGTGAATATCGGCGAAAATCTCCACAGAAGAATCTCCTGTCGGGGAATCAAGCAAGGTTATGATAAGAGAAGAATTCTTGGAAGACTTCTTCTTACTTTTAGTGTTAACCATACCAATCATACCGTCGGCGGCATGAGATCCCGAAGGAGTTGCAGCGATTTGATTTTTCCTGGGAAGATCGGGGATTTTCTCGTGTAACGTACCTGACTGAGTATAGACCAAGTCAAGGTACTGTGCTTGAGCAATTACTTGCTCCTCAGTAACAACTCTGGCTTTAGCTACATCTTCAGTGATCTTTGGAAACAAAGATTTTACAGACCACTCAGCCAAGATCTGATCCGGAATAAAAACCTTCACTAAACGTCGTCGACGTCTCCACTCATGAATATGATCTGAAATGTAAGTGGACGTCGATTGCTTTAACGAAGTTAGTAATTCCATGCCATTGTCATATCTGACTGGCAACTGAAAATGAGTTAAAAATGAGGTAGCTAGCTGACTAAAATTATAAAAAGTTCCTCGTAGTAACTCAATGTACCACTTCGCCGCAAGACCAATTAGAGTGCGCTGGAAAAGTCTTAGACGGATTGAATCATCTGAAATGGAGTTAGACGCACACTAGAGGTGATAAGTCATCACATGGTTCGACGGGTCCTCTCCTGATTTACCTTCAAACTTAGGAATGTCACTAGGCAACTTATTCGGCATTGGCGGCCAAAACGGAAGATAATTAATGGGATCATTCGTTAGGCACGACAAGTCAGGCAAGTCCAAAGTTGTGATAAACGGTAACTGACGATTAGGGTCCCTAAAACTCTGGGTCATGAGACCAGCCCCAGAAGGAGGATATCCAGGATAACTAGGAATAGGAATTGCATTTGGGATATTGTATCCTCCCGGAAAACTAGGATTAATCGGACCGTACTGGGGTTGCTGAGGTTATTGATAAGTGTACCCAGGGTACAGTTGATACTGATAGACTGGTTGTTGCACAGGAGGACCAAATTGGTACTGTCCCTGGTACGGTTGATAAGTAAATTGTGGTTGACTTGTGACAACCGTACTTGAACCAGGTTGTCCTACAGGCATCTGAACCGAAGTTTGAATCGTGGATCCAGATGGTGGTAAAGATGTCTGAGGAGTAGATACAGGAACATTAGAAACTGGAGCTGTCGATACTCCAGAAGTAGGTGGGGTAGATTGAACAGATGTTGCGGCAGTTGTAGCAGTCGTTTGAGGCTGAGTACGATGCGTATTAGGCCCAGGCTGAGAAACTACCGAAGGTACAGAAGTTTGAATATTAGACTGGACTAGTTTCTGGGGTGTACCAGAAACTAAGGGTTGTCCAATTTGAGATGACAACTGTACATTTGGCTACAACACCTGTTGAGTTTGCGATGGATCCCACACTATATTCATTCCGGGGTACGGACCCATAACAGGGTGAAAATATTGAGGACCATAACCGGGTTGAGGGTAAGATTGATAATTCAAAGGTACATTTCCCGTTCCTTGAACATATGATTGACCGAAGGGTCGTTGGAAACCTTGGTTCGAGTACTAACCTTGGGGTTGATACCCTTGAGGCACGTACTGATACTGGGGTTGACCTTGAGGTATAAATTGATACTGGGGTTCACCTTGGGGTACATATTGAGTCTGGGGTTGACCTTGAGGAACATACTATGCCGTAGGTATGTATTGTCCTTGAGGTTGCCCCCCAGACGAAAATTGGGTACCTTGAGGTTGCCCCCCAGGCGATAATTGAGGCTGCCCCCCAGGCGGTAACTGGCCACCTTGAGGTTGAGGATTGGGAATAGAACCTGACATCATGAGAATATCTTCTATGCTCAACGGCTTAGTACCATTGCTTCCAGTTAATAACCCTTGCTCAATGGGTTGAGGAGATGCTCCCGAAAAAGTACTAGAAAGTGACTGATACCCAGAGGGAACAGAAGGACCGCCGTAAAAAAGGATTCAGGCGATTGAGTAAACATGGACGATTGCCTTCACATATTTAACGGAGGATAATAACCTCTAGTTGTTGGGTAATAAGGAACACGAGGTGGTGAAAAACTTAACCCTGGTTTTCTAAGAAATTAGTCAAAGAAAGATACCAAGTACTGCTCCTGGGTGGACTGTAAAAAATTGATTCACGCTCCCTTAGCTCAATAACAGGTTGATTTTCAGGGATAGGGATGCCTACTTCTTCTTCCGGAGTAGCAAGTTCTTCAATAGCTTTAAGTCCAGAAGGAAGATCTTGGGTGATTACGCGTTCTAGCCTAGGTGAACCAGGACCACTAGAAGTTGGAGAAGCAAACCCTGATGTCGGAGTAGCACCAAATTCACTTTCGGGCTCAGATATTTCAGGTTCCTCACCTATATCACTAGTAGATGAAAAGCTACCAGTAACTTCGGAAACAGACACTGATTGCGGATTATAATCTGCTACTAAAGCTTGAAAATCAGGGTGTACTACCAAAGAATACTCTCCTTCTTCAGGTGACCCAACTCTACTGTCTTTAGGAGTTACGAGGACTTTTAAACCTTCAAGCTGGCTCGGTGAAAACTCAGGAGGTTGGCCCCGAAGTCTACGGGACTTCCTCGGTAATTCAGCCATGGTTAAAAACATTTAACTACTTCACATGCAAACAAAGTAAAATCTCAATAAAAACCACCTAAAGCCTCTAAAGAACAAAACAAATTTGAATCACACACCTAAAGAATCTAGGAGATAAAACACACACAAATAGTAACTTTCTGTACTGAAAACACTAGTTGGTGATGAAATCCAATGTCGTAGAGTTCAATACAGAAATGGCGGTTGGAACAGTTACCTCGGAAAATTACTTAATGAATAGACTGGCACAAGTTCCTCCACTTAACCATCTCGAGTGAAGAGAACCCCCTAGAAAATCCAAGTGAGTCTAGCCGACGTCTGCTCCAGGTACAGTGGGATCTTCCCACCACTATCACCTCAGGAAGAATCCTAAAGAATATGGCCACTAAGGCTACCAACTGAAACAAATATACCTGGGGGAACAGTCTACGATCCGATACGCACATAAGGGCAGAGTAGCAAGCTCAATCCCCTTGAAGGCTCCTTGACATAATCCAAGGTTTACCAACAAGTGACCCCAGGCTCCTCGACAATGGTTAATCTGAGGTTTACCATTTTTAATACGTGAATATCTGGCGTCGTTCCCAATGAGGAAGGATTGATTCCCACACTGGTTCGGACATGATCTCGTGCTTCTCCTTTAAGAGGAGCTTTCCCCAGAGCATAAATGCAACAATTGGATTTCTTCCCTACCACAAGATACAACTACTTGTTTGTTTTTACTGTCTTGGAGAGTTAATTACTCTCCTACTCCAAGACACTAGCCTAAGCTAAGTTGATGTATCATAGCCCTAGAAATAAAAATGTTGCTAGATCAATTTTACTTTAAGCGTTATTTTTAATTGGTTTTTGTTTAAGTCAAAAGGTGCGGAGATGAAACTCATGGAATGAAGACTCGACTCAAAATCACTAAAAATGCACCTAAGATGATTTAAACAACCTTTTTTCTTCGATGAACTTGTAACTAAGAAAGAGTTTGAGAATGCAAATACTTTGTAAACACAAATATTTCTTAACAAACAAATTAAAAGAAGAGCTTTCGTCCTTTCCAATGCACTCAAAACGAGACAACTAGTTATTTCACAAAAATTTCCCTTTTTCGTTTCAAAGCACTCAACCACTACAAAAAACAAACTTTTTTCCAAAAGAGATTTTTTTTTTTTTATATAAAACACTCAAAACTATGGAAATGACTAACTTTGAGATCTATAAATTATAAAAACCTATTTGAAGTCAAAGCCTACAAGATGTATTTTTTAAGGATGTTTTACTTAGCTAGATGTAAGCTAAGGACCAATTTAAGAAGAATCACAAATCAGTCAAGAACAACCAATTTTGTTTTATTTTTAAAAATGAAAATCCAAACTTCTAAACACAAGATTTTCGAAGTTTTGTAAAGAGAAAACACAAAGCGGATTCCTCAACAAGGGAAGATTTCATAAATGGTCAGACTCATAAGAAGGCTGGTAGACACCAAGGTGATCTGAGGTCCCTACAGCTTCTAAGCTTGGAGCTACTACAAGACCAAAATGAAAAACAAGCCCAACAAGCAAAACTCCTAGGAATTTCACCTAAAACCATAACACCAATGAAATGAACCTAAGGAAAGCTTCTGACAGGTTATATGCAGGTCTGGGAAGTGGATAATAACTTCTAAACAAAAACTAAGCTGACTAACAGAGGAAATCTTAGGTTTTTCAAAATTTTGACAGGGTCCGCAGGCCCACAGTTAACACAGGTGTGGTCCCACTCTGTGCTAAAAGAAAAAGTGCGGATAGGTACGCACTGTGTCAAAAGGCTAGGGTGCGATCCTCTCCCAAAGCTATGAAAAACAAAAAATAACCCTGGATCTACAAACTCTACCCAATTTTACACACAACAAGCCAAAAATAGAAATAAAAACACAGTTTCTCAGGTCAAAGTAAAAACAAGGAAAAAATCAAGTCCCTAGCGGAGTCACCATTTTGTCACACGGAATAAGTCGATCTTGCGGACAAGATAGACCTTCCTAGAATCTAAAGAAGACCTAATGACAAGAAAACCAATAAAACACTATCTTTCTCTAAATATGCTTTTATAAACAAAGGAAAACAAGTGTTTTTAGGCCTACCTTAGGTCCAACGCAAGTTTGTGGAAGCCTCGCTCCTTCGATCCAAATGAGCTCCTTTGTCACAAATCTGCAAACACAAATAAGCAAACAAATTAAATAGCACCTGAAAAGCCAATATCATAAAACATATTTAACATGAAAGTCAAGGAGTTCATGAAACAAATAACATGAGATACTTGTTGAGAAAAATGATTTTAATTGTATTAATTCAAAAGAAGAAGAACTTTACAACCTGTGCCTTGACGCTGTACAAGCTCCTCCCAGGGTCCAGCAAGATATCTCCTCTACTTTGACAAGTTTCACTCTCTTCCCAATGAAGCCAAAAAGGTATGTGATCTCTCCTCTTAAGCTCAACTAGGAAGTCTTAATTTCACCAGCATTTACCCTAAAAAATGTTCAGCTTCTAACCTCCTTAGCAACCAGCCCAATGCCTGAATTTATAGTGTAATGGAGGGAAGTTACTAGGTCCTCCTTCAAAGGGATAAAGCCCTCCTTCAAAGGGATAGCTCCTCTCATCAAGGGATTAGCTCCTTCTCTTTTGATATGCATGAACCACCTAAGAGCGACAAATCCACGTCAAAATTCCTTCTAGAATCATCTAGAATTAACCCAATGTGAGTTTTTTAGAATAAACTTGCGCCTTTTTGACTTTCACAGGGTTCCGCACCCACACCTTTAGGGACAGAGTGGGTAGGTCCGCAGTTTTTGTAAATAGAAGGTGCGGGACCGCAGGTAACAGTGAGAGAAAGTGCGGAACCAAAGTTTCATTGATTTTCAATGTCTTTCTCTCATTTTCAAAGCTTGACTTGAAGAGCTGAGGTCTGAGATTTGCTTAGGAGGATAGTACAAGTGATGATAGACCCATACTGACTACAAATAATCATGTTGACGATATTTTTGTGTAACAGCCTGCTTGGTGGCCTTTTTGTGAATCTTATTTTATTACTGCAGCAAACTATTTAATCAATTCTGAAATTAGAACAACTACCATAATCATCAAAAACAACCTAAACAACAAAGCAAGATTTAATCTAAACAACAGAAATTATTTCATGAATGCAAGAAAAACACATATAAATACAAGAAGGAAGTATTGGGCACTTGGGTTGGGCCGAACCCCAAGAGCTACACTCCCCTTAGAAAGATCAGTTCTGGTTCAAGGCTGAATTCATTTTCATTGATCAAAAAATACTAGTCATATCACAAAACTGTTTACAGAAAGAGCTCGAAAATGAGCTGAATGCAGAGCTGCACTAAAGTACGAAAATACACTGTTCAATAGCTGAAATATAACTAAAATCTAACTAAACTACTAAGCACCTAAGCCCTCCTATTTATACAACTGGGGACTCCCAACAATCCTCCTAAAATTAAGGAACTCGACTTCCTAGAACTGAAGATAACAACAGTCCTACATGACTTGCTCGGTTGCCCCTTGGAATTTCTGATGGAGAATTTGACGTAAGGGTTCATAAATGAAGGGGACACTGTCCTACAAATCCTCTCCCTTGTTCTTCCATGAATTTGGCTATCAAATGCTCATTAAACCTTGATTTTGTCTCAAAATTGACCAAAAATCTGCATAAAGCACACATTAGACTTTTTGACATAATGACTAACCTAATTCACTCTATTAGCATAAATATAATAAAAAACATGGAATAAACTAATGTCAATGGTGGATTAAGTCGAATTAAGAGGCAAAATGAGCCCATATAATTACCCATTTCTGGGGCTCATCATCACCCCCCTACTCAAGGTGTTGCTCATCCTCTGAGTAACTAATCTATCTCTTCATCTTTGATGGCCCTGGTGACCTCCCTATCACCCCAAGCTTCTGGTGTGTTCTACTCATGTGTGCCATAAAATTCTGCCTTCTCTACTTTAGTCTTTTTCTTCTCTATTTCAGGTTCTTCTTTCTCATCTTCTGTTTTGATTTCCTCCTCTATTTCAAGTTCTTCTTTCTCTATTTTGCTCTTTTCCACTTTTTTTGTTTCCTCCTCATCTTCCTCTGCAATATTTTTAAAAATATCCCAGGCTATGAAGGCGTTCTTGGCAACTTGACCTAGTGGTTTTTTGTTCTATGCTCCAGGGGAGTCCAAGTGGGAGGCTTGTAATCCTGCTGATAAACTCCGGTGTAAGTTCTATGGTTAAACCCCTAAAACTGACTGTGGCATGAGTTTTTAATGAGGTTTTAAAGACAATAAAAATTCCTCCATGACTTCCTCATCATACCCATGAAATTTTTCAAAGAAAGGCATCCAATTTTCCCTGGTAAAGAGGGCTACCACTTTTGGGTGTTCATGCAATTTGTTGGAGTTCAAAGGCTCGTTTCTCATAAAACCTCTTGGCATGGTGTTTAGTGACCTCTGAAAATACTCAGGTGAGGAAGAAAGCAACAACTTTCAGAACTGGAAACAAAGGAATAGCTGATGTTTGTCTTTCTGAAAGTAGAGAGGGAATTTCTCGTGTTCTTATTTTTTTCACCACATCAATTTTGCAATTTTTTCCCTCCCTTCAAACTGTTTTCACCTTGAATTTACTTCTTGGATTTTGGAGGAACTTCAATATTTTGACAGAACAGAGAATATATAAAACAATGTTTTTTTTTTCCACACAGAGTAAACAGACTTTGGCAAATTCGTTTTTTTTCACAGGCTTGATTTCTATAGTTTCATCCCCTTTTTTTGTTACAGAAGAATGTGAGGAAGAAACAGACAGATTTTGAATGCAGAGAAGAAAATGAAGGGACTGTGTAGAACTCAGAAAAACACATGCAGACTTTTCAGCTTCCCTTTCCTTTCTCTTTTTCAACCCAATGCTCTACTTTTAACCCACCACCTTGTATAGATATATCGTATGTAGAGTGGGTTTCTGAGCCTACCTCAATTCAGCTTGAATTTTGACAAAAATTCTGGATTTTCCTTCTGCAGAGCTACTCTCTAGCCTTCCTGTAGAACTGTTACAGCTTCCTGTAGAATGCCGATAGCAGAAAAATGATAGAGAACAATGGTTTTGAGGCTATGGAGGTGGTATAGAGCTTGTTGCAGCTACAAGGATGATGATAAAATGGAAACAAACGTGGTGAATGAGTTAGAGGCAGAGTACTTATGTTTTCTATGAAATATTTCCGCTGATGGTGAGCTGGAAAAATGTGCGTTGGCATTATTTGGACTGTTGGTCCCTACTGCAGTGCCATCATGAGACTTTACGCTTTCTGCCTATAATAACTTCCCATTATCTGCGTCAGAGTTCAAAACATATACCATTACCTGGTTTTTTAGATTTCCCATGAGTTGACTAGACACGTGTGCTATATGATTTCTGGTTGAGCGATGTAAGACTAGATGAGGTGTTGTCTGAACTGGACGAGGGTGGCCAGTTAACTAGCCACCAATCTCGCTTAATCACAACCATTTCACTATCCATGCAGTTTTTAAATTACATTCATGCAATAGAGGAACAGTTTTAGTCACTTACCTAGAAGTCGAATGCGTTTGCCATGAGGTGTTGTGGCCTTTCCTTCTGCTACATGCCTTTGCTTCTGTGGATGCATGCTTGTCTGGTTGCTGATATATGGCTATTTTTGTTGTGTAGGTATCCTCTGGTTGGATTTGATCTTCAGGAGTCTGCTTCAACCTTCAGATTTGCACCCTCATGCTGCTGATGTTGGATTTTTGTAGGACAACGACTTGTTTTGTCCATAGCTCCCAAATGGCAGACTGGATTGACTTGAAATTTTCTAATCATGTTTCCATCATCATTATGCACCTCCCATAGAAAAATTGTGGTCAATGGATGCATGGATTTGGAGAAAAATAGAAAATGGCTGAAGGTGATGGAGGCTGATTTCTCGGAAATCGTGCACTGGAATTGGTTGAAATTGCTTGGGCATGTTACTATCACCCATATGCTTTTCCCCATGAAATAGGTTTTTAAATGGATGGATGGATATGGAGAAAATTCAAAAATGGTTGAAGGTGATGGAGGCTGATTTCTTGGAAAGCGTGCATTGGAATTGGCTGAAATTACTTGGGCATGTCGCCATCATCCCTATACAACTCCCCATGAAACAATTTTTTAAATGGATGCACAGTTTTCAAGTGAGAGAAAAAACAAATTTCTGCTCTATGTATTTTTGTATCAGAGCATTCTGCAGTTTTTGCACAGTACGAAAAAATGAGCTTGGGCTGTAATGCAGACTTGGAATTGATGGGAGAGGTTTGAAGATTGCAGGGGGATTTATAAACCCTTTATGAAGCTTCCGAGTTCGCCAAACTACTTTTGAAGTCCATTTCTAGTTCTCTGTAATTTCTACAGGAGCTTCCTGTAGAAAACACAGTTTTCAGAGAAGAAGCACAGTGAGGTGGAAAGAATGTCAAGAATGATGGAGAAGGGTCAGGGAAGGTAGGATAGGTGCTGTTATTAATTTCAGAGCTTTCTTTGCACCTGCTACTGCTTCCTAAAGTTCTCTTGCAGACCTGCAATACAACTGGAAATTCATTTTTCTTTTTTCTTTTTCTCTTTTTTTTGAAAACAACTAGGGAGCCTCAAAGAGGTTTTCACCCTAACTGCTTGCCCTAGGTGCCTCCAAGGGAGGCTTTCACCCAGGGATCTTATTCTCTTTTTCTTTTCTCTTTTTTCCAACCCATTGACTACCTCGTGGAGGTTTTCAATCAATGAGCCAATTTGTGGCGCCTCCGAGGAGGTTTTCACCTTAGATTTTTATTTTTCTCTTATTTTTCATTTTTTCTCTTATTTTTTTCTTTTTTTTCTCTACCCTACCCTACTTGAAAAAAAAAATCCATTTCAAGTATAATAATACTTCCAATGGATCCATGTGCACATCAAGATGATAGACAAAATGATGTGGAGGCCTGAATTGCATGTTTTGATAGGTATCCAAATTTCAGAGACCAAATGATTTGACTTTGAAGGGATCAGGCATGGTTGAGGAAGAGAGTGATGTTGCACCTTAGTGACCGTCTGGAACCATATCTCAATATAGCTATGATGTCCTTGGATTTTCTGCTGATTTGGATCATTGTTCATGTCTTCTTCTACCATGACCTTCATATATTCCTCTTTTTGCTGATTCTTCTCTTGAATACATGGAGGATTTGATGGTAACCATGAGGGAGCTCTCTTGATCTTTGATTTGGATGTCTTCTCTTCATCAAGTGCACCCCATGGTCCTTTGATCTCCTCTTTTGAATCTTCTTTTGTTGGATGTGGTCCTTCAATGCTATCAATATAATCTCTTTTTTGCAATACTCTTCCTGAGCTATGGTGAATATCATTGAGCTCAAGAGGAGTTGTTTGGAAGTGTTGTACCTAAGCTTTGCACTTGGGTTGAGCTACTCCAATGTGCGGATTTGGAAATGGTGGTTCCACACTATATACTTGCTGGGCCTGTTTGTTATTCGGCTTCAGATTCTGTTGAGTATGTACTTGAGGTTTCCTTGGAGGAGCAGGAGGTAATGGTTGCGGTTGAGCAGGTGGTGGAAGTAAAGGAGTGGGAGGAGAGTTGTACTGGGGCCTCCACCCCTGATGAGGTGCATTCCATTGAGGCTGTGGTTGAGCATAGGGGTGAAATGGATGATTAGCTGGTTGAGCATGATATTGAGGAGGATATGACCAAGGAAGGGGTGTGGACCAGGAAGGATGAGTAGTGGGGCCCCAAGAAGGTATGAATGTGACTTGGTTGGGGTTGTAGTATGCCTGAGATGTCCCTTGCATCCCCTTCTGGTATGGTCTAGGTCCATCTGGCCTCCTTTGGTTTATGAAATAGAGTGGTTCAGTGGTGCCTTTGGCCCTCTAATATGCAACTTTAATTCCGGGCAAGGAAGGGCACTGATTCGTAGAATGGTCTTCTTCACAGACAAAACACACTTCTATGGAGTGCAATGGACATTCGTTCCTAGGATGCTTTCTAGTGCACCTAGGACAAAAGATGGCCAAAGCCCTCTCTTCTTCCTGTTGTATTCTTTTGATATGCATGGCAATAGTCTGTCTCATCTCGCTTTTGAAATCTTCCATCTGATTTGCAAATTCACCTCTAAGGGATGAGTTGGAAGAAAAGGTACTACTCCCAACATTTTTGTTTTCAGCCATGGGCTCCAGAGGAATGTTTTCTTCTTCTTCTTCCCCTATAGGTTCTTCAAATATGTCTAGTTGTTACCTAACGGTGTTTCTTAATTGCAGCCACCAAAGAAGAGAAAAGGTTGGCTGTGTGAAGCAGTGGGGGTGTTGCGCAAACATTTTTCTGAATTCTCTCTACTCCTACGAGGCATGAAAGGAAATCTTTTTGGTTGATTTTTGTTTTTTTTTTTTTTCTTCTTGTACCTGCAAAATTGAAATTGATTGAACAACAAATTGCAACGAACTAAAATAAACCTTGCTGAAATGAAAATTGCAAAATTGAAATGAAAGCAAGAAATGACTAATCTATTTTGTTGAAATGAAATTGGAGTATTGAAATGAAAGCATGAAATGTCTAATTTACGCTTGCTGAAATGAAATTGCGGAATTGAAATGAAAGCAGGAAATGTCTAATTTATGCTTGCTAAAATGAAATTGCAGAATGGAAATGAAAGCAAGAAATGACTAATCTATGCTTGCTGAAATGAAATTGTAGAATTGAAATGAAAGTAGGAGATATCTAATCTACTTTTGCTGAAATGAAATTGCAGAATTGAAAGGAAAGCAGGAAATGACTAATCTATGTTGCTGAAATGAAATTGCAAAATTGAAATGAATGCAGGAAATGACTAATTTACGCTTGCTGAAATGAAATTGTAGAATTGAAATGCTAATCTACGCTTGCTGAAATGAAATGAAAGCAGGATATGTCTCATCTACTTTTGCAGAAATGAAATTGTAGAATGGAAATGAAATAACTACTCTAATCTTGCTGAAATAAACTACTTAGTAGAATGTTGCAGTAGAAAATAGAAGAAAAGCAGTAATCACAAATACTCTGATGCTACCCTGGCAATGGTGCCAAAAAGAGTGGTGAGCTTCAGTATTGCAGCAATAATGCTGCAACTCCTAGAGCTCCCTTCTTTACTTTTATCAAAATGGTAGTTCGTAACAAACTTGGAAGTGACGGTGCTGTATGCACAAGTACTAGCTCTTACTGCAGGCTGTCACTTGATCAGCTGGCACAAGTTTGCCAGGAGCTTAAGCCAACTTATATGAGTTCTTAGAAGAATCTTTTAGCTGTGATGGAAGAAAACTAACTCAAAGGAGGCTATTCTACTTGCAGAAAGAAGATGAAAACTAAAAGAAAATGCAAACCCTAGCAAACCCTAGTTTTACCCAGTATCCCTAATTTTGCAAGAAAAAGAGATGAAACTACTAAAATAGATGCCATGGACTACTATCACGGTAAAATGCATGTACTTAAGCTACTTCTAAAGGAAAATGTGGAAAAATCATCTTTTTGTACTTTTGAGCAATTTTATGCAGATTTATTATGCTTGTGTTTTAACTATCTGTGACAGTGCAGGGGTTTGGTGGCAAAGGGAGATGGAGTTAGCTATTGCAGATGATGAGGAAGGTGTGGAGAGGACCTAAGGAGTCCCTAGCACCCTTTTGGAGATTTCTATTGTGATCAGACTTTGAAAAATCACTCGCAGGAACTTCTACAAGAAGTTCTACAAGAGCAGGCCGAAAGTGATTTTTGAAGGGTTGGAGGAGGAAAAATGGTGGGAAAAAGGAAATGAAGGTTGGATGAGGATTTTAAAGGGTCTAGGACTTTTTCAATTAAGATCAAAGGTGGAGGAGATGGTTGGAGTTGTTCAAAAGACAAGAAAGCTATTTTGCACGAAAACATAGAAATTAGGGCTGTTTGGGAAAGTGTGGAGAATGAGTGGAGAAAACCTTGAGAGATGGACTAGAGTAGGTTGGGTGATGAAAGGATGATAAGCTGGAATGGCATTCAAGTGAGCTACACACTTGCTTCTAAAAAATAATTGAAGAAAAATTAAAAAAACAAAGTTTTACCTAATTTAACCTAATTCTGCCCTAAAAACCAGAAAAGTTTTGAACAGAACTTTATGGACATGAAATGATGCAAGAAAACCATAGAAATTGAATAAGAATAGATCTAATCATGTAAATACAACTAAAATTTATTTCTCCAACTCGAAATCTCTCACTAACAATTGCATTGGTAAGCAAAAACAGTGTTTTGGTGGTAGCAAGAGTGCCTTGGTCTCAATTCATGGTCCCACAAAGGGAGAAAGGAGATCAAGGCCTGCTTGGTGGCCTTGTTGTGAATCTTCTTTTACTGCTGCAACAAACTATCTAATCAATCCCGAAATTAGAAAAACTACCCTAATCATTAGAAACAACCTAAGTAACAAAGCAAGATTTAATCTAAACAACAGAAATTATTTCATGAATGCAAGAAAAACACATATAAATACAAGAAGGAGGTACTGCGCACTTCGATTGGACCCAACCCCAAGAGCTACAACCCCCTTAGAAAGATCAGTTATGGTTCAAGGCTGAATTCATCTTCATTGATCAAAAAATACTAGTCATATCACAAAATTGTTTACAGAAAGAGCTCGAAAATGAGCTAAATGCAGAGCTGCACTAAAGTGAGAAGATAGACTATTCAATAGCTAAAATCTAACTAAAATCTGACTAAACTACTGAGCACCTAAGCCCTCCTATTTATAAAACTGGGGTCTCCCAACAGTCCTCCTAAAATTAAGGAACTTGGCTTCCTAGAACTGAAGATAACAACAGTCCTACTTGACTTGCTCAGCTTCCCCTTGGAATTTCTGATGGAGAATTTGAGGTAAGGGTTCATAAATGAAGGGGACACCCTCCTACAAATCCTCTCCCTTTTTTTTTCCATGAATTTGGCTGCCAAATGCTCATTAAACCTTTTATTTTGTCTCAAAATTGACCAAAAATTTACATAAAGCACACATTAGGCTTTTTGGCATAATGACTAACCCAATTCACTCTATTAGCATAACTATAATAAAAAAACATGCAATAAACTAATGAGAATGGTGGATTAAGTCGAATTAAGAGGTAAAATGAGCCCATATAATTACCCATTTATGGGGCTCATTAGTATAGTAGCTCGAAGGTTTTGATTGAATTTTGTTGGTGTTTTGCTAGATCAAGAGGCGTTTGGCAGTTTAGGTCTGGGAAATTAGGTCAGAAATGCAGGGTGTTCTATGGGGTATGGTAGGCATAGGATTTAGCACCATAGGCTTGATGATTTGAGGTGTTTAAGACTAGTAAGGAGCTAAGAAGGTCATGTGACAATCATGGATCCTTCTTAAATAGTATAAAACATGAAATGTTGACCGATTTCCTAAGGTAGAGCATTAATATAATGGATTCTACCTATCAAAGTTGAAAGCATTCAACTAGAAGCAATGTAATGAATGATGGCATACACAAAAAATGTAAACAAATGATCACAAAAGAAGAAACTGTACTAAAACTCCACACCACAGGGATCCCATAAAAATAGCTGCAAATCTTATTAATCTCCTTACCAAACTACTTACAATGATGTACAATAAAGCTCTGAGCATCCAACTGAGTCCGACTCATTACAAAGAGAATGAAGAGGAAGATATAGACATGATTTAAACCTCCTCCCATCCTCAGGGGTCAAATCCCCAAGATGAGGAGCTAATCTAACTAATACTGAACAAGAAACAGCAATATAGGCATCACTAACAACTTGCCTCTAAAAGTGAAAAACTAATTCATTTGGGCTCAAACTAACTCCTAAGAAATGAATCTACCCTCTATCACTATTTTTCTATCATAATTACATGCCAAGTCATCATTTACAATGGCAAATAATCCACCATGAGATAGAATCCATGATTATAGTCAAAAACTAGAAAAATAGCAACCCTGAGCAAAAACTATGAAAAGCGCAGTGCCAGTGGGCAAAAGCGAAGTGCCACTTTCAGGTCCCTTTTGGAGACCTCCCTGGAATCAAAATTGAGCCCATGATATCTCATTGGAAAGGTATTCAAGTCCACCTTCCAGAACACCTAAAATATATACATTTGGAGCTCATTTGACCCCTCCAAACTTGATTCTCCCAAGACTGAATATGTGTGTCCAAAAAGTGGCAGAAAGGTCATTTTTAGGGTGCTTTTTGAGCTTTTGGTGGACCAGTTCTACCCCAAAACTTCTGAAACTTGCTAGGGTTCATGTGCTCATCCTTATAAATCCAAAAGTGTAAGCCATTTCTTCAATGGGTTCCCCCATCGGTGGTGCACTTTTGGGCAGTTATTTTGTGTAATGAAATTCAAAATCGCAAATGACAAAATTTGTTCAAAACCTACCCAAAATTAGTGTGAAGCACCACCATCATGTGCTTTGATGAGCCAAGGAGTCTTCAGCCAACATTCTAAGTCTATCATCCTATTTCTTGCCTTTCAAGACCCGCCTTAGCCTATCTTTCATTCTCTTCACCCTCATGTTACAAATATTGTTTCGAGTCTTATAATGATAGGCCATGTGTCTGATCATCTGATTATCCTTATTGGCCTGCTGTAGTAGCTTCTCAGGGTGAAAGTTGACTCTTTCAAGCCAAGTCTCCCTATCATTTTCAATATCCTACTCAATATGGGTCAAAGTGACTTGTGCCTCTTTGCCACTTTGTCTTTTCATCTTGAGCATTTCTAGCTCCATGAGGACTTTCTTGTCACTCAATTGCTTGTTTTCTTGCTCCAAATATGTGATGCCATATTTGGCTTTTTCCAAATTGTCTGCCAAAGCTTGTACTTGAGCTTCCCTTTCTTGTATGATGATATCTTTGATGGTTCCTTTGTCTTGAGCCTCGAAGTCAATGATATCAACTCCGTGATGAGTATAATGCTGCTTCGGCTCATCTTGCCCAGTCAAGTCAAAATCTCTTTTCTCCTCATCATCATCCGGCATATTTTCCTTTTCTTTGTGTAGTAGTTGCACCTGTACTTGTTGTACTGAAGAAGAAGGCAAAGCCCCTTCCACATCTTGTGGAGCTAGCATTTTCCTATGAGATGAAGAAGAAGGAAAGGCCCCTTCCACATCTCGCGGAGAAAAAACTTGCCTATCTGCTGCAAATAATATCCTAATGCCCCTCTGATATGTCATGAAAATAGGCACCTCAGTAGTTCTTGTCTCCTTCGCGTCGTCATTTATATTAGCTGGGCTAGAAGGTCCTCCTGCTTCTTGAGGCACTGGTGGAGGAATTTGAGGACCCCTGAATATCTCATACTAACAGCATCTCCCTATATCAAATAATTCCAGCCCCTGATCAATTGAATGAGTGGTCTTTTTATAGGTGAGTGAAGGAGGTTAGGCCACTAATGGTGATCATGAATGCCCTCCCAATTTAGGATTTAGTTCCATGGCGGAAGGAATAAAGGGATTGATGTTCCTTAACTCCCTCCCTCATCCAAATACAAACCCAAAGGAGTGGATAGCATTGAGAAACTTCTAGAGGCATCCAATGGATAAGGAATATTTCAAACCCTCATGGAAATTCACTCAAATTCTCTTAGCGCAGGCCAAAGAGGGACCAAGTTCACTGCAATGCACACTCGAAATGTATTGGTTGCATTACAGTGCACCCTTATAAAAGCCTTCCTGCGCTGATCTCTTTAGGGGCAGTTTTTGGATGAATTTTGTCATGGAATATCCTAGGAAGCAAGCATGATGATGGTCGACTTCATTACGGCATGAAAAAACTAAATTAGGGTTTGATGGACCCTAATAGTATTGATCTAGAAGTTGGGGTTGATGTGCCCAAATTGATCTGTAACAAGTAGCTAGAATTTGAGGACGAGGGTCCAGGGAAAACTGAGGGGGAATAATGGACACCTGAGACAAGGAAGCACTTGTTGATTTATCAATATCCTCATACAGGTAGTGCGGTGAAATAGCCAGCCCCAGGAGTATCTGAGGCATTAATCATGTCTACAGGGCCATCACAAATGCAGCTAGAAGAACGTCTTCTACATAAATGGTTAGAATAATTAATCATGGGGCACAACAACAATAAAAATGCTAAAACAGACACCACTACCACCACCTTTGAGTTCCCAATTAGGAATATCAGAGGTGGAGCTCCTATGAAAAGTATTCCTCTATCATCCTTACCATTCTTTCAGGGGATTACTATGGAATATCCAGATACATTTCTATTTGATTTTGATGTCTTGTGTAGAAGTTATGATTATACAATAGATGCTCAGGAGTTAAAGCTATTTCATGCTACCTTAAAAGGAGCAGCCTTGAGATGGTTCATGGGATTAGGCCCCGCTTCCATTTCAACGTGGAATGATATGAAGGAGATTTTCTTGTCAAAGTACCAGAACTATTGTAGGACTAGGGACTTACGTGAAGAGATGTTTAGAATGATAGAGAAGGAGGAAGAAATCCTGGAGGATTATGTGTTACGGTTCTGTTATCACTTGGATTGAACCTTAGGCTAAAGGGAGGCAATGCCAGGGTAACGACAAACCATGCTTAGCCAAGTAACTAACCCTACTAGGCCGGGAGAGGGCTCTCTCCATAAGGATCCCAGTCAATATGACTGGATCAGGTAAAGGATTTTAGTCTAGGTATATGGTGAGCTCTAGTATTTCAGCAATAATGCAGCAACTCCTAGAGCTCCCTTCTTTACTTTTATCAACCCGGTAGTTCGTAACAAACTTGGAAGCGACGGTGTTGTATGCACAAGTACTAGCTCTTACTGCAGGTTGTCACCTGATCAGCTGGAACAAGTTCACTAGGAGCTTAAGCCAACTTCTATGAGTTCTCAGAAGAATCTTTTAGCTATGATGGAAGAAAACTAACTCAAAGGAGGCTATACTACTTGCAGAAAGAAGATGAAAACTAAAAGAAAATGCAAACCCTAGGAAACCCTAGTTTTACCCGCTAACCCTAATTTTGCAAGAAAAAGAGATGAAACTATTAAAATAGATGCCATGGACTAATATCACAGTAAAATGCATGTACTTAAGCTACTTCTGAAGGAAAATGTGGAAAAATCATCTTTTTGTACTTTTGAGCAATTTTATGCAGATTTATTATGCTTGTGTTTTAACTATCTGTGACTATGCAGCGGTTTGGTGGCAAAGGGAGATGGAGTTGGCTATTGAAGATGATGAGGAAGGTGTGGATGGAATCTAAGGAGTCCCTAGTACCCTTCTGGAGATTTCCATTGCAATCAGACTTCGAAAAATCACTCGCACGAACTTGTACAGGAAGTCTGTAGGGGACCTATAGGAAATTCTACAGGAATTTCTACAGGAGCACGCCAAAAGTGATTTTTGAAGGATTGGAGGAGGAAAAATGGTGGGAAAAAGGAAATGAAGGTTGGATGATGGTGTTAGAGGGTCTAAGACTCTGTCAATTAATATCAAATGTGGAGGAGATGGTTAGAGTTGTTCAAAAGATAAGAAAGCTATTTTGCACAAAAACATAGAAATTAGCGCTATATGGGAAAGTGTGGTGAATGAGTGGAAAAAACCTTGAGAGATGGACTAGGGCAGGTTGGGTGATGAAAGGATGATAAGCTGGAATGGCATTTGAGTGAGCCGCACACCTGCTTCTAAAAACTGATTCAAGAGGAATTAAAAAAATAGAGTTTTACCTAATTTAAGCTAATTCTGCCCTAAAAACCAGAAAAGTGCTAAACAGAACTTTATCGACAAGAAATGATCCAGTAAAACCATAGAAAATGAACAAGAACAGATCTAATCATCTAAATACAACTAACATTTATTTCTCCAACTGGAAATCTCTCACTAGCAATTGCATTGGTAAGCAAAAACAGTGTTTTGGTGGTAGCAAGAGTGCCTTGGTCTCAATTCACGGTCCCACAAAGGGAGAAAGGAGATCAAAGCCTGCTTGGTGGCCTTTTTATGAATCTTCTTTTATTACTGCATCAAACTATCTAATTAATCCTAAAATTAGAACAACTACCATAATCATCAAAAATAACCTAAGTAACAAAGCAAGATTTAATCTAAATAATAGAAATTATTTCATGAATGCAAGAAAAACACATATAAATACAAGAAGGAGGTACTGGGCACTTGGGTTGGGCCCAACCCCAAGAGCTACAGCTCCCTTAGAATGATCAGTTCTGTTTCAAGGCTAAATTCATTTTCATTGATCAAAAAATACTAGTCATATCACAAAACTGTTTATAGAAAGAGCTCGAAAATGAGCTGAATGCAAAGCTTCACTAAAGTGAGAAAATAGATTGTTCAATAGCTAAAATGTAACTAAAATCTAACTAAACTACTGAGCACCTAAGTCCTCCTATTTATACAACTGGGGACTCCCAACAGTCCTCCTACAATTAAGGAACTCAGCTTCCTAGAACTAAAGATAACAATAGTCCTACTTGACTTGCTCGGCTGCCCCTTGGAATTTCTGATGGAGAATTCGAGGTAAAGGTTCATAAATGAAGGGGACACCCTCCTACAAATCCTCTCCCTCGTTCTTCCATGAATTTGGCTGCCAAATGCTCATTAAACCTTTGATTTTGTCTCAAAATTGACCAAAAATCTGCATAAAGCACACATTAGACTTTTTGGCATAATGACTAACCTAATTCACTCTATTAGCATAAATATAATAAAAAACATGCAATAAACTAATGAGAATGGTGGATTAAGTGAAATTGAGAGGCAAAATAAGCCCAGATAATTACCCATTTCTGGGGCTCGTCAGTATGGTAGCTTGAAGGTTTTGATTGAATTTTGTTGGTGTTTTTCCAGATCAGGAGGAGCTGGGTAGTTTAGGTCTAGAAAAATAGGTTAGAAATGCAGGGTGTTCTATGGGGTAAGGTAGGCATAGGCTTTAGCACCTTAGGCTTGATGATGTGAGGTGTTTAACACTAGTGAGGAGATAAGAAGGGCATGTGACAATCATGGATCCTTCTTAAATAGTAGAAAACATGAAATGTTGACTAATTTCCTAAGGCAGAGCACTGATACAATGGATTATACCTATCAAACTTGAAAACATTCAAATAGAATAAATATAATGAATGATGGCATACATAAAACATGTAAAAAAATGATCACAAAAGAATAAACTGCACTAAAAATCCATACCACAGGGATCCCATAAAAATAGCTGCAAATCTTATTAATCTCCTTGCCAAACTGCTTACAATGATGTACAATAAAGCTCTCAGGATCCAACTGAGTCCAACCCATTACAAAGAGAATGAAGAAGAAGTTATAGACATGATTTAAACCTCCTCCCATCCTCAGGGGTCAAATCCCCAAGATGAGGAGCTAATCTAACTAATACAAAACAAGAAACAGGAATATAGTTATCATTAACAACTTGCCTCTAAAAGTGAAAAACTAATTCATTTGGGCTAAAAAACTCATGAGCAATGAATCTACCCTCTATCAGTATTTTTCTATCATAATTACATGCCAATTCATCATTTACAATGGTAAATCATCCACCATGAGATAAAATCCATGATTATAGTCAAAAACTGGAAAAATAGAAACCCTGAGCAAAAACTGTGAAATGTGCAGCACTAGTGGGCAAAAGTGAAGCGCCACTTTTAGGTCCCTTTTGGAGGCCTTCCCGGCATCCAAATTGAGCCCATGATAGCTCATTGGAAATTTCTTCAATTCTACCTTCCAGAACACCTAAAATATCTACATTTGGAGCTCATTTGACCCCTTCAAACTTGATTCTCCCAAGACTAAATCTGTGTGTCCAAAAAGTGGCAGAAAGGTCATTTTTAGGGTGCTTTTTGACCTTTCAGTGGACCAGTTCTACCCCAAAAATTCTGAAACTTGCTAGGGTGCATGTCCTCATCCTTCTAAATCCAAAATTGTAAGCCATTTCTTCAATGGGTTCCTCCACCGGTGCTGCGATTTTAGGCATTTTTTTGTGTAATGAAATTCAAAATCTCAAATGACAAAATTTGTTCAAAACCTGCCCAAAATTGGTGTGAAGCACTACCATCATGTGCCTTGATGAGCCAAGGAGTCTTCAGCCAACATTCTAAGTCTATCATCCTCTTTCTTGCCTTTCAAGACCCGCCTTAGCCTAGCTTTCATTCTCTTGACCCTCATGTTACAAATCTTGTTTCGAGTCTTATAATGATAGGCCATGTGTCTGATCATCTGATTATCCCTGTTGGCCTACCGTAGTAGCTTCTCAAGGTGTAAGTTGACTCTTTCAAGCCAACTCTCCCTATCATTTTCAATCTCCTACTCAATAGGGGTCAAAGTGACTTGTGCCTCTTTGCCACTTTGTCTTTTCATCTTGAGCATTTCTAGCTCCATGAGGACTTGTTTGTTACTCAATTTCTCATTTTCTTGCTCCAAATATGTGATGACATATTTGGCCGTTTCCAAATTGCCTGCCAAAGCTTGTACTTGAGCTTCCCTTTCTTGTATGATGATATCTTTGATGGTTCCTTCATCGTGATCTTCCAAGTCAATTATGTCAACTCCATGATGAGTATAACGTTGCTCCGGCTCATCTTGCCCAGTGAAGTCAAAATCTCTTTCCTCCTCATCATCATCCGACATATTTTCCTTTCCTTTGTACAACTGCTGCACCTATACTTGTTGTGCTAAAGAAGAAGGCAAAGCCCCTTCGACATCTTGTGGAACTAGCATTTTCCTACGAGATGACGAAGAAGGAAAGGCCCCTTCCACATCTCGTGGAGAAAACACTTGCCTATCTGCTACAAATAATATCCTAGTGCCCCTCTGATATGTCATGAAAACAAGCACCTCAGTAGTTCTTGTCTCCTTGGCCTCATCATCTGTTTTATCTGGGCTAGAAGGTCCTCCTGCTTCTTGAGGCATTGGTGGAGGAATTTGAGGACCCCTGAATATCTCATGAAAAATGAAGGTCTCCCAAGGGATGTTAAGGAGACTAAGATGATGAAGCACAATGATCTTGATCAGGGAGTAATGATAAAGGTTGCTCATCTGTTGAGGGTAAGGCTTCCTTTAGATAATAAAAGCCATATTCTCAATACTCCTGAACAAGTAATAAGGAATGTTTAACATCCTCACCCTAGTAAAATGAATGAGGAACCTAATATGATAAGTATACAGCTTAGAGTAATGACCCTCACAAGTGAAATACTTCATGATGATTTTCATCATGGGGACATACTTGTTCTCAAGAAACTTAAAAGGAAACAACGTCTTCACCTAATTTTTGTACTGGGGTTTGATATAAGGTTCATAATAGTACTCATCTAGATATTGGCACTTGAACCATTCTCCCCTACATTAGGAATCCTGGTAGCATCTGCAATAATAGAAGATGAAATGGTGAAAGTTACCACAGCAAGAGTCACCCTGTTGTCATGAAGGTGTGCTGCAAAAAGCCTAGTGAGCTCTGGGTGATATTGCACTCTCTCAACCTGTTCACAAAATTCATAGTAGCCAAGGTACCTGAAGCATGTGACATCCAACTCTGAGGCCTACAATTCCCTAAGGTTTGACAGTTCTTCTCTAATAACCCTGCCTCCTTTGTGTGTTTTTTTGGTTGCATGGCTCCATCAATTGAGGTATCACTCGTTATGTTCTCCTCCTCATATTCTTGGTCTTCTAGGTCCATATTTTCAAGGTTGAGGTGTTTGGGAATGAGGAATGAGGGGATGGAAAATGGGCTTGCAACTAGGAAATGAATGGAAATGAGAAGAAGGGATTTGTGCCTTGAGCTCTTGGGAAAAGAGACAAAAGGGAAAGTGAAGGAAAAGTGGGAAAAAGGGAAAAGGGATAGGATGATTTTAGGACTGTAGGATTGGGTGTTGAGGGGAGTAGGAAGGATTTAGGGTTTAGGTAGAATTAGGGAGAATTTTAGGGTTTTTAGGGTTTCAATATTACAAATGACCAATGATGCTTTAATCTTTGATTTAGCAACTCAAAACCAAGATGCAGGAATGTACTTACTTATAAGAAGGGAGAGAAAAACAAATTTGAAGCCTGCTAGAAGATTTGGGGGTGTTTGGTCACTTCTGGGAAAAGTGCAGTGTTATAGACATTTTTGTGCCTTACAGCTATAAGCATGAAATGTCCATAAACCAAGGGATCCTAAGTCCATAAAAGTGTTGTTCCGACCCCTAAAGGAACAAGGTCAACAAATTACAGCTTCTCCCAGAAGTTCTCCATGAGAAAATGCTCAGAATTAGTCAAATCAGGATCATTTCAGCTGCCCCACTGGCTAGCTGTGTTGCATAGCACCCAAGTACACTATCTAGGTGCGTTGCAACGCACCTAAATGCACTATCAGGGTGCGTTGAGCGGGAAATGACAAATGGCAGTGCCATTCCGCGAGGTGGAAAGATAATGGAAGCTTCCAGAATCTTCTCCAATGACACTTGCCTCACTAAATTCGACCAAGGATGAGTAAGAGGCTCTCAGTCTCCAAGTGGAAGCAAGAACTGACAGAGAGAAGCCACTAATCAATTCATGAGCTGACTCATCCTCCTTGCATAAATCTATATATGGATCCCTCATCCCAGAGATCCGGGGGCTGGAATTTTGTACATTGCAAAGAATTGCTGTTGGTTTTGAGATAGATATCAGAGTATTGGGTGATTTATGCTTTGTTGGAGGTGAAGAGGGGCTTCTTTGCTGGGAGGTTGATGCTGGATCAGGAATCATCAGTTGTAACTCCTCCTGGATCTTCTTGTTATATCAATAAAACTATTTGAGCTTCTCCTACATGCTTGTGTATCATTGATACTTGTTACATTTGTATGTTTAGCTTAAATCTGATCCTAAGCTTTTTATGAATATAGATCCATGTCTTTTTGTAGTTTTCTTCTTCTGTGATCTTATAGGAACTTGGTGAAGCTGGGCAAGTAAGGAGGCAGGTAGTTGGAAGCTATCAAAGAAGAGAGGGATTGGATCAAAGGATTAGTGCAAGACACAGGTCAGTTCTTTCTATCCCCCTCTATCTTAATTCATAAAGGAAATACAAAAGTAGTTTTCTCTGTTTGTTTCTAAGGTAACTGTCACACCTTAGTGGGATAGGGTCATTCTGAATAGACACTTTTCCTGTTAACAAAATGGTGACTCTGCTGGGGAGCGTGTCTAGTTAGTTTGTTTGTGTTTCTCTTGTTGTTTGTTTCATAAACTTAGAAGTAGCAATCGAACTGCATTTGCCATTAACAAATGCAAAGTAGACATCTGCTACTTCAATCCATTCACTGGATCTGTTTATGATTTGAACAGCTGATTCAAAAATGATCTGATTGCCCTTTGTGATAGCTCTTAGACCTTCTTTAAATCTACCCTCTGATTGTGCATTACTGATTGCTTTTACTCGACCAAAAACCATAGATTAAACTGAAAATCGTGACCTAGAACCCAGATAGAATTCTCGTTTCTGCCCCAGCGCAGGCTCTGTGAAGAGGTTCTGCATTTCAACGCACTTCCCGAGAGGGCTACCTGTGCTGCAATGCATTTTCTCTGTGTAACAGGTGCGCTAATCAGCCTAGCCTTGTGCAGCTGAGGTTCTGTGCTTCATTTTTTTCAGTTTTGTCTCTGATTTTTGTAGCCTGTGATCAGTGTATGTGTCTGTTTAAAAAGCCCTTTTCCTTGCTGCAATTCCACCTCCTTTGTACAAAAAGACTGTAGATGTTTTTGTGTGTTTGTTGCGTCATTTACAGTTTTTCATTGCAAAAGTAGAATAGTCATACTATCGTCCTTTGATTTAGATCTGTCGCAAGTGTCGATTTTGACCATAGGAGAAAGTTTATTTGCTGTTGACAGTCGATTATGCTTTTACTTTTGCCTTTGGTTTGAATTTGTGACTTTCTAGTGTCAAGACGAGTATTTATTTCAAAATCATAAAGTGTCGTAATCATCTCTACCTTTTGATTTCGAAAAGAAGCTTGTTTGTGTTTGTCACTTGAAAGCAAATTCAGATTTGTACATCAACTTTCTTTTTAGGCATCAATATTAAGAAAGTGAAAAACAAATACATGCACATGTGCATTTGCATATTGACAGTCTGTTTGGCTTGATTTAGGAAAGTGCATTTACAGTGTGCTCTTTGCTCTTTGTGAAAAGATTGTGTCTTTATTTTCCCCTTGTAGCTAGGATTTTCATTGCTGAAAAGAGATAAAAGTTTGCTTATCATCTTTAGATTGCATTTTAGGAATTACATCTACATCTTGTGGTGAACCCAAAAGGAAAACTTCATAAGAAAGATCAACTTAAAATAAATTCAGTGAACTTAACAACGCTTTGGAACTTAACGCACAACATTTAGAGGTCTAGGCTAGAGACGTATTCCGGCGTCGTAAAGCCTGGTAACTGTTGTCCTCACTGATGGTTGGGTGATTCCTCCACTTTGAGACGATAAGTGCCAGTACGGACTTGTGCTCCCACGTACCGTCGAGTATATATTGGGAGACCCCTATAGGCTTAAATCCTTTATCCATAGGAAGCCATGTCGGCTGCCCTACTGATCGCAATGCACCGAACACAGCATTCAGGAAGATTGACTGCCGTACCGTAAAAAGTATTCTGCAGTTTTGGGATTGGTTTGGTACTCCCTCTACCTAGATCTCCAGAGCACTCCCTTTCATTCCTTTTCAGACTCCTTAACGGAAAAGGTCCATCTGAGCACTTGTCACTTCAGGCTCATTAAAAATCGAAGGAGACTAGAGTCATCTTTTGTTTTTTCTCGACTCTTTAAAACTGAAAAAACAAGTTGTGTCAAAGCATCTAAAAATTTATTTTAAATGGAATATTCATTACCCCTTTCCTACGTTGATCTTAGGTTGAGAAAATGGAGTCCACCAACCAAGGAATTCCCCTTGGTGGAAATCCTAGTCCCTTCCCCTCTTGGGGAGATGTTGGTGCACCCCATATGGCCACATTGTCACTTCTAGGACTGACAATTGGCTTGCCGGTATGGCTCTTCTCAACCAATGTCATTCAGAACACCACTATTCCTGAAAAATTGAATCAGCAATTAGATGAGTCCAGAGTTGCCCACCAACCTTCTACTTCCTCCAATTCTTGCTCTCCTCCTTCCTCTTCGCTTGATGGGGCTGGCAAAGCCAAAATTCAAGTTCCTAAGGAGAAGAAGGAAAAGAAGAAAAATAGAAGAAGAAGAAGGAGCCAAAGGCGAATGGGGGAAAACGAGTGTCGTCTAACGAAAATCCACACACTGCACCGACCAGGCCTAAATCGCCATGTGTCATTTGCAAAGGAGACCACTTTCACAGAGATTGTCCTTGCATCCCCCGGATACTAAGGGACTGGTCTCCTCGTTAGCACAATCCGGTGTCATCAACCTCTGATGATCATGTTGAAAACACACCGTCAACTAGCGAAAGTGAAGCCCCAGGACAAAATGGGAAAGCTAGATTTCCTTGTAAACTGTGCAAAGGCAATCGTGTCGTCCACCGTTGTCCCTTCTTAGATGAAGCTAAAAGAGTTTTGGATGATCGTCTGGTTTCACCATTACGACTTCCTCCTGGATATAAAAAACTCTTGCCGAGTCCATCGCTAGTTGAGAATCCAGCTGGCCTGCTCAAGTGGTCGGATGAAGCGCCTATCATTGAAGATAAACCATCTGGATCCATACCAGATGAAAGTCAAAAGGTCGAGGCGGCAGTTGACCCGATCTTGCCTTCAGAGGTTTCATCTTCAGATGATACAGTCACTAAAGAGAACAAGGATGACACCGTCCAAATTCTCTTCATAAACACAGACTCCAACGAACATGGGGGCAATATACCCGTTCCTTTACTGCAGGAAGGAAGTTCGTCAGAGTCGTACCCGGCCATCTATTCGGTCCCACCTCCAAGCAACCTAGTTGTCTCCTTCAACAGGAATCAACTAGGCAGACCCCGTTTACCAGCAAGCATACCATTCCGAATTATCGTTCAAATATATAGAATGGCTATGGCTGGTACCATCATAGATGAGGGGGCTTCTGTGAGTATCCTTTCCTCGACTGCTTGGAAAGCACTTGGTTCGCCATCGCTTTCGCCTGAAATGAGAAATCTGACAGGCTTTGATAAAGGAACCAGTCAACCTTTAGGGATCCTTCCCGATGTCCCCATAACATTGAGAAGGAAGACAATTCGCATGAACATAATGGTTGTTCAAGGACCCTTGGATTATAACCTACTCCTTGGACGAGACTATATTTATTGCATGGGAGCCATTGTCTCCTCACTCTTTAGAGTAATGTGTTTTCCGCACGAAGGAAGAGTGGTCAAGCTTGTGGACCAACTTTCATTTCCCGGATCATGCATAGCAAATAGTCATATACCATCCCTAAATGGTCTTTTCACGCAAGAAATGTCTCAATCTCCAGTCCGTCCTCCCGATGAGCGCTGAGTAATTCAGAGGGATATGACTGAAACCCAGGGGGCATGCATCCTGGTCTGCTTCGGCAGGAAAACTTTGCGTATAGAGTAGGTTTCCGCGCAAGAATATGCCTAGTCTGTACCCCCATCTGTGAGTGGAAGAGGGGGTTATTCTAGTACAAGATTCTCTTTTCAAAGTTATGTCAGGGATGGTCTCACTATATCATCCGTTCACCTTTGTTTATCTAGGTAAACATCCCCAAAGAAGTGTTTTGTTTACGCCATAAATAGAACAATCTTTGGGTAACCTGTAAGAGGTAGTACCCTTCCTGATAAAACGAATGTTTTGTCAGCTCGAATAAACGGTGACCCTTCCTGATTAAACGAATGTTTTGTCAGCTCGAATAGAGGGAGACCTCGAAACTCTGTTTCATACCTGGGGGCATGCAAACCTTTTGGAGTGCAAGCGAGGGGCGAATATTTATTTTTTTAAATTTTTAGGACCTCTAACCCTTTAAACTCGTAGGATTAGTCGTCACCTAACTTGCATAAAGAAAGGATGTGGGGCAAAAATCTAAAAGTTTCCATTTTATATGAGACATTCTTATCATATGACTGGATTAATCGAGCAGTTTTAGCACATAGTTCAAGCTCGTTAAAAAATAAACATAAGACATGAGCAAATGTTTCCACCCACGTTTAAGCTCGTTAAAAAATGAACTATCCCCTGGTAAATAACCACCGTGAATGTAGTACTTCAGCCATTAAAGCCTTGGTCGTGTTTGCACCGTCGCCTCCACTTTTCCATTGGCCGATCATTCACCTCCATTTGATTGTTTACCCATTTTGAGGAACAGCTGCGAAGAGTGATTTCACTAGCCATCCTTGTGACACTGTCGTGATTGGAAAATTCCAAACCTTACCTGGAATCAGCTGCTACCCATTTTATCACTCGTTCCTCAAAAGACGAGTCTTCTTTAAGCTCTTTTCAACTGACTCGTAAAATATGAAAAGATTGCCGAGTCCTTGGCCTTCCAGCTTGTTAAAGGGACAAGAAGTGCTATCCCTCCTCTAGATTTTAATCTTTTTGGACCTGAGGGATTATTGCACAAAAAGATCGAGCGCTTGTTTTGTTCGGCTCATTAAAACTATCGAAAACTCATCCCTTCTGTATTGTTTTATACTTTTTTGGACTTAAGGGATTAGATGACGAAAAAGGAATTTTGGAGTTACCTTTACGTACCTTTTCAGAATCTCTAAAAATGATAAGGACCGAGTTATCTTTGTCGTTAAACTCGTTAAAAAGGTTAATAGCAACAAACTTGTCTTTAGACAAGAACGAGTTTCACTATCACTAGGCTCATTAAAACATAGCGATGGGTTTGCCCGAAGGGAAAATTATAGAACAAGCATATGTTATCCTCCTCAAGCTTGACAAAAATAAAGAGGTACTGGTCAGCAATGACTGGGGAAAAATTGGGAAGAAAACTCAAAGAATCTTTATTGGTAGCAAGTCGCTCTTGAACATGACACTTCCACTCCGTGTCCAAGTCGGGTTTGGTTGTTTCATTCACCGGTCACATCACCATGGTCATGCCATACCATCCACATTTGGGGTTAATGCTACCAATCCATCACATAAGTGTCGCCGACATGTTCAAGAGAAGTCATCCAGAGAAGTCACCTGTGTCCCATCCACTACCATACATTATACTTCATTCTTTCATGACCGCCACCCTAAACCGTGTATCATCAGATTGTTTTCACCTCCATCAAAATCATTTGCTCCGTTCCATGTCATTGATGTGGGATTCATTAAGGCCCTCCTTTGACGGATCACTTCTTGTCGACATCAGCTCATTATCCAAGAAGTTGATCTAGGAACACCCCATTCAGTACATTGAAGCTTGCATGTTTCAATGGCAAGTTTCTCACTTCCGGCAACAGGTATACATCAATGACCTTCAACCGAAAGATTTTGCGTGGTGTTCGACGCCAAGTCCTTTATTCACACCACGTGAATTGTACTACAGTACCTTGAGGGTCATCATCATTATCGTTGATTCCTCTCGCGCTTGTTAACAGTTTACATCATTGGCTGGTAATCAAGAGATGTCTTTCCATGTTCGACTTCAAAAACATTTCTCACATGGATCGACTTGTACTTCGAGTGAAGATCGGACGAGATTGAAGACCCCAGATATAGTTTCATCCATCCGGGCTGCGATATATATTCAAGAAAATAAAGACATTAAATGTACAACATTGCAGCACAGATAATCATCCTACCAAAAAGATGATGGCTCTATTAGAATCATCAGTCTAAACTCAGACGATTGTCTGTCCTATGTACATGAAAATGAATTTATAAAGCTGAGCATGGGAATGCCCGCCTGAGCTAGATCATGAAAAATAGTATGAAGATAATGTATTGTATTGTATCTTATTACAGGTCTCCTCCCAGCATTGAAAGAACTTCGGATCCTCCTAATAAAGCATTTCACCCGATAAACGGCCTCATACTTTAGGGGGCAACTGTTATAGACATTTTTGTGCCTTACAGCTATAAGCATGAAATGTCCATAAACCAAGGGATCCTAAGTCCCTAAAAGTCTTGTTCCGATCCCTAAAGGAACAACGTCAACAAATTACAGCTTCTCCCAGAAGTTCTCCACCAGAAAATGCTCAGAATCAGTCAAATCAGGATCATTTCAACTGCTCCACTGGCTAGCTGCGTTGCGTAGCGCCCAAGTACACTAGCTAGGTTCGTTGCAACGCACCTAAATGCACTATCAGGGTGCGTTGAGCGGGAAATGACAAATGGCAGTGCCATTCTGCGAGGTGGAAAGACAATGGAAGCTTCCAGAATCTTCTCCAATGACACTTGCCTCAATGAATTCGACCAAGGATGAGTAAGAGGCTCTCAGTCTCCAAGTGGAAGCAAGAACTGACAGAGAGAAGCCACTAATCAATTCATGAGCTGACTCATCCTCCTTGCATACATCTATATATGGATCCCTCATCCCAGAGATCCGGGGGCTGGAATTTTGTACATTGCAAAGAATTGCTATTGGTTTTGAGATAGATATCAGAGTATTGGGTGATTTATGCTTTGTTGGAGGTGAAGAGGGGCTTCTTTGCTGGGAGGTTGATGCTGGATTAGGAATCATCAGTTGTAACTCCTCCTGGATCTTCTTGTTATATCAATAAAACTATTTCAGTTTCTCCTACATGCTTGTGTATCATTGATGCTTGTTACATTTGTATGTTTAGCTTAAATCTGATCCTAAGCTTTTTATGAATATAGATCCATGTCTTTGTGTAGTTTTCTTCTTTTGTGATCTTACAGGAACTTGGTGAAGCTAGGCAAGTAAGGAAGCAGGTAGCTGGAATCTGTCAAAGAAGAGAGGGATTGGATCAAAGGATTAGCGCAAGACACAGGTCAGTTCTTTCTATCCCCCTCTATCTTAATTCATAAAGGAAATACAAAAGTAGTTTTCTCTGTTTGTTTCTAAGGTAACTGTCACACCTTAGTGGGATAGGGTCGTTCTGAATAAACACTTTTCCCATTAACATGCAGCGCATTTTCTCAGAAGTGTAGTGCCATGACAAAAGTGCAGTGCCTGTGTTAATTTACACTGGGAAAATCTGCCAAAAGCGTAGTGCCAGGCCAAAAGCGCAGCGCCGATCTCCAAAAGCGCAACACCACTTAAAGGAAACTTTTGACTACCTTCACGATGTCAAAATTCAGAGTGAGATAGCTCGCTGGAAAGCCTGTCGAGTCTACTTTCCAGAACATCTTGATTTTTCAATTTGGAGTTCATTCGCTCTGTCAAAAGCTCAATCTCCCAAGACTGGTCAAAATGTGCAAAATGAGGCTGCCAAAATTCAATGTGATGTCGTAGTCAACGTTTGAAGGTCGTCCTCAACTCCAAATTATGCTCATGATAGCTCATTGGAAAGTTCTCTGTGTCATTATCGTTTGACTCATCAAGCAAGTCATTTGGTCACTCCAGCTAGGAGAAGTAGTAATTTTGCCAATGTCACTCCAGAAGTGCAACAACTCTCTGAGGCTAATGATGTTTTGGACATTTCTCCCAAACCATGAGACCTGTATAAAAAATGAAGGAGTTTTTTCTTCTTGAGTCTACTATGGAAAAAAACCTCTCTCATGTTTGTGAAACTCATCTTTCCTTGCTCAGAAACATAATTTGAATAAAACCCATCCCGATGTGTTGAACAGGGGATTTGTAGAAATGAAGGGAAATGGAGGGGATGAGGGGCTTATAATTTCTAAAGAAAATTTTTGGAGGTGCGAAGGGATGTTAGGAAGTAGGGGAAAGTGGAATTTCAAATATTGAGTGAGTGGAAGGGTTCCAAAAGGGAAAAACATAAGCCTGACCTAGAAAAGTGTCAAATTGTAGCAATATGCTAGGGTTTGTGAGAAAATGATGAATTTGAGGGGTATCAATGATGGGAAGTGTTTAAGAAGGTATTTTGAGAGTAGGGGAAGGTGTATGAGAATCACAATACAAGTTTTGTTGATGATTTTTCCATCCAAGGAAAATTACCTTCAAAACACTAGGAGAGGGAAATGAGCCTTATCTAAGCAAAACTGGAGCATAAACAAGGTGTAAAATGACCCATTGGAACTTAAAATAATGATGAAAACTCTTTGAATGATGGTACACTCAGCCCAATGGTGACATGGACCGATACTTGGAAAAATTTGGAAGGAGTGAAAACAATCCTAGACCTAATACCTAGTGACCAAATTTTTCTTGAAGACTCACTGAAATGATAAAATTTAACTTTGACACCCTAAGACCACTTTGTAAGAGCATGTTTGATCGCTGGTGGAAGGGTGCAAATACTGACTCTAATATTGGCTCCATTAGGGATGGTAGCTTCTCGGAGGTGCCAAGAACATCGTAGACCAGGTAGCCTTATCCATTGGGCATGGAGTCAGAAAAACTCAATCTAAAATACATGATTGAATACTGATGACTCAAAGACAGAAACTGACTCAAAACTGACTTGAAATTGACTAAAAGAAATGACTCAAGACTTACTTAGTTGAAACAAGTACTTACAAAACTTATTAATTGTAGCAGAGCATAAAGATTTTATGGCGTCAAATACTGATGACAACCACTTGCCTACTGAAGAAATATGTACAATCAGGTGAAGTGAACCTTCCAATGTAACCAATCCAGTAGATAGCTACTCACTGAAATTCTGTTGTCACTTTCCTTAAGCAGGCAGAATGATGTACATGTAGGCAACACACAATAACAAGTGAAACCAAGGCTTATGCTAACGAACCAAGCAACATTCATCTTCTCTAATGCTTGCAAAATAATTCTGAAGGGATCTTGAAAATCTTGAAGCACTAGCTTGTCTTGAGATCCAGCAACAAAAATACAAGTACTCCCTTCATTCTGATCTGAAAAAATAGTTGGTTTCTGATTGATAGGAAGGCATAGAGAAGTATAAGCTTTTGCTATCTGAGTGTTGGCTGTAAATTCCTAGAGCATGAGAAATTCTTACTCGATTTCTGGCATATTGTCTCTCTCAGGCTTATACTCAATTTCATAGTCTAAGTCATTCTTAAACAAAAAACATTCTTCAAGATTATCAAACATGACAGCCGTATCATCTTCATGAAAGAAAACAATATCTGTTCACTGATCTATAAATCTAATTTCAAGATTTTCCTCATTTTCAAAAGTGGAAGAATCTTTACTAACGCCTTCTTGACTATGTGAACACTGCAAACCTGCATTAGCTTGGGTTGTAACATGACCTTTCAGGATTTTATTTATATCATCTTCAGATAGAGGAGATAGTACCTTTTGTTTACTTTTGCTAAAACAATAATTTTCTTCTTGAAATAACAATTCAAAACATGAAATATGAGAAGAAAAATCTGAATGACAGTCCTCAATTCCCTCATCTTCCGAAATTTGAATACATTGTTGATCATCTTCATGTGACATGGCAACTAGATTTTCATGTTTCTTATCACACTCATCAGTCATACGAGGGAAAACTTCAGATAGTTCTTGAAACTCAAAACTAACACTTCTATCATTTACCACTGAGTTATCAAAAGAAGATTTTTCACTTACTTGAACAAAAATCTCATATTGTTTTTCATAAAAGGACTAGATTACCTCCTTGTGAAGGCTTTGTTCTAATGAAATGAGAACACTTGGGTTAACAATTTTGTCTTCTTCATTCCAGATGATCTCAACAACAGAGCTCTCCTTCATGGGATTCAGAATAAGTTAATCTTCATCATCATGATCTGAATCTAGATCTAAAATAGCCAACTTGACTTTATCACAATCTAAAATTAGAACTTGATTTCCCTACATTATGTCTTCTACTATTAATAGATTTGAAATAACACCTTGTCTTCCATCATTTTTAATTGTACTAAGATCTTGAACCTATTGCAAATTCTCTTGAGCATTTTGATAAGTATCCTCTAAGCTCTCTTTATGCTGCTGAAATGGATTTTCATACAGGGCTTCCATGATCTCATCATCCATGAAGTCATCATCTTCATAAACTTTCTCAAGATTTTCAATAAAATTATAAACATGTTTACAACAGTTCTGAACTAACATTAAGGATGGACAAGATTCTTTATACCTTTCAAAGAACATGGTATGAAAATCCTTTAAACAGTAAATACAAGCAGGCGACAAACTTTCATAACATGATCGAGCTTCACCTTCCAGAGTGGCCATGAATATCTTCATAAAGTAGTCTTCAGGAAAATCAACCTTCAACTTGTGAGAATGCATGTGAAATCTAACCAGATGTAAAGCAGCATCATTCATATCATCATCTTTAAACATAGGAAAATTCCTTTGCCAATCTACCTTAGGAATTTTATTTGGGAAACTTGGAATGTGATCTTGGCTCATGGGAGCATACCTTTGAGCAAGTGAATCCATTTTGATAACAATGAATTCACCAAGAAATTCTTCAGGATACTGGGTCTTGAAGAGTGGAGTTGTCGTAAAAATTCTAAACCTTGGGATTTTTCGACACTAGAGTCGCCAGGTGAATGATTTCAGCCTTCTTGTGTCTGATCGTTGTCCACCATCAACAATCGGATCTAAACTTGATACATTTTGCTGAGGGACATAAACCTATGTTCCCCAGTATGGTCACCACTATTTTATCACCTAGATTGAACCTCAGGCTAAAGGGAGGCAATACTAGGGTAACCACAAACCACGCTTAGCTAAGTACCTAGCCCTACTAGCCTGGGAGAGGGCTCTCTTCATAAGGATCCCAATCAAGAATACTGGATCAAGTAAAGGATTTTAGACTAGGTATAGTAGCTCGAAGGTTTTGATTTAATTTTGTTGGTGTTTTTCCAGATCAGGAGGAGCTGGGCAGTTTAGGTCTGGGAAAATAGGTCATAAATGCAGGGTAATCTATGGGGTAAGGTAGGCATAGGCTTTAGAACCTTAGGCTTGATGATTTGAGGTGTTTAACACTAATGAGGAGATAAGAAGGGCATGTGACAATCATGGATCCTTCTTAAATAGTAAAAAACATGAAATGTTGACTAATTTCCCAAGGCAGAGCATTGATACAATGGATTCTACCTATCAAACTTGAAAACATTCAACTAGAAGAAATGTAATGAATGATGGCATACATAAAACACGTAAAAAAATGATCACAAAAGAATAAACTGCACTAAAAATCCATACCACAGGGATCCCATAAAAATAGTTGCAAATGTTATTAATCTCCTTGCCAAACTCCTTACAATGGTGTACAATCAAGTTCTGAGCATCCAACTGAGTCAAACCCCTTACAAAGAGAAAGAAGAAGAAGATATAGACATGATTTCAACCTCATCCCATCCTCAGGGGTCGAATACCCAAGATGAGGAGCTAATCTAACTAATACTAAATAAGAAACAGGAATATAGGCATCATTAACAACTTGCCTCTAAAAGTGAAAAACTAATTCATTTGGGCTCAAACTAACTCCTACGAAATCAATCTACCCTTTATCACTATTTTTCTATAATAATTACAGTCCAATTCATCATTTACAATGGTAAATCATCCACCACAATATAGAATCCATGATTATAGTAAAAAACTGGAAAAATAGCAAAACTGAGCAAAAACTGTGAAAAGCACAGTGCCAGTGGGCAAAAGCATAGTGCCCCTTTTAGGTCCCTTTTGGAGACATTCCCGACATCTAAATTGAGCCCATGATAGCTCACTGGAAATTTATTCAAGTCTACTTTTCTGAAGACCTAGAATTTCTGCATTTGGAGCTTATTTGGCCCCTCAAAACTTGATTCACCCAGGACTACTTCTATGTGTCCAAAAAGTGGTAGAAAGGTCATTTTTAGGGTGTTTTTTGACCTTTCGGTGGACCAGTTCTACCCCAAAAATTTTGAAACTTTCTAGGGTGCATGGCCTCATCCTTCTGAATCCAAAAATGTAAGCCATTTTTTCAATGGGCGCCCCTAGTAAAAGCACAGCGCTGGTGGCGCTGCACTTTTAGGCAGTTTTTCTGTGTAATGAAATTCAAAATTGAAAATGACCAAATTTGTTCAAAACCTACCCAAAGTTGGTGTGAAGCACCATGATCTTGCGCTTTGATGAGCTAAGGAGGCTTCAACTAGCATTCTAAGTCTATCATCCTCTTTCTTTCCTTTCAAGGCCCGCCTTAGCCTAGCTTTCATTCTCTTAACCCTCATGTTACAAATGTTGTTTTGAGTCCTATAATGATAGGCCATTTGTCTGATCATCTGATTATCCTTGTTGGCCTTCTATAGTAGCTTCTCAAGGTGCAAGTTGACTCTTTCAAGCCAAGTCTCCCTATCATTTTCAATTTCCTGTTCAATAAGGGTCAAAGTGACTTGTGCCTCTTTGCCACTTTGTCTTTTCATCTTGAGCATTTCTAGCTCCATGAGGACCTGTTTGTCACTCAATTGCTTTTTTTCTCACTCCAAATATGTGATGACATATTTGGCCCTTTCCAAATTGTCTACCAAAGCTTGTACTTGAGCTTCCCTTTTTTGTATGATGATACTTTTGATGGTTCCCTCATCTTGAGCCTCCAAGTCAATGATATCGACTCCGTGATGAGTACAGCGCTGCTTCAGCTCATCCTGCCCAGTCAAGTTAAAATATCTTTCCTCCTCATCATCATCTAGCATCTTTTCCTTTCCTTTGTGAAATTGTTGCTCCTATACCTACCGTGCTGAAGAAGAAGACAAAGCCCCTTCCACATCTTGTGGAGCTAGCATTTGCCTATCAGCTGATGAAGAAGACAAGACCCCTTCCACATCTCGTGGAGAAATCACTTGCCTATCTACTGCAAATAATCTCCTAATGCCCCTCTGATATATCATGAAAATAGGCACCTCAGTAGTTCTAGTCTCCTTGGCCTCGTCATCTATTTTAGCTGGGCAAGAAGGTCCTCCTACTTCTTGAGGCACTGGTGGAGGAATTTGTGGATGCTTGAATCTCTCATGAGAAATGAGAGTCTCCCAAGGGATGTTAAGGAGACTAGGATGGTGAAGCATAATGATCTTGATCAAGGAGTAATGAAAAAGGTTGCTCATCTGTTGAGGGTAAGGCATCTTTTGGACAATAAAAGCCATCTTCTCAATACTCCTGAACAAGTAATAATGAATGCTTAACATTCTCACCCTGGTAAAAGGCATGAGGAGCCTGATATGATAACTATATAGCCTGGAGAACCAACCCTCACAAGTGAAATACTTCATGATGATTTTCATCATGGGGACATACTTGTTCTCAAGAAACTTAAAAGGAAACAGCCTCTTCACTTGATTTTTGTACTGGGGTTTAATATAAGGTTCATAATAGTACTCATCTAGATCCTGGTGCTTGAACCACTTCTACCCTACTTTAGGAATCTTGGTAGCATCTGCAATAATAGAAGATAAAATGGCAAAAGTTACCCCAGCAAGAGTCACCCTGTTGTCATGAAGGTGTGCTGCAAAAATCCTGGTGAGCTCCAGGTGATATTGCACTCTCTCAACCTGTTCATAGAATTCCTAGTAGCCAAGGTACCTGAAGCATGTGACAGCCAACTCCGAGGCCTACAATTCCCCTAAGGTTTGATGGCTCTTCTCTAATAATCCTGCCTCCTTTCTATCATTTTTTTGGTTGCATGGCTCCATTAGCTGAGGTATCACTTGATGTGTTCTCCTCCTCATAGTCTTGATATTCCAGGTCCATATTTGCAAGGTTGAGGTGTATGGGAATGAGGAATGAGGGGATGGAAAATGGGCTTGCAACTAGGAAATAAATGGAAATGAGAAGAAGGTCTTTGTTTCTTGAGCTCTCGGGAAAAGAGACAAAAGGGATTGTGAAGGAAAAGTGGGAAAATTGAGCTGATTAGCTGAGGAAGTTTCTGCATAATTTTCTTGAAAAGGGGGTCTGATATCTTGGTCAGCACCTGTTTTTCCTATATTGGGGTTTTGTGTTCTCCTAAAATTTGGGTTTCTAGGAGAATTGTTTTGTGGTGCCTCCCATGATGACTTTCTTTCTACTGATTCCACTCTCTCACCTAGTCTTTTCATGCTGTTTAGTATTGCATCCAACTTCTGATCAAAGCCTGAGGGCTCTTCTTTGAAACCAACCTTCTTTTCCAGCTTTGCCCTGTTTCTTTTGGCAATTAGGTTGGCCTCTACAGTGACTGCAACTCTTTGGGCTTCTGCAAGGGTCGGAGGGTCTCTTTCTCTCAACTGATAGGCCATATCAGAATCAAAACCATCAGGGAAGTTATAAAGGGCCAAATCAGGAGGGGGCCTTAAATTCTGGGGGATAGCATTGTATATGTTGTTGAACCTAGCACAATACTCCAAAACCATTTCTTGGGGACCCCTTCTAATAGTGTTATATTCACCAAGTATATGGTGTGGATCTCTCTTTTTCTCCCATCTGTTAGTAAATTCCTGGTACAGAACTTCAGAGGTTGCAATTGAATTTGCATTTAAGGATCTAAACCAAGTTCTGACATCCCCAGTTAAGCTTTGGACAAAAATTCTCATCCTAACACTGTCATCATCTATTTCAAAGGTCTCAAAGTGATCTTGCATCTTCTTAGCATGCTGGGTAGCTGTCAAAGGGCCCTGGGAGTCAAAAAATGAGAGTCTAGTTTGGTAGTCTTGGGGTAGAGCTGGAGCATTGGCTGGTATCTGCAGAGGTGCATATCTGTTAGCCATGTTTATGGGATTTATAGGGTTAATAGGAACGAATGGGGCAGCTGGGATCACAGGTATAACAGGGGTAACAAGAGGGAAACTGATTGAAAGAGTATGTGCAGATGGTGAAGATGGGAGAGGAGGGCTTTGAGGTGTTGATGATGAACTAGGGGAATTAGGTGTGGAACGGAAGAGGACTTTACAAGGAGTTGGAATGAGGATAGGTTGGTCTAAACTTATATCTGAATCAGCAGGCTTTTCCTGCTTTTGCCGTCTCCTTATGTTCTTTGGTATGATATCTGGATTATCAACAATGATGGGTTGATCAGGGTCAGGGTTTGCCCTAGTGTGCCTTGGGTTTCTTTTGGGAGCCAGCTTCTAAGTATTCTTTTAGAACTTTATACAGAAAGTTTTGTATGTACAGGGGCTAGGTAAGAATTCTGGCATGACTATATAGGTCTCAAAGCTAGGATGAAGTTTCCCTAGTTAGCTCTTCCCTAAAGCTGTCCCTGTGTTTACAGAAACAGTCCTAAGGCCTCTTGGCTAGTTTCAGGCTTGATGGTAGCTCTTGGAAATAGATAGTAATTGAAAAACTCTTAACTCCCCAGTGGAGTCGCCATTTATGTTAACACCCAGGTTGTTCCCTATGACTCCCAAGGGAATACGGCCGGGGTAACCACTAACCAATCTTTGGATCACTGTTTCTAGCCAAACTGTGATCAGAGAGGGCTCTCTCTTTATGATTTGTATCTGTTTGTGATAAGGTTTTAGGCTAGCTATTGTGTACTGGTTTTTGTTTATGTCTTGGTTGATGAAACTCCTTTTAGGTTCTAGTGAAGTAGTTTTCTGAGAGGTTGAGTACCATTGGGCAATGGAGTCTGTGGCTATATGTGTTTGAAACTTTGAGATGAAAGATGGAACTTACAGGGCCATTTGAGTGCTTAATAGAACAGGTTTTTTGATTAAATGAATGGAAACAGGTAACACAAACAGTGAAAGCATTTAAGAATTTTCACTTGTTATCTATATGTTCCCAACAAACAGCTTTAAGAAGAGAAAACAGAGGTCTCAGGGGAAAAAATTGAATCCCTGAGAATGACTGTCACAGTAAAAGACACAGTTTTGAAATGCAGCAATTAAGAATTACAATTCTGTCACTGTATCTGAGGAAAACATGTATAATAGCTCAGTTTGAGTCCAGGGTAAACATAGTTAAATCCTGGAACTATCCTTTCACCTTGCTATCAAGTGTAAAACATTTGAACAACAAAAGAGAACAAAAGACTCAAAAACACATAACAAAGAGATTTGAGAATACTTGCTGTTTTATGCAACACCCTGGAATCCTGTAACATTCATCTTTCACCACAATACATCAAAGAACACCAAGCCTTGGAAATTCCATTCTTCATTTGTATTACTTCTCTGAAAATATTACAACGAGCTAGAGCTCTTCAAAGAAAATAACAACAACCCCTTCAACTGCTGTGAAGGGTGAATATATACTTGCGGTCATTTACAAAATATCTGAGTCCTGAGTTATCTCAGATTTTACTTTCTTACCAACTACTTAAGATATTATGGCAAAAATTTAATGCAGCATTGATTACAGAGTACAGGCATTTTAATGCTCTGTCAGAAGATATTTTAGCCTTTGGGGACAGCTAAGTCGGTCGAGATTTTCTGAGTAAATGCTGGAAAATCTGTCTTTAATGCTTTGTACGCTGTGTCTTGGATTTGTCACCTGTGATTGTGACTGTTGCTTGTGGTGAGCTCAATGGTCCTGCTGAGTTGGCTCAGCCTCTGCTTCTTCCCTGTAGATATTTTTCCTCAAAACTGTGCCTGCGCATGTATGCATATTTACTTGTAGAAATAGCGCTACTGATTCTGGCCTGACAGCACTGTTTGTGTTAAATTTCTCCAGGCATCCTGTGTGGGCAGCTGGTGTGCTAGGATTGCACCTAGAGTTTCATCTGCTTCTGTAAATTTGAAGAAGTTAGGTGGTGTATCAAACAGATGGTCAACTTCATTCATTAGGAAAAACAGGTTCTCCACCCTGTCATACATACTCTGCCCTGTGGCTGGCCCTGGCTCTGCTGAAGTGCTGGGTGGTTGTGCAATCTCTGCCACTGCATGGGCATCAATCCTCTTATTGTAATTGTCCAGGGTGAGCAGTCTTCCTACACTGCTTAGGATGCTGGGGAGGCCTCTGTTCTGCAGTGTCACGAATTTTTCCAGGAATCTATTGATTTCAGTCTGCATATCCTGGGTCCTCCTCTCCAATGTTCCAACCAAGTTCCTCAATGTAATGACTCTCTTTGCTACAGCAATTGCTTCTGTCCTGTTAGTGATTCCCATGACAGCTAATTGAGAGCTAGTCTTATAGTTCAGAGTGTTGATTATCCTTGTAGCAGCTTCTGGCATGTGTCCAAGGCTTGCCCTGGCTCTCTGAATTTCTCTGTTTGCTTTGGTGATGAGCACCATTTGCTCATCCATGGTCTCAATATATTGCCACTGTTTGGCAATGGACCGCCCAATATTGCTCCATAGCACTGCTTTCATTTCAGCTGTCACCTTTTCTAGTGCAAGCTCCTTCTCTAGTTCAGCAATTCTCTTCTTAAGAGCTTTTACCTCTCTGTCCTTGGCTGCCTCATTCTGTTTGCTCTTGTCAAACCTTTCATTTACCTTAGTCAAGGTTTTCTTAAGCGCATCCAGCTCTTTCATTTGAGATTCCATGGCTTGGATCTCAGCTTGCAGCTTTTGCGTGTCTAAGCTAGCAGCCTGTTCTGATGTTGTAGTTGTTGCTGCTGTGGATGGTGCTGTAGTTTCTGTTTGCTGAGGAGGAGGAGTAATCTTTGGAGGGGTTTCCTCAAGATTTATTATGACAGGAGGAGGCTGGGAGGGTTGGCCCTCTTCTCTTTTCTTCAGGGTTTCTTGCAGTGCTGCCTTTGCAGCTTTAGTTTGTCCTAGCTGGTCCTGAGTCCTGACCAGCTCTTTGTATAAGGACACCAGCAGGTCTGTAGCATCCTTCTCTTGCCTTTGCTGGGCAACTTCATCTGTTTGTGGATGGATGGTGGCCGGGAGTTTGATTTTCTTTCTTAGGGCTCCCATGTCTGCATCCCTTATCTTCAGAAGCTCTTGGATGCCTTTGACATCTTTAGGATCATGCCCTATCTCTATGATTACCTCTTCCAAGGACTTGATCCTATTGTCCTTGGCCTGTGATGATGCTCTTTCTAACTCCAGCTGAGAAGCTGTGTTGTCCAGGCTGCTCTTTAGTTTATAATTCTCTAATGTCTCATCTGCCAGGGAGGCATACACCATTTCACCAGTCTGCTTATGTAGTTCAATCTTGTCCATGGGGTGTATGTCTTTGGCAAGAACCTCCATGTTGGTTCTTAGATAGTCCGAGGTGGACTGAGGCTGCAAAGCTATAGGCATGAAGTGGCTCATTATCATTTTGCCTTCGCTCACATCGAAAGCAGACATGAGTCTCTGCTGGTTGCTAGGAGCTAGGTTTAGCAAGTGGTCATACAGCTGCACTTTTATGGGATCACTCCTCCTTTTTATGTCGATGAATTGTTGTTTTATACTTGACTGTCCTTTTCTGGTTTGACCGGAGGAGCTGACCTCTCCTCCCATAGTCATGTCATGTCCTCGCTGAGATGAGCTGGCCGAAAGTTCTCCACTGGGTGGGCCCATGCCCATGGCTTGCCTTACTGCTATGTCCTCCTCTTGGGAGTCATTCAGTCTTTGTCTCTTCTCTCCCCTGATGAATGATGAGGTGTGGGGGGTCTCTCTCTCCCTTTTCCTTGTCACATCCTCCTTCTGTGGTGTTTGGAGGACTGATGTGTCTACATTGGTGTCTGTCCTGGGAGGCACCTTTGTTTGAGGCTGCTGCTCAGTATTACCAGGTTGATCTGTCCCCTTTTCCTGCTGCAAGGGCTGTTCACTGGACTGTGCTTTTTCTTGTTGCTGTCCCAGTTCTTGCTGTTCCATTTCCTCTTGCTGCTGTAGCAAGGTGTCCACTTGTTCCTCTGTCAATACAGGTGGCTGTTCCACCTGTTTACCTTTGTCTTTGCTTGCTGCCTGGGATGTCTTCTCAGTGGTTTGCTGCTGTGCTGCTGAAGATCCAGCAGCTGTTCCACTTTGCTTTCTGTAGGAGTGGGGCACCTGTGCACAAGTTTCCAAGTCAGTTTCCTTTTGTACATTCCTGGCTTCCTTCTCAAGCAGTTCTACCTCAGTGAGTTGTTCTATTAGTGTACCCTCTTCCCAATCTAGTGCATTGGCATACTTTTCTATTTCAGGTTGTCTTTTATGTGCATAGTTGCCCAGTCTGTATCTAATTCTCCTGAGGGAGATAGTATGATTGGGGTCATAAGGAATCCACTCAAAACTGGTCTGCAATCTGAGGCCTTCCAGCATGCTGTGTGCCTCTTTCCATCCTTCCTCTTTCTTGTTATACAGGAAGGAACCTAGCTGGCTTCTTACCTTCAGTTGTGACTTCTTGTTTCTACTCTGAAAATGAAGGTAATCTGAATTCCCAAACTGCCTGAAATACTCCAAGGCAAAAAGCCTCATGGGGACATACCTTGGCAACCTAAATGGGTTCATTTCACAGCCATATATCCTAATGACTATGTGGTTCTGGTAGAAGTACCAGTTGCCAATATTGTAGGATTTGTTCAGATGTAGAATCCTCCTCATTTCATCGGTTAATCTAGGAGGAGGAGTACCTTGCAGAACTGTTAGGGCCGGATGAACAAATAAATCAATGAACTCACAGTATGTATAGGGTGATACTGAGGTAAAATGAAACACAGAGGTCCAGAAAACAACTGATCTTGGGCTTCCTTGGGCATTGAGTGGCCTCAAAGGAACAGAGAAGGTAGCTGGCTGATAGAAAAGGAATAAATGATAGATATATGAGGAGTACCTGAACAGTCTCTCCCTTTTCAGATTCATGAACTGATCATGGATTTTCTCTGCTATGTAGGTTGCATAGTCATACTGCACAGCTGGAGGCTTACCAGGGGCAAACATGGACAGCATTGCCATTATACTTTCATCTACATCTTCCAGCCCCCTGAATCCTAGGACATAGCTAATTAGGTCCACCAACATTCTGCCCAACTCATTCAGATAATGGTACCCAATAGGAGGGGTTCTGACTGTTTCAGAGCTTGGTGTGACAAACAGTTGGTTAATTTTGATGATCTGGTCACTGGACAGCTTGATCCCTGTGTTAATCAGATTCTGCATGGACAGAGGGGTCAATTTCTTGGCTGTATTGAAGTGCAGCATCTGGTTTATGCTCTCTGGGGTGATCTGGAACAGGACTAGGCCTGTGGGGCTTATGACTGCCCTTTGGCTGGGGTCATAGCATTCCTGGCAGCTGTAGATGAGCTCTGGCATTGGATTGACTTGGGGAAGGTTGTATATGGGCAAATTTGACTCCCAAATCCCCAAGATATCTGCTCCACTGAGGTGCTGGGCTCTTAGTTCATTCAGCATTAGCACATTATACTTGGTTCCCATGGGGAACCAATCCAGCATTTGGTAGTCCATGTCTCCCAGGGCTTTCCATGCTAGTTCTTGGTGAGGGGCATTGATGGGCTTAATGTTCAGTGCAATAGGGGTCTCCATAGCTGTTCAAGTTACCAGAATTGCAAATAGACAGGTGGAATGGTGAAAACACAGTCTGGAGGCAGTCTTCTGTGGAAACAGTTTGAGGTTTTGAGTGTTCAAGGGGAATTCTCTCAGTAGCAATTGAAATACTACTGGAGTCTAGTGACAGAACCTCTCTGTGGTGTAACTGAACTCTCTGACAGGGTGAATTATGTCGATTAGCAATTCTGCCGGGAAAACGCAGAATTACAGAGGTTTAATGGGAATTGCAGGTTTCTAGAGCTCTGCCGGTGTTTCTTGGCCCTCACAATGACAATGCTGGATGAATGAAGGGGAATGAACAGTGTAAATATAGTTTTTATGGTTCTATTATCCCTGTGAGCAATTTTGAGCTTAATGAAGGTCGTATGGAGGGCAAAATGGTCTAAATACCTGTAATTCGACGAGCAGAGGTTGACACACAGGTGCACAGGTGCTTTTTGAGGAGGTCGCCCGGGCAAATCGACTGGTTGGCGAAAATTCGAACTCAAACGGTCAAGCAGAGCGTTCAGTAAAAAACACAGTGAAAATGGTAAAAACACGGGAAAAATTGGTAAATATGGGTCATTTTACCATTTGGCGCTTTTTTCTGCTGACGTTAGCATGACGTCATTGGTGGGTCATGGTGAGGTGACGTCAGCTGACGTCATCGGGCGACGTGGCAGTGGGCGACTGGTCAAAGGTGGGGCGAGGTGGCAGCCCAGTCAGCAGTGAGGTGGGCCAATAACATAAGCGGGTACGGGCAGGCAAAGACGTGGCGGTGAATTAGCGGCGGGTAAGTGGCGGTTAACGTGCAGCGGTCACGGTTAAGGCCTTAACCGTTGCGGTTTCCCGGGGCGGTTAAGGTACGGCGCGGAGGATGTCAGAGCGGGCTCCGAGATGGTTTAACGCCCGACGCGTGGAGGAGGCGTGACAAGGCGCAACGTCACTTCCCCGGAAGTTAACGTGCGGCCACGGGAGGCGCTCCGATATTGCTGTAGGCCGTCGGATCTGATGGGCTTGATCCGACGGCTGGCGGAGGGGAAACAAGCGCCTTTGATATTGCGGGCGGAAAAATTAAAATTTATGGGTTTTATGTGGGTTTTTGCAAATGTTTAGATTAACCAGCCATGCGATAGGATTGGGAAACGTGCCAGAGGCGGGCATTTGACTTTTGCAAAGGTTTTATAGGCAAAATGGGTTTGGAAAGTGGGTTTTAGCAATGCAGATGTGATTTGAAGGCAAATTGACTTGCAGCAAAGGGGAAATAGGGTGGAATAGGTTCACCAAAGTGGCCAGATGCCATTTGGTCCCTTTTGAAAAATACACGGCTATTATGCCTAGGGGAGGGAATATACATAAGATTTGGGGTTTTATACACCTTAGTGTTAATAATATTAGGGGTGGGGGTAAGATAAGGGGGGTTATATAGTAGAATTAGGAGTTAATATGAATGAAGGAGGGGAATTTAGAAAGGGGGTGTTAGTGATTGAGTAGAGAGGGAAAGAGAAGAAGTTAGTGATGCTCTTTGCTGTAATTTCATGGAATTCACCACTTTGTTTGCTGATAGATTAATTGCCTTGGCAAGAGACCTATTGATACTTGTGTAATGGTGATCATATTCTTTCTGCAACCACAACTGCCTACCCAACTATTTTGCCTAGCATTTTTTGTTTCTTCTTGGAGGGGCACTTGAACTTGCAACCCTCAATTGCCTTTTCTTTTCTTTGGCTTTTTTCCTTTTCTCTCTATCTACTTCTACCCTTATGTCTTCCAAGGTCCCAGATTAAACTTTTGGGAACCTTTGCTTCTCTACCTGAACTATTTGTCTGCCAAGATTAAGCTGTTTGGACAGACCTCTTTCTCTATTCTACAACTCAAAATTGAAACATGGCATGATCCAGATTAAACTGTTGAATCATCCACAAAAATTGAAATAAGTCCTCAATACTTGAAACACTTTACCCACCTCTTGCTTTCTAGGAAATATGGGATCTTTGGGATACCAAAGCAGAGCATATTTGGCCTTTCTCTTGCCAATCATGAAATATGAAACCTATTACTATAGGTATCCAACAGTGGCTCCACATGGGGATGGTTTTTCTTTTGAAAGACCAAGAACAGCAGGTCAGATTGCCTTGTTGCTTGACTGCCCATCTTTGTCTTTAAAATCTGCTGCATATAATCTGTCAAAATAGTGTGCTTCTTTCTTGGAGAACCTCTGATTCTATCTGCCTGTTGCTGCTAGGTGCAGCATTTGGGAAAACCTCTTTATACAATTTAAATCAAAAAAGAATATGTACAAATGCATATATACAATGAACCTCTGAATTTCTATCATAGTGAACAGTCAAAATAGTGCTTCAGCATCCTGCCATTGACAGGACCTTCATCCAGTTCAGTTACAGTCAAGCTTTTTAGGAAGTAGGTGTTATTACCTTGTACTGCTTGGACAGCAAATGGTCCTTTCCATAAAGAATCAAACTTCCCATGTTTTCCTTTCTCTTCTCTTCTTGCATCCCACTTTAAAACTTTATCCCCTACATTGAAATCTTCAGCTTTAGTTCTTCTGTCAAAGGCCTTTTTCAGTTTCTCTTGTAGTATCTGCACTCTGCTGAAAACTTGTTCTCTGGTCTGCTGTAGACAAATTATCTGGTTAATCCTTCTTTGCATGTCATTTGGCTCTGCTTGGCTTTCTTGTAGAAGTTTCATAACTGGCACTCCTAGTGATGAAGGAAATCTGGCCTCTAATCCATAGACTAACTCATATGGGCTGGTCCCAATTGATCTTTTGGTGGTTAATCTGTCTGCCCATAAAGCATTTACTAGTTTCTTATGCCAGTTCTTTTTGTTCTCTTCCAGCACTTTCTTTATGATGTTTATCAGGCTTTTGTTTGATGATTCAGCAAGACCATTTCCTTGAGGATAGTAAGCTGTAGAATGGCCCAAAGTAATGTGAAATTTATGGCAAAAGTTTACCATCTTCTTGGATCTGAAGGCAGCAGCATTGTCTGTTATTATCTTGTCTGGGCAGCCAAATCTAGCCAGTATATTGTTCTCCAAAAATTGAATGATTACTGAATCATTTGCTTGTCTGCATGGGGCAGCTTCAATCCACTTGGTGAAGTAGTCTGTTGCTGTTAGAATCCATCTGTGTTGCCCTGAAGATGAGGGGTGAATTTCTCCAATGAAATCCAAGCCCCATTGTTGAAAAGGTCTCTCTGTTGCAATGGGCCTCAAAGGAAGTGGCAGCAACTGTCTTTTGCCTTCAAACAGTTGGCACTTGTGGCATGATGTTGTGAATTTCTTCATATCTGAGAACATGGTGGGCCAGTAATAACCAGCCCTTAATATCTTGTCCACAGTGGCTTCCAGTACAAATGTCCACCACAGTCTCCAGCATGGAATTCTCGCATAATATTGTCAGTTTCACTCTCAAGAAGACAGTGCAGCAAAATACCTTCATGGTTTTTCCAGAGTAGATTCTCATCTATCACACAAAATTTAGATGTTTTCATTTTTAGGAACCTAGACTTAGTTCTGGACAGTCCTGGGGGAGCACACAGGTTTTGTAACACATAACAGATATCAGAGTACCATGGAGATTGTTCAAAGGCTACATTGATCTTTGGAGTCGCCAGCTCTGTTTCACTGTCCATTTGGTTGATATCTAAGGCTTGGAAATTTGCTTCTGTCATTAACTTGGCCAAACCTTGCCCTTTTATCAGCTTTGTAGGCTTTATTTCAATGTCAAATTCAAGTATGTTTGCAATCCATTTTCCTCTCCTTCCCTCTAAGTTTTCTTGTGTGAGAATGTCTTTGACAATAGGACTTGGTACATAAGCTACAACATGGGAGTAAAGGATGTAAATCCTAAAGTCTTTGATGGCTTTGATCAAGGCATAGGCTTGTTTCTCCATTATTTGGTATTTTAGGGGGCATCTCTAAGAGCTCTGCTGAAAAAAGCAATGGGCTTTTCATTCCCTTGGTCATCTTTCTGTAATAAAACAGCAGCAATAGTGTGTTGGGAGGCAAAGGAGAAAATGATGAAGTCTCTGTCAAACTGAGGGTTAGTTAACACTGGGGTTTGAGTCAAGGCCAATTTTATACTTTCAAAAGCTTGTTTTGCTTCAACAGTCCATTTGACCTTTGAATCTTTCTTTAGCATATTGTTTAGTAATCTGATTAACTCTGCTAAATTTGGGATAAACCTTCTCAAAAAGTTGATTTTTCCCAAGAATCCTTGCAGCTCCTTGACATTCCTTGGGTGAGGCATTTGTAGGATAGCTTGTATCCTATCTGGATCAATTCTTATGCCATCTTTCGAAATGATGTGTCCTAGAAGTTTCCCTTCTTCTAAGCCAAATAAAGATTTCTTGGGGTTTAAGGAAATACCATATTTCCTGCATGTTATGAAGATTTGTCTCAGATGTTTCAAGTGTTCTTGGTCAGATTTTGAAAAGGGTGTAAGATCATCTAAGTAAATGACCAAGAAATCATGAATTTCCTTTGCAAAAGCAATGTCCATTGCTCTCTGAAATGTTGCCCCTGCATTTTTCAATCCAAAGGGCATCTTCACATACTTGAAAGTACCCCATGGGGTAGTAAATGCAGTCTTGTCTTGATCATCAGGGTGTACCAGGATTTGATTGAAACCTGAGAAGCCATCCAACAATGATATTCTTGAGGCTCCTACTACTCTTTGAAGGATGTGGTCCATTTTGGGTAAGGGGTAGTTGTCTTTGAGTGACACTAGGTTCAAATTCCTTAAGTCTACACAAAGTCTAATCTCACCAGTTTTCTTTCTTGTAGGGACCAAATTTGAAATCCACTCAGAAAACCTGATTGGTGCTATGATACCAGCTTTGAACATTTTTTGTAATTCCTTTTCAATGGAAGGAAGAAGCACAGGATTGATTCTTCTCAATTTCTGTTTGAATGGTTTTTGATTAGGCTTGAGGGGAATGGTGTGCTGGATAACAGAGGTATCATAAGACTTCAAGTCTTCATAACCCTAGGCAAAGACATCTTGGAACTCTTTAAAGAGATCAACATATTTGGGTTTTTGGTCAGGGGGCAAAGCAGCAGATAGCTTTATTATTTTAGGCTTGTCAGTGGTACCAATGTTACATTCTTCAATTGTTGCATCTAATGGCTGCATCTTAGGTTTTCTGGGGACATCATTTGAGTCAAAAATATCCTCTAGTGGGGTAAGGCCTGCTGGAAGAAGATTGTCTTTGAGTTGTATGATTTCATCTTCAGCGTTGCTCAGCTCTTCACAGTCAATTTGGTGAATTTGCTGAATGTTTTCTTTGTTGAAAATGGTTGGACTGAGTAGTTGTTTTGCTGTCCTAGGTGACATTGGGTGGGCAGACTGTTGAAACTGTAATTGTGATTGACTTGCTCCATCAACTATTTGAGATTGACTTGCTGTCTCAAGGTCAATATTTAATCCTGTAAACTCTTGTTGCAAGGTTAAAAAGTTGTTTATTTGCCTATCATTCTCAAATACTTGCCACTCTTTGACATTGTTTGGAATAGAAGGCCTATATTTGACCTCTGCTGTGAAACAATTGTTGGGTTGTAGTGGGAATTTGAAGGTGCTGGCAAATGTTGCCAAGCTGTGAGCATGGAGATTGTGGCCCCTTGGAATCTTTGTGATAACAAACTCGGAGAAAGTTTCTAGTATTTCAATTACAGCAGACCTATAGGACCTTAATCTTTTGTCATTGGTGACAAAATCCCCTTTTACTTGTTGAATTACTAGATCAGAGTCCCCCATGATTGAGAGGCTATGTGCTTGTAATGATTTTGCAATCTTGAGGCCTAGTAGCAGAGCTTCATATTCTGCCATGTTGTTAGTGCATTTAAAGTTCAATCTATAAGCCCGGCCTTGTGCACAGGCTTTCTGTTTGTTATGTATCCATACTCCAGCTCCTGCCCCTAACTTGTTAACTGAGCCATCAAACTCTAGGACCCACAGACTATCTTGCTGGTCAGGGGATCTTAAATTCTTTTCATGGGATGGCCATGTGAGCATGAGTTGAGGTTTCTTTTCCCATTTGTCTCCTAGGATAATTTCATCATTTGTTTGACAATTTTTGACAACTAAAGGAGGGTGAATGGGTACTGTTGGGCTGATTAAAATTTGGCAGGTGCCACTTGTTTGACCAATGTTTTGTTCTTGTATGGGTGTTTCGGTCTTAATGTCATTGTTTAAGGAGCTTGTGCTGTCATTGAAAAGGATGAAGGAGTCTATGTCCGAATGGACAGCATATATTGGAAAATTTTGAGGCTTTTCTTCACTGCTGACCATATATTTCATGAGTGTTTCCCTATAAAGTCTCTTGGGTTGTCCAAAGACAGAGATGGTTGCATATGACATGTCTAATTGCAGGGAGCCTTGGAGCTTGGCTCCCCATGATCTTGATAAGAGCATTCCATATTTGGGTGGGATATCAGCAACAACAACATCCATTAGAATGGTTTTGTTGGGAAATTGAACCAGGGACACACATAAATCCTTAATTAGGCCCAAGCATTTGACTTGACTAGAATCAAAGGAAAACAGGTCTTTGTATGGTCTTGTTATATCCAAGTTTAATCTTTCCATGACTGCTTTTGGCATAAGGTTGTGAGATGCACCTGAGTCAAACATTGCATTATGCAGTATTTTATCATGAACATGCAAGCTGACATAAAAAGGTAAAACCCCTGTGACTACTGTTTTTCCATCTACCTCTGGGCCAAACAGTAATTCTGGAGTGTCATCTAGCACATTTACATCATCTTTGTTGTTGGTAAGCTGAAGGGATTTTTTGATCTGTTGCTTATATATGTCATGCTTGGCTAGCTCTGAAAGGGGAATTGCTATTTTTAGCTTGCCAATCTCTGTTCCTAGGTCAAAGGGTTTATCCACCTGAATTTTAGGGTCACGGACAGCAGTCCTTTCTTTGTTCGTTGAATCTTCTTGTTGGATTTCATCTTGATTTTGGAACCTGCCCCTCATGTTGATATCTTGAGGGGTAATGTTCGGATTTGGGTGAGAGGATGAAGTTGCCGTGGGCTCTTGTGGTGTGGACAGTAATTCAGTGACCTCCTCAACCACTACTTCCTTTGCAGGCAAGTTTGTTTTGTCATTAGGTTCAGTGACTAAGGTTTCTTTAGATTGCTGTTTCTCCTTTACCTTTTCAGGCTGATTTGCATTTACAGTCCGACTTCTTAGTTTGTATTGTTTATGGACTTCATAGACAGCAGTATCATACCCTTGTTTAAAGTCAAAGGATTCTCCTGATTGTGTTTGGAATGTTTTGTTTTCATCCTCATCATGGTCTTCTTGTGTTAGGAAAACATGACTTTTACCATCCAGACCTATCAAGTTGATCTCAGGATCTTCATTGAGCTGATTAGCTGAGGAAGTTTCTGCATAATTTTCTTGAAAAGGGGGTCTGATATCTTGGTCAGCACCTGTTTTTCCTATATTGGGGTTCTGTGTTCTCCTAAAATTTGGGTTTCTAGGAGAATTGTTTTGTGGTGCCTCCCATGATGACTTTCTTTCTACTGATTCCACTCTCTCACCTAGTCTTTTCATGCTGTTTAGTATTGCATCCAACTTCTGATCAAAGCCTGAGGGCTCTTCTTTGAAACCAACCTTCTTTTCCAGCTTTGCCCTGTTTCTTTTGGCAATTAGGTTGGCCTCTACAGTGACTGCAACTCTTTGGGCTTCTGCAAGGGTCGGAGGGTCTCTTTCTCTCAACTGATAGGCCATATCAGAATCAAAACCATCAGGGAAGTTATAAAGGGCCAAATCAGGAGGGGGCCTTAAATTCTGGGGGATAGCATTGTATATGTTGTTGAACCTAGCACAATACTCCAAAACCGTTTCTTGGGGACCCCTTCTAATAGTGTTATATTCACCAAGTATATGGTGTGGATCTCTCTTTTTCTCCCATCTGTTAGTAAATTCCTGGTACAGAACTTCAGAGGTTGCAATTGAATTTGCATTTAAGGATCTAAACCAAGTTCTGACATCCCCAGTTAAGCTTTGGACAAAAATTCTCATCCTAACACTGTCATCATCTATTTCAAAGGTCTCAAAGTGATCTTGCATCTTCTTAGCATGCTGGGTAGCTGTCAAAGGGCCCTGGGAGTCAAAAAATGAGAGTCTAGTTTGGTAGTCTTGGGGTAGAGCTGGAGCATTGGCTGGTATCTGCAGAGGTGCATATCTGTTAGCCATGTTTATGGGATTTATAGGGTTAATAGGAACGAATGGGGCAGCTGGGATCACAGGTATAACAGGGGTAACAAGAGGGAAACTGATTGAAAGAGTATGTGCAGATGGTGAAGATGGGAGAGGAGGGCTTTGAGGTGTTGATGATGAACTAGGGGAATTAGGTGTGGAACGGAAGAGGACTTTACAAGGAGTTGGAATAAGGATAGGTTGGTCTAAACTTATATCTGAATCAGCAGGCTTTTCCTGCTTTTGCCGTCTCCTTATGTTCTTTGGTATGATATCTGGATTATCAACAATGATGGGTTGATCAGGGTCAGGGTTTGCCCTAGTGTGCCTTGGGTTTCTTTTGGGAGCCAGCTTCTAAGTATTCTTTTAGAAATTTATACAGAAAGTTTTGTATGTACAGGGGCTAGGTAAGAATTCTGGAATGACTATATAGGTCTCAAAGCTAGGATGAAGTTTCCCTAGTTAGCTCTTCCCTAAAGCTGTCCCTGTGTTTACAGAAACAGTCCTAAGGCCTCTTGGCTAGTTTCAGGCTTGATGGTAGCTCTTGGAAATAGATAGTAATTGAAAAACTCTTAACTCCCCAGTGGAGTCGCCATTTATGTTAACACCCAGGTTGTTCCCTATGACTCCCAAGGGAATACGGCCGGGGTAACCACTAACCAATCTTTGGATCACTGTTTCTAGCCAAACTGTGATCAGAGAGGGCTCTCTCTTTATGATTTGTATCTGTTTGTGATAAGGTTTTAGGCTAGCTATTGTGTACTGGTTTTTGTTTATGTCTTGGTTGATGAAACTCCTTTTAGGTTCTAGTGAAGTAGTTTTCTGAGAGGTTGAGTACCATTGGGCAATGGAGTCTGTGGCTATATGTGTTTGAAACTTTGAGATGAAAGATGGAACTTCCAGGGCCATTTGAGTGCTTAATAGAACAGGTTTTTTGATTAAATGAATGGAAACAGGTAACACAAACAGTGAAAGCATTTAAGAATTTTCACTTGTTATCTATATGTTCCCAACAGATAGCTTTAAGAAGAGAAAACAGAGGTCTCAGGGGCAAAAATTGAATCCCTGAGAATGACTGTCACAGTAAAAGACACAGTTTTGAAATGCAGCAATTAAGAATTACAATTCTGTCACTGTATCTGAGGAAAACATGTATAATAGCTCAGTTTGAGTCCAGGGTAAACATAGTTAAATCCTGGAACTATCCTTTCACCTTGCTATCAAGTGTAAAACATTTGAACAACAAAAGAGAACAAAAGACTCAAAAACACATAACAAAGAGATTTGAGAATACTTGTTGTTTTATGCAACACCCTGGAATCCTGTAACATTCATCTTTCACCACAATACATCAAAGAACACCAAGCCTTGGAAATTCCATTCTTCCTTTGTATTACTTCTCTGAAAATATTACAACGAGCTAGAGCTCTTCAAAGAAAATAACAACAACCCCTTCAACTGCTGTGAAGGGTGAATATATACTTGCGGTCATTTACAAAATATCTGAGTCCTGAGTTATCTCAGATTTTACTTTCTTACCAACTACTTAAGATATTATGGCAAAAATTTAATGCAGCATTGATTACAGAGTACAGGCATTTTAATGCTCTGTCAGAAGATATTTTAGCCTTTGGGGACAGCTAAGTCGGTCGAGATTTTCTGAGTAAATGCTGGAAAATCTGTCTTTAATGCTTTGTACGCTGTGTCTTGGATTTGTCACCTGTGATTGTGACTGTTGCTTGTGGTGAGCTCAATGGTCCTGCTGAGTTGGCTCAGCCTCTGCTTCTTCCCTGTAGATATTTTTCCTCAAAACTGTGCCTGCGCATGTATGCATATTTACTTGTAGAAATAGCGCTACTGATTCTGGCCTGACAGCACTGTTTGTGTTAAATTTCTCCAGGCATCCTGTGTGGGCAGCTGGTGTGCTAGGATTGCACCTAGAGTTTCATCTGCTTCTGTAAATTTGAAGAAGTTAGGTGGTGTATCAAACAGATGGTCAACTTCATTCATTAGGAAAAACAGGTTCTCCACCCTGTCATACATACTCTGCCCTGTGGCTGGCCCTGGCTCTGCTGAAGTGCTGGGTGGTTGTGCAATCTCTGCCACTGCATGGGCATCAATCCTCTTATTGTAATTGTCCAGGGTGAGCAGTCTTCCTACACTGCTTAGGATGCTGGGGAGGCCTCTGTTCTGCAGTGTCACGAATTTTTCCAGGAATCTATTGATTTCAGTCTGCATATCCTGGGTCCTCCTCTCCAATGTTCCAACCAAGTTCCTCAATGTAATGACTCTCTTTGCTACAGCAATTGCTTCTGTCCTGTTAGTGATTCCCATGACAGCTAATTGAGAGCTAGTCTTATAGTTCAGAGTGTTGATTATCCTTGTAGCAGCTTCTGGCATGTGTCTAAGGCTTGCCCTGGCTCTCTGAATTTCTCTGTTTGCTTTGGCGATGAGCACCATTTGCTCATCCATGGTCTCAATATATTGCCACTGTTTGGCAATGGACCGCCCAATATTGCTCCATAGCACTGCTTTCATTTCAGCTGTCACCTTTTCTAGTGCAAGCTCCTTCTCTAGTTCAGCAATTCTCTTCTTAAGAGCTTTTACCTCTCTGTCCTTGGCTGCCTCATTCTGTTTGCTCTTGTCAAACCTTTCATTTACCTTAGTCAAGGTTTTCTTAAGCTCATCCAGCTCTTTCATTTGAGATTCCATGGCTTGGATCTCAGCTTGCAGCTTTTGCATGTCTAAGCTAGCAGCCTGTTCTGATGTTGTAGTTGTTGCTGCTGTGGATGGTGCTGTAGTTTCTGTTTGCTGAGGAGGAGGAGTAATCTTTGGAGGGGTTTCCTCAAGATTTATTATGACAGGAGGAGGCTGGGAGGGTTGGCCCTCTTCTCTTTTCTTCAGGGTTTCTTGCAGTGCTGCCTTTGCAGCTTTAGTTTGTCCTAGCTGGTCCTGAGTCCTGACCAGCTCTTTGTATAAGGACACCAGCAGGTCTGTAGCATCCTTCTCTTGCCTTTGCTGGGCAACTTCATCTGTTTGTGGATGGATGGTGGCCGGGAGTTTGATTTTCTTTCTTAGGGCTGCCATGTCTGCATCCCTTATCTTCAGAAGCTCTTGGATGCCTTTGACATCTTTAGGATCATGCCCTATCTCTATGATTACCTCTTCCAAGGACTTGATCCTATTGTCCTTGGCCTGTGATGATGCTCTTTCTAACTCCAGCTGAGAAGCTGTGTTGTCCAGGCTGCTCTTTAGTTTATAATTCTCTAATGTCTCATCTGCCAAGGAGGCATACACCATTTCACCAGTCTGCTTATGTAGTTCAATCTTGTCCATGGGGTGTATGTCTTTGGCAAGAACCTCCATGTTGGTTCTTAGATAGTCCGAGGTGGACTGAGGCTGCAAAGCTGTAGGCATGAAGTGGCTCATTATCATTTTGCCTTCGCTCACATCGAAAGCAGACATGAGTCTCTGCTGGTTGCTAGGAGCTAGGTTTAGCAAGTGGTCATACAGCTGCACTTTTATGGGATCACTCCTCCTTTTTATGTCGATGAATTGCTGTTTTATACTTGACTGTCCTTTTCTGGTTTGACCGGAGGAGCTGACCTCTCCTCCCATAGTCATGTCATGTCCTCGCTGGGATGAGCTGGCCGAAAGTTCTCCACTGGGTGGGCCCATGCCCATGGCTTGCCTTACTGCTATGTCCTCCTCTTGGGAGTCATTCAGTCTTTGTCTCTTCTCTCCCCTGATGAATGATGAGGTGTGGGGGGTCTCTCTCTCCCTTTTCCTTGTCACATCCTCCTTCTGTGGTGTTTGGAGGACTGATGTGTCTACATTGGTGTCTGTCCTGGGAGGCACCTTTGTTTGAGGCTGCTGCTCAGTATTACCAGGTTGATCTGTCCCCTTTTCCTGCTGCAAGGGTTGTTCACTGGACTGTGCTTTTTCTTGTTGCTGTCCCAGTTCTTGCTGTTCCATTTCCTCTTGCTGCTGTAGCAAGGTGTCCACTTGTTCCTCTGTCAATACAGGTGGCTGTTCCACCTGTTTACCTTTGTCTTTGCTTGCTGCCTGGGATGTCTTCTCAGTGGTTTGCTGCTGTGCTGCTGAAGATCCAGCAGCTGTTCCACTTTGCTTTCTGTAGGAGTGGGGCACCTGTGCACAAGTTTCCAAGTCAGTTTCCTTTTGTACATTCCTGGCTTCTTTCTCAAGCAGTTCTACCTCAGTGAGTTGTTCTATTAGTGCACCCTCTTCCCAATCTAGTGCATTGGCATACTTTTCTATTTCAGGTTGTCTTTTATGTGCATAGTTGCCCAGTCTGTATCTAATTCTCCTGAGGGAGATAGTATGATTGGGGTCATAAGGAATCCACTCAAAACTGGTCTGCAATCTGAGGCCTTCCAGCATGCTGTGTGCCTCTTTCCATCCTTCCTCTTTCTTGTTATACAGGAAGGAACCTAGCTGGCTTCTTACCTTCAGTTGTGACTTCTTGTTTCTACTCTGAAAATGAAGGTAATCTGAATTCCCAAACTGCCTGAAATACTCCAAGGCAAAAAGCCTCATGGGGACATACCTTGGCAACCTAAATGGGTTCATTTCACAGCCATATATCCTAATGACTGTGTGGTTCTGGTAGAAGTACCAGTTGCCAATATTGTAGGATTTGTTCAGATGTAGAATCCTCCTCATTTCATCGGTTAATCTAGGAGGAGGAGTACCTTGCAGAACTGTTAGGGCCGGATGAACAAATAAATCAATGAACTCACAGTATGTATAGGGTGATACTGAGGTAAAATGAAACACAGAGGTCCAGAAAACAACTGATCTTGGGCTTCCTTGGGCATTGAGTGGCCTCAAAGGAACAGAGAAGGTAGCTGGCTGATAGAAAAGGAATAAATGATAGATATATGAGGAGTACCTGAACAGTCTCTCCCTTTTCAGATTCATGAACTGATCATGGATTTTCTCTGCTATGTAGGTTGCATAGTCATACTGCACAGCTGGAGGCTTACCAGGGGCAAACATGGACAGCATTGCCATTATACTTTCATCTACATCTTCCAGCCCCCTGAATCCTAGGACATAGCTAATTAGGTCCACCAGCATTCTGCCCAACTCATTCAGATAATGGTACCCAATAGGAGGGGTTCTGACTGTTTCAGAGCTTGGTGTGACAAACAGTTGGTTAATTTTGATGATCTGGTCACTGGACAGCTTGATCCCTGTGTTAATCAGATTCTGCATGGACAGAGGGGTCAATTTCTTGGCTGTATTGAAGTGCAGCATCTGGTTTATGCTCTCTGGGGTGATCTGGAACAGGACTAGGCCTGTGGGGCTTATGACTGCCCTTTGGCTGGGGTCATAGCATTCCTGGCAGCTGTAGATGAGCTCTGGCATTGGATTGACTTGGGGAAGGTTGTATATGGGCAAATTTGACTCCCAAATCCCCAAGATATCTGCTCCACTGAGGTGCTGGGCTCTTAGTTCGTTCAGCATTAGCACATTATACTTGGTTCCCGTGGGGAACCAATCCAGCATTTGGTAGTCCATGTCTCCCAGGGCTTTCCATGCTAGTTCTTGGTGAGGGGCATTGATGGGCTTAATGTTCAGTGCAATAGGGGTCTCCATAGCTGTTCAAGTTACCAGAATTGCAAATAGACAGGTGGAATGGTGAAAACACAGTCTGGAGGCAGTCTTCTGTGGAAACAGTTTGAGGTTTTGAGTGTTCAAGGGGAATTCTCTCAGTAGCAATTGAAATACTACTGGAGTCTAGTGACAGAACCTCTCTGTGGTGTAACTGAACTCTCTGACAGGGTGAATTATGTCGATTAGCAATTCTGCCGGGAAAACGCAGAATTACAGAGGTTTAATGGGAATTGCAGGTTTCTAGAGCTCTGCCGGTGTTTCTTGGCCCTCACAATGACAATGCTGGATGAATGAAGGGGAATGAACGGTGTAAATATAGTTTTTATGGTTCTATTATCCCTGTGAGCAATTTTGAGCTTAATGAAGGTCGTATGGAGGGCAAAATGGTCTAAATACCTGTAATTCGACGAGCAGAGGTTGACACACAGGTGCATAGGTGCTTTTTGAGGAGGTCGCCCGGGCAAATCGACTGGTTGGCGAAAATTCGAACTCAAACGGTCAAGCAGAGCGTTCAGTAAAAAACACAGTGAAAATGGTAAAAACACGGGAAAAATTGGTAAATATGGGTCATTTTACCATTTGGCGCCTTTTTCTGCTGACGTCAGCATGACGTCATTGGTGGGTCATGGTGAGGTGACGTCAGCTGACGTCATCGGGCGACGTGGCAGTGGGCGACTGGTCAAAGGTGGGGCGAGGTGGCAGCCCAGTCAGCAGTGAGGTGGGCCAATAACATAAGCGGGTACGTGCAGGCAAAGACGTGGCGGTGAATTAGCGGCGGGTAAGTGGCGGTTAACGTGTAGCGGTCACGGTTAAGGCCTTAACCGTTGCGGTTTCCCGGGGCGGTTAAGGTACGGCGCGGAGGATGTCAGAGCGGGCTCCGAGATGGTTTAACGCCCGACGCGTGGAGGAGGCGTGACAAGGCGCAACGTCACTTCCCCGAAAGTTAACGTGCGGCCACGGGAGGCGCTCCGATATTGCTGTAGGCCGTCGGATCTGATGGGCTTGATCCGACGGCTGGCGGAGGGGAAACAAGCGCCTTTGATATTGCGGGCGGAAAAATTAAAATTTATGGGTTTTATGTGGGTTTTTGCAAATGTTTAGATTAACCAGCCATGCGGTAGGATTGGGAAACGTGCCAGAGGCGGGCATTTGACTTTTGCAAAGGTTTTATAGGCAAAATGGGTTTGGAAAGTGGGTTTTAGCAATGCAGATGTGATTTGAAGGCAAATTGACTTACAGCAAAGGGGAAATAGGGTGGAATAGGTTCACCAAAGTGGCCAGATGCCATTTGGTCCCTTTTGAAAAATACACGGCTATTATGCCTAGGGGAGGGAATATACATAAGATTTGGGGTTTTATACACCTTAGTGTTAATAATATTAGGGGTGGGGGTAAGATAAGGGGGGTTATATAGTAGAATTAGGAGTTAATATGAATGAAGGAGGGGAATTTAGAAAGGGGGTGTTAGTGATTGAGTAGAGAGGGAAAGAGAAGAAGTTAGTGATGCTCTTTGCTGTAATTTCATGGAATTCACCACTTTGTTTGCTGATAGATTAATTGCCTTGGCAAGAGACCTATTGATACTTGTGTAATGGTGATCATATTCTTTCTGCAACCACAACTGCCTACCCAACTATTTTGCCTAGCATTTTTTGTTTCTTCTTGGAGGGGCACTTGAACTTGCAACCCTCAATTGCCTTTTCTTTTCTTTGGCTTTTTTCCTTTTCTCTCTATCTACTTCTACCCTTATGTCTTCCAAGGTCCCAGATTAAACTTTTGGGAACCTTTGCTTCTCTACCTGAACTATTTGTCTGCCAAGATTAAGCTGTTTGGACAGACCTCTTTCTCTATTCTACAACTCAAAATTGAAACATGGCATGATCCAGATTAAACTGTTGAATCATCCACAAAAATTGAAATAAAGTCCTCAATACTTGAAACACTTTACCCACCTCTTGCTTTCTAGGAAATATGGGATCTTTGGGATACCAAAGCAGAGCATATTTGGCCTTTCTCTTGCCAATCATGAAATATGAAACCTATTACTATAGGTATCCAACAAAGGGATAGGATGATTTTAGGACTATAGGATTGGGTGTTGAGAGGAGTAGGAAGGAGTTAGGGTTTAGGTAGAATTAGGGAGAATTTTAGAGTTTTTAGGGTTTCAAGATTACAAATGACCAATGATGCTTTAACCTTTGATTTAGCAACTCAAAACCAAGATGCAAGAATGTACTTACTTATAAGAAGGGAGAGGAAAACAAATTTGAAGCTAGCTGGAAGATTTGGAGGTGTTTGGCCACTTCTAGGAAAATCACAACGTTTTCACTCAGAAGTGCGGCGCCATAACAAAAGCACAGCGCCAGGCCAAAAGCATAACACTGGTCTCCAAAAGCACAGTGCCACTTCAAGGAAACTATTGACTACCTTCCCAATGTCCACATTGGGCGTGGGATAGCTTGTGGGAAATATTTTCGATTCTAATTTGTAGAACATCTTGAATGTTTCAATTTGGAGTTCATTTTCCCTGTCAAAAACTCAATCTCCCAAGACTGGTCAAAATGTGTAGAATGAGGCTGCCAAAATGCAAAGTGATGTTGCAGTCAACTTTTGAAGGTCTTCCTCAACTCCAAATGGAGCTCATGATAGCTCATTGGAAAGATCTTTGTCTCTAGTTATCATTTGACTCATCAAAAAAGTAATTTGGTCTCTCCCGCTAGGAGAAATAGTGATTTTCCCAATGTCACTCAAGAAGTTCAACAACTCTCTTGAGGCAAATGATGTTTTGGACATTTCTCCCGAACTGTGAGACCTATGTAAAAACTGAAGGATGTTTCTCTTCTTGAGTCTAGTATGGAAAAAAACCTCTCATGTTTTACAAAATCACCTTTCCTTGCGCAGAAACATAATTTCAATAAAACCTATCTTGATGTGTGGAACAAGGGATTTATAGAAAAGAAGGGAAATGAAGGGGATGAGGGGCTTCTAATTTCTTCAGAAAATTTTGGGAAGTAGGGAGGGATGTTAGGAAGCATGAGAAAGTGGAATTTCAAAGATTGAGTGAGTGGAAGGGGTCCAAAAGGGTAAAACACAGTCCTAACCTAGAAAAGTGTTAAATTGTAGAAATAGGCGAGGGTTTGTGGGAAAATGATGAATTTGAGGGGTATCAGTGATGGGAAGTGTTTAAGAAGGTATTTTAAGGGTAGGGGAAGGTGTATGAGCATCAGGATACAAGTTTTGTTGATGATTTGACCATCCAAGGAAAATTACCTTCAAAACCCTAGGAGAGGGAAATGAGACTTACCTATGCTCAACTGAAGCATAAACAAGGTGTAAAATGACCCACTGGAACTTAAAATAATGATGAAATCTCTTTGAATTATGGTACACTTAGCCGAATGGTGACATAGACCGATACTTGGGAAACATTGCAAGGAGTGAAAATAATCCTAGACCTAATACTTAGTGACCAAAGTTTACTTGAAGACTCACTGAAATGACAAAATTTAACTTTGACACCCTAAGACCACTTTGTAAGAGCATGTTTGATCATTGGTGGAAGGCTGCAAAGACTGACTCTAACATTGGCTCCATTGGGGCCATGGTGACCGCAACCTCCAGGTATGTCTCAGGACTTTTCCTCTTTCAATTTGTGGAACAATGCATATAATAACCAACCATATCCATGTCAATATTCTGCCCCTCCTTCAGCTCTGTTCCCTTTACCCTGGAACCAATTGTCTCCATCTCCTCCTGTTCAATATCCTCAATCCCAACCATATCTGTGGAACCAGAACTAGAGAGGAAATGCCCAGAATTCAGCTCTACCTGAACCACCCATGCAACAATAGCTGCAGTTACCTCCTTTCCAAGCTCCTACTCCTCCAACACTTGTGTGACTGCAACTACCTATGTAACCTAGCCCAAACCCAAACAATAAAGTAGTTTAGGGCATAGAGGATCCTACAACCTTCCAGAACTGCTTTATTACCCTCGTGGAACTTAATGAAATACAATTGTGATCGAGCATGGTAATTAAACTTAGTCACTCCCCTATCATTACAGAGGAGGATTGTGAACCATCCATAGGAGAAGTCGGAGGCTCTGAGGTGGCTACTGCACCTACAATAGATGATACCGAAGAAGTTGTTACATTTCTAACAACTGACCCACGAATAACTATTACATCTGTAACAACTAATTTGGGGAAGGTTTATAAACTTGTAACAACAGATTCAACTGTTGTTATGCAGGACCCCGTGTACCCTCAGAGACTAGCTGAACCTAGGATGACTTCATAGCCTAAATCGGATTTTCTCAAGGGGTTGCAAAATTTGTATGTATGAACTTATTTACTACAAACCCTTAAAGAAGTACCCATCTATGCCAAGACAGTGAGAGATTTGTGCATCAAGAAGCCTGGGAGGAAGCCTAAAGACCTTGCCACCATACATGTGATGGGAAAGCTATCCGAATTAATGTCTGCTTAGCCTCTCCTTACTAAGTACAATGATGCAGGAAATCCCACAGTCACCGCCCACATTAATGATCAGCCCATAGCCAATGCATTGATTGATCTTGGGGTTGTCATTAATGTAATCATGAAAGATCTCTTTATCACTCTCAGGCTACATGGACTCACACAAACTCCTATTATGCTATAAATGGAAAACATGTCCTATGTTAGAAGATATAGTGATTACGATAGCTTCCTGGAGATACCTAGTTGATTTCCTTATTCTACAGCACAAATCCAATTTGGGGGGGCAACCTTTGATCTTAAGGAGACCTTGGCTGGCCACTGCAGACACATTCATAAGCTGCAGGATGGGATCCATGGTGATATCAGATGGCCAGGCAACCCATAACCTTAATCTTTATCCCCCAAAACCAAATTTGGATATCTGCAATGCTTGGTGGAATGAGTTTGAGCCTGAGTCAAATCTTTCCCTACCACTCCTCACTCCGGGGAAAGCCCAGTACTTCAAAGACGAGATATAAGATGATGTTATTAATCATTTTATTAGTAATTCACTTTTTGCTGCTTCTGTTAAAAATGCAAATGAGGAGGAAGAGGTGGAAGATATAGATTTTGAACAAATGAGAACAACTCCGAATATTTCTAGTAGTCCAATTGAGATTGAATCTAGAAAGTTTTTGAATGCTAATCCCAATTTGACTGCTGAATAGAATCAATGGTCGTTACAGCTATTACAGAAGTATAAAAAGGCATTTGCATGGGATTATATGGTTATGAAAGGGATCCACCCTAACATATGCACTCACCGTATTTATTTGAAGGATGGTTGTAAACTAGTTAGACAGTTGAAGCACTGCATGAACCCTCCAGTAAAGGAAGTGATGAAAGAAGAACTACAAAAACTCCTGAGTGCTAATTTTATTTACCTAATATCTGACAGTCAGTGGGTGTCACTGCTTTTCATTTCTCCTAAAAAGAATGGCAAGTGGAGAGTCTATGGTTATTATAGAGAACTCAATAAGGCCACTCAAAAGGACCATTTTCCATTACTGTTTATAGATCAGGTCCTTGATACTCTCTCTGGAAAGAAATAATTTTAATTTTTGGTGGGATTTAGTGGCTACAATTAAATACATATTACCCTAGAAGACCAGGACAAAACGACCTTTACTTTTCCTTGGGGAAACTATGCATACAAAGTGCTACCTTTTGGGCTCTGTAATGTGCCAACAACCTTTCAAAGGGAAATAATCGGAATTTTTTTTTACTTATTGAATGACTGTCAAGAAATATTCATGGACAATTTCACACCTTATGGAGATGCTTTTGAAACAACATTAGTCAATCTGGAAAAAGTGCTACAGCGATGTGTATAGACTAATGTTGCCTTGAGCATTGAGACATGTCACATGATGATGAAAGAAGGGATCGTTCTTGGACATTACATTTCTACTGACAAAATCAAGGTAGACCCTGCAAAAATATAGGTACGTAGTTTCTTGGGGCATGCAGGGTATTACAAAGGATTTATAGAAAACTTTTCAAGATTTTCATCGCCATTATTTTCCTTCATCATGAAGGATGCTAATTTCTTGTGGATAGGGAAGTGTGAGAAGGCCTTCTTAAAGTTGAAATGTTGTGCATCAACAGCTCCAGTCTTACGAGGACCTAATTGGGAACTATCTTTTCACATAACTATAGATGCATCAGACATTGTTGTAGGTGTTGTTTTGGGGCCAACTGGAGGATAAGAAAACTTACACTATTTACTACATAAGTAAAAATCTAACTCCAGCTGAGCTCAACTACACAGTGACCGAGGAGTTCTTAGTTGTCATGCACGCCATCAATAACTTTCTCCATTACATCACTAAATATCAAGTATTTGTACAAACTGACTATTCTGCCATTTGTTTTTTAATGAATAATCCAATTACAAATGGTAGGATTACACGTTGGTTATTGCCGTTACAAGAATTTGATATCACTATTGTAGATAATCCTGGAAAAGACAGTGTAGTAGTTGACTTTTCTTCTAGGATAACTATTGATGATAGTTGCACTCTTACTAAAGATTCTTTCCCTGATGAATATCTTTTTGTTGTCTCTACATACTCAGCTTGGTATGTAGATATAGCCAATTATCTTTCTGTAGGGAAGTTTCCCCAGTATTTGTCCTCCAAGGAGAAAAGGAAAATCATAAAACAAAGTGCTAGATATACCTAGATAGATGGGAACCTCTATCACATTGGACCTGATTTTCAGATCAGATGATGTGTTAGAGAGGATGAGGTCTTTGATATCCTCAAAGCCTACCATGAGGAACCTTGCGGAGGATACTTCACAGAAAAATAGGTAGGATACAAAGTCCTTTCAATTGGGTACTACTGGTTGACAATATTTTAGGATGCCAAGAAGATTATGAAGGGATGTGATAGTTGTCAAAGGATGGGCCAACCACTGCAATCAAATGAGATGTCATTACAGCCCCAGATCGTGATAAAACCTTTTGAGAAGTGGGCTCCAGATTTTTTAGGACCAATCAATCCTTCATCTAGACAGAGATCTTACATCTTTGTTTGTACTGACTATGTCACGAAATGGGTCTAGGTGAAGGAACTAACCAAAGCCACGGAGCAGGCTATCTCAGACTTTCTGTTTGAATATACCCTTGTCTTATTTGGCATACCCAAGGATATAGTCACAGACGGAGGGCTGCAGTTCACATCTCATAAGATCCGGGAGTTGGTTGAAAAATATAAAATCCATCACATAATCACAATTCCTTACCATCTAGAGGCGAATGGCTAGGTAGAAAGAACTAATAAAGTCATTGAGGGGATCCTTACTAAGACTGTGGTCGGTCATCGAAGAAACTGGGCTGAAAAACTTCCAGAACTCTTATGGGCATACAGGACTACATGGAGGAACACCACTAGATTCTCACCATATGAACTTGTGTATGGAAAGAACCCTTTATTCCCCATTGAATTTGAAATCGAGACACTAAAGAAAACATTGCAGGTCAATTTGGATTTGGCTACAACATAAAGGCAAAGATTGAACCATCTCAATGAATTGGAGGAGAAATGGTTGGCTGCTATCTAGCAAACAAATATTATCCAGCAATAGAGAGCTAAGTGGCATGAAAGATTTATATAGAAGGAATAGTTCCAGAAAGGAGATTGGGATCTCTTATATGACTCAATGCTTAAAGAATTCAAGGGTAAGCTTTGAACCAGATGGCTAGGTCCTTATGAGGTGGATGTAGTCTTTGATAATGGGACTGTAAATTTGGTAATCATTGAAAGTGCAAGGACACCAATACTTGCAAATGGGCACCGTATTCGGTTGTATCATAAACCTACCTCGAAGTATTCATTTGTCAACATTGTCACAAATTCAGATCTATAGATTACAGGAATAGGGGAAAGCCCCCTCTGTTGATTTTTTTTTATTTTTTCTAATAAGTGTAACAAATGAAAACAACTTGGTGGCGATTGTTACACCATCAAATAAAAAAAAAAGGAAACAAAAATAGCAATAATCTAGCTGTGAAAATGTTTGGTATTGGATCCCCCCATAGCATGTTTTGGGGCTCAAAGCCCAAGTTTTGGTCAAATGTATTGTAAGAATCCGCGAATTGTAGGTGCAGAGCGCGAAGTATAGGTTGAGTCATAGGGTTGTCCGCCCTAAGATTTGTAATGTAATGTAATGACATGTCAGCCTACCCATGGTCCACGGACCATGGGATTGTATAAATAGAGCGAGGCTCTAAGTTGTAAAGAGAGCGAAGAAGGAGATAGAGGAATACGAATGGTTCGAGCATAGAGTAAGAGTCTAAGTGCTTTGGGTTTTAGTAGTAGGAAGAGGCTCTGTAGCTGAGTGCACAGAGGCCTACTAGACTCCGCAGCTGAGTGCACGGACCCCTACAGCTGAGTGTGTACAGCAGTTTCGGGTCTGTAACTTTGAATGAAGAATAATAAAGAGAAGTTTATTCCAATTTTTGTGTATCTGCTTTTGTATTAAGTTCTATGCATTTATACTATTTTACTTATCGTGTGCACTTATTTATATGTTGAATATACTATTAAATATCACTAGACTTACATATATAAGTTAAGTAATCAGAGAAGAATAGGTTGATAGTAAGGAACTTAATCACGCCCCAAGTAGGGCTGCACAAAGGCAACATCAGAGGTTGGAAGGGACTAATAGATGCACGTAGTGACGTGCACGCGGGGTCAACCCGTAGACCATCGGAGCTCATCATACATCCCCAGGGTGTGAAAACCTGGTTCTAGCACCCTACCATACTACTTCGGGTGAGACCTCAGTCCGTGCTCCGCTCACTGTTGCCGAAAGGGCCAGTAGTACCAGGAGTTGTTTGGTTAAATCACCTCCAAACCTGGGTCAGACCCCTACAATCCAAAAAATGGTTCCATTACTGGGACCGAGATCTGCATAAGGGATGTCTAATGTCGTGCCACTAGAATCCAACAAAGAAAGAAATTGAATGGTGGTTGGAAAAGAAGATTCATGAATTCGCGGCATAAGAAAACAGAAATCCATGAGTATCTAAGGAACAGTGGCTGGAGCGCTAGTTGTATATGGAAATCAACGAAATTTTTTGTGCATCCTTTCCTTTTGAGCTGTATGAGTGGATCACGAAGCTAGTAGACAGTCAGGGAAGGTGTAAGCTCAACAAACCAATCGTGTGGACTCCAGAATTAGTGCGTAGAATAGAAGCGTTAGGAGATAAGATCGCGCGAGCTGTGGACGATTGGCTCAACCGAATTATAATAGGATTTATGATTGAGTTCGCACTAGATACGAATGTTAGCTGCAATGAGGCAGAGCGACGTTTCCTTAAGGGACCGCGAGGTAAGTATATCAAATCTCTGAACAATTGGATTAAGATGCTATTCTATGAAAAGTGGGTTATGCGAATAAATTAATGTTTGGGACTATGTGAAGTGGGGAGATCTACAGAAGTGGAAGTAGTGAATAATTAGAAACTAGTCCCTTAATTTCCCCCTCACGAGAAAGCAAGGAAGAGCTCGCGAAACTTTCTCCAAGAAGCACGGTCAATCTGATAACGTAGCGAATTTTGCGCTTACAACCTCCACCTACACTGCCACCTGTCCCACCCTTCTCACCTCCATCTCCACCCACCCCACCTTCGCCACCACCATAGTTCAGTATGGTGAGTGTGATCAAACTGCTAGTATTCAGAGGAGTAGGGAATGAAGACCCCAACCAATTATGGTTCGTGGTAAGAGCAGTATGGGAAGCACAAGGAGTCGTGGATGACAACATCAAAAAGGCTACACTGCTAAGCGCATTGAAGGATCACGCATTAACATGGTACATCAAGCATTCTAATGATCATCCAAATGTAGGAATCGCAGAAATCTAAATCACACTGAACAAGGAATTTAGCAGGCCAAAGTTGGAAACACAATCAATTATCGAGTTTAAGGAGATCACGGTGCTCCTGGCCGAGACCCCCTGGGATCTATACCAAAGACTGAAGGGTATGATTCGTGAAGCCAACATGATGTTGACAGATGGACCACGCCACGCATGGTTTGTAGCATCACTAACACCACACTTAAGGACGGCGCTGTCACAACAAAAACTTTCCACCGAGGCTGATGCTTTGGAGATGGAAATGAGATTGCATGAGACCCCTGTACAAGACCCTAGTCTGGGAGTCTAACAAATCCACACACAACTGCAAAACCTGTGTCTAGAGATGCAAAGTTTCAAATAGGACAAGACACCTCGGCCAGAAGCGCGCAAGGAGGTATGGTGCATAAAATGCAAAGGCCAGGAGCATGACAAGGACCATTGTCCAGTATTCGCGAATTACTTAGCAAGAGGAGGGCCGATGCTGTTAAGATGTGAGGCACAGGTAGGAACAATCACGAAACCTGCATTATGGTGCACGATCTGTCAGATAGGAGGAAAACACAGTATGGATAATTGTCATCTATTGTAGAAGTATACATAGACGTCCCAACAATTGTTTTGTAATTTCTGCAGGTTGGTAGGCCATGATGAATGCACCCGTAGAAGCTACAAACTAATGATGCATCTGACTCCTGCCTACAGGGTGCAGACCAAAATGTGAGCCCTCGACCAAAATCCAGGAATGACGCACACTGGATTTCAGGGTTGCCGTTAAGGTCGAGGTGGAATCGGACAGGAAGGGGTCTCAGACAACTAATTTGTTTTACAATTGCGGAGGAAGATGACACTATGCCCACGATTATACAAATCCAAAAATGACATCATTTTTTTATTGTACTCAATTTGATCATGAGGCAGAAGACTGCCCTACATTGATAGCGAGATTGCATGCAAAAGGGGTAATTCAGCCCCCTCTGACTCAGAATTTGCAGATGATGCGGTCTGAGCCACGCGAAGAAGACTCGAATGTAAACATGATGCTCAGGAGTGGTATGAGCACTAGCGATGGTAAAGGTAAGCAGTTAGAAGAAAGTGTGTGGGTTTGGAAGGCCCATACAAAGGAGCCCGAATTTGATTTAGTACGCGTAAAGGAGACATTCATGGAAGCTAAGAAGAGCCTCAGGAAGGCATCCACTTTAGGTAGTAAGGATCAACTAGAACCAGGGATGGATGCTTCAATGCTCACTACCTTTCTGGAGACATGCATGAAACTGCTACACGACAATAAGGTAGTAAAAGGACTATAGGAACTTATCACTATGTGCACGGGGTTGATAGCGCAAATTGACAAGTATGAAATGGATCAGGTAATCCTAGATCTCAGATTGGATGCGAATGTGCTCCCAAAAAAAACATGGGAACGCATGGGAAAACCCACACTACAGTGGTCTCCTATTCAGTTACGAATGGCAAACCAACAAAATATCTTTCCCATGGGAATTTTGCAAGGGGTAACAATAGATATTGAAGGTGCAAGCGCGTAAGTGGATTTTGAAGTGATAGAGATTGTCGATGATAGTAATCCCTATCCCACGCTACTAGGAATAGACTAGGCTACCGATATGAATGGACTCATAAATCTAAAGAAGCACAAAATAATCTTTGAAAAAAAGTCACTACGCATGGTAGTACCACTAGATATAACCAAAGGAGTGCGATACACTAAACCGGTGCGCGACAATGATAGTGATGAAAATCTTGATTGTATTTACAAGGTAACCACATGAGAAGAGGATTGGATGAATCTAACTATAGATGGAAGGATTTCATGGGAGTGAAAAAGCTCCTGCACTTCAGATTCAGACGAAAAGATAGAGCGATGGCAGAATCGGCTGCACAAAGTAACAATGCTTAATTGCAACATGATGGTTAGATCACCACGCTGTGTGACAACAGAGGCAAGGGATCTGCCTAAATATGATGGGTTGACAGTGGTGGATGAATCCTTAAACAAATTTTAAAGCGCAGTACCAGAACAGTAGTGGTTCGGTGCTCTAAAGTGGGCACTGTGCAAGACCTGCACGATCGTGGTGTATGCATCAAGGAAGTTTTAAGAACTAGTGCGGATGTAGAAGGATGATGCGCCTATGATTTGGAAAAGCCCAACTCAGGATGAGAGCCAGTCAACAAGGGCAGAACAACTTGTGCACCCACCTTTCCCAATGGGTATGGACATATGCCGCACAAGTGCCCACCACTCCTAGAATAGAGAATTGCAACAAAAAGCAGCAGCAGGAAAGGCGACACATGCTACCAATTATCTACGGAGAAGCATTCGATAGGGTGTGCAAAGTATTGAACAGGATTCACCAGGCAAGATGCATTGATAGGGACCTGCACGTACCAGTGGTTCCATGGACCCATAGGACCATGTGCAAAACCTTGACCGTGGAAATGATTCCAAAGGTGTGGAACAGAGTAGGAACCATAATTTCTGATGAGAAGGCAAAGAGGAATCCACACGTAATAGCGCCCGCAAATGTGACAGTACGCGCAACCCAGGATGATGAAATCACATAGCTATGTGAGGTCAAACACATAAGGCTTCAGAAAGAAATTCAAATGGGAAACTATGGATTTTGCAAGCTTGAATCAGACCGGGTACGGTTAAGGAAGAAAGGCATTTTAATGGACTTAGAGGTCAAGAGACTGCAAAACAAAATAAAGGGATAATTTTTCATCAATAGACCAAGGATGGCAAGGCAAGGTGTGTACAATCATTTGAACAATTTAGAAGACTATCGCCAAGAATTAGTTAGACTGCTGCCATTCCTAGGTCTGCATATCACCAAACGTAGTAGCCAAGGGGACGCACTACGTAAAGAAGAGCGCGCGACATCGACTGTCACGAGGACAAATGAAGATTTTACACGGACTACATTGGAGGGTGAAATAAAGGCCCGCACAAGGGGTGCACCAACCTAACTAGTCATAGGAAACACAGTCTTAGTGCTCCAGGTAGTTGAAAGGAATCGCAGGACTATAAAATATTATGCCACGGGGATGTGCACTCTGGGAAATGTGTGATGTAATAAGATGTCACAGGGTTCATGACCATGCACGAGGGATAGCATTGTCGCACGGATAAGCTGGGAAGTGACTGTTGGTGTCACTATTCATGACGAGATGTCCGATTTAAGGCCAAATGGAGTGGGCGGTGGGCATTTAAGACATGAATTATGGGCAATATTTGGGACAATTTGCCACCAAGAAAGAATTGATGGCCTGATATTGGGGGGAACAGTAGAATTTGAATTCAAAAGGTGTTATAAAACTCTAGGGGCTAGCCATGAGACAACACTTGTTCACTTCAAAATTGAGCAGTTGATTAGAGCATAGAGTGATGAGCGCTGAGCAATATTCGAGCCCCTAAGTTCGTGAAAGACCACATACAGTTCAAGAAATATGGTCACTACTAGGAGAGGTTTAGGCTTTGTAGAAGGAACCACCAATGAGGCCACGCAGAATCCCATAGTACATAATGTTCCTGAAGGTACTGAAGTTGCACCAGAAATCCTGAAATCACCTCGCACGCCGAGACTGAAAAATGATAAGTAGGTAGTAGGACCAATCCGCATGTCCCCAAGGAATTCGTGGTTCGATAACCTCTTAATCGATGAAAAAGGAAAGGTTGTCACTATTGATACAGATGAAGGGGAGGAGGACCTACAGGCTCTGATTGCCAAGGTAGAGGAAGCAGAGGATTTGGAGGAAGATATCCAACCAATGCGCTCTGCAGCGAAATTGATTGAGTACGTCCCTCCACGAAAAGGGAAAACCAAGATACCAAAGGATATGGATGCCACAAAGACTGCACTCCAGACCCCACTCCTCCCTAATGGAATTATGTTCGAGGGCTCACACCTAGGTTGTGTGCCCACAACGAAGTTCGAAGATTGGGACCTCGCAGATAGTGAGAAGTTCCCACACTTAGAGATGGAGAGCCTCACGAAGCAGAGCATGGAGGGGCTAGTAATAACATTAGAGCCATGAAAATCATTGTGCGGTGTGGAGAAGGTCAAACTGCTTCATCTGCTATGGCTACCACACTTTCACCACACACCCATCACCATGTTCATCATCAGGCAGCTTCTTTTCCTGGTGCATTATGGGTACTTATGGCTGGAGGAGCCTATTCCCATCACGGCGGCTATCATCCACAGAATTTCTCAGCTTCCCTATAAGGGAAAAGACACCACAACGATAGCAGGAAAAAGCAGTGATTTGGCCATCGTGGAAGCCATGAAGGCCAAATACAAGCTGGAAAAGAGAAATAGGGGTTATACCATCACTAGTATCAAGGACAAATGGGTGCACGTAGCCACCCAACTCCTAGCTGGCAAGGTAATGAGAAAATGTCGCGCCGATGAAGTACCAACGCTGGTGATTGCATTGGCTGAACAATGCATGGAGGGGGTCCAGTTCAACTGGGCTGAGTTCCTCTATGAAGAATTTTTTATCAACTGCAAGGAAGCCCAGGAGTAGGGTAAGACCTTCCACTACGTGTGGTTGCTCTTGTCCATCTTGTTGGTCATAGGTGAACTACCAGAGGATAGTCAGTTCCTGGACATTGAGTGTGACTTACCCGAGGTCACGAAGTATGCGTCGCTCTGGGCTACCAAGGACGTGAAGCAGATTCACGATACAAAGGTTTTCTAGGTGCTCATGGAGGTGAGCATCTACATGTGGATCAATAGGAGCCCGCGCCTATGCCCCACATTGCACAGTAGTCTGCAGAGTTTCACAACCTTCAAAGCAGACATGCATAATATTTACATCAAGGCATGGAAAGATTCATTGCAGCAATGGACCAAGCTCCCACTCATCGCCACTAATGATGCAATTTTTATAGTGTTAGAGACATGGCCTCCCGAGTGCCACACCCTGATTTAGTAGAATTGGAAAAGGTAGCAGCATAGAAAAGAAAGAAGGAGGCCAAGTTGTTCATCACATAGCTAGCCGAGAAGAGGCACAATGAAAAAGCGGTAGTAGAGGTAAGGACAGTCCACCAGGTAGCATAGGCAGCTGCGGAGCAGACAAAGGCGGTTGAAGTAGCAACAGTAGTGCAGAAAACAAGGACCAAAAGAATGCAGGTAGAGGAGGGCTAGGAATTGTCTACAGGACAAGAGGAAAAGTACATAGACCTTGCAGAAGAGGGCGTGAACCTAGGCACAACTTCCACCCAACTCAAAAGGCCGCACGTCATAGAGAGATCAGGTCGATGAAAACAGGTCAAGGCCTCCAAATTTTCCATCGACCTGATCATGTTAACGGAAGGTGACCTCTACGACATCGGCGAGATGGTTCATGATGTCACCAAGGAAGTGCTCTAAGAAGTCATGTCATAGCAGCAGACTGTCTTGGGGGCCCTAAGGGCACAGCCGTAGGAACTACAAGTGTGGCCCCCATATGAAGGAACTGTAGCCACCTACATCGCAGCAGGCACATCAACAATAAAATAGATGCTACGCACAAGGATGTCCAATACCATAGCATTACCGGAAGGGGTGCTCATAGCAGAGAATGAGGTTAACAGAGCTGTGGTTGGCAGGATCAAAGGACTTGGCCTTAATTTGGTTGCCATTCCATGAGACAAATTGTACCAACTACAGGATGGAGTAACCGCAAAACTTCGTGCCAGGGAGGGTTGCGTGATACAAGTGCTAAGAGAGAAAAAGATCAACATCGAACAGCTTAGCCTGCAACATAACGAACTAGTGTCACAGAACCAGTAGTTAGTGCAGATAGTTGATGAAGTGTGCCAGCGTGTCCTAGAGTTGTCCATTGTCATGGACTTGTCAACAAAAGTACGGATCCACTATTTGGCAAGTGGATTCCAAAATGCATGCGAGGAAACAACGTGAGTGCAGCTAGAGCTGAATCTCCACATTGACAAGCTGAGGCTGAAGGCGTAGCCTTCCACTCCCCCAGAAGTTAGAGAGAAGTGCATTAGCACTATCCAAAGAGGGTTGGAAGAAATTGGATAGGAAGTGAAGGATTGTACTCGTATGTTGGAGCAAGCCTTTGGTGTCCTCACATCTTTGTAGGAGGACCCCAACATACAGTGCCTGGAAACAGAGGTACGTGAACTTAAGGAGCAGTACAACAGTGTCTGAGGAACTGCATAGACAATCATCCTCACTAAATGACTCACAAAGATGCAGCAAGCAAGGGTACTGAAAGAGCAGGTGGATGCCGCAAGAGAGAAATAAGCACTTCTCAAAGCATGAATCTAGCCATGGATTGATGAGACCTTCACCATTACAGCAGATATTAAGGGCAAGCTTGCACAGATGCAGGGGCTCTATGTGCTGAGGCAAAGATTTGATCCTCACAAAGAAGCATCGTAAGAGCGCATGCAGTAGGTCCGGCAAGCCACAAAATAGTGTGTTACGGACCTCTGAGGAGCACGGGACTAGTTGGAGGGACTCTGCACTAACATCGTCGCGCCAACTGAGTGACTCAGAGATGAGTCACGATGTCTATGTTGGGTGCCTATTGGGCATTGGATCTGCCCACAACATGTCTTGGGGCTCAAAGCCCAGGTTTTGGTGAAATGTATTGTAATACTCCAAGAATTGCAGGTGCAGAGCGTGAAGTATAGGTTGAGACATACGGTTGTCCACCATAAGTTTTGTAATGTAATGTAATGACATGTCAGCCTAACCATGGTCCATAGACCATGGGATTGTATAAATAGAGCAAGGCTCTAAGTTGTAAAGAGAGTGAAGAAGAAGATAGAAGAATACGAATGGTTCGAGCATAGTGTAAGAGTCTATGTGCTTTGGGTTGTAGCAGTAGGAAGAGGCTCTGCAGCTGAGTGTGTGGACCCCTGTAGCTGAGTGCGTAGGGCGATGTCAGGTCTATAACTTTGAACGAATAATAATAAAGAGAAGTTGATTCCAATTTCTGTGTATCTACTTTTGTATTACATTCTATGTATTTATACTATTTTTCTTATCATGTGCACTTATATGAATGATAAATATACTATTAAATATCACTAGACTTACACAGATAAATTAAGTAATCAAAGAACAACAGGTTAATTGTAAGGAACTTGGATCGTGCCCCAAGTAGGGCTGCGCAAAGGCAGCATCAGAGGTTACAAGGGACTAATAGATGCATGTATCAATGTGCACACAGGGTCAACTTGCAGACCACCGGACCTCATCAGACATCCCCAGGGTGCGGAAACCTAGTTCTAGCACCCTACCATACTATTTCGGGTGAGACCTCAGTCCGTGCTCCATGGACTGTTTCCGAAAGGGCCAGTAGTATGGAGATTTGTTTGGCTAAATCACCTTCGAACCTGGGTCAAGCCCCTACAAGCCAAGAGAAAACTTTTCTCAGGCACATACAGACACTTTTGTAGCAGTTGAAAACCACATGGTGGCAGTTGTTACACCCTTTGTAACAACATTTGTTATTCCAAAGTATGTCATGCGATAAGTGCAGTTACACGATATTTTTTTCTTTACCTTTTTGAAGAAATTAAATTAATAAATATCCGTTGTCTTGGCTGTTACACCTATAATAGCTGGCAACTTTTCAGGAATAAAATGAGATATTCTGTTGTAATAAATAGCAAAAACATCACCATGTGCATCATCATCAAATTTAAGTTCACCGTCTCGCCGCCCGAGTATGATTCGACATTGCCCCACCCATTACTTCATCCCACATCACCCAGGTATGTCATCAAAAAGGTAATATTGAATTCATTTTATTTTGTAATTATGGCAATTTAACATGACTATTGACAGCCAAGGACGACTGTCATAATTAAGCTGGGAGGGAATGAATCACATTGAGACATGACCATTGCATGATTTGTAATTATTTGAAAAATCCAACAATTAAGGCATGATACCCAGTAGTTATTGTTACTTAATTCCAAATGATACCAAAAGGGGTAAGGGCACCATTAATGAGACCTCTCCATGACTCACTGTTAAGGAAGAATTCATTGAGTAGTATGAACCATGCATGCCAAATCCTAATCCAAAATCTTCACCTATGCCACACTGCCACCCTACCATTTACCCCTGCTCGAAACATTGAATCCACATTTAGCGTGTTCGGAGAGGAGGAAGATAGCAGTATAGGTTGAAACAGCTAGAGTGTGTGCCGGAGGGAAGGATAAGCAGGTGAAACAATGGTGAATTACATAGGAAATGGGAGGAGTAGCAATACAGCATGAGCCAGGGTCCATAGAAGCCCTAGAAGATTACCCTGAAGCATGCCAGGTTTTCAAAGATGCAGGTTGGTTTGAATTCTTTCAGATATTAGAAAGATCAAACAATGGTGTGGCCATGGAATTCGAAAAGAACCTAGAAAGAAACTAGACAGAAGTCAGAGGATTGAAATTGGAGGTCGCGGAAGAAGTTATCACCAGAGTAATAGGACTACCAGTAGAAGGGCAGAGATGGTTTATTAGGAAGGTTAATGACCCCTCACTGAAAGGGGATTTTCTTTAGGAAAGCCATTCGTTGGTTAAGAAAGGGAGGGGAATTGATAGGTTGTCACTCCCCCAGCCATGGGAAGATGTTGGTCTCTTCCTCGTTAAGTACATTACTTGTGAGGGAAGGGAAACAATTGTGTTTAATTACCAGTTCTCATTGTTGAACCATCTCCGCCATCAGCAACTGATCAACCTTCCTTATTTCTTTCTAGGGAATATTAGGCACATGGCTGTGGCTATGAAAATGATTGCACATCCAGAAACGTGTGTTAAGAACCATGGCCTTATTAAACTCATTTTTTTGGATGCGTTGAGCCAAAAAAGTAAGAATTGGGAAGAGTTGATACGGAAAAGGCCCAAGACCACTCACAAAAGGCAAACAAAGATGGTTGGGGAAACTCCAGAGGTGACAAAAGAGTAGCCCCGGACCTTGACAGTGAGGGTCAACAAGAAGTCAATCTATAAACCAATTGGCGATAAAAGGACTAAGCAGAGGATAAGGGTTAGTGGGCACCCAAAGTCCCCATCCATGTTGAGAAAGAACAAAGAAGCAGTCGAGTAGAAGGATGAGAAGCAAGATCAACTAGAAAAACCTCCTTCACCTGGTAAGAGTTAAACCTAGTCTTTGCTATCGAAAATTTGAAATTTTAGAAAAAGAAATTAAAGAATTGAAGGAACAAATAGCAATAGGAAAGGCAAAGCCAAGAGCCCTAGGGCTGGATACATTGGCAGCGGCCATGGACAGGGCCAGAAGGAGAGAAGTCCTGGGCACTTTGTGCATAGCCTGTTCTGAGAATTTGGTGGAAGCTGGATTCAAAGTCTATGCAGCAGAAACTACCTCGAGGGGGATTCAAACTAAAAACTGGGAAGCTATTACACCAGAACCTATCGAGGACATTGCTGATACACAAGAAATAGTAACCAATACATCACAATCCACAGAGAGTGATCAAGCAATGGATGCATAGGAACCCTTTTCCTGACACTGTTGTTTCACCAGGAACAGCAGTGGAGGAGGAAATTAGCCAAGAGGAAGATGAGAAAGATAATATCCATGAGTCGATGGTCACTACTGTTGTTACACAAGAACCATCAACAGAGACCAAAGTTGGCCTGAAGGAAAATGATGAGCAGAAGCCTGTGGATATTATTGCTGCCACATAAGAACCAACAATAAAAATGGAACTTCACCAAGAAAATAAAGAAACTGTGACAAAGTCCACTAACAAAGCTACTGTTACACAAGAACTAGCAACCAAGGTGGGATAGTTTCGCCCTCAGAAGGCTGCTACACCTTTAGTTGATGATGCATGCGGGGGAATGTCAGGTCCTATTGAAGGATGGTGTTCTAAGAAATTGTTGTTATTGGAAGAGTTGCAAAAGTGCAAGCTATTGGAACTCTCTCTATAGGAGGGAGTGATCCCACTCAATACACATAAGAGAATGATGGATTCCCTGAGAGAAAAATGGCTAAAAGAGGAATGGGAAAGAGAAGAGGAGGCACGAATTCATAAAGAAATTATGAAAAAAAAGGATGAATAGCTGCATCAGCTGCATTGGGAGGACTCCAACTTGACATTTGATAATATCAAACTCCATGACCTTTCTCTAAGCCTGCTATCATGCAAGCGGCCATCCCTGTCATGCCATGTGTTCCTCTGGGAATGTTACTACTTATTTTAGTTAAGGGTTGTTTATGAGAATAGGTCCTATATGGGTTCTTTAACCTGCACTGTTTTGGAAATTTTCCGTTCCTGTTATTTTGATGATCAAAATTTGTTGTGCATGCTGTTCTTGCACAATATGATGTGCAAACATGTGAGCACGAGGATGGTGGCGAGAGTCCTTTCTTTCATGGGAGACTTGCAGTTGTGGGAATTCCTCTCATTTATGAGGAATCAGATTCAGTGCCAACTAGCTAATAAGACAATAGAGACCAATGAGGAAAGGAAAACATTGTGGGTTAGGGCTAAACCAGGAATGGCTTACAAACTCCGGCGAGAGTTCAGACAGTTCCCTAGCAATCCAAAAATCAAAGGTCAATCGGCCATTTACAGAAGAATAATCATGAGTATGTGCCTCAACTTGTTTGTAAATATGAAGATCCAAGCACTAGTCAGATGTCTCAAGCACACTGAGGCCTGTAGTGCAAAATTGCAGGAAGGGGACCCCTTTGAGTACAAGAACTTTGTGGTTGCTGTTACACGAGTGCCGAAATATGCTCAGATTATTCTAACATTGGGGGCATTCTGGATCAGCCTCATATTCAAATTCACTTTGATATGGTTTGCATTAGATGAGTATCAACCTGATTATCAGTTATGTGATTATGAGGAGAAATCTTGGTCACAAGAGTTAACTATTGGTGCCTACAATTTCATAGATTTCCACTGGGGGCACAGTGGAAGGAACTGAGATTCTGCATGGGAAAATGCAATTACTTCAGTTGGGGGGAGATGTTGGGTGTGGTTTTTTACCTATTTTCTACACATTCTTTCCCCTATTTTGACCTTTATGTCCTCCAATCCTATGCCCTTATATGACCTGATTTCTTAACTTTTCAATCCATTTTACTGTCATGTTACTTTTTTATATTTTATCAAATAATACAAGGATTTATTTATTTTTGTGGCTATCTTTTTCAGGTGTTGGCTCGCAAGAATGAAGCTATGAAGTAGACAGGCAACATGGATTAACTGCAGGAAAGGGTAGAACGGTTCGTTGTTACACCATGGGTGATGTTACAGATTGTTGCTACATACAAAGTGCTATTATAGGTTGCTACTATTATAGATTTCTATTACACATTGGATGTTGTTACAGGCTACTGTTACACAACAGATATTGTTACACCTCATGTGGATCCACCTTCACATCAACAGTGTTGTCATCAATTATGCTAATTCATCCTGAAATGACCATTCGCTCAAGGTTGTTGCACTGAAGCGGGAAATGTGGGTACTATTCCACATAACAGTTGTTGGTAGTAGGATTGTTTATTTTTTAAGCACAAGACTCAAGTAGTTGTGATTGACGTATATTTATTTGGCAATAGGTTGTAACTTCTTTATTTTTAATCAGCATGAGAATCAGGAGATTCTCATGACTAATCTGTTTTTCTAATTTTTGGGTTGTAATAATTATAAAAGACTCGAACTTTTATGTATCAACAGACGACATATATAAGAGTACCGTTACTCTGTTTCTATAATCTTGAACTTATTTAATATCAATTAGCATGGTAATGCTATTATTGCTTTCCATCTAATTCGTTAATCACTTTTTGTGTTCTTCCTGTGCGCTGCTGAGGAGGAAGGGCCCTCCTCTTTGGCAGGGATTTCATTGATTAGGTAGTGTACATTTTAGTTTAGTTCATTGATTTATAGTTTCTCGATGTTCTTGTACAAATTGTGGATTTCATTTGCTGTTATTATATTTATCTTATGTTGTTACATAGAGTTAATCAACAACGTAATAATAACCATCTAGAATAGATGTTAGTTTTGTGTGGCGCGCCTTTACTTCAATAGTTGCAAGTTTTGATTTAATTATATAGAGTGTTTCTATATCTACACGCATGGTTTGATTCACAATTTAGATCAGTGACATCTTTTACAATATTTCTGCATTTTCTTATGCTTGGCTAGAGTGTATCGGCACAAACAGTGCGAACTCCATTGAAATAGTAAGACCTACCCTGTGTTGATAATTGATGTTGCAGTCTGAGTCAATTAAGGTTGATTAAAATAGTACTACAATTGTCACCATCTGAGTTAGCCTACCAGGCCATTCAATCTGCATCCGTATCTCCGGTCACTTTGGTCATGGCCAATGGTACCACCTCCCCTCCCATAACAATTCATTCTTTCGATCTCCTCAATCAAGTCCTACCTTCGGATGAAGATATTGTAGAGATCATGTGTTTAGAAGAGAAACCTTGGGAGGACTCTCACCATCATGTTTCATTATTTGATTTAGACATGATGGCTCTTCAAATATTATCATTTCATGCACATGAAATCATTTCCTCACCTTATACGACTATCCAAACTTTGGACTCGGAGGGAAACATGGGCAATATTTCAAATACATTTCTCATCGACATTTCTATCACGACAGGCATTGCAGAAAACATCCAGGTTGGAGAAGATTGCACTCCTGAGGAAATTGCAAGCTTCACCTTCCTTTTTAAGGAATTCTACGATGTATTCGCTTGGTCTTATGAGGAAATTCCCAACATAGATCTGTCTATTGTTGAGCATGAGATCAAGATATACGACAATGCTAAACATGTCCACCAAAGGCTTCGACTAGTCCACCCCCGCAAAATGGTAGCCATCAAGACTAAGGTGGAAAATTTGTTATGTGCTTGTTTCGTTTACCCCATTCCATTAACAAAATGGGTTTCCAATCTAGTTCCTATCGATAAGAAACAAGGAACCGTCCACATATGTGTCGACTATCGAGACTTGAACGTCGCGTGGCAAAAGGATAATTATCCAACACTGTTTATCGACCAAATCATCGACAACTACGTGGCTTGTGAATCATTCTCATTCATGGATGGTTTCTTAGGTTACAACCAGATTTCCATAAAACCAATAGGCCATGACAAACCGCCTTCATTTTCCCATGGGGAATCTTTGCTTATCGAAAACTTCCATTCAGTTTAAAGAATGCTGGACCAACATTTCAAAGGGCCATGGACTATGCGTTTCACGATATCAGAAATATTGTTCAAGCTTACTTGTATGACCATGTAGCCCATTCCAAGAAAGGAGTATAGCACCTAGATCATTTAAGAGCTATCTTTCTTAGGTGTCAGTTCTATAACATACATCTGAATCTGCATAAATGTGTTTTCTTTGTCGAGTCTAGACACTTACTTGGATTCATTATCTCCAAGTATGGGATTAGGGTTGTTCCCTATAAGGTAAAGGAAATTACTCAAATGCCTGAACCACAATCCATTTTGTAGCTCCAATGTTTGCAAGAGAAAGAAAACTTCTTACGACAATTCATCGTAAATTATGCTGGGTTAACAAAAGTCTTTATGCACCTAATTAAGAAGGGAGCATTGTACCTATAGGATGATCAAGATCAACAATCATTTGATGCCTTGAAAAAGGTGCTTATATCATCCCCACTCCTTAGCGCTCCCAACTATGGCCATGTCTTTCTTCTATACCTTGTAGCCTCACCATCCTCTTTGGGAATGGTCTTGGTTCAAACTCATGATGACCTAAGTGAGCATGTGATATACTATCTATCAACTAGCCTGGTTGGGCCCGAACTCCAATATTCACATGTGGAAAAGGTGTCCTTGGCAGTTGTCTTTTCTGTTGATTGCTTCAGACATTACATACTGCTACGACAGACTACTGTCATCGCCTTGGAAAATGCCATGAGACACATTTTGTCTCGTCAAGTCATTGGAGGGAAATATTCCAAATGTATAGTGATCCTCCAACAATTTGATTTGGTTTTCACTACTGCCAAGGAAAAAAATTCCTTATCCTTCGCCGAACTTTTGTTGGATCTTCCCATTGTCAATCCTAACGAGATAGCCCACGATCCTCTTTCAGATGAAGTTGTCTATCTTATCGACTCTACTGGCCTTTGGTATGGTGACATTCTTGTCTACCTCCAAGCGCAATGTTTCCACTGTGAACTATCGTCAAGTGACTGTCATCACATCCACCACCAATCATGACACTATTTAGTGCTTAATGATACGTTATAGCATTGTGGTGTTGATACAGTTCTTCAATGTTGCCTCACTCATGAGGGGGTAGAATACATTTTAAATGACTGCCATGTTGGGGCATGTGGCGGTCATATGTTTGGCATATCTAATGCTAAGAAAATTTTGCGCGCAGGCTACCACTAGCCAACCTTGTTCAAATATTGTATCAAAGCTATCTTGCAGTGCCACCCTTGTCAAGTGATTACAAAGAGAATGCCTGCTCGTCTGGCCCTACTGCACCTGGTTATCTTCGTCGATCCCCTTGCCAAATGGGGGATGGACTTTGTAACTTGCAACCTCACTTCCTCTACTCGACATAACTATATTATCATAGTTGTGGAATATTTCATGAAATGGGCCAAAGCCCTTCCCACCTTCCGGTCTGATGGAGAAACCGTGGTGCTATTCATGTTTAATAAGGTCATCTATCACTTCGATGTGTCCGACATGATCGTTACAGACCATGGGTCTCATTTTCAGAATCACATGATGTCTGACTTGACATCGTTGCTCGGTTTTCTCTAGGATCAATCATCCTCCTACTACCCCCAAGCTAATGGTCAAGTAGAGGCCATCAATGGCATCTTAAAGACCATGATCCATAGGTTAGTAGGAAATCATAAAACCTAGTGGCATCAAATGTTATATCCTACATTGTGGGTATATTGAACTTCACTTAAAACTACTGCAGGCTTCACACCTTTTCAACAAGCTTATGGTCTGGAAGGAGTTTTACTAATCGAGTGTCATATTCCTTCCTTAAAAATCATTGTTGAACTCTTTCCTGGCACCACTTCCAAAGAAGAGCACCTGCTATACCTAAATCAACTGGATGAAACCCATCGAGATGCTAAATTGGCACTTGAAGCCCACAAGCGTCAGGTCAAATCCCATTACAACAAAAGGGTCAAGCCTCATTCTTACTGAGAGGAAGATCTTGTTTTAGTCTATGATCTAAAACATGACCTCTTGGGGGCAGAACCACTTCAACCCTTCTGGCTTGGTCCATATGTCATCCCAAAATCCCTCTCAAAAAGGGCATATGAACTTCAAGACTGGGAAGGGGTCCCACTCGTTGAGCCCCGAAATGGGCTCTATCTGAAAAAGTATTATGCCTAGTACTAAATTAGGCATGTGCTTTGTAATTTTATGTATTTATAAGTTTTTCTTCTTTTCTATGTGACTAGATTTTTTGGTATTTCTTGAAGTATTTGTCTCATACATATTTCTCATTATGCAGATGTATTCATTACCCTTAGCATACATAGGATACGGAGATGGTGACAATTGTCACACATGGCACATTGCATGAGTTGTTTGGGTCATTTACACATGTGAGTTAGAATTGTTCTGTTCTGGGGGAGTCTTTCTTGGCACTACCACCAACATCATTGCTGAGTACATGTCTGTAATTTTACTTCTTGCTAAAGCGTCATCAAGGGATATCTCCAATCTGGTGGTCAAGTTAGACTCTCAGCTTGTTGTTATGCAATTCACAAATCATTATCACATTCGTAATCCAATCTTGTTACATCATTATTTAAGGGTATGACTCTTGGAACATCAATTTGAGGTTATCACATATGAACACATTCCTAGAGAATTTAATACAGTTGTTGATTCATTGGAAAACTATGTGTTATATTGGCATATGTGTCATTCATTATAGGCACATGTATGAAAGTAAATATTTACATAGTTAAAAATTTAGAAAAACACTTAAAAAACATTTACATTATAAAATACCAAAATATATGTATGTATATATATATATATATATATATATATATATATCGAATCCAGTCTTTTACATCAAAAAAATTCCCCAAACTTGGTGTTTTAAGTACAAAATGGCTACTAAGCCTATCTATAAACACCCACTAGCTATACCATGCATTTGCTAATAGAGCCTACTACTCATGAAAATATAACACTACTCTAGCTATTCTCCAAAGAGGAACCAGAAACCACTCAGGCACACCAACTGTGCGTTGCTACATATTAGCAGGGATCTCCCTCATAGGAATGGGGGGCATAGCCATGCGCAAGACCTCCATGTTCCTCAAAACCTCGCGAACACTCTTAGCATCACCCCCATCTTCAGGTAGTTGGACTCCTCTCCTCACTTTGCGAGGCTCGTGTGTAGGTTGTACCAATGCCACATCTCTGTCAAACAAAAATCTTCATGTCAATACTTGCTCACCCATAAAATCAACAAAAACGTAACATAAACATTTAAAAGCTCAAAAATACTTTAAGTACTCTCAAAATCCTTCTTACCTTGTGTTGGCTTATTGGGGCCTAACCTAGGTTCAAAAGTGATTTAGCCAAACAAATCCCAAAACTACTGGCCCTTTAGGCAATAGTCCGCGGAGCGCGGACTGAGGTCTCACTGGAGGTAGTATGGGAGGGTGTTGGAACTAGGTTTCTGCACCCTAGGGATGTCTTAATGAGGTCTGGGAAGTTCACGAACTGATCTTGCATGCTTGCATTGTTCCACGCAACTATCCGGCCTTTGCGTAGCTCACTACCGAGCACGAAGAGGTACTGTCTAGATGCTTTACCCTTACTATGTTATTATTATAGATCTGACTTAATTTTGTGGGCCTATGAGTCCTTTTCAATCATTCAACATTCATATCAAGTGTGCGCAAACATAAACTGTAAAGAGATCCATAAAAATATAACAGAAGCATACACACACAGATCTACGAGCAGATAATATTTCAGAATCAACTTATCTTTTACTAAACTTTTGTTCTGTTACAACCTCAACCCTGCCCTGTGCACTCAGCTACAGGGGTTCGCGAACACAACTGTGAACTCTACCAGGCCTCTGCGCACACAGCTGCAGAGCCTCTTCTTACTACTACGACCCAAACCTTGAACGTACAGACTGAGAGCGAATTTCTCATTCAAAACCCATAATACTTAAGATCAAAACTAGCAAAAACTACCTTCTACCCTTAGAGCCTTGCTCCATTTATACGTTCCCATGGTCCACGGACCATGGGTAGGTTGACACATTCTATATTAAATTACAATATTTTAGGGAAAAGTACCCTCGACTCTCACACTCCGCGCCCACCTTTTGCAGGGTATTTACATTACAATGACCCAAAACTCAGCTTTAAGTCCAAAAAACCTACTATGGGGGGATCCGCTACCCAACTAGCCCCCAACACAATCATCGTGACTCGTCTCGAGTCACTCGGCTGGTGCGGTGATCTTCACGCAAAGTTCATCTAGCAACCTCTGTGCTTCGCTTACATCTGCAGCACATTCTTCCATTGTCCGCTGTACCCATTGTGCGCATATCTCCGATACTTCATTGTTAGGTGCAAATCCTTGCCTGAGTGTGTATATGCCCTACATCTGTGCTAGCTTTCCCTCAATCTTGGTTTCGACCATGAATGCTTCCTCGAGCCAAGGTTGGATGCGTTCTTTAAGCACTGCTTCTTTCTGACACGCAGCATTCACCTACTCCTTTAGAGCCCGAGCCTCCCTCATCTTGGCTAGTTGCTAAGTAAGGGCGACCGTCTGTGCGGTCCCCTGGACATTTTCATAGGCCTGGTGCAATTCCCACGTTTCTGTCTCTAACCATTGTAGTGTTGGGTCTTCTTGCAGTGAAGTGAGAGTGAAGAGTGACTGATCTAACAAGCCTGTGCAATCTTGTATGGCACGCTCTATTGCTTCCAACCTTGATTGAATGGCATGGTGCCAGTGCTCTATGACTTCTCGTGGTGTAGAGGGTTGTACCTTCAGCCTCAGATCCGCGATCTACAGTTTGAGGTCCAACTGGATCCTTGTTGCTTCCTCCTTGGCCTCGCGAAATCCACTGGCTAGTTTGTGGATTCGTATACGTACTGGTAAGTCTGTTGCAATCTCTAGCTTAGGGACGTGGCAACATGCTTCCTCGACAATTTGCTCCAACTGTTGAGCTTGTGCTACCACGTCATCAAGTTGGAGGCTCAGCTACTCGATGTTGATTCGTTTTTCACTGAGCACCTGTACTATGCATCCTTCCCTAGCCCAGAGCTCTGTCATCGCTCCATCTTGCAGCTGGTATAATATTTCTCGCGGAAGGGCAGCCAAGTTTAAGAAAAGTCCCTCGAGCTAGCTTACCGTAGTTCTGTCCTCCGTATTATCCACTATCAGTGCACCTTCTGGTAGTGCAACGGTATTTTCCATTTTGGCCTACAACAGTTGCTTGGTTGTTGATGCACTCGTAGTCCCGGCTACCATTCCTTGCTATGGGGCCTGCACCTGAAGTTCCTGGAGTTGTGCCCTAAGCTCCCCCAATAGAGTCTGTTTCTCTGTCATTGCCTCTTGGAGCACCTCCCTGGTGACTTCATGAACTGTGTCGCTGATTTCATATAGGTCACCCTTAGTTAGTGTAATAGGCTCTCCATCCAATTTGGAAGCCTTGGTCTTCATCCGTGGCCCTGTTCGTTCTGTCCCAAGTGGTCGTTTCAATTGTATTTAGGTGGTACTTTGGTCCACACCTTCTGTTGTATCATCTATCCCCTGTCCTATGGTTAGGTTCGGGCCTCTTTATTCCTCCATCATAGTTGCCCCTACTACTACTAGCTTTTTTGCGGCGGCCTTCTACTCCTTCAGCTAGTTGTCCATTCTGCCTCTACTCTGCTAGCAGCTTGGTGGCATCCTTCTATTTCTGAATCTCCCTCTCATCACGCACTACCACATCTGGTGCACGCCATTCGAGTGGCCATGTGTCGAGCACCGTGAAAACTACGTCATCTATTGTGATGAAGGGGAGCGTGGTCCACTTCTTCTCTGGATCATTCCATGCCCTAATATACACATTGTGCATAATTGCCTTAAACTCTGCAAAGATCCTCAGACTGTCGTATACCGAGGGGGATAGGCATGGCTATTTGTTGATCCATAGTCGTATGCTCACCTCCATTAGTACCCAGAAGATCTTGGTTTCTTGGATTCTGTTAGGGTCCCACCCTAACCCCCTTATTTATGTAATGGGATCACATCATAGTAAGAGTCAATAAAGCCCATATTAATAATTGTAAGTGGTTAACCCGTAATTAATGACGGGAACACAATTAGTTGCAAATGGGCTGTAGTATTAGATAGATGGTATTAATAAAACCCACGGTATTGATCCATGGTATTGCATGTATGATTCATATATAAAGGATAGAGACTCCCTGTGAGGAGCATCATGTCTTATTTTGTAATCGAGCTCTGTTCTATCGGAGGTTGCCCCCTGGAAGAGGCAAGTGAACATTACTCTCTGAATAATAAAATCATTGCTGTTCTGTGTTCTGGGTATATTCTCTTCGCATATTCTATATTTGGGTATCATTTTGTAGGTTAAGAGCATAACAAGTGGTCTCAGAGCACTTTCCAGGGCCGGTGGGATCTCCATTTCTTAGCAATTTTTTTTTTTTGGCTAGAGATGTGTTTCGACGTCTTTAAACCACGGGATCTGTCGTTGAGTGCATAAACCTGCGGATTTGGGGAGGCATGCATGCAGGAAATACAAGAGGTGGTCACGTCTGTTAGACTCTCTTGTAACCCCTGTGGGTACCCCTTCGAGTAGTAGCGCATTAGATAGAACCGTGCACGGACTGTCTTCCACGCACCCTCTGGGTATATTGGAAGCCCCCTAGGCTCCCTTGAAACCTCGCCATAGATAAACTGTCGGTCGTCTTGTGGCTACAGTACACCGAGAACAGCACTCAGAGAGATTACTTGCCCGTACGATAGGGTAGTTCGGTTGTACGGCTAAGGGTATGGTCGATCCTCCTTAGTTAGAGCCCTGAAACATTGGGCCGAGTACTACTACCATACCCTTATGTATATTGCGATTTGTAGCACCTGACACTCGTCAAGACCATAGTTCCCTTTTCTATCAGGGGATCACACATCATCTCTTCCAGATCTGCTTGTGCAAAGGGGTGCAGCAGCAGCAGACATCAGTCGCGTAGTCTCGAGTTCGCAGATCAGCCATTCCGATCTATTAGATCCATCAGATCAGTAGCAGTAGACTGTTCCGCCACCCAAAGCTATCCGATCCGCCATTCAGATATCTCAGATCCACCAGATCAGAATTGTTGTGAAGGGTTCCTATACCAGGGTATAATTTTCACAGGACTTTTGGCCGCATTGACCTTTTGAGGAATTGGCAACTGCAGTATTGATAAGGAAGGAGTAAAACTCTGTTAGGAGTTTTCAAAAAAAAAAAAAGTCTGAGATCTTCCGGGGTGCTTATTGGTGATCTAGCCCATCAGAATCAGGACGACGAGCTGAGCACAGTGGTACCATTCAATTCTTAGTGAATTTTTTTTTTTTTAGGCGGTCCCAACTTTCAAAAAAATCAGGTTGGTGTATGGTAGAAACTAGAGCTCAAGCGATGGCCAATGAAACGATGGACAAACTTGAATAATCCATGCAAACCGTCCACGTTCAGCTTAACCGACTAAGTAGCCTGGTCAAGGGCATGATCCAAAAGGGCAAGGAGCAAGCCCACGAGGAGGTGTATCATGGAAATGGACACAATGAGGGTGAGTCTAGCCACTCTCCTCATGTCTGGCACACCCACCAACAACCCCGACAGCGACCTCCCAAGTTGGATATGCATAAATTTGACGGTTCTCACCCGTCGGCATGAATAGCCCAAATGCAGCAGTATTTCAATCTGAATCACATCTTAGATGATGAGACTTATCTTATGGTGGGGAGCATGTACTTGGACAATGAAAGGTGGCAATGGTGGGAATGGCATCAATGTTGCAATGGACCTTTTAGGACTTGGACCAAATTCAGAAAAGCTCTTCAAGACCTCTTTGACCAGGAATCTTCTTTTTTGGGTCGTCTTACTAAGCTCGGATAGGCTGGTACAGTGGATGAATATATTAAAACTTTTGAAGCCTTAGCCTTCCGCACTTGGGGTCTCTCAGATGTGTTCTACACGGAATGTTTTATCAGCGGTCTTAAAGAAGCTTTCAAAGCGCAAGTCCTACTGTACCACCCTCCCACATGGACAGAGGCTTGCAAGGTAGCTCGTAATGTGGAACGTGCATTAGTAGCCCAATACAGTTGCCCAAATTTCTCCGCTAAAGGTCTCCCCCCAAAGGCTCAGAACACGACTCAAACACTTAAGGTCCAAGAGGTGTCACCTGCGGAAATGGCCGAAAGAAGAAAGCAAGGCCTATGTTACTACTGTGATGAAAAATTCTCCCCAGGTCATAAATGCAAGGAGCCCAAATTTTTTCAAATTGATGCCACTGACTACAGCTCAATAGAGGAAGATCCACCACTTGAGGAACATGAGCCGCTAGAAGAAGACAACCAAAAGGACAATGTCTCTGACGAACCAGTTATTTCGTTGGATGCTTTGGTAGGGATTTCTTCCCCTCAAACTCTCAAAATCAGAGGTTTTATTAAACATTTCCCAGTAGTAGTCTTGATTGATAGTGGAAGTACACATAATTTCATCCATCAAAAAGTCGCAGAAGTAGTGCATTGTTTTGTATGAGAAGTTTCTAAGTTCCAAGTCCAAATTGCTGATGGAGGCACAGTGAAATGCGAAGACCGTTGTGAGAATTTCAAACTTCAAATGGGGGATTATTAGTTGAAAACCCACTTGTTTTCCATACACATGGGGGGTTGCAACATTGTCCTCGGCGCTGAATGGCTCCGCACTCTTGGGCCAATCACAATGGATTTCCAGGAGTTATATATGAGTTTTAAGTAGAAAAACTACACACATACCCTCCGTGGACTCTAGGCGGGAGCCCCATCTATCATCAGCTCGCATAGGATGGAAAAATTGTTAAAAAAGGGCAATCATGGAGTTGTAGCTCAATTTAATTCCATCCAGGCAGTCGAAACCAAGCCTATGCCAATTCATCCTTAGATGCAACAGATTTTAAATAACCATCTGCCAGTCTTTGACAAGCCTCATGAGCTTCCACCCTCGTGAGGGGAACATGATCATAGCATCACCTTGGTTCCAGGGGCCCAACCCCCAAATGTGTGCCCATACAGATATCTGTTCACCCAAAAGAATGAAATAGAAAAAATAATCAAGGAACTTTTGGAAGCAGGTGTCATTGATCCCAACATTAGTCCTTATTCATCCCCGTTGGTCATGGTGCTCAAGAAAGATGGGGAGTGGCGGATGTGTCCCGACTTCAGGGCCCTCAATAAGTTGACAGTCAAAGATAAATTTCACATCCCGGTGGTTGATGATTTGCTGGATGAACTCAATGGGGCTCAATTCTTCACTAAGCTGGATCTTCGCTCAGGCTACCACCAAATTCGCATGAAGGAAGTCGACATTCCCAAGACTGCTTTCAGAACTCATGAAGGCCATTATGAGTTCCTGGTCATGCCATTTGGTCTTTGTAATTCCCCCTCTACTTTTCAGAGCCTTATGAACCACATTCTCAAACCCTATCTCAGGAAATTTGTCCTTGTCTTCTTTGATGACATCCTCATCTATAGTTGCACTTGGGCCGCACATCTTTAGCATGTAGATCTACTCTTGCAACTGCTCTGCAAGCATAAATTATTTGTCAAGATGTCCAAGTGTTCATTTGGCATGGCAGAATTTGAGTATTTGGGCCACATTGTGGAGCGTGAAGGTGTCAAGGTGGACCCCAAAAAGATCCAGGCAATGCAGGAATGGCCTCAACCTAAGACCTTGAAGAGCTTGAGAGGATTTTTGGGTCTCACAGGCTATTATCGTAAATTTGTCCGCAACTATGGTCGAATAGCGAAGCCCCTCACCCAACTCCTAAAGAAAAATTCATTCTTCTGGAATGAGGAAGCACAACAGGCCTTTACAGCTCTAAAAAATGCCATGTGTTCCACTCCAGTCTTAGCACTACCTAACTTCACCAGATCTTGTTTCATTGAATGTGATGCTTCGGTTACAGGTATTGGGGCGGTCTTAATGCAGGAAGGGTGACCTTTGGCCTTCACAAGCCAACAACTAAGTGGGAGGAATCTCGACCAATCTACCTACGAGAAGGAAATGATGGCCATCTTACATGCAGTCGAGACCTGGCGACCTTACTTATTGGGGCGACGTTTCCAAATCCGCACAGATCATCACAGTCTTAAATATTTCTTGGAGCAGCGCCTATCCTCCCCGCAACAAAATAAATGGCTCGCCAAAATGCTGGGATATGATTATGAGATCATTTACAAGAAAGGGAAAGACAATAGTGTAGCAGATGCATTATCTCGCCAATTTGAGGAGGAAAGTACTCTGTTACCAATTTCCCTCCCCATTCCAGAATGGATTGAAGAGGCTCGCAAGGAATGGTTTTCACACCCCGGGCTCTCCCAACTCATTTCTCAATTGTAGGTAGATCCAAATTCCACCAAGGGCTACCCGTGGCAAGATGATATTCTTCGCTACAGGGACAAAGTCGTAATATCACCAACATCCACCCTCAAAAGTCGCATTTTGGCAGAATTGCACTCATCTCCCATTGGAGGACATTCGGGCTTTCAGAAGACGTATGCTCGCACCAGAAGATCATTTTTTTGGACAGGAATGAAAAAGGAAATCCTTACTTTCGTAGCAGAATGCGATGTCTGTCAATGCCACAAAGGGGAAATCGTTAACACACCAGGCACATTACAACCATTGCCCATTCCAGCATCAATTTGGATGGAGGTTTCTATGGATTTAATTATAGGTCTTCCAAAGTCAGGGAACAAGTCAGTCATCATGGTGGTTGTGGACCAACTGTCGAAGTATGCTCATTTCTGTGCCCTACCCCACCAGTTTACACCAACCTTGGTCGCTCAATCTTTCATGGATCAAATCTTCAAATTGCATGGCATGCCCACTTCTATTGTGTCCGACCGCGACCCAATCTTCACCAGTAATTTTTGGCAGGAACTCTTCAGGATACAAGGCACTCAACTAAAACTCAGTACTTCCTATCATCCACAAATGGATGGTCAAACCGAAGTCGTCAACAAATGTCTAGAAACCTACCTTAGGTGTTTCACTTCAGAAAAGCAACACCTTTGGGTACAGTGGTTACCTCTGGCTGAATGGTGGTATAACACGAACTATCATGCCACCACCAAAATGACTCCCTAAGAAGTAGTATATGGTCAACTCCCACCTTCACCTACTTCGTATCTCAAGGGGTTCTCAAAAGTACAAGCAGTGGATCAACTCCTACAACACCGCGCAACCATGCTCGCCCATCTTAGAGAGAATCTTCATCAAGCTCAGAACCGCATGAAGCAACAGGTAGAACAGCATCGCTCAGAGCGCCAATTTCAAGAAGGGGATCAAGTCTTTTTACAGCTACAACCATATAAGCAAACATCACTCAAAGGCAAGGGGTGTCAGAAACTATCTCCCAAATTCTACGGACCATATCAAGTACTTCAGCGCATTGGAGAAGTGGCTTACAAGTTGGCCTTGCCACCTACTGCAAAAATCCATCCAGTTTTCCATGTCTCATGCCTCAAGAAAGTGATTGGGAACAATTTCAGAATTCAGACCAGTCTACCTGAATTAGACGAAGAAGGGTCCATCTGGCTTCAACCCGAACAGGTCCTAGACACATGAGACAAGCAACTGCGTGGCCGCATGATTAAGGAAGTCCTCGTCAAATGGAAAGACACCGCTCCGGAAGATGTAACTTGGGAACCAGCCACTATTCTTCAGCAGTTTCCGCAGCTTTAGCCTTGAGGACAAGGCTAGTCTTAAGGGGGAGGGCATGTTAGGGTCCCACCCTAACCCCCTTATTTAGGTAATGGGATCACGTCATAGTCAAGAGTCAATAAAGCCCATATTAATAATTGTAAGTGGTTAACCCGCAATTAATGACGGGACCACAGTTAGTTGCAAATGGGCCGTAGTATTAGATAGATGGTATTAATAAAACCACTGGTATTTATACGTGGTATTGCATGTATGATTCATATATAAAGGATAGAGACTCCCTGCGAGGAGCATCGTGTCTTTTTTTTTAATCGAGCTCTGCTCTATCGGAGGTTGCCCCCTCGAAGAGGCAAGTGAACATTACTCTCTGAATAATAAAATCATTGATGTTCTGTGTTCTAGGTATCTTCTCTTCGCATATTCTGTATTTGGGTATCATTTTGCAGGTTAATAGCATAACAGATTCACGTGGCATCCTTCATCGCCCATAGCAATGCATATTTTGTTACCTCTGGCCAGTCCTAGTCAAGCAGAGGAAACTGACTATCCTCAGGTAATTCTCTTGTAACTAACAGGATGGATAAGAGAAACCACGCATAGTGGAAGGTCTTACCTTGCTCTTGGGCCTCCCAGCAGTTTGTCAGGAACTCCTCACAGAGGAACTACGCCTAGTTGAACCGTACCCCTTCTGTGCATTGCTTGGCCAGTGTGATGATCGTTGATGGTACCTCATTGCCACGACATTTTCTCATCACCTTTCCTGCCAACAATTAGGTAGTGATGCAGACTCCTTTGTCCTGAATGCTAGTAATAACATAACCCCTCTTCTTTTTCCCCAACTTATATTTCTTTTTCATGGCCTCTGCAATCGCCAAGTCTCCACTTGTTCCAAATATTTTCGTAGGGTCCCTTCTCATACAGGGAAGTTGAGAAATCCTATGAATGAGCTCTGCTATGATGGGAATGGGCTCCTCCAGCCACATGTACCCATCATGCACCAGGCAAAGCAGTTTCCTGATGACAAATATCGTGATTGGGGCCCAATGAAAGTGTGGAATTGATAGGAGGTGGAGTATCCCGACCTCCTCCACCTTGCACAGCCATTTCCATGGTTGTAGCGTTGTAACTACCCCCTCCGTGCTTTGTTCCATCAGCTGGCTAGTTTCCAATTGAGGGAACTTCTCGCTATCCGTGAGGTCCCAGTCTTCAAATTTCATAGTAGGTATGCGGTCCACAACCAAACCTTCAAATAGAACTCCTGTGGGGAGGAACGGGGTGTTAAGTGTGCTTTTAACAACATCCAAATCTTTAGGTACTTTTACCCTCCATTTCCGTGGAGGGACATACCTGGGCAGCTTACTGTGGCACGTACTGGCTGGATGTCTTCTTCTGGGTGAAAAAATCAAGTCAGGGTAACTTTTGAAGTTCATACCCTCATAGGCATAGTCATCAGTCATCAAAATGTGGCCACTGAGCCATTCGAATAAATCTTCTTCGAAAAAATGTTGGATGGGTCCTCCTCCTATGTGAGGATTAAGAGATTCCCATCACCTCTATCTAGGCTTCCTTAAATCGAGGGGACCTAAGCTCATTCGCGGGTGCATAATTATCACCCTCTCAAGTATGAATGAGACAGTGAGAATGTTGTACACAAAACTCTGTTGGGTTTGGGTCTTACATGCAGTCAACCCTGCCTTCAACTGATGAAGCACTGCCTCGTACCAGTTGAATATATGTGGCTCGACACAGTCAACTGCAAGAAAGAGTTGGGCCTTTGTCACAACATGGGGACTTTTTAACCTTGCCAAGCGCACAATCATCCATAAAACTGCCCTCATAGATCTAGATCTAATCCTCTCTATAGGGACTCTGTTGCTAATGAGTCCGTTCTCAGGGATACAGTAAGCTCAAACCAGCTCTAAGGTGGATCAGGGATCAGGCCTACCACCAATCAGGTTTTCCCATGCTCCTTTGCATGACAAGCCTACCAAGAAATATATATCATCTCGGTCAATGGTCAACTCATGATCCTGTTGTGGTCACCAACAACCCCCCTCTTTGTTTGGTATTAGCAATAACACCAAGAAAATGGGGACCCTTAACAAAAAATCCAAAAAAAACATTTTATCAAAATTTTTGTATTTTAACTCCCTAAAGCTGTATCGCATCATGAAGAGAGAGTGAAGCGTTTTCCTATGCGCATAAATAAGCTGCGAAGAAGCGACGCGAAATTCATTGCATCGCATATATTGAGAAGCGCTCTTAAATGAAAAATTAAGGAATCGCCGACGGCCAATATGCGACGTCGCATATCGCAACATCGCATAAGCAGCACACAGTGATTGGATGATTAAGCGTGATTTGCGATTCGCGCTCTACGATCTTGCGATCTACAATTTGCGATCTGCGATGAATGCGACCATCAATTCCTGCGATGACACATCTTGACATCGCAATCCTCGATACTGCGATGCGAATCACAGAAATCACTCATCGCAAAATTTCCTCGACATAGTGTTCAAGGAAAGCTGTCTGTAGACCAAAATTGGGCGCGCGCCTTAAGAGAAATTAATGATTGTACGCCAAAGTATCCAAGAAGGATTGTGTTTTGTTTTTCAAAGAGTCAAGTCGTTATGTGTGTCATGATTATGCATTCATTAGAACTTAAAGATTTCATGTCAATCTTTTTGTCATTACTCTTTTCCTTTTCGTAAACTGTAAGGCAACAACTAATATAAATCAATGTGCAGGAAACATCTAAGGAAAAGGGGAAAGCGTCAATACTCGGAGAACAGAGAAGAGATGCCTTCGCAAAAGGATGCCGCATGCAGCAGGACCGCGGATTCCAGAGTATCACTCAACAGATACTGATGGAAATAGACTATCCAAGACTCAGAGTCAAAGGCGCACAAAAGCAGCATGTTTACAAAAGGTCCTGAAGCTCAGACTGGGTAAAGCAAAAAAGAAAAACAATAAAGAGGGAAGACACTCCAGAAAAGCCCGGAACAAAGAATGGAAGCAGTTTTCAATACAGAAAATTGTTCAGAGAGAAAATTCCCTAAATTATTCAGTCATTCGCACCGCCGAAAACCGAAATAGCAACAGCACAATCAGTTTGAAAGAAATTTGGGTTATACCAAGTATACACATAGTGAATACACCAAGCCAGAGGAAGATTTTCGAAAATATCTTCTAGTTTGTCAGAAAACGGTTCCAGCTCTTGTTATTTCTATTTTCATAGCTCAAACGAAAGGAGAAGACAACCAGCCGACTCTTCCCAGGCGAATGTTGCATTTCTTACAGCACTAAGGAGCAAATACAGAAACGGTTAGAAATTAGATTCAATTTTTAGAAATAAATTTGCTTTAGTAGAAGGGCGGTCATTTGAAACCGTGTCCTAAATTTATGTAATTAAGATTAATTAGTTAGTAGTATTTAAACCCTTCTCAGGCATTTGGAGAAGGGTCCGGAAATTTGTCAAAAAACTTGTCCTCAGAACATGCACTTTTGCACCCTCGGAGGAGGCTTTTGATGAATGGATGGATCGAGATTTATCAATGTTTGCATTTAATGTCTGCTACTGATGTTGCACTTTTGTACTCTTAGTAGATGTTAGAACAAGTAGAGATAAATCGTTATTGCTTGAAGCTTATGAGTGGAACCAGTCATAAATGGTACTTTTATCTCTTGACCAATTTCTGCTTATATTCTTAAAGTGATATGAAGTTTTCAGTTGTTTATATGTTAATGCATGAATGTGTGGGTTACCATTTGGCACTTTTGTACGGTGGAGTCATTTATTTGTGCTTGATATATGAATAACTTATTATGCGGTATGCTGTTCACAACTGTTTTGCTTAACTTTTTATGCAAAGTGGTTTATCTTAATTGATTTCTATTCTTATGATAGCTGAATGATCTTTATTACCAGTTATTGTTCGAAATCTCTTTAGATCTCATAATAGAAGAAATACACCCTGGGTTAGCGTAGATTAGATGTGTTGTTTCTTATTAGATTACAATAGCATAGAGTTAGTTTAGAAGTTTGAATTAAATTAGCTTAAAATACTCCTAGATCAACATCATCCAACTCTACACACACACACACCCCTTAGATTGGGAAATTGGTCCCATTATCCCCAGTCGGACCCGCTATACCAAACGGATAAGGAGCTGCCAACCAAGGTCCGGACCGGGTGGGTATCCCCCTTGTTGTCGACCCGATTTTCAGGGCTTCAACATATTTGGCGCTAGAAGGAGGGCACGAACTATGAATGGCACCTAAATCAAAATCTAAATACCATTCTGAGAGTAAATCGCCCTCATCAACTCCCCCGACTTCCCCAGTACGTTTAAATCCAGAGTCAGAAGTTGCTCGAGTATCAATCGCTGCTACATACCCTAATATTTCAGACCAATTTATCATTGAACCCCCTGAAATTCAAACTCTGATTCGTAAACTCCAGGGATTCTCTATTTTTACTCAGAGGTCTGATAAATCTCAAAGCAGCGTGACTTCGCAGTACAATCCTGCTCATCCCCTGACTAGATTAAAGAGTGAAAAATTTGGCATCCAGCCAACTGAATTCCCTCTCCCCACCAGGAAAAGAGCAAGGAAAACACTACCAGAGTCTGACAGTGAGACTCTTTCATCCACGTCGTCCATTTCAACTCCCTCACCGCGAAGTCAACCACCCACGTCTTCATTCCAAACCACTCATCCATCTTTCATAGCCCCTCCTCTTGAATCATCAAAGATCATAATATCTTCATCTTCCCAGCATCAGGGATCATCCTCTGCACTTTCATTCACTAGCAGCTCAATGATGGCCCAGTCTCCATGGAACAATCCTGGGGCGGTTTTAATGCCTCCACCCCTGAGCCCAATACCGGCCCATCCTGAGAAATGGCTACCCAAATTCAATCCAGAAACAGGCATGCTAGCTGAAGAGCATATCAATAATTTCATGCTTTCTGTTAATCTCAACGGAGTTACCAACGAGGATGCTGTCGTCTGGATTTTTCCCTACACAATGCAAGGGACAGCCGGGTCATGGTACTTTTCATTACCTTTCAGGTCTATCACAAGTTGGGACATTTTTCAAAGTCAATTCCTTACCATGTTTGGGGATGACAGATCAACAGCGACGTTGATCAATGACCTATCCAATCTTAAAGCCAAGGCTAGAGAACCCATCAAAGATTTTAATTTACGGTTCAGTAAAATCCTCAACAAAATTCCCGCTGCTTCCCAGCCCAGCGAAGAAGTGAGATGTGAATGGTATATTACAGCCTTACCATCAAACTTGGCAATCTTCGTCGATAGGGCAAATAAGACAACCTTAGTTGAAAACTTGACAGAGGCGATAGCAGTAGAGAAGCTCGTAGTAGCCCTGGAAAAAAGATCCGTGATAGAGGAACGCAAATCTAAGAAAGTCTCCTACGAGGAAGACCCCAAGAAGAAACAAACGAAAGATCCTTTCGATTTGGAAGGATTACAAAAAGTGTTAAAAACCATGTCCAATGAGATGATTTACATAAAAAAACAAGTAGCAGAAACTTCTTCAAAAAAGCCCTATAGAGCTTTTAAAAGAAATCCTTCAATGGATGTGAAACCACCCAATGCTATCTCAAACATCGAATCCGAAGAAGAGGAAGAGGAAGAGAATACCACTGAAGGGCAGACCGATGACGAAGAAGTTGTGGAACTACAAGGAATGTGGGATTTCATCCTCCCACAAGAAGAAGATCAAGAAGCATTTCTGGTTAGCACACGAAGCAAAAACCAACTTGATCCTCCCCAAACTACCCCTAAGCAGAAGGGCGCAAGCCCTGCAGCAAAAGATAAAGTTGCAACAAAGAAAACAACCGCTAAAGCGACTCAATATAGCCCAGTCCAATTAGATCAAACACCTCCATCAAGAACACTCATTGTGTCCAATGAAATGGAGTACAACATTATCGATGACATGAAAAAGACTAGGGCTAATATCACTCTTTACGAGTTGAGAAAATTGAAACATCAACAGAAGATAATGATGAAAGAATTACATGCCATGCCTACTACATCTTTACCTACAACTGTAGATTCCCACAACATGGGAAGACCTCCAACCAACACGATCAATAAGATTGACCCAAATGACATTGCCTTGATTGGAGGAAGATCAAGGTCTCACACTCCCCCTTTTCTTCTCACTTATGAAATTTTCAATAAAAACGTGCACAATTGTTTGGTAGATTCTGGTGCTTCAACGAATATTTTACCCAGATCAATATGTGCCAAGTTGAATGTTCAACCACAACAATCCGCGGTGCGCATAGTTCAGCTTGATCGATCTCAAGTCGAGGTTATTGGTGAACTTAATCAAGTGACCATAAGATTGTTGTCTAACCCGAAGGTATGTCAGGTTATTGACATTCTAGTAGCTGATATCCCTGAATTCTATGGTTTAATTCTTAGCAGGGATTGGTCCGAAAAAACTCCATGGATACTTCTCAACCGACTGGTCGCACATGTGGTTACCCTACAATGGTAAACCGAATCAAATAAAGGTTGAACGAGAGTTACACCAGAAGTACATAGTGACGGAATTGGAGGGAGAAAATGAAGCAATAGCATCCAACAATAGTATCATAGGCAATTACTCAGTAGATTCTTTCCTCGGCAATTTCAATGCTCATATCTCACCTTACTTAGAAAATTCAGTTTTTTCCCAAGTCGAAATTTTTTCCCAAACTGATAATTCAAAGTGTGTTAATTTTTTAGATAACCCTGTAAATACATCTTTGTTTTGGAAATTATATTTTGATGGCTCTAAATCTGACGAGGGAGCAGGAGCAGGATGCGTTCTGATTAGCCCAGACGGAAATAAGACCATGCTTACGTGCAGACTTGAATTCGATTGCACAAACAATACAGCGGAATACGAGGCCTTGGTGCAAGGCCTATACAAAGCAATCGGGTTGAACGTTAAGTACCTTCAAGTCTTCGGAGACTCTGAGATCGTCGTCAAACAGGTATGTAACACCATACATTGCCTATCAGGTAATTTGAAACACTATCAATCTTTAGTACAAGATCTGACTGCACATTTCATAGCATTCAATATTTCGTCAATCCCAAGACTTCAAAATGCGAGCGCAGACCTGTTAGCTAACGTAGCGTCTAGACTTATTCCCTCCGAAGATTTTAGTCCATATAGATTCTCAATAGAATTAATCTTTAAACCATCCATCCCCGACAACATTACAAACTAGAGAGTATTCAATGACGATCCTGACATTGTAAATTTTCTCACTTTTGAAGGATCCTACTCAAATCAAATAATTGACGAAGACCATCATGATCACCAAATACAACAAAATAGCACTGATAATGCTATACCTAAATCGGTGGTTAAGTTATAAGACTTATATGATTTGAAAAGTCGGTTTAAAAGGTCTACCAATTCTAAACTCTACAGTTCGACTCTGAACTACGAATTAGTAAACCTAGGAACCAATGAGAAACCACAAAACGTTAATCTAGGCCACGGCCTAGCCCCTGAAGAAAAATTACCGTATATCCGTCTTTTGAGGCAATACAAAAATGTTTTTTCCTGGAATTACGATGAGCTGAAGACATACGACACTTCTATCATTCAACACACTATCCCTATGATTGACAATGAAAAACCTGTCCAGCAGAAACTCAAAAAAATCCACCCCAATTTAGAAAATCAGATAAAAACTGAGCTAAATAAGTTGTTGAGAGCCAGAATAATTTTCCCCGTCAGACATTCCAAATGGGTATCCAATATGGTACCCGTTAGAAAAAAAAACGGAGATATTAGAATCTGTATCGATTTCCGAAATCTCAACAAAGCCTGTCAAAAAGACAATTTTCCCCTCCCACCTATGGAGCAGATATTACAGGCAGTAGCAGGCTCAGAATTAATGTCTTTTTTGGATGGATTTTCAGGATACAATCAAGTGCTGGTACATCCCGATGATCAGTTAAAAACCACATTCCGAACTAAATGGGGCACATACGCATATCAGAAGATGCCATTTGGTCTGATCAATGCCGACGCTACCTTTCAGAGAGCCATGGACATCGCATTTAAAGGTTTAGTCAATAAATCTGTAGTGATTTACCTGGATGATATAACAGTGTACTCCAAGAAGTGAAGCGACCATCTCAAAGACTTGAAACAAATCTTTCAACGATGTTTAAGGTATGGGATTTCACTTAACCCAAAGAAATCTTTTTTCGCATTAAGTGAAGGAAAACTGCTAGGATTCATAGTGTCAAAATCTGGTATTCACATTGAACCTGACAGAATCAAAGAAATTTCCGAAATATCCATGCCTCATAACAAAAAGCCATGCAATCTTTCCTTGGTCAAATCAATTTTGTGAAGAGATTTGTCCCAGACTTCTCACGTATTGTTTCTCCTTTGCAAAATATGATTAAAAAGAATTCAAATTTTAAATGGGGTCAAGATGAGAATGAAGCATTCAACTTGATCAGGCAAGCTATCATTAACACTCCATCGTTAGCGACCCTGAATTTTTCAGAATCTTTTATCTTATACACATTTGCCTCAGAGAAATATTATGCCGCGATTCTAACTCAAGCAAATCAAGAGAAGGCGGAAGCTCCAATCACATTTTTTATCTCGAACTTACAAGGTGCTGAACTCAACTATTCAGACGAGGAGAAACAGGCATATGTTGTTTTCAAAGTGATCAAGTATTTCAGACCTTTCTTACTTAATGCCCATACCAAAGTCATAGTACCGTTTCCAGCGGTAAGAAACCTTCTGATACAGAAGGATGTGGGCGAAAAAAGAGCAAATTGGATCACCGCTTTACAAGAATACAATTTTGAGATCAAACCAGCAAACATTGTAAGAGGTCAAGGCTTCTGCAAGATGTTGGCTGGAGCATCGAAAATTCCTGAGAACTCATCTGAAGAGGTACATACGTATGAGGTAAGCCTAAACGACGTAGAATCATTATATGCTAACACCATTTATTATCTTAAGAACGGGTATGCTCCATCACACCTGGATCACACCAAGAAAAGAGCTCTGAGATTAAAAGCTAAACAATACCAGCTCATAAATGATGTTCTGTTTAAAAAGAATTACAATTCTGTGCTTCTTAGGTGTCTTGAGAAAACTGAAGCCGAAAAGGTTTTGCAGGAACTCCACGATGGACCAGCAGGTGGACACTATGTTGGAGACGCTACTGCACATAAAATCTTACGTGCAGGATATTATTGGCCCATGCTGTTCAAAGACTCACACAGTTACGTGAGGAAATGCCAAGTCTGTCAGACTGCTGCAGGGAAACAAAAGAAATCGTCCATGCCACTACAACCGGTTAACATCGAGCAACCATTTAGTCAGTGGGGCTTGGACATAATAGGTGAGATAGTTCCTCACTCTTCTAAGCAGCATAGGTACATCCTCATGGCAACAGATTATTTTACTAAATGGGTAGAAGCAGTTCCTCTCAAGACAGCTAATTCTGAAAACATTATTGAATTCATAGATCAATTTATAATCACTAGGTTTGGATTGCCAACGACCTTAATGTTTGATAATGCTTCATACTTTTCTGGAAATACAATGACTGAGTTTGCACTTAAAAGAGGGTTCAAACTGAAATATTCGGCCAACTACTATCCTCAAGGTAATGGATTGGCTGAATCAACAAACAAAAACCTGATCAGGATTATTAAAAGAACAGTCGACCAAAACCAAAAGAATTGGCACAAAGTGTTGGTAAATGCTTTATGGGCAGATAGAATAACGACGAAAGCTTCAATCGGAACTTCTCCCTTTAATTTAGTTTATGGGAAAGAAGTGGTTCTTCCAACTCACTTAGTCATTCCCTCTTTGTCTTTAGTACAACACATCGATGAGGTATCTACCTCCTCCATACAACTAAGACAAATGGAAATAATAAAATTAGAAGAACAACGAGAACAAGCTAAGAAAACCCATGCCCATCATCAAGCACTGATAAAATCCTCTTTTGGCTCAAGCATAATGACCAGAAAAAACTTTCAGATGGGAGATTTAGTTTTGAAATGGGATAAGGCTCATAAAGAAAAGGGCAAACATACAAAATTTTAGAAGCTGTGGCTTGGTCCTTTTCAGATTGTAGAAGTCATAGGCCCATCGACGTTTGTGTTGCAGGATTTGGCAGGTAGAAGAGATTCTTTGCCTGTTAATGGACAGATTCTTAAAATGTATTTTCCATAGAAGATCACTCTTCTATTTTTGTAGGATAGTTTTAGTTTTTATTTGTTTTTCTCTTTCTTATAAATAAAACTAGTTGTAGATGGTCACTAAAAGGGTTCATGAAAAAGACACCAATTCTCTATCGGATTTTGAGCTTTTCGCTTGTACAAGTAGCAAAATTTTTCGAAAAATCTGATTTTTATTATTGACAGGTAGAGTTAACTTTAGCCTAGACATGATGCTAGTTTCAACTTCAAAAAATTTGATGAAAGCAACCTTTGGTAAGAAATTGTTTTATATCAGCACAATGAAAGGTATCAATAATAAAATAAATATTCTCTGTAAAGCTGCTGTTTTCAAACTCTATTATTGTCGTCCAGAGCTTTCTTAAAGAAAAACAATGACTTCCTCCCTGCTAAAGGAAATCGCAGCATTCAGAGGAACAATCCGAGAAAACACTACATCTCAAAGAATAATAGGTCTCATCACGAGCCGGCTTATCATGATCACAGATATTATAACTTGCTGACTTTGCCAATACTGTCTACCAAAACAGGGCAACGACTCAAGATTGTTGGAATCAAAAGACAAGGGGTCTCATCACGAGCCAGCTTGTTCAACAAAAGTGTAAATCGAGTAAATGACTGTGTCATAATTTGGCCACCAAACCAAGACATTGTTCTTTAGAGAATAAAAAAGGAAAAAGTGTCAAAAAGGGTTTTTCTCTGAAATGTTGTAAATAACCTCAAGCAGGATAAAGGATCATTGCTGGATAACAGGTAACCCTGTTGAGGCTATGGACGCTTGCGGGCAGCAGAGGCTCTACCTACGACAAATGAGCATATTTTAAAACCCAGCACGCAGAGAAGACCTTATTTTATCTTTAAAAAAGACTGAGTAATGTCTGGTGTGAATACAAGAACTAAGCCTGAGGAAACAAACAATTGGAATATGAAAAGGTTGAGACAAAGTATCATTGATAGGATAAGGAGTAATGTACTCTATCTGTCCATAACAAAATTTAGACATATGAAAATTTTTCTGCTTCGGAAGTGGAAATTCAATAGAAAAGCAGAGATAACTGGTTCTTCACAGTGAATCGCCATTGTTGTGGTCACCAACAACCCCCCTCTTTGTTTGGTATTAGCAATAACACCAAGCAAATGGGGACCCTTAACAAAAAATCCAAAAAAAACATTTTATCAAATTTTTTTTATTTTAACTCCCTAAAGCTGTATCGCATCGCGAAGAGAGAGTGAAGCATTTTCCTATGCGCATAAATAAGCTGCGAAGAAGCGACGCGAAATTCATCGCATCGCATATATTGAGAAGCGCTCTTAAATGAAAAATTAAGGAATCGTCGATGACCGATATGCGATGTCGCATATCGCAACATCGCATAAGCAGCACACAGTGATTGGATGATTAAGCGCGATTTGCGATTCGCGATCTACGATCTTGCGATCTGCGATTTGCGATCTACGATGAATGCGACCATCAATTCATGTGATGACACATCTTGACATCGCAATCCTCGATACTGCGATGCGAATCGCAGAAATCACTCATCGCAAAATTTCCTCGACATAGTGTTCAAGGAAAGCTGTCTGTAGAACAAAACTGGGCGCGCGCCTTAAGAGAAATTAATGATCGTATGCCAAAGTATCCAAGAAGGATTGTGTTGTGTTTTTTGAAGAGTCAAGTCGTTATGAGTGTCATGATTATGCATTCATTAGAACTTAAAGCTTTCATGTCAATCTTTTCGTCATTACTCTTTTCCTTTGCGTAAACTGTAAGGCAGTAACTAATATAAATCAATGCGCAGGAAACATCTAAGGAAAAGGGGAAAGCGTCAATACTCGGAGAACAGAGAAGAGATGCCTTCGCAAACGGATGCCGCATGCAGCAGGACCGCGGATTCCAGAGTATCACTCAACAGATACTGATGGAAATAGACTATCCAAGACTCAGAGTCAAAGGCGCACAAAAGCAGCATGTTTACAAAAGATCCTGAAGCTCAGACTAGGTAAAGCAAAAAAGAAAAATGCTAAAGAGGGAAGATGCTCCAGAAAAGCCTGGAACAAAGAACGGAAGCAGTTTTCAATACAGAAAATTGTTCAGAGAGAAAAGTCGCTAACTTATTCAGTCATTCGCACGGCCGGAAACCAAAATAGCAACAGCACAATCAGTTTGAAAGAAATTTGGGTTATACCAAGTATACACACAGTGAATATACCAAACCAGAGGAAGATTTTCGAAAATATCTTCTAGTTTGTCAGAAAACGGTGCCAGCTCTTGTTATTTCTATTTTCATAGCTCAAACGAAAGGAGAAGACAACCAGCCGACTCTTCCCAGGCGAATGTTGCATTGCTTACAGCACTAAGGAGCAAATACAGAAACGATTAGAAATTAGATTCAATTTTTAGAAATAAATTTGCTTTAGTAGAAGGGCAGTCATTTGAAACCATGTCCTAAATTTATGTAATTAAGATTAATTAGTTAGTAGTATTTAAACCCTTCTCAGGCATTTGGAGAAGGGTCCGGAAATTTGTCAAAAAACTTGTCCTCAGAACATGCACTTTTGCACCCTCGGAGGGGGTTTTTGATGAATGGATGGATCGAGATTTATCAATGTTTGCATTTAATGTCTGCTACTGATGTTGCACTTTTTTACTCTTAGTAGATGTTAGAACAAGTAGAGATAAATTGTTATTGCTTGAAGCTTATGAGTGGAACCAGTCATAAATGGTACTTTTATCTCTTGACCAATTTCTGCTTATATTCTTAAAGTGATATGCAGTTTTCAATTGTTTATATGTTAATGCATGAATGTGTGGGTTACCATTTGGCACTTCTGTACGATGGAGTCATTTATTTGTGCTTGATATATGAATAACTTATTATGCGGTATGCTGTTCACAACTGTTTTGCTTAACTTTTTATGCAAAGTGGTTTATCTTAATTGATTTCTATTCTTATGATAGCTGAATGATCTTTATTACCAGTTATTGTTCGAAATCTCTTTAGATCGCATAATAGAAGAAATACACCCTGAGTTAGCATAGATTAGATGTGTTGTTTCTTATTAGATTACAATAGCATAGAGTTAGTTTAGAAGTTTGAATTAAATTAGCTTAAAATACTCCTAGATCAGCATCATCCAACTCTACACACACACACACCCCTTAGATTGGGAAACTGGTCCCATTATCCCCAGTCGGACCCGCTATACCAAACAGATAAGGAGCTGCCAACCAAGGTCCGAACCGGGTGGGTATCCCCCTTGTTGTCGACCCAATTTTTGGGGCTTCAACAGATCCCTAATCCTAAACACCTGTTCGTGTTCATCCCAGCATTGAATAATCCATCTCAAAAGGTCCTCCTAACTTTTCATCAATTCAAAATGATTATACTTCATGAACCCACAACACGCAATGTAAGTATGTAAGCTGGATCATTTTGCATTAGCCATTCTTGTTGATAATGGACCCATTCTCTCCATATACTAGTAATAATGGCTCAAAACATGCACAAATCAACCCAAAAATCAATGCAAATGGGTCAAAATAGCTAATTAAATAATTTCCTAGGGTTTTGTGGTGCATCATCTACACTAATTCCCCCGCTAGTGACAAACATGGAGGATTAACGCCCTACAATAGGTTGTAAAGATCATTTAATGGTCCCTACAAGCCTGGAAGGGGATGTTAGGCACAATTAATGATCTAGGGCTCCCCATATCGCCAAAACATCACCCGAAAAGTAGCTAAAAAAGGTCGAATAATGCAATATCAGCCTTATGGCATCTACATGGGACTGACGACACATCGAATGTGATGAGCCTCATAAATGGGTAATTATATGAGCTCATTTTACCTCCTAAGCTAGTCAAATCAATGATTCTCTTAGCTTATTGTATGATTTTTTTATTATATTTATGCTTATAGAGTGCGTTGAGTTAGTTATTATGCCATGTGGTCTAACATGTATTTAATGATTATTGATGTCAAAGTCAAGGATTTGATGACCAAACCACAGCAATAACTTGAAGTGGACAAAGGAGAGGACTTATAGAAGGGAATCCCCCTCATTTATTTCTCATCACATCGAATTCCCCTTCATCCAGCTTGGAGTACAAACAACCAAATCAATGCACTAGGTGGCAGCTGATCAAGTGGAGGATGATTGATGATTATCTCAAGTTTTGGGAGCCAAGCCTCCCTGATTTTAAGAAAGCTATTGGTAGCTTCATTTCTATAGGTAGAGAGGCCTAGGGCCTCACTAAGGTCAAATTTTAGTCAGATTTTTGTTGTACTTTTGCTATTGTAAATCTCTACTCAACTTCAAGCTTACTTTTGTTGATAGTTTCATGTAATCCTATTACTGTTTTGATAATAAAGATGAGATCCTTTTTGAGCTAGCACTGAGTTACCTCAGAGGGCTAAAGCCCTTGGTCTAGGGACCAATCCAAGTGGCCAAGCTCCTCTTTGTTTGTATTTATATGCTTTGTTTTAGTTTATGGATTAGTTGTTGTTAGATGAATTTCTTTCTTGTTAAGAATAGGTTGTTTTTGATGGTTTAGTAGTTTTCTTTCATTTGTGATTTCTATAGCAAGTTAAGCAATGATAGAAAGAAGATTCAAAAGGATAGAAACAGTGCCTTGGCCTCTCTTCCTCCCTTTCGGACTATGAATTGAGGCGAAGACTCTCTTGCTACCCCAAAAACACAGATTTTCCTTCTTCATAGGACTTCTGGTGTTTGCAGTTTGTTAGAAGGTCAATGCTTTGCTTTAGATCTCTTCCACCATGCTCACTTATGTATTTGCAATAAGTCTTCTTCCATGCTTCATTTTCTTGTAGAATTTCTCAGCATTCACTTCCAATGATCATAGTTTAGACTAGCTTGATGCAAAATTCTATTTTTCTAGATGCACTCATTTCATTGCTTGTTTTGATCTTATTGGTTGACTGTCAGTTCTTTTGCAACAGATCTCTTCTCACAGCAGGTTAGCCTATCAGCCATCACATTCTCTCCCTGATCCATTCCCTACAGGTCACGAAAATTTCACCCCAAATCTGCCTTAGTTTTTTGCCTTTTTCCATAGAACTTCTTCCTCCCTCCTTGAGTGAACCCAATCATCTTTCTCTCTCCTAGTGATTCTTGGTGCACCCTAGGTGCCTTAACACCTCATCCCAACCTTCATATACCTTTTCCACCTCCTCTCACACCCTCAAAACCTTCAAAACTATTGTCGGCATCCTCTTGTAGACCTCTTGTAGATCCCCTGTGTCCTCTTGTAGATTTTCTTGTACGCTTTCTTTTGAAGGTTGAGTGTGGGAAAAGCCTCCAAAATGCCCCCAAAGACCTCCTCGGACCCATCCACACCATCCTACATCCTCTCAAGTTCCAAAGCCACCCTTCAACACCACCTACCCACTGCCACCTACATACAAAATAAAATACATGCATGTCAAATTCACATAAAAATCCAAAAATATGTTTTTTTTCTGATTTACATCGAGATATAGTTTAAGTAGATGTTGTTTACTTCTTTGAGTAGGTAATAGCATTCATTTCATGGTTTTTACAGTGCTTTCTACAAAATTAGGACTAGTTGGTTGATTTGGATTTACTAGGGTTGCTTTACATTTCAGTCTTTCTCCTTTCTGCAATTAGAATAGCCTTTGTAGAGTAATCTTTCCTTTCTTTCATCACATATAGAGCTTCTTCTAGAATCCATAGAAGTTGGCTTGAGCTCCTAGTGATCTTGCGCCGACTGACCAAGTGACAACCTACAGTAAGAGATAGTACTTGTGCATACAGCACCGTCGCTTCCAAGTTTGTTACGAACTATCGAGTTGATAAGAGTAAAGTAGGCAGCCTAGGAGTTGCAGCATTATTGTTGCAATACTGGTGCTCACCACTTTTGGCACCATTATCGAGGAAGCATCAGAGTATTGTGTGTTTATTGCTTTCTTCTATTTTCTATCACCATATTCTGCTAAATAGTTTACTTCAGCAAAAGTTGAATAGTCATTTCTTTCAGTTTCTGCATATCCTTGCTTTCCTTTTCCATTCTGCAAATTTCATTTCAGCAAGAGTAGACTAGTCATTTATTTACCTTCAAGTTCTACATTTCCTTGCTTTCCTTTTCAATTCTACAAATTTCATTTCAGTTAGTTGCAGTTTGTTTTGGTTCAATCAATTTTAGTTTTGCAGGTACAATCAGTGTGAAAAAAAAAACAAAAACCAACCAAAAAGATTTCCTTTCATGTCTTGTAGGAATATAGATAATTCAAGAAAATTCTTGCCCAAGACCCCCACTACCACACACAGCCAACCTTCTCTTTTATTTAGTGGTAGTGATCAAGAAGAACCTTTAGGTGAACAACCAGAGATATTTGAAGAACCTATAGGGGAAGAAGAAGAAGAAAACATCCCTCCTGAGCTAATGGCTGAAAATAGAAATGCTAGGGGAAATGGAGAGAGAATAGAGGGTACCTTTTCCGTTCGGGAGACCAATGGGGACACCAAAATGAAGAATATAAGTCCTTCAGCCCTACCTCATTTCCATGGTTTGACTACAAAATATCCTGACACCTTCCTGTTTGATTTTTTTGTCATATGTCGAACAAATGACTATGCAGATGATGAGAAAAAGTTAAACCTATTCCCTTCTACTCTCAAGGATGCAGCATTGCACTGATTCATGGGGTTACCTGGAAATAACATCACAACTTGGGCTCAGATGTAGCAGTCTTTTGATGACAAGTATCGAGACTACTGTAGGTCAAAAGATACCAAAGAAGAAATTTTTTGAATGACCATGGGAAGTGATGAATCCTTGGAAGATTATGGAGAGTGGTTCCAGCTCAGTTACAAAAGGGCCAGGTGTACACTTGACCCTGAATCTCTAAAGTTGGTCCTACTCAGGGGAATTCTGGAAGACCTTCTAGACACCCTCCATCTACTAGCCGGGGGAGACATCTACCAACTATAGAGCATAAAGACTATTTTTAGAAACCATTCTAGACAAACCAGAAAGAAAGGTAGGGGGAATCAACCCATAGCCAGTACCTTTTCTTCCAATTCATCCATTAAAGGTGAACTTGGAAACATGCTGGAAGACTTCAAAAGTGAGATGCTGCAGACTCTTTCCATGCAAATGGATACCTTGCATATCAAAAGAAAACAAGAGGAAGTAGAGAGGTCTTTGGCCATCTTTTGTCCTAGATGCACTAGGAGGCATCCTAAGAACGACTGTCCATTGAAATCTATAGAGTTTTGTTTAGACTATGAAGAAGATCATTCTACAGATAAGTGCCCTTCCTTGCCCAGACTTAAAGTTGTATACCAAGGGGTCGAAGGAGCTGCTGAACCACTCGATTTCATAAACCAAAGGAGACTCCATGGACCTAGACAATACCAGCAGGGGATGCAAGGGATATCTCAAGCATACTACAACCCCAACCAAGTCACTTCCATACCTTTTTGGGGTCCTCCTGCTCATCCTTCTTGGTGCACGCCTCCTCCTTGGTCCTTCCCATCTCAATATCATGCCCAACTAGCTGCTCATTCATTTAAATCCTATGTTCAGCCGCAACCTTAGTGGAATGCATCTCATCAGGCGTGGAGGCCCCAATACAACTCTCCTCCTGCCTCTTTGCCTCCACCACCTGCTCAACCACAACCATTACCTTCTGCTCCACCAAGGGAACCCCAAATTCCTGCCCAACTGAACCCAAACCTGAACAAAAGATAGGCTTAGCAAATATATAGTGGGGAACCATGATGCCCAACTTATGCTGTGGAGATTTAGGAGATTAACCTATGATCTGGGAAGGTTCTCCCAGATAGCCAGCCTCCACCTAGAGAGGTTGAGAAAGATAAAGAGGAAAGTGAACCTAAAGCAATTCCACCCTTTCCTAAGAGACTATCCAGGACAACACAACCTACCCCAGAAGAAATTGAACTTCTGGGAGAATTAAAACAGTTATGTGTGAAGATACCACTTCTCGAAGCCATAAACGATGTCCCTATCTACAATAGGTTGATTAAAGAGAAGTGCTTTAGGCATTCAGGAAGGCAAAAGAGAGATGCCCCAACCATCAATGTCATAGGACAACTATCCAACCTGATGTTGGGGTAGGTAATCTATCCAAAATATCTAGACCCCGGAAGCCCAGTAGTTGATGTCCACATAAATGGCACCATGATCCCACATACCTTTATTGACTTGGGATCTGCCATTAATGTGATGACAAAGGACACAATGCTCAAACTTAACCTCTAGAGCTCCTTGAGGAAGGCCATGACAGTGTTGCAGCTAGCAAACCGCTCCACCATGACCCTTGAAGGGATTGTGGAATATGTGATGGTCTCCATTAATTCTTTGGAGTACCCTACTGATTTCTTAGTTCTCCAGCCGAAGGAAAAGCTCACTGGATATACTCTCATCCTGGGAAGACCCTGGTTGGCTACTGTCGATGCCTACATCTGTTGTCGAGCTAGGAACATGACCATAAAGAACAAGCATATGTCCAAGTAGTTAATCCTATACTCTCCTAACCAACCCTTGCTATAACATGATCTACCTCTCTGGTTGGAGGAGGAGGATGAGGATGAAGTCTATTCTCCACCACTTTGTGCATTAGCAACTGCCATGGGGGGAAAACCGCAAAATGAGGATGATATGATTGAAAATTTGATTTAGAATCCACCTCCCAGTGTATTACCCTTAGAGGATATAGTAAGAGAAACCCAAAACAAGCCCTCAACTAATCTCTGTGTGGCCGACCCAACCTCTCTCTATGTTAAGAATATAGAGTTCGGCCCAAAAAGAACCTTGATAATCAATCCATCCCTATCCACTTCCCAGGAGAAGGAGCTGTGCAGCTTATTGAGAAAACATTTAGATGCCTTCACCTTGAGTTATAAGGAGATGAAGGGAGTGCACCCTTCAGTATGTACTCATCATATATACATTAAGGAAGATTGAAAACCAGTAAGGTACCCTCAAAGGAGGATGAATCCTGCACTCAAAGATATTGTTAAGGAAGAATTACAAAAATTGCTTGATGCAGGATTCATTTACCCCATCTCTGATAGTGAATGGGTCTCTCCTTTGGTGCTAGTGCCAATGAAAAATGGAAAGGGGAGAATCTGTGTTAACTATCGATAATTTAACAAAGCCACTAAAAAGGACCATTTTCCTTTACCGTTCATTGATCAAGTGTTAGATGGTCTCGCAGGGAAAAAGTTTTCCTCCTTCCTAGATGGGTTTAGCGGGTACAATAACATTCAAATCAGCCTAGAAGACCAAGATAAGATCACTGTCACTTTTCCTTGGGGTAATTTTTCATACAGGGTCCTTCCTTTTGGTTTTTTCAATGCTCCAGCCACTTTCCAAAGAGTGGTATTGAGTATCTTTTCTGAACTGGTTCATGATGCAATGGAAAAATATATGGATGATTTTACTCCTTACAGTTTTGACTTTCAGGAAGCTTTATCTAACTTAGGAAAAGTCCTAAACAAGTATATTGAGATGAACCTATCCCTCAGTCCAGAAAAATGTGAATTTTTGATGACTGGAGGGACCATGTTAGGTCATGCAATATCTCAACAAGGACTACAGGTGGACCCCAACAAGATTTCCATCATCCAAAGGGTCCCACCTCCTCAAAATGTGAGAGATGTCAAAAGTCTCCTAAGCTTAGTTGGATATTACATAAGATTCATTAAATATTCTAGTAAGCTAGCCTCTCCTTTGTTTGGCCTTTTAGGCAAAGATGTTAAGTTCATATGGTCCGAAAACTGTTAAGAAGCCCTAGATACCTTGAAGAGCAAGTTAGTAACTGCCCCAATTCTCCAAACTGGGCCCTACCCTTCCACATTCACACAGATGCCTCGAACAAAGAAATAGGAGCATACTTAGGACAAGTTGATGAAAATTTACCTTATGCCATATACTTTATAAGCAAGAATTCGTCAAAGGCAGAGTTAAACTACACGGTGACCGAGAAGGAACTCCTAGCTATTGTGCATTCCTTAAACAAATTCAGACATTATATCACAGGCTATCAAACCTTTGTGCACACTGATCATGCTATAATTAGATATTTAATGAACAAACCAGATGTAAATGTGCTCGTATTATTAGATGGTTGCTTTTATTGCAGCAGTTTGACCTGACCATTATTGATAAGCCTGGTAAAGAAAATGTTGTTGCTGACTTTTTGTCTAGAGTAAATTTGCCTGTAGGTGAAGAAGGAATGGTGGATGACCAAATGCTAGATGAACATCTATTTTCTATTTCAATACTCTCTCATTGGTTTGCTGATATAGCAAACTACTTGGTTTCAATACAATTTCCACCACACCTATCCTCAAAAGAGAAGAGTAAGATAGTAAGGAAAGGCGCCCCTTTCACCTGGATTGGGGGTAATCTCTTTAAACTTGGCCCAGATCAGATCTTGAGAAGATATTTCATGGAGGAGGAAGTCTTCGACATTCTCCTGAACTATCATGACGGGCCTTGTGGAGGTCATTTTGCAGCAAAGAAAACTGCCTTCAAGATATTACAAGCAGGCTACTATTGGCCCAATCTTCACCAAGATGTGAGGAGATACATCAGCCAATGTGAGCGGTGTCAAAGGATGGGGAAACCTACTCCAAACGATGATATGCCCATGCAATCTCAAGTGACCTTTAAGCCATTTGAGAGGTGGGGCATGGACTTTGTGGGTCCTATCAGCCCTCCTTCAAAACAGAAACAATACATCATTGTGTGGACTGATTACCTGACAAAGTGGGCAGAAACAAAAGCATTCAAAGTAGCAACAGAGGAAAAAGTAGCTGAGTTTTTAAGAGAAAACATATTATACAAGTTCAGGTATCCAAGAGAATTGGTCACAAATCAAGGCAGCTAGTTCACTTCCAATTTGATTGAAGACTTTCTCACACATCATAAAATCAAGCACAGGACTTCCACCCCTTACCATCCACAAGATAATGGGCAGGTGGAAGTCACTAATAGAGATTGGGAAGGAATTCTGACCAAGGTAGTGAGCAACAACAGAAAAGATTGGGTGGACAAATTAGTTGAGGCCACCTGGGCCTACAACACAACATGGAAGACCACCACAAGGTTCACACCGTATGAACTGGTCTATGGGAAGAAGGCTTTTTTGTCAATAGAATTTAAATTCAATACACTAACGATGGGAGCTCAGCTGGACCTAGACATCAGCCATGCACAGAAGGAAATATTACTCCAACTCAATGGATTGGATGAACAAAGATTGTAGGCCCTTCTCCACACAAAGGTAGTTCAGCTTCAGAGGAAGATATGGCATGACAAAAATATCAAGGAAAAGTAATTCCAAGAGGGAGATTGGGCACTGCTCTGTGATTCAAGGTATAAAGACCTCAAAGGAAAGTTGAGGACAAGATGGCTAGGACCCTACACTATGGAAAAATGCAATGAAAATGGTTCAATTCTGATCAGAACCATTGATGATGAAGCCATCCCCATGCTTGTCAATGGACATCGGTTGAAAGTTTACAAGAAGCCCCTCTCCAAGCGAGAGTTCATTGAGGATTTGAATAAGACAGTGATGGTAGTAGAGCATGGCTTAGCTTCCACTACACCCACTCACTAAAGGAAAAGAAAAAAGAAAAATAAGGACTCAAGTGGAAACCTCTATGAGGTGCTTAAGTCCCATCATTGGGTTGAAAACCTCTCTTGAGGCAGCCCAATGATGCCAAAAAAAAGAAAAAAGAAAGAAAAGAAAGGAGAATAATATCCCTGGGTGAAAACCTCCCTTGGAAGCACCAAAAACAAGCAACTATGGTGAAAATGTCCCTAAGGTGCCCTGGTTGTTTAAAAAAAACAAAAACAAAAGAAAAATAAAAAGAAAATTGAATTTTAATGTGCATTGCAGGATTGCAGGAGGACCACAGGGAACAAGAGAAGATGCAACAAGCCCTGACATTCACACCAGCACCTATATTATCTCCTCCACACTCTTCTCCATCATTTCTAACCTTTTTTCCACCCCACTATGTTTTCTTTCCGGAAACTGTGTGTTCTACAGGAGGCTCTATGTTTTCTATAGGAAACTCCTGTAGGAATTATAGAGGGCCAAAAATGGTTCCAAAAATAAGTTTGAGGGGTTGGGAAGCTTCATGAAGAACATATAAACCCTCCTACAGCTATCAACCCTCCTTGCCATCCATTCCACACCTACATCACATCATCATCATCATTTTTTTCCTTCCTGTCCCAAAAAAACACAGAAAAATAGTTTTTAGTAAAAATAAAAATAAAAAAACAAAAATAAGAGAGGAAGAAACACCTAAAATCTCACCTGCAGCTTACCTATTACCTCTCCATCTCCATTTTCATCTCTGGCATCATCATCATAGCTCCCAACATAGAATAAGATGAAATTTCAAAGGGAGAAGTATCTACAGGAGCTTCTGTAGGAATTCCTGTAGCAACTGATCCCATTAAATTCAAGTCATAGCAACAAAAGAAGTGCAACCATGAGGATTGAAGTAGACATATAAATCTTAGATCTAGCCAGAGGATACTTGCAAAAGACAAAAAACCACACATCAGAAAGCAGATAGTATGCAACAAAGGAAATATAGGCCTGCGGCAGTAGAAGGAGCCAAAATACCTCACATCATATACATTCGTCTCACAGGTAACTGACTAACCCGCTCCTCTGTTTGCATTTTTGTAATTGAAAGATATGCATGAGCAATGAGATGGTTGAGGTTGAATGAGGAAAAGGTGGCTAGTTAACTTGGCCACCTTCATCTAGTTGACTGCACTCGTCCGATGATGTCACCCACACGTGCGCATAGTCAACTCAGAGAAAGATACCAAGGATAGGTAGTGGACGGTATGAAAAATCCGATGTAATAATTAGAGTTTATTGTGGGAAGAAACCATGATGACAAGGTAGGTGGGGACCAACGATCCAAATATGGCCAACGTACATTTTTTCCATCTCACCCCCATCACCGGAAATATCTAAAAGAAGTAATAAGTACTCCTCCTCGAGCACTCTCACCACCTTTTACTTCATTCTCTCCTCATAAACTTAGCTGCAACAAACTCCTTCTAAACCCACAGCCTTGAAACCATTGTTCTCCATCAATCTCACCCATCCTCCTTCTCTCCGCATTGTCTACAGGAGCACTTATAGGTTCTACAGGAGCACCTACAGGCAGTTCTATAGGAGGGACAGTGAGTTGTTTTTAAGAAGAAAACACGGGTTTTCTACATGATTTCTGGCTTAAGGAGGTAGGTTCCATGCATACCCACCTTAATTATCAGTATGTGCAAGGAATGATATCATTTTAAGGAGGAATTGAGTCCATAGAAGAAGAGTAATTACATAAAAAAAATTCTGCCTATTCTAAAAAAAAAACATAGTTTTCCTCTGTTTTCCTGCTTCTTCAAAATTACTGTCTCCATCTCTACATTTGGTGTTCAAAAGTGGTATAAACAAAATGATAGGGGGATTCATGAGGAATAAGCCCACTAACTCCACCAAGCTCCATGAACATCACCAAGTAGTGGCCATATTCACAAGGGCAAATTGGATGAACGTTTTTGCGAAATTCTGAGGGTTTGATGAGGAAATTACTCAGGAATTTGCCCTATCTTTAGTCCCTCACTCAATAACACATGCCACTGTCACGTTTAGAGGTCCTTCCATGGATATAACCCCTGAATTTATCATTAGGGTTAGTACCCTTCCTCTTGGATTACCTTGGAGCAAAGATGAAAAACCAATTGGACAGGCTGCCAAGAAAATATTCTTCCAAAACAATGAACATCCTATAGAAGATAAAAATGGCATTTGAAGGGATACCATACCATACCCTTGGGATGAGGTTAGTTATCAAATCATCAAATACATTTCCTGTGAAGGGAGGTACATCATAGTCTATGGCTACCATTTTAGAATCCTTCATGAGCTGAGATATGGCATGGACACTCCAACACCCCAGAAGCTCAACATCCCTTATTTCCTCCTGTAGTCCCTCATAGACTCCAGCATTAGGTTAAGGAAGGGAGTCTAGATTAGCTAGCTCACCATGGGTTAATCAAAATTTTAGTGGAAGAAGCCCTCCATACATTCACACTCCCTATAGCATGGGAAGTCTTCCTAAACATGATAGCAGAAGATGACATAAAGGCCCTCACCTATGTTATTAGTCCTTTTGATAGTGAGGAAGAAGTGCAGAAAGGGGGAGAAGGTGAAGCAACTGATAACTCAACAGGACAAGAAAATGAGGAGGAAGAAACTAAGATAGAAGAGGAGAAGGGTGAAGAAACAAAACAGAAAGAAACAGAGCAAACAAAGAAAGGAAAAGAGATAGAAGGAGGATAAAAAGAGGCAGCAGAGGTAAAACAAAGAGAAGGGTCCCTTGAGACCCTGGAAAGGGAGGAAACAACTGCCTTCACTGCCCTGAGCACACCAATTAAACCAAAAGAAAAGAGAAAAAGGTAGGCCTCCATGTGTTTCAAGGCCAGGAAAAGCACAAGGATCAAAACAGGAAAACTCCAGCCATCTTCAATAGTGCCCATTACAATTGAAGATTCACCCACTATCAAAGGGGGAGAATCTCCCTATAAAACCCCTATCACATATCAAAGAGGGACTCCTAGATCTTCCACCTGGAAGGAGAAAGTGCAACTATAGGACCCAAAAATAGTCCTATAGGAGGCATAGATAGTTCTACAGGAAACATTGTCAAAGCTACAGGAGACCCAATAGCTTGAGAAAAGAATAGAAGGACAGCGAGAGGTGAAGGAGGAAGCAAAAGAGCTACAAGAACCTGACCCCAAGCCTAGTCTTTCCTCCTACCACAATCTACTTGAGGGATGTAGAATAGGAAGAATAGTGGAAGGACATGGACAAGAAGGCAGAATTTTATGGCACACATTAGCAGATCACATCAGAAGCCTGAGATGCTAGGGAGGCCACCAGGGCCATAAAATATGAAGAGCTTGACTAGGTTTCTCACAGGATGAGAAACACTTTCAGTAGGGGGGTAATGATGAGCCTCATAAATGGGTAATTATATGGGCCGATTTTACCTCCTAACCTAGTCAAATCAACCATTCTCTTAGCTTATTGTACGATTTTCTGATTATATTTATGCTTATAGAGTGAGTTGAGTTAGTTATTATGCCATGTGCTCTAACATGTATTTAATGTAGATTATTGATGTCAAAGTCAAGGATTTAATGACCAAAATGTAGCAATAACTTGAAGTGGACAAAGGAGAGGACTTATAGGATGGAATCCCCCTCATTTATTGCTCCTCACTTCAAATTCCCCTTCATTAAGCTTGGAGTACATACAGCCAAATCAATGCACTAGGAAGCAGTCGAGCAAGTGGAGGATGACTGATGATTATCTCGAGTTCTGGAAGCCAAGCCTCCCTGATTTTAAGGAAGTTGTTGGTAGCTTCATTTGTATAAGTAGAGAGGCCTAGGGCCTCACTAGGGTTGAATTTTTGTCAGATTTTTGTTGTACTTTTTCTATTGTAAAACTCTGCTCAACTTCGAGCTTACTTTTGGTGACAGTTTCATGTAATCTTATTACTATTTTGATAATAAATATGAGACCCTTTTTGAGCTAGCATTGAGTTACCTCAGAGGGTTGAAGCTCTTGGGTTAGGGCCCAATCAAAGTAGCCAAGCTCCTCTTTGTTTTTATTTATATGCTTTGTTTCAGTTTATGGATTAGTTGCTGTTAGATGAATTTCTTTCTTGGTTAAGAATAGGTTGTTTTTGATGGTTTAGTAGTTTTCTTTCATTTGTGCCTTCTATAGTAGGTTAAGCAGTGATAGAAAGAAGATTCAAAAGGCTATCAACAGTGCCTTGGCCTCTCTTCCTCCCTTTGGGACTATGAATTGAGGCAAAGACCCTCTTGCTGCCCCAAAAACACAGATTTTCCTTCTTCATAGGACTTCTAGTGTTTGCAGTTTGTTAGAAGGTTAATGCTTTGCTTTAGATCTCTTCCACCATGCTCACCTCTATATTTGCAATAAGTCTTCTTCCATGCTTTCTTTTCTTGTATCATTTCTCAGCATTCACTTCCATAGATCATAGTTTAGACTAGCTTGATGCAAAATTCTATTTTTCTAGATGCACTCATTTCATTGCTTGTTTTGATCTTATTGGTTGATTGTTAGTTCTTTTGTAGCAGATCTCTTCTCACAGCATGTCAACCTATCAGACATCACATTCCCTCCTTGATCCATGCCTTGCAGGTCAGCCAAAGTTCACCTCAAATCTACCTTAGTTTTCTGCCCTTTTCCATAGAACTTCTTCCTCTCTCCTTGAGTGAACCCAGTCATATTTCTCTCTCCTAGTGATTCTTGGTGGACCATAGGTGCCCTAACACCTCATCCCAACCTTCATATACATTTTCCACCCCTTCTCACACCCTCAAAACCTTCAAAACTTCTCTTGGCATCCTCCTGTAGACCTGATATAGATCCCCTGTGTCCTCCTATAGATTTTCCTATAGGCTTTCTTTTGAAGGCCGAGTTTGGGAAAAGCCTCCAGAAGGCCACCCGAGACCTCTTAGGACCCATCCACACCATTCTACATCCCATCAAGTCCCAAAACCACCCTTCAACACCACCTATCCACTACCACCTACACACACAATAAAATACATGCATGTCAAATTCACATAAAAATACATAAAAATCCAAAAAGATGTTTTTTTCTCATTTACTTCTAGAAATAGATTAAGTAGATGTTGTTTACTTCCTTGACTAGGTAATGGCATTCATTTCATGGTTTTTATAGTGCTTTCCGCAAAAGTAAGACTAGTTGGTTGATTTGAATTTACTGGGGTTGCTTTACATTTCAATCTTTCTCCTTTCTGCAATTAGAATAGCTTCTGTAGAGTAATATTTCATTTATTTAATCACATATAGAGCTTCTTCTGGAATCCACAGAAGTTGGCTTGAGCTCCTAGTGATCTTGCACAGGCTGACCAAGTGACAACTTGTAGTAAGAGCTAGTACTTGTGCATACAGCACCATCGCTTCCAAGTTTGTTACGAACTACCGGGTTGATAAGAGTAAAGCAGGCAGCCCAGGAGTTGTAGCATTATTGCTTCAATACTGGTGGTCACCAGAATGGTCTCCCAGATCTCCCGCAATCATCCATGGAAAATATTCTCCTCTTTAGCTCCAAAACACTCTCACAGCTCTCAAATGATGCAAATGGTGAAAGTGGAGGCTCAAGAACTCCCTTATAGTCACTTTGGAGACATGAATTATCTTAATTGAAGTCATTAAAGTAGAAGGAGACCATTTCAAATCATATTTATCATGTGCCATGACCCCATATTGGAAGAAATTTCTCATGTTTTGATGAAAGAACTTTCAGGATTGAACAACAAAAATGACCATGTTCGATTCTCAATGAGAACTTTCTTTTATGGGATGTTTTACCTCTCTAAAACTAAAAAATACTTGAGTTTTTCATCATCGGGCTCATTAAACACTATGATGCCAATCTAAGCAACCCTTTTTCGCTCATTTTCTAGCTCACTATACTGAAAAACATCGACTGTGCATTCTTTTTTGGGACTTTTTTCTCGCTCATAAAATCGAAAAAACATCAAGTTCCTTCTTCAAGCTCGTTAAAAACTTATGAATAATCTTTGAGCATTCTATTTAGGAACTTTTCTCACTCTTTAAACTGAAAAAACTCTGATTTTTCATCATCGAGCTCGTTAAAAACCTACGACGACGATATGAGAACTTTCTTTTTTGGGACTATTTCTGGCTCTAAAATCAAAAAATCCCCGAGTTTTTCCCTTCTTCAAGCTCGTTAAATCTACGAAGAAGGAATGGAAAGTTATTTTACCTCTTTTTCCTTGCTCGCTAAACTGAGAAAGATACCTCGAGTTTTCTTCATTTGAATTGTTAAAATTTGATGAAGATCTATTGAGTTTGTCATCGCGTGACTCATTAAAATTTCATGACAAATATCAAGTTTACTCAGTCTGCTTGTACTTGTAAAAAAGGGAGGCAAACATCTATTGAGCATAGGTTTCTCTTTATTCGAACTTAGTAGATTAACTTATGAAAATCAAACCATTCTGGGTATATTATTAAACCTTTGTCACACCTAGTTAACAACTATGACAAAGGGGCCACCTTATAGTCGTTCTTTACGATCTTTTGAGACTCTTGAAATATGAAAAGACCACCAAGTTTTCTCATCTTGACTCATTAAATTACACAGATGAGGAATAGATTCGTTCCTTTTATGATGCTTTTTAGACTCTTAAAACATGAAGCGATCGATGAGTTTTCCTATCTAGACTCATTAAACTAATCATATAGGTTTTATGGGCAATTTTAGTGTCTTTTCAAACAACTAACCCCTAGATTTGGTAGTGAATCTAGAACAACAATTAAAGTAATTCCTCTTTTTTTTCCTTATAGAAAGAAAATAAGAGAAGGAGGAGTAAGGGACCAACCTAGAACTTTTGCTCAATCCTTCTCCCCTTTGACCATTTGCGCCGCTCCCTCTAGTAATTAATTCTCTTGAGAGGTACCTGCACACAAGCTGAGAAAAAAACCATCAAAGCATACAAATAGATTTGTTTACTAAACATGCTATAGAATCAAAAGTATAGCATACATTACATGAACACAACATACATTTCATGAACACATCAATGGGAAAAACATAGAATTCTTTATATCAATCCAGGAAAGATTACAACCCTTGAAACCATGTTCAATTTAGCATCATCCTCCCAGCATCAAACCCTCTTCACCTCATGAATAGCAAGAAATTCCAACATTACAAAAATTCTCTCACCTCAATACACAAACTAACAGCACTTCCTTACAACTCAGAATATTTCAACCTTCTGATCTCTTGGATGGGAGATCCTTTTATAGATGAATTGCAAGAGGGTGAGTCATCAGTAGGGATGATGAATGCCATTCCATCTGTTGAAATTAGTTCCACAAGAGAGGGGAATTGGAAATGGTTTCCTAGTTCCCTTGGTGTTCTTTGGGTGAATTTAGAGAGGCAAGTGGCATAGGAGAAGTTTCTAGAAGGTTTCATGAGCAACCAACTAACAAAAATTCCTAGAAATTGGTCCATCCTTGCCCATCACACTTACTAAAGGGCCTAACTACGATGCATATCACTTAGACAGTGTAGCAGGTGAGATGCATCTCACCCTTAACACAAGCTTTCAAATATGGTTCAATTTTGGCACTTTCTGGATGATTTATGAGCTGGAACTTGTGGGGAATGAGGTATTCAGATGACTTAGTTCTTTTAGGGTATGAAACAATCATTTTATGGATTGATATAGCCTAATACATCGACATATGAGTTTGGGGTTGATGTGTCCAAATATGTCTATAACAGTTGCCCCCTAAAGCATGAGGTCATAAATGTTCATGTCGGGTGAAATGATTTATCATGAGGATCAGAGGTTTTGAACTAGAAGGTGACCTGTATCAATTACAACACAATTCATGATAATATGATTTTTCATGAACTAGCTGAGGGAGGCATTCCTATGCTCTGCTTTATAAACCTTCATTATATATACATAGATCAGACAATCGTCTGCAGATATAGACTTGTAGTCTATGAAGGAACATGGTCATCTGTGTAATGCTTGTGTAAATTTGATGCTTTTTGTGCTCCTGAATATATATCACAGCTTGGATGGATGAAACTAGGTCTGGGGTCTTCAAACTCATCGAATATTCACTTAGTGTACAAGTCAATCCATGTGAAAAGATGTTCTGAGGTTAAAAATTGAGAGACATCGTCTGATTACCAGCCAATGATGTAATTTGTTAACAGACATGAGAGGAATCACCGATAATGAAGATGACCCTCAAGGTATGATAGTATATTTTACGTGGTGTGAATAGATGATTTGATTTCGAACACAATGCAAAATCTTTTGGTCGAAGGCCATTGATGTCAACCTGTCGCCAGAAGTGAGAAAACTTGCCATTGATGTATGCAAGTTCCAAAGCACTAAAAGATTGTTTCTAAGTTGACTTCTTGGATAATGAGTTGATGTCAAAAATAAGTGACTTGTTGTAGGAGGGCCTTGATTTATCCCACATCTACGACACGAAATGAGGCAAATGATTTTTGGAGATGAAAATGAACTGATGACATAAGGCTCAGGAATGACAGTGATGAAAATGAAGGTTCATAGTATTGCAATGGATGGAATTTTAATTGGTTGACTTCTCAACTGGATGACTTCTCTTGAACATATCGGCAACACTGAGATGAATTGGTAGTGTTAACCCAAAAAGATGGACGGTGTGATAGATCAATGGTATGATAACTAATAAATGGAATAACCCAACCCAACTCAAACACAGAGATGAAGTGAAAGTGTCATGTTCAAGAGCGACTTGCTACCATAAGAGTTCTATGTTTTTTCCCATTTTCCTGAGTCATTTCTGACCAGTACCTCTTTATTTTTATCAAGCTTGAGGAGGATAACATATGCTTGTTCTATAATTCGCCCTTCAGGTAAACCCATCACTATTTGATGTTTTAACGAGTCTAGTGATGGTGAAACTCGGTCTTGTCGAGATGGACAAGTTTGTTGCTATTGTTTTAACGAGTTTAACGACAAGGATAACTCAGTCCTTTTCATGTTTAGATAGTTTGAAAAGAGACGAAAAGAAAACTCCATAAGTTCTTTTTCGTAAAATAATCCCTCAAGTCTGAAAAGGATAAAATAATACGCGAGAGATGTCATTTTCAATACTTTAATGAGTTGAAAGACATAAGCACTTGACTATATTTTCTTGTTTAAAGAGTATAAAAAGAGCTTAAAGAGAACTCTATAGTTTCTTTTTCATTTTTAAATCAAAGCTCGAAAAGAAAATGAAAATTTTGCTTGGTGGTCAAAGATGCACAATTCACCGTTAACACATCAGATTCTGTTCTCAGTTGTTCATCCTGCTCAAAAATCCATAAAAAATGATTAAACATACATATTTATAGATGAAAAATGAATAAAATCAATATTTACTTGATGTCCATGTAAAAGTAAACATAAAAACAAGTTTAACAATTAATTTTCACTATTTCATTTCTAACATTGAATTTTGGAGCTCTGAAGCATTTTTTTCCCCCAAATTTCACCAGTTGATTGTGAGATATTCAGTGGATCATTTCCCGCACCGTGAGGACCAAGTAGGAGATAACCTTATGCTCTTCAATTCTGTTCCATCATCTTTCAGTTTTGGGCAAGTTTCCTTATTTTTCTGGGCCACAGGCGTTTGAAATTTTCGCTCTCCAATCATCGCACCTTGCTCCTTTCGAGAAGTGTGATGCATACTAAGCTGTCAACAGGAAACTTAATATGCATCTCACTTTGCTAAAGGGCTAAATGAGATGGGCGTAGAAGGGCAAGTTTGAACAGTGTTTTTTCATCAAATTTTGAACTGTTTTCTGCCCAAAATGGATCCTAACTCATCTAATGTTTGCATTTTAGATATTTGTTGGATCAATATGGTTGTCTCATGGCGAGAACGAGAACATGAAGAGGAAGATATCATTGCTTTACATGACCAAGGAATAGTGGATGCATTAAGGAACTATGGTTTAGTAAAGTTCAAATAGTGGATGCATTAAGGAACTATGGTTTACTAAAGTTCTTCCGCTTATCTAGCATGAGACAACACATAAGTTTGCTGCAGTATATTCTTCATGCTTGGGATCCTACTGACTAGGTATTCTAGATTAGGGGTAAATCCATTCCTTTCACGATCAAGGATATTTATTTTCTGACAAGTTTGTCAAGGTGTGGCACCCCGCTTTCATTATCAGGATTTGCTCGGGGAGGTGAATTAGTGAAAGATTACATTCGTCAGTTCTGCAGGGATGGATCCCAACCCAACAGAGATGGTAAGATTAATATCCGAGATGTTACTAATCATCATTTGAGAACTATTCTCTTTACACTTTCTATATTGGTTGGTAGCGCGGCCTTACATTTAGCGAACATATCCTACATGCAATATGCCTTGGAATACCTGGAACCAAAGGTGTTCAACTGGTGCGATGACGTACTTCCTATCATGAAAGATAAATTGTTCAAAGTAAATATTGGGAGGACCAAGAATTTTGATTATGGATCCATTTTTACTTCCTCTTCTTTGGAAAGAGTCCTATTTATGCAACCTCAGAGCATTTCACTAGGAGTGTCTGGACCGAGAGAACCACAGATGCAGCGATGGGTGGACCTCATGGCTATGCATGTTGGCCAGTCATAGGTTTCATTCTCACCTACCTTTTTTGAGTGGTTTGATCGCCAGGATATGGCGTTTGCGGAGTATCCATATGTAGGGATGAATTTTTGAGGCGATCCAAATTTAGCATTACCAGCTGGGGAGCAGTGGAGTGCCATTGGTAAATTGTTTTGACCACACTTTTTCTTTTTGAGTTTTTATTTTTTTGTGTTTTTAATTGTTACCAAGACTAAAATAAACTCATATTTGTATGCAGATATTGGACCAATTTGACCTGTGACATGCCCACGGGAAGAAGATGTTCCAGAGGAGGGAGCTATTGGGAGGGAAGTCCTTAGAGACTTGGACATAGCAGAGACCTTAGCTCAGCGGCAGGATCATGTAGAGAGTTTAAAACTCGGCATTCAAGATGTCCGAATTGATGAGTTACCCATGAGGCTACAACACCATACAACTGGTGTACTGAGTTTTTGGACGAGGCTCCTACACATGATAGCACAGGCAGTGACCTACTATCACCAGCATAACTAGTATAGGATGTTTACTCCATTCATTTTTTAGTTTCTGGGGTTAGATGACCAATTTTGTCTTGGACACAAAATATTTGTGAAAACTTATAAACAACTATCTATTTGACTTTCAGAGTTTTCATTGTGGTTAAGTGATGAAATCCTATGCAAATGTTTATGTGAAATGCTTTCTTTACATATGTTGCAAATGTCTATTTAACACGTAGTTTGCTAAAAAGTCAGTCAATGTGTTTAAATTTCTAGAAATATGTTGATATTGAATGAAATCAAAATGTCTTTCCAAAATTCTAACTCTTAGGAACATACGATGAATAGCTGGGTTTTGAATGGAATAAATGCCAGTAAGTTGTAGAATGAAAAGTTGTGAATCTAGCCTGACAATGATCTGTCATATGACATGTGAAATTGCATCAGAGAGGATTTCAATCAATGCGCTATACTTAGCAATGTTGTTTGTTGATTTACTGATACATATCCCTTTGAAACTCACTAACTCACCGCTTGGAGCGAAGATGGCCCAGGCAGCAGAAGATAAGTTCCGCGTACTACGACTAGCTCCATTAGCATATCGAACAAATGGTTCTGAAAAGTTTGACATATGCAACAAATGTGAAGTGGATTACGTAACGAAATTGAAACTCTACAAGAAAACTAACACACAAAAATGCAATGAAATCATATATACAATGAACTTTACTACACTTAATCAAGCATAGTAACATTTGAGATACGACCCGTTGCGGGGCTGTGCCAATGGAATCCCATCACAATCGACTAACTCATAGGCTCCTTTTGTCAATACTTGTCTAACAATGTAAGGGCCCATCCATAATGGTTCAAATTTCCCTACTCCTAATTTGTCACAATCCTTATTGTAAAGCAAGACTAGGTCACCTTATGAGAAGACATGAGGCTTAACATTTTTTTCGTATTGTGCCTTGATGCATTTCTTATGAGCTTCATTAGCCAATGTAGCGTCACAACAGGTTTCATCCAGTTGGATTAATTCCAAGAAACGAGCTTATTCTTCAGAAGTTTTGGGTAGCAGGTCGATTTTGAGCTTGAGTGATGAGATTTTGCATTAAATTGATAAGACCACTTCTAGACCATACACCAATTGAAAAGGTGTAAATCAGGTCGCATTTCTCACTGAGGTCCGATAGGCCCACAAAGCTGAGTACAGGATTAAATGCTAGTTCCACTTATGGACTCCAATAATTCTTTGCAGCATGTGCTTAAGGACTTTGTTGATTGCCTCAACTTGTCTGTTAGCCTACGGATAATATGCAGTAGAACTGTCATGAGATAATACTAACTTGGTAGTTAACTCAATCATCATGTAATTGTGAAAATACGATCCATGATCTATGACTATAGCTTGTGGCACACCAAATTTAGAAACTACATGATTGAAAAAAAAAAGAGTGTAGCCATTTCGCCGATGTTGTTCAATGTAGGCATCGCCTCGGCCCATTTGGTAAAATAGTCGACAACGACTATAATATACGCATGCCCCCTCGCCGAGGTGGGGTTACATGTCATGAAATTAATGCCCCATTTTGCGAATGGGCCAAAACAACAACTGAATGTAGTGGTGCAGGTGGTAATCTGGTCTTACGATCGAAATTCTAACAAGCATGGCATTTTCTAACAGCAATTATGCAATCTCTAAAAATAGCTGACCATAAGTAACCAGCTCGTAGGATTTTCTATGTTGTTGCATAACCAGTTAGATGCCTCCCACAAGCACCTAAATGACATTCATTCAAAGATTTTTTTTCCTCCTCATGCATGAGGCACCTTCATAAAATCATATCGACACCACGACGATAAAGTGTATCACTAATGATTAGATAATCTTTGGCTTGGTATCGAGTACGTCGCTGTTCAGAGCTAGAGGTGTTAGGCCTACAAGCATGGGTTTGGAGATAGATCAATATATCTCCATACCATGGGTCACTTGATGATATTAGAAATAGAGTCTCATCCAAGATTGATACTTCTAATGTTAAATCATTGGAGGATGAGGGAAGGTCGCAAAGTAGATCTGCAAAGATGAGAGATTTCTTTGATTTGGATTTGATGAATTCCAAATCAAACTCTTGCAATATAAATATCAATTTAGAATATTTCCCCCCAACAATTGATGTGACAAAATGTATATCATAGGGTTGCAATCCGATATAATGGTAGTTTTCCAAAGGAGAATATAATGTCAAAATCTCTGTACAGCTTGAACGATTGCCAAAGCTAACTTTTCAACGTATGAATATTTACTTTTGGTATCATTAAGATTACGACTTAAATAATATATAGGATGTTCATTTTTGTCATCTTCTTGTACTAGAACCATACCGATGATTGTATCTGTAGCGGTGAGATATAGGTTAAAGTTTTTTTGATAGTTAGGAGCATACATTAATGATGCTTTTATCAAGGAATATTTAAGAGCATCAAAGGAAGCTTGCGCAACCTGATCCCAATGGAAAAGTACCCCTTTCTTCAAAAGATGTGTATAACCTTTAGCTAGCTCAGCATAATTTGGAATGAACCTCCTCAAAAAGTTTGCCTTCCCTTGAAGTCTCTAGATCTGTAATAAATTCGAAGGTGGAGGCATGTTAAGAAGCGCCTGAACCTTTATTGGGTTGAGTTGAATTCTGTCCTTAGAAATGACAAAGCAAAGCAGTTGACTAGAGCCAATAAAAAACACACATTTATGTGGATTGAATCATATTTTATAGTGACGACAATGCAAAAATATGGCTCTCAGATGTTACGGATGATCATTCTGTTTTCGCGAATGAGTAGGCAGATCATCAAGATATAGTTGAACTATGTGCTTGATGTCATGGAAGGCATAATTCATTTCCATCTAAAATGTTGCCCATGCATTCTTCAAACCGAACAATAATTTATGAAATGCGAATGTGCCCCACGAACATATGAATGTAGTTTTTGATTAGTCTTGTGGGCGGATATTGATTTGATTGTATCCAGAAAATCCATCCATGAATGAAAAGATTTCACATCCGGCACATTCGTCAATAATCTGGTCAATAAAGGGTGTAGGATAGTTGTCATTTGGACATGCTTGATTTACATTCCTATAATCAATACACAGTCAAATTATTCCTTGTTTTTTCATCACTGGAACAATATTTGATACCCAGATAGTGAGAGGCACAGGGTAAATGAAGCCAGCATGAAATTTTTTTTCAACCTCTACTTTAATGGTAGCGACTTTATTTGGATGAACAAGTTGAAGTCGTTGGCGTACTGGTTTGACATCAGGATACATCTTCATTTCATGTTCAACAATGCTTGAGTCAATGCCTGGCATCTCTTCATAAGACCATGCAAAGACATCTCTGAATTCATGAAAAAGAGCACAATAGTTATCTAGTTCTGATGGAGAACAAGTTTTGTTGATGTGAATATTTTCTACAACATTGGGTTTGGTTGAAATATTTATGGCGATTGTTTCTTAAATGTTAGATAGATTTCGTTTAGAATCGATTGTATGTATAGAATTCGATAAAAAATCAACAACTGAAGGGTGGTTAAGTTCTTTTGAATAATCTTCTTCATCATCTCGAAGGTGGGAACGATGATGATAATATTCCCACGACGTCTCTCTTGTCATCATTGATTGGATGATTCGTTCTTCAATATAATGTATACATGACCAAGGATCAAAAGAGGTGCCATATTCTAAAGACCTATATACCCATACAACCGTTGAGTGCGGATCTGGGTTTGCTGCATAAGCCCTATAGATTGATTTCTACATAGATTCAATGGGGCTTGGCGGCATTGCCTCACAAAAATCATCACTCTCAAAATAGTTGGAACTCTCCTTAAACTCAGATGATGTAGAAGAGATCATGTTGCAGGTTTCCACTCTCGCCACTTCCGCGAAACCAGATGGAGACGGAAGGTTGAAATTACCGATCAAAGAAGGATCTTTGAGGAGACCCACTCCAACATTTTGAAGTGTTTGTGAATTTCCATGGATCAATGGAATGCTTCCTATAGCTTGTGAGCTATTAGCAAAGAAGGCTAGTTGGTCGATGACTATGATTCCACCTTGGAAGGGGAATGCAATTTTTCGAAAGTATGTGGACACAACCATAGCCATTGCATATACCCAAGGCATTCCAAGTAAAATATTGTAATCAAGGAGTCCATCAATGACCTCGACTTCAATATCTACTATTTTTCCTCCTAGTTCAACTTGCGAGCTACTTAAAATCTCGTATGGAGTGTACATTCATCCATCGAAAGCTTTTAGTGTTGTTGGTGATCGCGACAAGGGTGATGAACCAAGAGTTTTCCAGAAACTCATTGACATTATATAGGTAGATGCCCCCTCATCAATAATGTTTTGATGAACATTTTTATTAAGGGCTTTTACCTATATAAGGAAAGCGAGCTGTGCTGGTAACTGTGGTGTATAGCTTGTATGATTAAATACCACAAGATTGGAATCCGTATGATTGATCCCACCTATTGCTGATAACAAAGCTTGCTTTTGGGAGGGACAATTTTGTAATACCTTGAGCGTTGACATAATAGAGGGCGATTGAGCCAAATCCTCCACTATATTATAATTTTGGGCTACTTGAGTACGAAGATTAAATGTCGATTTATGTACAACTCCTTTTTGTAGCTTTATTGTTAATTCAGGAATAATTGGTGGAACAACTTCTGGTGAGTCGAGGTCGATGTACTAGGTTGATCAGTAGCCGGATTATTCGATGACAATGGATTCCCATAATCTTTATTCCTTGTCGATACCGAAACATCATTCTTTGGATTTGCGATAAACAACATAAGAAATTGGGATGTGGAATCATTATCGGTAGCAACCAAATGCATTTCTGGGTTTGGAAACGGATCTGTTAACACCACTGAGGTATTCGAAGCCTTTAAAAGTTTTGAGACCTTAGATCAATGTGGAAAATCTCTTGTAAAATTCTTGTCATTGCATATTAAACATGGATAACGAGGTTTCCTAGCTTCCGTAGGGGTTTTAGAGGATTTTTCAAGAGTGGAATTCTCCTGTTTCTTCTTATTATTCTTCCCCTTCTTCTTGCCTCCTGGTTGCTTTGGATTTTTTCCTTTTTCAAATGACACGACATTAATCTTGGAGGCAAGAATATTTTTAGATGAATTTACATTTTGACTTGAAATAGCAAGAGCTTGACCAAATGGTCCTCTCGCCATTCGTGTGCTCAAGGAACCAATCACACCGTCATCAGCATGAGAGTCCCTACTCGATTTTGGAGGTGGTGGAACGGTAAAAGATAGTCTAGATGCATCAGGAATTTTGTCGGAGAGCGTGCCAGATTGTGTATAAATCTGATCCAAATATTGGGCACGAGTAATGACTTGCTCTTCTGTGACAACTGCTCCTTTCACCACATCCTCAGTGATAGATGGCAATAAGGACTTTATAAACCACTAAGCTAAAAGCTGATTAGGAAAAAAGGTCTTTCCCATTCGACGACAATGCCACCACTCATGAATATGATCTGATATGTGAGTGGAGGTAGTTTGTTTAATGTTGGTAAGAAGTTTTGTTCCAGTTGCATACCTGATAGGTAACTGAAAGTGGGTTAGAAAGGTAGTAGCTAGAATGGTGAAGTTATCAAAAGAAGCTCTAGGTAATTCAATATACCATTTTGTAGCTAGACTAGTGAGCATTCTCTAGAAAAGATGAAGCCTAATCAAATCATCATTCAGATTATTTGATGAATACCATAAATGAAAATTCATTATGTGATTCGATGGGTCTTCTCTTGGATTTTCATTGAATTTTGGAATGTCAGAAGGAAGTTTATGTGGAATCGCCGGCCACCAAGTGGCATAAGCAATTGGATCATTTCTGAGCTGGTTCAAATCTAGTAGTTCAAGAGTTACTACAAATGGTAACTGTTGATTCAGGTGAGGTTGAGCATACCCCAGATAGTATGGAATTGCTTGGGCCATAGGTCTTTGGATACAAGTGTATGGCATCTGCATCTGGTAACCTTGATAAGGTTGTTTAACATAACCAGTATAGGGGGGTTGTTGATAACCAGCATGGAAACGTGGTTGTCCATAACCTGCAAAGCCTTGTTGCCCAGATACTTGGTAAGCTTGGTATTGACCAAAACCAGTTTAATCTTGGGAACCAACTCGAAACTGGGGTTGGGATTGCTGGAATTGAGGTTGTTGTTGATGTTGCGCCAACCACGGTTGTTGGACCGTCTACTACTGCTACCCAGTATTGACAGATTGACCAAGTTACATATTAACTGTTCCAGTATATACCAGAGTCATTCCAGATAAAGGTACACTAACTTGAGGTTGTTTTTGAGCCCCTGAAACAAGCAGTTGTTGTATAGCAACCTTAGAAACTGGAGCCTTCTGCCTTGAAACCTGACATTGCGAGGAAGAAGGAGCAGTTTGCACTAGTTGAGATGCAACAGATTGTGCTTGTGACTATGGCATAGTCATAACAGTAGGTATAGTGGTAATATTAGACATAGGTTGGATTGGTTGTGATGGATATACAACCCTTGGTTGTTCTGGTAGTACTGGTTGCCAACCACTAGCTCTAACTCTAGTTTGACCTGAATATTGAGGATAACTCTCATATGGTTGTCCCCCGGAAAAAGGAGGAAATGGTGAATAGGCATACTGCTCACCATATGGTGGCATTCCAGTGTTTAAAGGATACATCGGTCTTTGATAACTGGTTTGCCCAAATTGATACTGATATGCAGGATCAAATTGCTGAGTTTCCATGCGAGAAAAACCGGATGAGATTCCAGACGAGTAAATGAAAGGTGACAATGGGGCAGAAGCAACCCTTAAGTGGGTTCCAGCTAGTGATTGGTAACCAACTGGAATGGATGATGCACCATATAGGTGTGACTCAGGTGTAGCAGAAAACATCGAAGGTGTGGCAGCAGAATATTCTGCTGCAGCTGCATCAAATGATACAAAGTGGGATGTTGATGGTTGCTCTGACATGGTTAACTTATCCAAAAGCTATCCTAACGATTCGACAGGAACTTGCAATGAAGCAGGATTAAAAGAAGCAAACTCAGGAGTAGCAGGATAAAGGTTAATCCCAGTTCCAAAATGAAACAGGGTGGTAGATGGAGGATCCTCTACTATCTCCTCGATAGCAATCAAACTAGGTGGAAGAGGTTGACCGTCAGGTCTGTAAAAGATCTCTGGTGTAGAAGAAGGTGTAGTTTCAACAGTGACAGATGCTGGAGGGGTAACAACTTCGGGATACTGAAATTCAAAGTCCAGATGTTCAGGCAACTGAACTATAGTCTCAAAGGGAGGTTCAGATGTAACCTCGGTTTGAATTGGGATTGGTTCTGGATCAACTCTAGATGGAGTTGTTTTAGGTTCAGAAGTAGTTACTGTTACACTAGGATCAGTACTAGTGTCCTTGGGTAACTATGAAACTTCCTCTTGAAAGGTGGTTGTACTAGGAATAATTTGAGTAACTTGAGTTCCTGAAGTTATTGGAACATATGTTTCAAACAACCTAGATGAACTAGACTCAGTTAAATGAGACTGCTTTGTCTGAATTGGTTTGGCTTTCAGAGGCAAAGATGGTTGACTCGCTAATCTCCTTGAACGATGGGGTTTGGATTGACTTTCTTCCATGATTGTGGATTACTTGATCAACTTAAAAATAAACTAAGGGAAAGTGATTTTATTTCATGGTCAATTTATTTTAATGACACTTGGACACAACTTTTCTTTTTCAGTTTTAAAAGTCGAGAAAAAGCTAAAGGTGACTCTAGTCTCCTTCGATTTTTAATGAGCCTAAAAGGACAAGTGCTCAGATGGACCTTTTCTTTTAGAGAGTCGAAAAGGAATGAAAGTGACTACTCTAGAGGATCTAGACAAAAAGGATTACTAGACCAATCGCAAAACTGCAATATACACCTTGGTGAAAAATTAAAGAGAAATTACTAACGACTTTACATACGGCAGTCAATCTTCCCGAATGTTGTGTTCAGTGCATTGCAATCAATAAGGTAGGAGACTCAGTTTCCTATGGATAAAGGATTTAAGCCTAGTGGGGTCTCCCAATATATACATGATGGTACGGGGAGCACAAGTTCGTGCTAGCACTTGTCATATCAAAGAGGAGGAATCACCCAACCTTCAATGAAAACAATAGCCACTAGTTTTAACGATGCCTGAACACGTCTCTAGCCTAGACCTCTAAAATGTGTTGTGTTAGATTCCAAAGAATTGTTAAGTTAATTGAGATTCATTTTAAGTTGATCATTCTTAAAAGTTTGTCTTTGATGGTTCACCACGAAATGTGATCTGAAATTCCTAAAGATGCAACTACAATGATAAGCAATCTTTTTGTTTATTTAATCAATGAAAAACCTCACTACAAGGGATAGAGCATAGAAGTACTTTTAAGCAAACAACAAAGAGCACACACTAATGCAATTTACCTAAATCATCTTTTGAGCACTCAAACTAAAATGCTAAAATTCAAATGCATGTATTTGTTTTTAGCTCTCCTTAATGTGAATGATTCAATAAGGAAAACTAAATGCATCATTGACTCAAAATGTTTCGCTCAAAATGACAATTTTCGACAATTTTTATTCAGAGAGGGAAAGGAAGACTCAAAAAGACACTTTCAAATTTGAAGAAATATATTTTTAACACTTTGAACAAACTCAAATCAAATCAAATGCAACAAAAATAGTTCAATTGATTATCTATGAAGGAGGATTTTGTGACACTTCACTTTTCGACAAAAAACTGAAGATTTTACGACACTTTTTCTATCGAAGCGACAAACCGATTAACACTAATTTTTGACAATGGATTGTAAATGGATAAAAAATACACAAAAACATTCACAAATATCAATCAAAAGAGGTTGATATAAGTGATATAAGTTGGCTTTAGTGATGAGGTACTATTCAAAATCAGCAAGCAACCAAACAAGAATGAAAACTAGCCAAGAAACTCAACTTCCTAGATGGGAACTTTGAGTTTCAGTCATCATCGCACCTGGCCTTTGCATAATATTAGATGCATCATAGTTTTCTCTTTTGGGAAGTGAGATGCATATCAAGTCACAGTGGAAGATAGTGCGATGGTTAGGGAGTGCTTCTGAAAAGGGTTTTGGCTCAAAATTGCAGCAGTTTTCAAGGGATCAAGCTTGGCTTTGATGAACAATGAGAAGCAAAGTATTATGGAATGTCTAATGAGGTTACTAAGCTACCAAAAATGGCTTTTTGATGCTTTTTCAAATAAAATTATCAAGATATAAAATAAACCAGAGATTAACTGAGGCAGCATTTATCTACTATGCAATCGTAGAACAAAAGCGGTTCGAATGCTTGTTGGCTAACTTCAGACTCTGTCTATAGCTTATATAACTTAACATAGAACAAGGAATAGCAAAAAAAAATCATCGATCCCGAGCGGAGTTGCCAATTTGTTATGGGAAATTTTAGTGTCTTTTTGAACGACTAACCCCTAGATTTGGTAGTGAATCTAGAACAACAGTTAAAGTAATTCCTTTTGTTTTTCCTTATAGTAAGCAAATAAGAGAAGGAGGAGAAAGGGACCAACCTGGAACTTTCACTCAATCCTTCTCCCCTTTGACCGTTTGTGCCACTCCCTCCCATACTTAATTCACTTGAGAGGTACCTGCACACAAACTGAGACAACAAACCATCAAAGCATACAAATAGATTTGTTTACTAAACATGCTATAGAATCGAAAGTATAGCATACATTACATGAACACAACATACATTTCATGAACACATAAATGGGAAAAACATAGAACTCTTTATATTAATCCAGGAAAGATTACAACCCTTGAAGCCATGTTCGATTCAGCATCATCCTCCCAGCATCAAACCCTCTTCACCTCATGAATAGCAATAAATTCCAACATTACAACAATGATCTCACCTCAATACACAAACTAATAGCACTTCCTTACAATTCAAAATATTTTAGCCTTCTGATCTCTTGGATGGGAGATCCTTTTATATATGAATTGCAAGAGGGTGAGTCATCAATAGGGATGATGAATGTCATTCCATTTGTTGAAATTAGTTTCACAAGAGAGGGGAATTGGAAATGGTTTCTGAGTTCCCTTGGTCTTCTTTAGACGAATTCAGAGAGGCAAGTGGCACAAGAGAAGTTTCTAGAAGGTTCCATGAGAAACGAACTAACAAATAGTCTTGAAAATTGGTCCATCATCACCCATTGCACTTACTAAAGGGCCTAAAGGTGATGCATCTCACTTAGACAGTGTAGCAGGTGAGATGCATCTCACCCTTAACACAGGCTTTTAGATATGGTTCAGTTTTGGCACTTTCTGGATGATTTCTGAGCTGGAACTTGTGGAGAATGAGGCATTCAGATGACTTAGTTCTTTTAGGGCATGAAACAACCATTTTAGGGATTTATAGACCCTAATACATTGACATAAGAGTTTGGGGTTGATGTGCCAAAATATGTCTATAACAATAGGGCATAGAGTTGCTCTTTTTACAATCCGTTTCAGACTCTTAAAACATTTAAAGATCGATGAGTTTACCCTTCTGGACTCACTAAAATATTTATATGGGGAAAGTGGATAACACAATTGCTTTGTGTTCCTTATTATGAAAATTGTTTTTTGGCAGCAGTCTCTCCCTTGAACATGGAACTGCCTCAGATAAACCGTCCTTGTGACGACCTCTCAATATGAATCTTACCATCCTATGAATTTAGCTTATATACCCTGAAGTTCTTGCATCTCTATATCCTAACAGTCGTTGGTCTTCATGATTCTAGTGCAACATGGTTAAAACCATTGTCGTGCCTTCTATTATTCAAGGGAAAACATTTATCTTATGTTTCCCCAATCAAACCATCAAGCATATCCCATCATCATGCCCTCTATTGCTTTGACCCAATGCTCAAAATATTCCTCAAAAAACAATCATTCTTGTCCTATTTCGTGTCGACTAATGTATGACACCTTATTGCCTACCTTTTGACATGTCTCTTCCTATCGACCTCAACACTCTATCTAGGAAGAAGACCCAGAAACACTTTAGTGCCTTGGTGTTTTGGAGAATTTGGTATCTACAGATAAATACTAATTCCCTAGATAAGTAGCTATATCTAGAACAATAGTTTAAAGTTTTTTAGACTTTTCCTATAAGCAATAGATAAGATAAGAAGATAAGAAGACCTACTTGTAGTTCCGCTTTCCTCTCGTCTCCCTTGTATCGATCCTGTCGCTCCTTCTCGTACTTAATACGCTTGAGAAGTACCCTGTAAACACAACAAAAAACAAAGAACCAATCAAAGCACACGATCTATTAAATATAAGTGAAAGGAATCAGATACAATTCACACATATAAGCATTATGAAACAATACAAACATATAGGAAAAAGGTTCAAACACTTTATTAGATAGAAGAGGGAATTACAACCATTGGCCTATGATTCAAAGCCACTCCTCCAACTTGGATCCCATCCACATCACATCAAAAGCATGAAAAACTTGTAGCATTACAATACTTGATTCAAATCCAAATCCCATAGCAGCATTATCTCCTTACAATTCAACATAATCCAACCCCTGATCACTTAGATGAGTGGACAATTTATAGGAAGATGAATGAGGTTTTGTCATAAATGGTGGCATTGAATGGCCTTCCATACTTAGATTATTTCCATGGAGGAAGGGATGAGAGGATAGGATGCACCTTAACTCATTCCTCATCCATTTTCTAGCTCATAGGAGTTGATAAGCGAGGGAAACTTCTAGATCACTCCAAAAGATAAGAATATTCCCCAAACCCTATGTGAATTTCACTCATTCTCACCCAGTGCAGGTGAAAGGAAGCCTAAGTGCTCTACAGAGAACCCTGGTAGTGGACTCAACTGCTCTGTAGTGCACCTTTACAAGGGATTACCTGCGCTGGTCACTCTAGAGGCTATTTCTGGATGCCCTAAAGTCATGAAACTGTCTAGGAAGGAGGCATTCAGAGGGGTGACTTGTTTAAGGCATGAAGCAACTAAAATTAGGGTTTGATGAGCCCTAAAAGACTAATCTAGATGTTGGAAATTGATGTGCCCAAATGGATCTGTAACACTTGGTACTTGCAGACATCAGTGGGAGGTCATCTTGTGTTTGGTCAAGGGTTTTCATTATTGGCTCCTAGTTAAACAATTCTACAAGTGTTCAATGAAAAAAAAATTATTCACACTTGCTAGATTATACTGTTCATCTTGGAAATCATAACCATTATCAATGGCAATCCTCGCGTCTGTTAACATTCTCCATTATTTACTGGTAATCAAACGATTTCATGCATGTTCGACCTCAATGCCTATATTCACATGTATCGATCTATGCTGTTGTAGTGAAGCAGAAATCAAGACCTTGGTTAGAGGCTTGCATCATGTAGCCTTGTTTCCTCTCCCAAGTTGTCTTTATTCTTTTGGGGGGATAGCTCATTAGAATGATCGTATTATGAGATAGGTTCCGCATTGTGCTTATCGGCAACCAGCATCGTCATATCTCTTTTCTGAGAAAATCACTCTGACATAGCTACTGAGCGTGGTAATGCCCAAATGAGGACATGATTTTAGTTGCTTTATATATATGTGCTGTATCAAGTTTCTCATACGGCCCAAAGCTTCGATCCTCTCTCTCTTTTTTCCAAAGAAAAGGAAAGTTAAATATAGAGTATTTCAACAATCGTCACAACCTATGATATCAAACATTAGGGGGCATCTGTTATATAGGAAAATGACCTCCTCATCATCTTAGAGGAGAAATACATGATGAATGAAGGACTGATCAAGTTCACAAGCCCAATTGTCAAGCTAATGCTATCTAAACACTAGAAACCTGCTTTATAAAACTTCCTAGCAAGGCTAAGGGTGTGTTAGTGCCTTGGGTAACTTTGTATGTTACCTCGAGAAGAGCATTATTGAACCCTAATGAGTTTCTATGGGTTAAGAGTGTTATGTGTAATTTTGCATCTATAGATAAACACAATTTCCCTAGGTGGGTAGCTACACCTAGAACAATAGATTTAAAGCACTTAACCTTCTTCTATATGTTATAGACATTTTTGGGCACTGCAAACCCAATCATAGATGTCCATAAATAAAGGGCTTCTAAAGTCCCTAAAAGTGTTGCTTCACACCCTAAAGGAACAAGGTCAGCTAATTACATCATCTCCCAGAAGCTCTCCACAAAAAAAAGCTCAGAACTGGTCAAAACTGGGGCATATAGAATGCCCAGTGTAGAGGGTGTGATGCATTTCACTTTCTCAGTGTAAATGGTGAGATGCATACTGGAAAGCCCTTCTGTAGGGTGCGATGGGTGACAATGGACAAATGGCAGAGACAGTTTGTGAGGTGGAGGATCATGGAATCTTCCAGAAACTTCTCCTCTGACACTTGCCTCTCTGAATTCACCCAGGGATGAGTAAGAGATCATCAATCTCCAAGTGGAATCAAGAACTATTCGAGAGAGGACACTAATCAAGATCTCATAAGCTGACTCACACCCCTACAATCATCTATATATGGATCCCTCATCACAGAGATCTAGAGGCTAGAATTTTGTATCTTGTAAGGAAGTGTTGTTGGTTCCCTGGTGTAACATCATAGTGTTGGCTGATCTAAGCTTTTCATGAGGTGAAGAAGGGCTCTCATGCTGAGAGGATGATGTTGGGTCAGAAAAATTGGTTGTAATCCTCTATGTTATTCTTGATATTAATAAAGCTATTCAAGTTTTCCTCCACATTTTTGTATGTTCAATGATATATGCATTTGTGTGGTCAATAAATATCTGGTCCTGTATTGCTTATGATTGTAGATCTTTGTTCTTCGATAGTATTATGCTGCTTTGATTTCACAGGTGCTCTTTGAAGCTGGGTAGTCAGAAGAGGAGTGGAAAAGATCTGTCAGAAGGGAGAGGAACTAAGAAAGGAACCAATCGCAAGACTGAGGTCAGTGTCCTTTGTTACCCTCTTATCTACTTCTCATAAAGGAAAGCTATAGTAGTTTTAGTGGGACTAGCAGCTCCAAGTGGACACTAGATTTCCCAATAACAAAATGGCGACTCCACTCAGGAGCGACTAGATTGTTTTCTTGTCTATATTTTTTTGTTTTATAAACTTACAGATGGACCCTGAAGTCAAGACAGCTAGCCTTCGAACTACATTTTCTATGCAAGTGCAAAGTGGATCAATGCTGCTTCAGTCTATCTCCGGGTTTTGTTTATAAACTGAACAATCAATTTGCAAACCTTCTAATTTCCCTAGTGGTGGCTCTAGTAACCTCATTAGATCAACCCCTATGATTGAATTTTATTGAACATCACTTGCTCGGCCTAAATCCATGAACTGAGCTGCAAACTGTGACCAAAGACCAAGTAAAAGTCTCGCACTAGTACCATCGCATCCTCTCTTCAAGGAAGTCTGTACGCATTGCACCTCCCATGTGCAGTAGGTGTGATGCATACTGAATTCCCTGTGTAATAGGTGCGATGGTCAGAGAAGGTTAATTTTGCCTTCAGACTTTGGTTTTTCTTCACCCTCTTCAGCTCTATTAAGGAGTTTTGCTATTTGTGATCAGTATACCTCTGTGGAAAGCCCCCTCCTTTCCATCATTCTTCCTCCATTGTGCAAAGAACTGTAAATTTTTTTTTACGTATTGTGTGCCATTTTCAGTTCTCTTTTACAAAGATGTAACGTAATCGAATTGTCGTTTCTTGATTTGGAAGTGTCACAAGTGTCGTTTTCAGTCATAGAAGAGAATCCTTTTTTTCTTGATGGTCGATTATACTGTTACTCTTGTAATTGATTTGAATTAATAGTTTTTTCAAGTGTAAAAAACAATTTTCAATTTGAAATTGAAAAGTTTCGTCATTATATTCCTTTCGTTTTGAAGAGGAATTTGTTAGTAGTGTCACTTTGAAAAGATAATTCAGATTTGTACTTAGCATTCTTCTTGTCATTCCCACATTAAGAATGCTGAAAAAAATACATGCATGTGCATTTGCATTTAGACTACTTGTTGTTTTGATTTAGGACAATGCATTTAGAGTGCGCTCTGTGCTCTATGTTGAATGAACCTCAGTTCTCTTTCCTTAGTAGCTAGGATTTTCATTGCAAAAAGAAGATTAAACGATTGTTTATCATCTTAGATTTCATTTTAGGAATTGTATATCTACATCACGCGGTGAACCTGAAAGGAAAATATCTTAAGCAAGATCAACTGTAAAATAAATTCAATGAACATAAAAATGCTTTGGAACATAATGCACAACATCTAGAAGTCTAGGCTAGAGATGTATTCCGGCGTCGTAAAGCCTGGTAACTATCATTTTCATTGCTAGTTGGGTGATTCCTCCTCTTTGAGATGACAAGTGGCAGTATGGACTTGTGCTCCCATGTACCGTCAAGTATATATTGGGAGACCACAATAGGCTATATCCTTTATCCTTAGGAAGCCATGTCTGCCGCCCTATCGATCACAATGCATTGAACACAGCATTTGGGAAGATTGACTGCCGTACCATAAAAAGTATTCTGCAGTTTTGCGATTGGTTTCGTAATCCCTCTGTCTAGATTTCCAGAGTAGTCTCTTTCATTCCTTTTCAAACTCCTTAAAGGAAAAGGTCCATCGGAGCATTTGTCACTTTGGGCTCATTAAAAATTGAAGGCGACTAGAGTCATATTTTTTTTCTCTCGACTCTTAAAAATTGAAAAAACAAGTTGTGTCAAAGCGTCTAAAATTTATTTTAATTGGAATAACGTCACTTTTCCCTTGTTGATCTTGGGTTGAGAAAATGGAGTCCACCAACCAAGGGTTTCCCCTTGGAGGAAATCCTAGTCCCTTCTCCTCTTGGGGAGATGTTGGTGCCAATATGGCTCTTCTCAACCTCTGTCGTTCAAACCACCGTGATTCCCAAGCAATCAAATCAGTAACTAGATGATACTAGAGTTATCCCCCAACCTTCTACTTCGTCCATTTCACCTTCTCCTCCTTCCTCTTCGCTTGATGAAGCTAGTAAAGCTAAAGATCAAGTAACTGAGAAGAAGAAGAAGCGGAAGGAGAAAAAGGAAAAGAAGAAGAAGGAGCCAAAAGAAAAAGGGGGCAACCATACGTCGTCTAACAAAAATCCACACACTGTACCATCTAAACCTAAATCTCCATGTGTCATTTAGAAAGGATACCACTATCATCAAGATTGTCCTTGCATCCCTCGGATCTTAAGGGACTAGTCTTCTCGTTTGCACAATCCAGTGTCGTCAACCTCTGATGATCATGTTGAAAGTACACTGTCAACCAGTGAAATCGAAGTATTTGGAAAAAAAAGGAAATGTAAATTTCCTCGTAAACTATGTGAAGGTGATCACGTCATCCCCCATTGTCTCTTCCTAGATGAAGCTAAAAGAGTTTTGGATAACCATCCTGCTTCACCGCTACGACTTCCTCCTGGATATAAGAAACTCTTGCTGAGTCCATCAGTAGTTGAAAATCCGACTGACACGCCATTGTGGTCAGTCAAAGCATTTATCATTGAATATAAACCCTCTGAATCCACACCAGATGAAAGTCAAATGGTCGAGGCGGCAGTTGACGCGGTCTTGCCTTTAGAGAGTCCATCTTCAGATGATATGATAACTGAACAGAATGGGAAAAACACCGTTCAAATTTTTTCCGGAAACACAGACTCCAATGAACATGGGGGCAATCGACCCGTTCCTTTACCATAGGAAGGAAGTTCGTCAGAGTCATATCTGGCCTTCTATTCGATCCCGCCTCCAAGCAACCTAGTAGTTTCCTTCGATTGGAATCTACTAGGCAGACCCCGTTTTACAGCTTGTATACCATCCAAAATCATTGTACAAGCTTACAGAATGGTCATGGCCGGTACCATCATAGATGAAGGGCCTTCTGTGAGTATCGTTTCCTCAACTACTTGGAAATCACTTGGTTCGCCATCGCTTTTGCCTAAGATGAGAAATCTAACAGGCTTTGACAAAGGAACCAGTCGACCATTAGGGATCCTTCCAAATGTGCCTATTACTTTGAGAAGGAAAATTGTTTATATGAACATAATGGTAGTCCAAAGACTGCTAGACTATAATCTACTCCTTAGACGCGACTATATTTATAGCATGGGAGCCATTGTCTCCTCACTCTTTAGAGTAATGTGTTTTCTGCATGAAGGCCGAGTGGTCCAGCTCGTAGACCAGCTTTCGTTCCCCTAGCTCACACATAGCTAATAGTCAAATGCCATCCCTAAATGGTATTTTCATGAAAGGAATGTCTCAACAATCTCCAGTCCATGCACCTGAAGAACATGAGTAATTCGAGAGGACATGACTGAATCCTAGGGGGCATGCACCCTGGCCTGCTCCGGCAGGGAAACTCTAGGTATAGAGTAGGTTTCCGTGAAGAAAAATGACTGGTTTGACACCCATCCGTATAGGAAAATGGGATTAGACCGGAATAAGATTCCCTCATCAAGGTTAGGTGGTTGGGATTTAGAATCACCTTTGTCCAAATGGACTAAGCCAGGAAGTGTTTCTATCTGTGATGTGGATGGAAACTGTCTTACATATGCGGGAACTTTTATATGGTAGCCTGGAAATTTTTCACTATACCTGGGGGCATGCAAACATTTTGGCATGCAAGTGAAGAGTGACCGTTTATTTTCTTAGTTTGTAGATTCTCAAACCCTTTAAACTCGTAGGATTTGTCACTCCTAGCTTGCATAATGAAAGGATGCGGAGCAATGTTTTGAATGGTGCAAGCTCCATAAAAATTGAACCTATCGATGAGATGTCCTTATTATATGACTGGCATGAGTAGTTTTTATGTGAAGTTCAAGATCGTTAAAAATTAAACCCAAGCAATGAGCAAATGTTTCCCCCATAGTTTAAGCTCATTAAAAAATGAACCAATCTCCGATAAATAACCATTGCGAATGCATTATCATCAACTTTTTGAGCCCTGGTCGTGGTCTCATCATCACCTCCACTCGATTTAGCTGATCGTATGCGTCCATTTGATTGTTTACCCTTTTGAGGAACATCTATGACGAGTGATCTTGATAGCCATCCTTGTGACACTGCCGTGATTGGAAAATTCCAAACCTTACCTGGAATCAACTGCTACCCGAAATTGTCACTCGTTCCTCAAAAAACGAGTCTCCTTTAATCTCTTTTCATCTGACTCATAAAATGTGAAAAGATTGCTGAGCGATTGGCCTCTCCGGCTCATTAAGGTCATTGAAAGTGCTATCCCTCCTCTAGATTTTAATCTTTTTGGACCTGACGGATTATTACACAAAAAGATCGAGCGCTTGTCTTATTCGGCTCATTAAAACTATCGAAGATTCATACCTTTCATATTATTTTATACTTTTTTGGACTTAAGGGATTATATGACAAAAAAGGATTATTGGAGTTTCCTTTCCATCCCTTTTCAGACTCTCTAAAAATGAAAAAGGACAGAGTTATCATTGTCGTTAAACTCGTTAAAATCAATAGCGTCAAACTTGTCCAAATGGATGAGAATGAGTTTCACTGTCGCTAGGCTCATTAAAACATAGCGACGTGTTCACCTGAAGGGCGAATTATAGAACAAGCATATGTTATCCTCCTCAAGCTTGATAAAAATAAAGAGGTACTGGTCAGCAATGACTGGGGAAAATTGGGAAGAAAACTTGAAGAAACTTTATTGGTAGCAAGTCGCTCTTGAACATGACACTTTCACTCTGCCCAAGTCGGGTTGGGTTATTTTGTTCACTGGTCATATCACCATTGGTCCATCACACCATCCATATTTTGGGTTAACGCTACCAATCCATGTCAGTGTCATCGGTATGTTCAAGAGAAGTCGCTCAGAGAATTCGCTTGTGTCTCATCCGCTGCAATACATTCACGCTCTATTCTTTCATGACCGCCACCCTAAACCTTGTATCATCAGATCATTTTCATCTCCACGAAATCATTTGCTCCGTTCTGTGTCATAGATGTGGGATTCATTAAGGCCCTCCTACGATGGGTCACTTCTTGTCGACATCAACTCATTATCCAAAAAGTCAACCTAGGAACAACCCTTTTAGTACTTTGAAGCTTGCATGCCTCAATGGCAAGTTTCTCACTTTCGGTGACAGGTTTACATCAATGGACTTCGAGCGAGAGATTTTTCGTGGTGTTCGATGCCAAGTCCCATTTTCACACCACGCAAACTGTACTGTAGTACCTTGAGGGTCATTGTCATTATTGGTGATTCCTCTCGCACCTGTTAATAGCTTACATCATTGGCTAGTAATCAGGCGATGTCTTTCCATGTTCGACTCCAGAACATCTTTCACATGGATCGACTTGTACCGAGTAAAGATTGAACGAGTTTGAAGACCCTGGATCTAGTTTCATCCATCCAGGCTACGATATATTCAGGAAGATAAAGACATCAAATGTACATCATTACTGAACAAATGATCATCCAATCAAAGGACGATGACTCCATCCGAATCATCAGTCTGCTACATAGACAGTTGTCTGTCCTATGTACATGAAAATGAATTTATAAAGCTGAGCATGGGAATTCCCGCCTCAGCCAGATCATGAAAAATATTATGAAGATAATGTACTGTATTGTATCTTATTACAGGTCGCCTTCCATCTTGAAAAAACATTGGATCCTCATGATAAAGCATTTCACCCGACATCAAAAGATTAACGACCTCATGCTTTACGGGGCAACTATTATAGACATTTTTGGGCACTGAAACCCAAATCATATATGTCCATAAACCAAGGGCTTCTAAAGTCCCTAAAAGTGTTGCTTCACACCCTAAAGGAACAAGGTTAGCTGATTACATCATCTCCCATAAGTTCTCCACAGAAAACTACTCAGAACTGGTCAAAACTGGGCCATAAAAAATGCCCAGTGCAAAGGGTGTGATGCATCTCACTTGCTCAGTGTAAAGGGTGTGATGCATATTGGAAAGCCCTTCTATAGGGTGCGATGGGTGATAATGGACAAATGGCAGAGACAGTTTGTGAGGTGGAGGATCATGGAATATCCAAAAACTTCTCCTCTGACACTTGCCTCTCTGAATTCGCCCAGGGATGAGTAAGAGATCATCAATCTCCAAGTGGAATCAAGAACTATTAGAGAGAGGACACCAATCAAGATCCCAGAAGCTGACTCACCCCCCTACAATCATCTATATATGGATCCCTCATCATAGAGATCCAGAGGCTGGAATTTTGTATCTTGTAAGGAAGTGTTGTTGGTTTCCTGGTGTAACATCATAGTGTTGGCTGATCTAAGCTTTTCATGAGGTGAAGAAGGGATTTCATGCGGAGAGGATGATGCTGGGTCAGAACAATTGGCTGTAATCCTCTTTACTATTCTTGATATTAATAAAGCTATTCAGGTTTTCATCCACATTTTTGTATGTTCAATGATATATGCATTTGTGTGGTCAATACATATCTAGTCCTGTATTGCTTATGATTGTAGATATTTGTTCTTCGATAGTATTATGCTACTTTGATTTCACAAGTGCTCTTTGAAGCTGGGTAGTCAGAAGAGGAGCAACAAAGATCTGTCAGAAGGGAGAGGAACTAAGCAAGGAACCAAGCACAAGACTGAGGTTGGTGTCCTTTGTTCCCCTCTTATCTACTTCTCATAAAGGAAAGCTATAGTAGTTTTAGTTTGTTTGTTTCTAAGATAGCTACCAGTCTTAGTGGGACTAGCAGCTCCGAGTGGACACTAGATTTCTTAATAACACTATAGAAGACAAATAAGATAAGGGACCTGCTTGTTATCTTTCTCTTTCCCTTTGTCTCCTTTGTATGGTTCCCATCGCTCCTTCTCTAACTTAATCCGCTCAACAAGTACCTACAATCATAAATAGAGGACAAAAACCAATCAAAGCAAGAGATCTAACTACTATAAGCAAATGGAATAGAAAGAATTTACACATATAATCATCATACATAAAGACAAGAATATGGGAAAAGGTGTAAACAACTTTATTAAGTAGAAGGAAGAGTTACAACCATGAAGTCTGCTCCAATGTCACTCCTCCAGGTTGGGTTCTGTTAGCCTCCTGTTGCAACAGGTGTTCATATTTCATGATTGACATTTTTACATGCCAAATATGTCATACTTTGCATGCTGCAATGCTCCATATTTCTGAAAGAGGCCAAAGAAGAGGCCATGAAAGTGTGCCAGTCTAAATGCCATTGCTGTATTCCAAATTTTTGATGTGTTAATCCATTTTTGATCAGTTTTCAGTGAAGGGAAGGCCAAACAGCTTAATCTTGGCCTCCCTAGGTTTCAATTTCTTATTTTAGAATATAGAGAATGAATATCTATCCAAATAGCTTAATCTTGGCAGATTTGTAGATAGGCAGAGAAACACGGGTGCTCAACAGCTTAATCTGAGCCCCTGGATGCAATAAGTGTAGATTTAGATAGGAGGGAAGTTAAAAGAGAAAAGGATAATCAGGGTCTGCAAGTCTAAGTGCACCCATGCAAAAAGAAGAAAAAATGCTAGGTAAGTAGGCTGGGTAAGTAGTTTTGTGGTTGCAGAATCAAGCTGTGTGATCCATTTCATGTTTTCAAGTGTTATATTTGTTCAGATAACAAGTATGAGGCAATTTTCCTTTGGATCAGATCAAGCGAGGCATGTCTAACTCCCCCTTCTTCTTATTCCCGAAATCACTCACTAACTTCCCCTAAAGAGGTCAAGATCTACTTGATATCTCTTAGTCTCATCATTTTCATATCAGTTGCCTTGGTAAAGTTCTGCTTTACTCAAGGAATGTCCATACTTCCTTTACAAGTCTCATTTCTCCTTAATAAGCCTAAAATCTGTAAACTTAGCGCTTTCTCATCATATATCATATTAACTACTAACTCTATTATGTAATTCCTTATCTGCTTCCCCTTCCCCTTACTAAAGACACTAAATAGCTCCCCTATGTACATATTCCCATTCCCTGGCACTATAGCCATGTAACATCAGTTTGGGAAATGCTAAGTTCATTTGGGGCTTGGCATTAGCCTTACCGCGTTCAAACATGGGATTGATTTAGCATCTAGTTAAATTAATAACCATACCCCCCTCCCCTCTCTCACACATAAACCTTATAGCAGCATCCCCGCGCATGCATTTTTGGGATTAATTTGATATTCGGTTAAATTGATAACCATCGGCGCCCACATAAAACCCACAAAAAACCTACAAACCCAAAGTTTTGGACCCCCACCATATAAATTTTAATTTAATACTAACGCGGGCCCCCCCCACATAAACTTGCTGTCAGCTCCACACTCCGTCAGCCCTCCGATCCGCCCGCCCAGATCTGATGGCTCTCGGCGATTTCGGAGCCGCCTCGGCGATCGACGGTTAGCCTCCGATAGGCTAGCGGTTTCTGCACCATACCAAAGACGCATGTCTCCACATGATTGCATTGGAGCCCCTCTGACAGATACCGCTCTCATACAGAAGGTGGTCTGATAAAACCACAAATCGCCTTCTGTCTACCATCCCTGACGACTGCACCAGGTCAGAGCCACATCACCTCTACATCACCCCCCCACTGTTACGTGTCACTGCCAGCACATCACCCTGCCGTACTGCCACATCACCCTGCTAACATTACCCTGCTGACGTCACCCTGCCACGTCACTGCCGTACCAGGACCCACCGCTGACATCATGCTGACGTCATCACCGAAAAGGGCGCGAAAGGCGAAAATCGCAGCACAGGATGCCCAGAATGAAAAACTGAGGCAGTTTTCGATGCGCAATTAGCGCTTAGCGCTAATCGCCCATCGCTAAGGAAAATCCACCAAAATGGAAGCCCTCTCATGGCTCAGCTTCCAGCAGGCCCGAAAATTTGCGGAGGCAACATGATTTCTTCATGTACATGCATATTCAGATCGGCCAGCATTGATATCATTCCAGAGGCCACGAAAACACTTCTAGCAGCCATTTTTGCCTTGACAGGGCAGAAAAGGGGTGATTTGACAGTTGCAAACACATCAAGGGAGAGAAAACGGCCTGATTCAATGGTCAAAGAGTATCAAAGGAAAGATGAAGCCATGATTAAATTAAAGAGTATCAGCGAAGCAGCAAAGAGTATCAGATCAGCAAAACCAAAGTAGGTGAACATTAAAGGCCCCCAAGCAAAGTCAAAGAAAGGGGTGAAGCCATTTAAAGCTCATCGGATCGAGATTAGCGCACATTAAAGCTACCTAAAAACAGCGGAACCACCTCACTGCACCGAGCCACCGAGGACACCATATCAACTCATTTTGATACAGCTGCCTCCAGCGCAACTCAAAGATATTTTCTTGCATTAATTTCAGGATAAGATTAGGTTAAAAACTTGTTTCCCTTAGACTTGTTTAAGGTCTGCTGTAATAATTTTTTGGATATTTTTCTCTATATAAACCACCCTAATTCATTGTTTAAAGGGTTGGTTGGTTGTATCGCTCCACTAGAGACTCGCTCTGTATACTTAATGTTTTACTTAATCAAAGACTGCTGAAAAGCTTGGAGGAATGACTGTTCGCTGTGTGTTTAATGGTTGAAGAATGAATATGGAATTCTTGTGTTGCAACATGACTCAATACATTTTCCTACCTCTGTTTTCCATTGATATATGCTCGTATCATATATATGTCACCATCTAAAATAACAGGAAAAATGAATAGCTTAGACTTTGTTTAACAGCACTCTATGCTCAATTTTTGTTGTTTCTTCATGTTTTCATCTGAATTGGTAATGAATATGAATTCCCTTTGGCTCATATTTCCCCAATTCACTCATGTTTGAAAGTTATCTAGGGATTCTTTACTGCTCCTAGATAGAGATCATTCACCTTCCCTCTGTTAAGCTGAATGAGAGATTCTTAATTGCCTCTCATTACTTAGCCCTCATTCCATCCTTTTAGCTTGAATCATTGTTTCATGTGCAGCTAGCTTGCTCCATGTTTCTCTCTTGTGACCAAGAAAACGCACCAACAGTCCTACTCCTTGACTCCATGCCCAATGGTTTTAAAACTCTCATACTGTACCTACCTCTCTACTTGAAAGCATCAATCATCCCACCAAAACTTAAACAAAACCCCTTGAATTCAATAACTAGCCTAAAATCATCATCAACAAAGCTAAATCATTAAGAGAGAGACCTCTCTGACTGCTGGTAAGCTAGGACCTGCAGTCCAAAGATTGATTTGTGGTTACCTCAGCCGTATCCCTTTTAGGAGCTTTAGGGACAACCTGAGTGATAACATAATGGCGACTCCACTGGGGACCATCCTCAGATAATTTTAACAAATCATGTTGGAAAGCTCTGCTGAGAAAGAACCAGACCTTCAGAAAGTTTCTTTCTAACCCATATATTCTTAGAAAAATCCCCAAAAAACAATCTAGAAGCTAGCTCCCAAAAAGAATTCTCGTTATACAAGGTCAAATCCAGACCCAAATCCCCCAGCTGCTTTTGAAAATCTAAATTTAATCCCAAGAAAACTCAGGAAACTAGAGCGAATAGAGGATTTTGTTGATTCTAGTCCTAAAACAGTTCAGCCAAGCTATGTTCCAACCCTTGTGAAAGTTTTATTTCATGCAACCCCTACTTCCCCTTGCTCATCATCCACCTCTCAAAGCACCCCGTCCACACCTCCATTCACTGCACATACTACCACTACCACCACTGTTGTTATAGCTGTTCCTATTGTTCCACTTATCCCTGTGAATATGGCTAATAGATATGCACCCCTGCAATTACCTGCAAATCCTGGGGCTATGCCTCAGGATTATCAAACTAGAATCACATATTTTGATGGAACTGGTTCTTGCACAGCCCTTCAGCATACCAAGAAGATGCAAGACTATTCTGAGAACTATGAGATAGATGATGACAACGTGAGAATGAAGATTTTTGTCCAAAGTTTGACAGGTGATGTCACGACTTGGTTTAGAGCACTCACAGCCAATTCCATAGTAGACCCTGGAGTCTTATACCAGACATTTATCAACAGATGGGAGAAAAAGAAAGACCCCTTGCACATATTATCTGAATATGACACCATCAAAAGAGGCCCTCAAGAGTCTGTCTTGGACTATTGTGCAAGATTTAATAATATTTATAATGTAATACAACAGAACTTAAGACCTCCACCTGATCTTACTTTGTATAAATTCCTTGATGGTTTTGATACTGATATGGATTATCAGTTAAGGGAAAGAGCCCCTCAAACCCTTGCAGACATGCAAAATGTTGTTGTTAGTGTAGAGGCAAATCTCATTACCAAAAGAAACAGAGCTAGAACCGAGAGAAGAACCACCTTTAAAGAGGAACCCTCAGCCTTAGATCAAAATCTAGATGCTATTATCAGTGGCATGCACAGGCTGGGAGACAGAGTAGAGAGTGTTGAGAGGAAATCATCATGGGAATGACAACAGCCCAATGCCATAAGGAACCCAAATTTCAGGAAAACTCAGAACACAAATGCTGGTAGGTCTAGCCCAGACCATGATATAAGGCCTCCTTTTCATGAAAATTATGCTGAAGCATCTACATCCAGTGAGCCCACAGAGGATACTCACATGAACTTAGTAGATTTGAAGGGTGAGCAACAAATTTCCTAACCCAAGAAGACCAAGATGTCCATGATATAAATCGATTTCAAACTAAGTCTGGTGAGTCCTTTGACTTTAAAAAAGGTTATGAGTCAGCTGTTTATGAGGTCCACAAACAGTATAAGCTAAGGACAAGAACCATAGATGTGCCCGAAAAGGTTAAACCAAACGATACCAAGCAGCCGAAGAAGATCAAAGAAAAGGCTGCCCTCATAGAAACTGTTGATATAACAGTCCCAAATCCAAAAGAGGCAACCATAGAGGCTATCACAGACATGCAACCCTCTAATGATCAACCTCTGCCACCTTCTTCCTCAAAGGAAAATGTAAATCACACTCCTAAAAGCCTTCCCAAAATAGAAATACCACAAGATATCACTCACCATAACTCTGATAATCAAGAGGAAAACGCAGAAAATACACTTGAGAAGGGGAAATCTGCTACTACCAACACAAAGACTCCATTGGAGAAACCATTTAACTTAGAGGCAGAAATAGGTAAACTAAAGATATCCATCCCTTTATCTGAACTTGCCAAACATGATATCTATAGGCAGCAAATCAAAAGATCGCTGCAAATCCCAGAGAACAAGGATGATGTGAATGTTCTTGATGATCAGCCTGAACTGCTGTTCGGTCCAGAAGTTAATGGAAAATCAACATATGGATCTGTTCTACCCTTTTATGTCAGTTTGCACATACATGACAAAGTCTTGCACAATGCTATGTTTGACTCAGGTGCCTCACACAATCTTATGCCCAAAGCTGTAATGGAGAAGCTAAACCTTGAAGTCACTAGGCCATACAAAGATCTATTCTCCTTTGACTCAAGTCAAGTCAAGTGTTTAGGCCTCATCAAAGACTTGTGTGTCTCCTTAGTTCAATATCCCAAAAAGACAATCCTCATGGACGTGGTGGTTGCTGACATTCCACCAAAGTATGGCATGCTCTTATCAAGATGATGGGGAGAAAAGCTCCAAGGATCTCTCCAATTAGACCTCTCTTATGCCACTACATTTGTCTTTGGGCAACCAAAGAGACTATATAGAGAAACACTCATGAAATATGTGGTAAGTAGTGAGGACAAGCCTGCAAATTTTCCTATTTACTCAATCCATTCTGATATGGATTCTTTTATTTTGTTTAATGATGAAACAAGTCGTCCAACTGATGATAAGCCTTTGGCTTTAGAACTTGACACACACATCAATGAAGAATCGGTTGCCCATATTGATGAAACTGTTAAAACAGTTACTGCAACCAACATACAAGAGGAACCTCCCCAAACAGAAATTTCAAATCTGCCCAATCCTAGAATGACTGAAACTCTTAATACTGGCCACAAGCAAGAAATCACATGGTATTTAGAGTTTGATGGCTCTTTTAACAAGTTAGGAGTAGGGGCAGGTGTATGGATTCACAATACACATAACAATCATGCAGAAGACCATGCCTATTGATTGAATTTCAAATGCACCAATAACATGGCAGAATATGAGCCTCTCCTTTTAGGCCTTAAACTGCTCAAAGCTCTAGGAGCTGCAAAAGTGTCCATTCTAGGTGACTCTGATTTAATCATACAACAAATGAAAGGCAGCTTTGTTACCAATGACAATAGAATGAGAGCCTATAGGACTGCTGCCACTAATATACTCAATGCATTCACTGAATCCAAGCTTGCCAAGATTTCAAGAAATCATAACATTCATGCACACAGCCTAGCCACTTTTGCTAGTACATGCAAGCTTCCCTTTGAGCCAAACCACCATTTCACTGCTGAGATAAAACATAGGCCTGCTGTCCCAAATAATGTTAAAGATTGGCAAGTATTCGAAAACGATGCCCAGATTAACAATTTCCTCACTCTTGAGCATGAGTTTTCAAATATTAACATTGACATGGATCCTATGATGGATGAACAACAACAAACAAATGAAAATAAGCAGGTTGTAATAGCTGCAATAGCCAAACAAATGCTAAACCCAACTGTTTTTGACAAAGCAAACATAGAAGAGCTTAAACAAATGCATTTGGAGGAAATAGCCAAGACAGAGGCCGAGATCATTGATCTAAAGGATAACTTTCTCCCTACTGGCCTCACTCCATTAGAAGATATGTTTGATGCAAATGATGTTCCCAAAAAGCCAAAAATGTAGCCCTTAAACACTGCTATAGAAGAACACAACATTGGGACAGCAAAGAAGCCCAAAATGATCAAACTATCTAAATCTTTGCCACCCGATCAAAAGCCCAAATATGTTGATTTTTTCAAAGAATTCCAAGATGTATTTGCTTGGAGTTACGAGGACTTGAAGTCCTATGACACCTCAGTAATCCAACACACCATTCCCTTAAAACCAAATCAAAATCCCTTCAAACAGAAACTAAGGAGAATCAATCGTGTGCTTCTCCCTTTGATTGAAAAGGAAGTGAAAAGAATGTTTGAAGCAGGTATCATAGCACCCATTAGATTTTCTGAATGGGTATCCAATCTTGTTCCCACAAGAAAAAAGACAGGTGAGAGTAGGCTATGTGTAGACCTAAGAAATTTAAACCAAGTCTCCCTAAAAGACCACTACCCATTGCCCAAAATGGATCACATTCTACAAATAGTAGTGGGGTCATCTAGAATCTCTTTGCTAGATGGCTTTTCAGGTTTTAATCAAATACTTGTTCACCCGGATGACCAAGACAAGACAACCATTATCACACCGTGGGGAACATTTAAGTATGTGAAGATGCCTTTCAAACTTAAAAACGCTGGTGCTTCCTTTCAAAGGGCAATGGATATTGCATTTTCCAAGGAAATACATGATTTCCTAGTGGTCTACCTTGATGACTTAACCCCTTTCTCCAAATCTGATCAAGAGCACCTAAAACATTTGAGGCAAATATTCATGACATGTAGGAAATATGGCATTTCCTTGGACCCCAAGAAGTCTCTCTTTGGCCTCAAAGAAGGCAAACTCCTTGGCCATATCATATCAAAGGACGGGATTAGAATTGATCCTGAAAGAATCCAAACCATCCTCCAAATCCCATATCCAAGAAACATAAAAGAGTTGCAAGCATTCCTTGGAAAGATCAATTTCCTAAGGAGATTTATCCCAAATCTAGCCGAGCTGATAAGACTGTTAAGCAACATGTTAAAAAAGGATGCCAAGGTAAAATGGTCTCTTGAAACCAAACAAGCCTTTGAGAGTATCAAATCTGCCTTAACCCACGCTCCAGTCCTCACAAGTACTCAATTTGATAGGGACTTCATCATATTCTCATTTGCCTCTGATCACACCATAGCTACTGTCCTTTTTCAAAAGGATGATCAAGGAGCTGAAAAGCCAATTGCCTTTTTCAACCGAGCCTTAAGAGATGCCCCTTTGAAGTACCAAATCATGGAGAAGCAGGGCCATGCCATGGTTAAAGCAATCAAAGATTTCCGAGTTTACATTTTATATTCACATGTGATTGTCTATGTTCCAAATTCTGTTGTAAAATACATATTAACCCAAGAGGGGTTAGAAGGCAAAAGAGGCAAGTGGATTGCTAACATCCTTGAATATGACATAGAAATAAAACCAACCAAGCTAATAAAGGGACAAGGTTTAGCCAAACTGATGTCTGAAACAAACTTTCAAGCCTTAGAAATTAACCAACTGGACAATGAATAGGAGCTGGCGACTCCACAGATCAGTGAAACCTTTTTTCAATCCCCATGGTATGCTGATATATGCTTTGTATTGTTAAACTTGTTTGCTCCCCCAGGATTGTCCAAAACCAAGAAAAGATTTTTGAAAATGAAGGCTTTAAAGTTTTGTGTCTTAGATGGTGCATTATTTTGGAAAAATCATGAAGGCATACTGCTTAATTGTTTAACCATGAATGAAACTAACAATGTCATGAAAGAATTCCATGCAGGGAACTGTGGAGGAAATCTATATTGGAAGTCCACTGCTGATAAAATTTTAAGGGCTGGTTTCTATTGGCCCTCTCTGTTTGCAGATGTAAAGAAGTTTTCCATCTCATGTCACAAATGCCAAATCTTTGAGGGCAAAAGAAAACTGCTGCCTTTGCCCCTCAAGCCCATCTCAACCGAGAAACCTTTTCAACAATGGGGTCTCGACTTCATTGGAGAAATCCATCCCTCTTCTTGAGGCCAACACAAGTGGATTTTAACAACCACCGACTATTTCACCAAGTGGATTGAGGCCATCCCATGTAGGCAAGCCAATGATACCACCATTATCCAATTCCTCGAGTGCAATATCATTTCTAGATTTGGCTGCCCTGAGAAGATCATTACTGACAATGCCGCTGCCTTCAAATCCAAAAAGATGATCAATTTTTGCCACAAATTTCACATTACCTTGGGCCATTCCACAGCCTATTACCCTCAAGGTAATGGCTTGGCCGAGTCATCTAACAAGAGCCTGATCAGTATTATCAAGAAGATCTTAGAAGAAAACAAGAAGACCTGGCATAAAAAGCTCGCAAATGCCCTATGGGCAGAAAAACTTTCAACAAAGAAATCCATTGGGATGAGCCCTTATGAGCTGGTATATGGCATGGAGGCTAGGTTTCCATCTTCTTTGGGCATTTCCATTATGAAGCTGTTAAAAGAGGTTCAGGCAGAACCAAATGATATTCAATGAAGAATAAATCAGACCATTCATCTTCAGCAAACCAGAGAGCAAGTGTATGACAGAGCTCAAATTTTGCAAGAGAAGCTCAAAAGGATGTATGATAAGACAACTAAGGCTAAGGATTTCTGTGTTGGCAACAAAGTTTTAAGGTGGGACTCACGAAGAGAAGACAAGGGAAAACATGCAAAATTTGACTTTCTATCGAAAGGTCCATTTGTTATCAGCGTTCTGCAGGGCAATAACACTTATTTCCTCAAATCTGTAGAGGGCGGCACAGTAGAAGAAGGCCCTGTTAATGGCCGAATGTTGAAACATTACCGAGATCCCTTTTAAGGGATACAATGCTCCTGTGTATATATTTGTATATTAGTGTTTGTATATATGTCAGCGCTTTCCTTTTTATGTTTGTATAAGCAATCCGATTGCTTGGAACCGAGCAGCGCAGTTTTGAGTGACAGGAGCAATAGAACGCAGCGCCCAGCTCTCTATTCTTGTGAAATTGATTTCAAAGAAAAATTATCCATGTTTGACTCCTGTTTTCAAAACAAATGGCAGAAGACTTCCCAAGGCAGATTTCATTACATTCAAAGCACTCAGTGGATAAAAGGCCAGCGCTGTATTTTACGACGATTCAGTTAAAAGAGGTTGCATTCAGAGCTCGAGCTTAAATCATGTGGCAGCCAATAAGAGAAAATGCTCCTTTTTATCCATGTCTTGAAGCGGTTTCAAAAGGAAAAGAACAAGCAGTTTCAACTATATACAGAGCACTCAGAACAAGACAAAGCAATGCTGTTATATCAAATCAAATTCAGTTAGAAGTGCTACAATCAAGCTTCCCACTTCAGTCAATAGTATCAAAATAGAGGAGCGTTTTTAGTTTCGTACCAACACCCATGGTCAAAGAAAAATTAAGGGAAATACATCAGTTTTGATCCATATTTTGGATCTATTCCAAAGGCACATTCTCAGGAAATGGTACATAATATTAAGCACGCAGAAGAAAGCAAGCAGTGCTTCATTTTTCATAACAATTTAGTTAAAGGAGAGCGTTGCTCATATTTCAAAGTTTCGCACATTTCGCAGCCCGCACAGAGAAATTTTTCAGTCCACAACAACAATAGAATATCAAGGCAGTCTGACCTACTGTTCTTGGCTTTTCACAAGGAAAAGCCATCCCCAAGTGGAGCCACTGTTAGCCTCCTGTTGCAACAGCTGTTCATATTTTATGATTGACATTTTTACATGCCAAATATGTCATACTTTTCATGTTGCAATGCTCCATATTTCCAAAAGAGGCCAAAGAAGAGGCCATGAAAGTGTGCTAGTCTAAATGCCACTGCTGTATTCCAAATTTTTGATGTGTTAATCCATTTTTGATGAGTTTTCAATGAATGGAAGGCCAAACAGTTTAATCTTGGCCTCCCTAGGTTTCAATTTCTTGTTTTAGAATATAGAGAATGAATATCTGTCCAAACAGCTTAATCTTGGCAGATTTGTAGATAGGTAGAGAAACAAGGGTGCTCAACAGTTTAATCTGAGCCCCTGGATGCAATAAGTGTAGATTTAGATAGGAGGGCAGTTAAAAGAAAAAAAGATAATCAGGATCTGCAAGTCCAAGTGCACCCATGCAAAAAGAAGAAAAAATGCTAGGTAAGTAGGCTGGGTAAGTAGTTTTGTGGTTGTAGAATCAAGTTGTGTGATCCATTTCATGTTTTCAAGTGTTATATCTATTCAGATCACAAGTATGAGGCAATTTTCCTTTGGATCAGATCAAGCGAGGCATGTCTAACTCCCCCTCCTTCTTATTCCCCAAATCACTCTCTAACTTCCCTTAAAGAGGTCAAGATCTGCTTGATATCTCTTAGTCACATCATTTTCATATCAGTTGCCTTGGTAAAGTTCTGCTTTACTCAAGGAATGTCCATACTTCCTCTACAAGTCTCATTTCTCCTTAATAAGCCTAAAATCTCTAAACTTAGCACTTTCTCATCACATTTCATATTAACTACTAACTCTATTATGTAATTCCCTATCTACTTCCCCTTCCCCTTACTAAAAACACTAAATAGCTCCCCTATGTACATATTCCCATTCCCTGGCACTATAGCCTTGTAACATCAATTTGGGAAATGCTAAGTTCATTTGGGGCTTGGAATTAGCCTTACCGAGTTCGAACATGGGATTGATTTAGCATCTGGTTAAATTAATAACCATACCCCCCTCCCCTCTCTCACACATAAACCTTATGGCAGCATCCCTGCGCATGCATTTTTGGGATTAATTTGATATTCGGTTAAATTAATAACCATCGGCGCCCACATAAAACCCGCAAAAAACCCACAAACCCAAAGTTTTGGACCTCCGCCATATAAATATTAATTTAATATTCACGTGGCCCCCCACCCCACATAAACTTGCCACCAGCTCCACACTCCGTCAGCCCTCTGATCCGCCCGCCCAGATCCGACGGCTCTCGGTGATTTCGGAGCTGCCCCGGCGATCAACAGTTAGCCTCTGATAGGCTAGCGATTTCTCCACCATACCAAAGACGCGTGTCTCCACGCGATTGCATCGGAGGGGCTCTGACAGATACCGCTCTTGTACAGAAGGCGATCCGATAAAACCACAAACCGCCTTCCGTCTACCCTCCCCTGATGACTGCACCAGGTCAGCACCATGTCACCTCTGCGTCGCCCCCCCACTGTTACGTGTCACTGCCACCACATCACCCTGTCGTACTGCCACATTACCCTACTGACATCACCCTGCCACGTCACTATTGTACCAGGACCCACCGCTGACGTCATGCTAACGTCATCACCGAAAAGGGCGCGAAAGGCAAAAATCGCAACACAGGGTGCCCGGAATGAAAAACTGAGGCAGTTTTCGATGCGCGATTAGCGCTAATCGCGCATCGCTAAGGAAAATCGACCAAAATGGAAGCCCTCTCATGGCTCAGCTACCAGCAGGCCCGAAAATTCGTGGAGGCAACAGGATTTCTTCATGTACATGCATATTCAGATCGGCCAGCATCGATATCATTCCAGAGGCCACGAAAAGCACTTCCAGCAGCCATTTTTGCCTTGACAGGGCAGAAAAGGGGTGATTTTACAGTTGTAAACACATCAAGGGATAGAAAACGGCCTGATTCAATGGTCAAAGAGTATCAGAGGAAAGATGAAGCCATGATTAAATTAAAGAGTATCAGTGAAGTGACAAAGAGTATCAGATCAACAAAACCAAAGCAGGTGAACATTAAAGGCCCCCAAGCAAAGTCAAAGAAAGCGGTGAAGCCATTTAAAGCTCATCGGATCGAGATTAGTGCACATTAAAGCTACCTAAAAGCAGCGGAACCGCCTCACTGCACCGAGCCACCGAGGACACCATATTAACTCATTTTGATACAGCTGCCTCCAGCGCAGCTCAAAGATATTTTCTTGCATTAATTTCAGGACAAGATTAGGTTAAAAACTTGTTTCCCTCAGACTTGTTTAAGGTCTGCTGTAATAGATATTTTTGGATATTTTTCTCTATATAAACCACCCTAATTCACTGTTTAAAGGGTTGGTTGGTTGTATCGCTCCACTAGAGACTCGCTCTGTATACTTGATGTTTTACTTAATCAAAGACTGCTGAAAATCTTGGAGGAATGACTGTTCGCTGTGTGTTTAATGGTTGAAGAATGAATATGGAATTCTTGTGCTGCAACATGACTCAATAAGTTTTCCTACCTCTGTTTTCCATTGATATATGCTCATATCATATATATGTCACCATCTAAAATAGCAGGAAAAATGAATAGCTTAGACTTTGTTTAACAGCACTCTATGCTCAATTTCTGTTGTTTCTTTATGTTTTCATCTGAATTGGTAATGAATATGAATTCCCTTTGGCTCATATTTCCCCAATTCACTCATGTTTGACAGTTATCTAGGGATTCTTTACTGCTCCTAGATAGAGATCATTCACCTTCCCTCTGTTAAGCTGAATGAGAGATTCTTAATTGCCTCTCATTCCTTAGCCCTCATTCCATCCTTTTAGCTTGAATCATTGTTTCATGTGCAGCTAGCTTGCTCCATATTTCTCTCCTGTGACCAAGAAAATGCACCAGCAGTCCTATTCCTTGACTCCATGCCCAATGGTTTTAAAACTCTCATACTGTACCTACCTCTCTACTTGAATGCATCAATCATCCCACCAAAACTTAAACAAAACCCCTTGAATTCAATAACTAGCCTAAAATCATCATCAATAAGGCTAAATCATTAAGAGAGAGCCCTCTCTAACAACTGGTAGGCTAGGACCTGCAGTCCAAAGATTGGTTTGTGGTTACCTCAGTCGTATCCCTTTTAGGAGCTTTAGGGACAACCTGAGTGATAACATGTTCCAATCAACATCACATCAAAATCACAACACTCCGACAGCATAACAATACTTGCTGACAATCTCAAACCTGATAGCAACAGTATATCCTTACAAATTCTCAAAGTCTAGCCACCAATCACTTAGATGAGTGCTCAATTTATAGGCAAATGGAGGAGGTTTGGTCATAAATGAGGGTATTGAGTGGCCTTCCAAACTTAGAGTTAATTTCCATGGAGGAAGGGACGAGAGGATAGGAGGTTACTTAACTCATTCCCTATCCAATTTCGACCTCATAGGAGATGATAAGTGTGGGAATCTTCTAGAAGGCTCCAGAAGATAAGAATATTCCCAAAACCCTATTAGGATTTCTGTCTATCTCGCCCAGCGCAGGTCAAAGTGGGCCTAAGTGCTCTGAAATGCACCCTGACATGGACCTAACTACACTAAAGTTCACTTACTCCTGATCAAGGGTGTGTTGGTCCCTTAACGAGTCATTTCTGGAGGGCTTCAGACCAAGAAACTCTCAGGGAAGGAGGCATTCAAAGTGATGACTTGTCTAGGGCATGTAGAAGCTGAATTGGGGTTTGATGAGCCCTAATAGTATTGATCTGAATAATGGGAGTAATGTGCCCAAATGGATCTGTAACAAAGAGAACAATTTGATTGAGAAATATCCCAAGATTCTCTCCCATGTCAGCTCACAAAAGCAGGGAAACATCGGAACTTGCCCTGTTCGGGGGAATTACTAATTCCTAATGGAGTATGCAAATGGGAAAGAGCACAAAGGCATCGAAACATCACTACTTTTACGTAATGGAACTCATGAAGGACTTGGAAACCCTATCCTGACATGCTATATATGCAAGGATAGGGCCATTGTGAAATAGGTCGAACCATTTGAAAGGATTGACTATTTGACTGTCGAGCGGAGTCTCAAACTAAGGCATCAGAAGAGGTTAAGAAGGAAGAGAGAGAGAGGAGTTGGAGGGGTAAGGGAAGGTTGATACAATTGATGGTTGTAATCACTCTTTCTACATCAATATAGAACTACAATTATGTTTTCCACTGCGTGATGCTGGTAGTATAACTTGTTTATATGTTTATGCAACATTGTTAGCATGAGTGACTTAGATATATGCAACTAGATATCTTTATATGTTCATGCATTTTTTTATCAAAGGTTTTATGCTGTGATATTATGCTTATATTTTCTATGTGTAGGTTTCGATCTAGATCTAGCTTAGGGGTCTTCCACCTAGCTACATTGTGCTCTCCAGCAACACCACACTAAGACTCAAGGTAATAAGTCCTTCTCGCTTTGACATTCATTTGTTAAAACATAGATACGCATGAATCTTTGTGACATCTATAGCTAATTTGACTATCTTCCAAGGATCTCGAGAAGATCTTGAGGGTTTCTACATCACCAAACACCCATGCATTAATCCATGTTGCACTAAGCACATTTCTATTCCTAACGATGTCTCATGGAAAGGGAAAGAGCAATAAAGCGAGGAAACATCCTAGCTTTTGTATCAATGGAACTCATAAGAGAATTGGTAAGGATGAGCCTCTCATCAGCTATATATTGGAGGCTTAGGAATTATGATAGAGGTCAAATGGTTTTCAAATGATTGCCGAAACTTTTTATGAGATATAGTTTTTATGATTCCAAGTGGTTGAACGAGAGAGAGAAAGGAACTTGAGGACTAGAGGAATCTTGACCGAGCCAAGATGGTTGTAATCATTATTCTTCAATCTAATAATATAGATATATTGTTGTGTTGTCTACTTGATGGTGTTTATTTTGTGTTTATTTACATGTTGATTCAATACCATAACTTATAAGTAGCTTAGAAGCATGTTGTTTCATATCTTTATGTATTAATGTGTTAATTAACAGATTTTATATGTTCTAGGATTACTCTCAATCTTGTTTATGTGCATGTACTAATTTAGGAGATCACAGAGGGGTCTTTCACTTTGCCACATTGGGTTCTCGAGCAGTGCTACACCAAGGACTGAGGTAATCTCTCTTCTTATGCTTTGTTAATCATGCATTGATATAGATATGTACATGCTTCTTTGTGACAACTGAAGTTAATCTAAAATGGTATGCCTTGGATCTCAAGAAGATCCTTGAGGGTATTCTAGCCACCACTACCCATACATTAATCTGTATAGAAACCAATTAGACCAAATGAAGTTTTAATGCATCAAACCCCTGGACACTCCCTTGATATGGACCAAGTTTCATCTAGGAGGATCCAGATGCTCCCACATCAAGGGTAAGGGAGAATTGGGGGAATGTTTCCACCTATATTGTGCCTACAACTCTAGGAGTTGTGCCACATTTTCAGGCCCAAACCCCAGGTCACTGCCCAAAACTCAACAACACCTTCAAAAATTAAATCCATAGTATAACAAAGATACATTTCCAAAAATGTCAACAAGGACTAGATTGGACCCCTACTAGCCATGACAAGAGTTTTTTCAAACATGAAAGCTACAAGTCTTAATAGTAGAGATGAGCATAGGGGTCTCATACCTATCTAATAATCCCTAAAACACATTGAGGCCTCAACACATTGGCTTCAAATTCATCTATTAGGCCATAGATGCATTGTTCATTCATTTACAGGTAAAAACATGATGAGATCCATACATAGCCATTTTCATAATACATGTTCATGACCATCATAATAACAACAAAAATACGAAGGGAACAACAACCATATAATCCACATATAAACCAACATAATAGTCATAACATACCAAGGAGAAAGAGAATTGTTGTTGATCATTTCATAGGTCAACCAATTATGGGACTTCCATGAACCACCCAACCGTAGACTAGGATGAAACAAAGATTTCTTTGAAATAGTCACCCACATGCCATATTCCAAGAATGAATGTGGGATGTCATGGAAGAATCAACCATCAAAACCGAAGTAGATCTTCCATAGGACAAACTACCTCAACCCATTAAACAGTGATGCCACCTCATAGTCGGACATCATAAACCATCATCACATTGGTCTCTACCCAAGCCTTCCAGGGCTTCCATGTGCTTTCTCCAACTCCTCTTCTAGGACTAGTAACTCAACCCAAGTAATTATAGGGCTTCCATAGCGTTTTTTCCAACCAAGGCTCCAAGAACTAATAACTCAACCCAAGCTAAAGAAAACAGGAAAACCAACCAAAAAACAAAGAAATGAACACACAACACCATGGCCATCCCAAAAATGGAAAGGCTAGGTAAATGCATTATTAATCTAGGTAATACTCCATGCCAATGAAAAATAATAACCAAGAAATAAATGAATATGCCATGCATTCCAGAACTAATGAGGAAAACATACATGAAACTCAATACCTACAATAAAAACATTTCATAGCTAATGATCCCGATGTCCTCTTGAGATTTCCTACTCTTCCTCTGCCTCCTTGCTCCAAGCATCCAATTATGCCACAGTCTCCAAGAGTGGTCGAAGAAAATTCTAAGTGTCCAAGAGTATGAGAGAGAGATAAGAGAATGAGAGCTCTAAAACTAAATTAACCAAAAAGCTATACTGACTAATCCTACCCATTGATCCTCAGAAGCATTTTTATAAATGAGGCCTATATTTCCTTAATTTTCCATTATTTTCCTTCATTTTCGTCCTCACATGCAACCTATGACCTTTCACCTTCATTTTCTCCTAATTTCCATTATGGTCATAAATAAATGCCAAATAATGCCTATTTGTCTTTACAAACCCTTTGACATTGCCTTTTCCAATTTCCTTAGCCATAATAAACCAAAATTAACACCCACTAGGATGTTTTTCCCAACATTCATCTTGGAATATGTGTCCCATGACCTTGGTCTTATATTTTTTTACATGGATTTTTAACTAGGGATATTACAGAACCTTCCCCCTTGGCGAAACATTCTCCTTGGTGTTCAATGATACCTATAAACCAAAAAACTACTGAAAACAAAAAATACTACCTTTGAAGCTTTATAACACAATTCGTTACAGTATTTAGAATGACCACTACTGAAAGATGACAAACATACCATTTACTGGAGATTTATAACACAACTCATTATGATATTTACAATAAAAACCACATATACTCGAGCACATTTTCTTCTACCAACAAATAACTATATTTTCTGTGGAGCTTTATAAACCAGCTCGATATAGTATTTACAATAATATACGCATATACATATATACACATTTTCTCAACCAGCAAATGAAAGGATACTATGCATGTATCAATCAATAAGGGAATCCAAAGGCTCACACCTCCACCCTCAAAACTAGTACCAAGATTCATCTCCTTCCGAGGAAGTACAAAATACACTATCAAAGTCAAAGTTGCATCTAATGTCTAGTGCTACAATCCTACACCACTTTTCCTCTCAATGAACAGTTACCGACTCATTTATCTATGGAAAAATACTAATGTTCATTTGATTCAATATGGAAATACTAATGTCCAAAACAAATATATACTTTCCCTTCCCTTCTCTGCTACATAGTCCTTCTAGCAGTCTGGTCACCCCCTTCCATGCAGTCACACACCTTGCAAGTTCTACTAGTACTCCCATCCTAGGAAGTCCATCCCTTGGCAAGGTTTCCTCGCATCAGAAGGTCCAAAAACTAAGGCATATCCCTGCCTTAAAACCATGATACCAGTGTTATAGACATATTTGGGCACTTCAACCCCAATCTTATATGTCGATAAAATAGGGCTCTTTAACCCCTAAAAGAGTTGTTTCATACCTTAAAATAACATGGTCAACTTATTACATCATTCCCCAAAAGTTACACCTGAAAAACCATCTAGAATTGGCCCAAACTGGACCATACTGACTGCTCCACTATCAGGGTATGATGCATACTGACTTCTACACTATCCAGGTGCGACGCATACTAATGAGGCTTTCTATAGGGTGTGATGAGCGAGGATGGACAAATGTCCGAGATAGTTTGCTAAGTGGATGCTCATGGAATCTTCTAGAAACTTCTCTTATGACACTTGCCTCTCTGAATTCGCCTAGGGATGAGTAAGAGATACAAGAAATCTCCAAGTGGAACCAAATGTAACAAGTGGAATGACACTAATCAAAACCCTAGATATGACTCACACCCTTGCACACATCTATAAATGGATCCCTCATCTAAGAGATCTGGAGGCTGGAATTTTGTGAATTGTAAGGAAGTGTTGATAGTTTGTATTTGAGAAAGAGCATTGTATTATTGGGTGATTTTTCTACTTCATGAGGTGAGGAGGGCTTTGATGCTGGGAGGATGATGCTAGATCAGACAACTGGGTTGTAATTCTCCCTTGTATTTAATAAAGTTCTTCGAGTTTTCTTCCATATAATTGTGCAATTGTGAATGTTATCATTTGTGAATGCCATTGTGTGTTCATTATATTTCTCATTCCGTAATGATTATAATATAATAGATCAAGATGCATTGACGGTTCTTTGTTACTGTGTTTCTATAGGTACTCTCCAACCTGGATAAGTATGGAGAGGAGTTACAAGCTCTATCAAGGGGGAGAGAGATCAAGCAAGAAGTTAAGCAGAAGATCCAAGTTGGTTCCTTTGTCTTTCTCTTATCTATTATACATAGAATAAATCGCGAATTGCTTTAAACTATTGTTTCTAGGGTAGCTGCCAAACCTAGAGGGCTAGTCGATCGAAAAGACATTAGTTTTCCCAGAAACAAAATGGCGACCATACTGTGGATCGAATAGATGTTTGTTTGTTGTTATTGTTTGTTTTATAAACTATAGACGGAGCCTGAAGTTAGCCAGGTAGCCTTCAAACTGCTCTTGCTTTGCAATTGCATAGTAGATGAATGCTGCTTCAGTCAATCTCTGGTTTAGTTTATGAATTAAACATTTGACTTACAAGAATTCTAGATGCCCTTTTGGTAGCTCAGTAACCTCTCAAGATAATTCCTCTATACTTTTCTCTTTACTTTCCATCATAGCTCAGCTTAACTCACTGAAATCAGCTACAAATTTGAGCCAAAACCCACTTCAGTTGCGCTCCCTGGCCCATCACACTGTCTGTCACTATCAACCAGTATGCATCGCAACTCCTGAATGTAGTAAGTTCGATGCATCCCTGTTTCTGTGAAGCCCAAGTGTGATGACTGACTGAACCTATTTCCATTCTTGAAATTTGGGAGTTTTTTTCCTTGTTTTAAGTTATGTTTAGTTGATTTTGCTTCTTATGAACAAAACCTCATTACTGAAGCCTACTTGCATCACATAGATCAACCTCCATTGATTATGGTTAGTAAATGTTTTTATGTATTTTTCCATCATTTACAATCCTTTGTCGAAAAGTTGCTTAAATGGATCTGTCATTTTGGTACAAAAAGTGTCGTAACTGTCATTTTGTGTCAAAAAGAGAAGTGTCATGGAGTGTTCCTTCCTTGGATAGTCGATTGAAATTTTTGTCATGTACTTGATTTGATTTGTTGATATTTGAAGTGTCGAAAGCATTTTCTATTCGAAATTGAAAAGTGTCGTTTAGTCTTCCTTTCTATTTTGAAAAAGAAATTGTTGAAAATGTTGCTTTGAGTGAAACATTTCAGATCTTTGTTATACTTAGTTTTCCTTTTTGGCATTTTTCACATTAAGGAGAACGAAAAATAAAATACATGCATTTGCATTTGCATTTTGTTTGTGTGCGAAATATGATTTGGGAAAATGCACTAGTGTGTGCTATTTGCTCGTTGTTTGAAAGAATCATAATTTTCTTTCCCTAGTAGCTAGGATTTTCATTGATCAAAATAAACAACGATTGTTTATCATTGTAGATTGCATTTTTAGGAATTTTGATCAAAATCACACGGTGAACCATTGAAAGGAAAACTTTTAAACAAGATCAACTCTAAAATAAATTTCAATGAACTTAACAACGCTTTGGAACCTAACGCAACACATCTAGAGGTCTAGGCTAGAGACGTGTTCCGGCATCGTAAAAACTAGTAACTATCATTTTCATCGAAGGTTGGGTGATTCCTCCTCCTTGATACGACAAGTGCTAGCACGGACTTGTGCTCCCCATACCGTTGAGTATATATTAGGAGACCACTATAAGCTTATATCCTTTATCCATAGGAAGCCGTGTCTGTCGCCATATCAATCACAATGCACTAAACACAACATTCGAGAAGATTAACTGTCATACATAAGTCCTTGGTAATTTCTCTTTAATTTATCACCAAGGTGTATATTGCAGTTTTGTGACTGGTTTGGTAATCCCTCTATTTAGATTTCCAGAGTAGTCACTTTCGTTCCTTTTTGACTCTTTAAAATAAAAGGTCCATCTTAGCACTTGTCGCTTCAGGCTCATTAAAAATCGAAGGGGACTAGAGTCATCTTTGGATTTTTCTCGACTCTTAAAAATTGAAAAAGAAAAGTTGTGTTAAAGCATCATTAAAATTTATTGAATTCTGAATAACATCCCTGTTCCTTCATTGATCTTATGTTGATATATATGGAGACAAATCCATGATCCACCAATCAAGGAATCCCTTTTGGGGGGAATCCTAGTCCTTTTTCTTCTTGGGAAAATATTGGTGCTCCGTATATGGATACATTGTCCCTTCTGGGAATTACAATTGGCCTACCAGTATGGCTATTCTCAACCTCTTGTGGTTCAAAATACCATGATTCCTCTACAATCGAATCAGTATCCAGTTGATACTGAAGTTGACCCTTCACCTTCTTTTTCATTTGTTTCTCCCTCCCCTTCTTCCTCTTCGCGTGGTGAAAATAGTGATGCTAGTAACCAAGTGGCTGAGAAGAAGAAGAAAGGGAAGGAGAAGAAGAAGAAGAAGCCGATTCAGCAAGGGGGCAACCATGAATCATCTGGTGAAAACCTGCACATTAAATCTCCTAAGCGTATATTTCCATGCGTAATTTGTAGAGGAGACCATTTTCATAGAGATTGTTTGTGCCTTCCTCAGATATTGAGAGAATGGTCCCCCTGTTCGCACTACATGGTGTCATCAACCTCTGGCAATCATGTTGATAGCACACCATCAACTAGTAATAGTGAAGTTCATGGACAGAAAGGAAAGGTCAAAGTTCCATGTAGGTTATGTGAAGGGAACAATACCCTTCACTGTTTTCCTTCTCTGGATGAAGCCAAAAGAGTATTGGATAACCATCCTACTTCACCACAGCGACTTCCATCTTGTTACCAGAAACTCTCCCCAAGTCCTTTACTAGTTGAAAAACCAACTAAGTTAGATCAACTCTCGATCGAAACACCTCTCACTGAGAGTGAATCTTCTGAGTCTATACCCGACCAGGGTCAATAGGTTGAGGTGACAGTTGACCCACTTTTACCTTCAGAAGATCATACCTTTCCTGAAGAGAATGATAACAATACCATTCAAATTCTTTTTGTTACTTCAGAATCCAATGAACTTGGGGGAAATCCACCCGTTCCTTCACAACAGGAAGAAAATCCACCAGTTCCCGCTACTCAAGGGGTTATTTCTCCCATTTAATCGGTACCCCCTCCAAACAGTCTAGTCGCTTCCTTTGATTGGAATCGACTAGCAAGATCTTGCCTTCCTTCTTATGTACCTTTCTGAATCATAGTACAAGTTCACAAAATGATCGTGTCTGGCACTATCATAGATGAAGGGGTGTCAGTGAGTATCCTTTCCTCAACTTCTTGGAAAGCGCTTGGTTCACCATCGCTTATGCCTGTTACACAGAGTCCGTCAGGCTTTAACAAAGGAACCAGTCGACTATTAAGGATCCTTCCTAAGTCACCGATAACTTTGAGAAGGAAAACCGTTCACCTGAATGTGATGGTAGTCCTAGGACCATTAGATTACAATCTACTCCTTAGATGAGACTATGTTTATAACATGGAAGCTATTGTTTCAACACTCTTTCGAGTGATGTGTTTCCCACATGAAGACAAAATTGTCACTGTTGACCAGCTTTCATTTCCCGATTCAAGCATAGCTCCAAGTTGATCATCATCCCAAAATGGTCCTTGTACATTAGTGATATCTCTTCAACCTTCATTCCATCCACCTGATTGCCATGAGTAATCCGGTGAATGTAACAAAGCTTAGGGGGCATGCACCCTTGTCTATTTGGCGGACAAACCCAGCTAAAAGGATAAGTTTCCCTATAGGTTACGTGATTGGTCTGAGACACCATTCACCTTTGTCCATTTGGTGGATGAAGCCAAGGATGTGTTTTTTCTATTCTACAAACGAAACCATCCTACCATAGGAATTTCCCTGTCGGTTATGTGATTGGTCTGACACACCATTCACCTTTGTCTATTTGGCGAACGAAGCCAAGGAATTGTTTTGTCTATTATGCGGACGAAACAATCCTACATAACCACAGAAGTTTCCATATGGCTACTGGAGACTCTCCTTTTCATCATGCAGGGGGCATGCACACCTTTTTCAAATTTCATTTTCTAGCCTTTTAGCTTTTTAGCTTTTTATCTTTTTAATTTTTCTAGTTTTTTAGTTTTGTCTTTTCTAGCTTTTTGAGTTTTGTGGTTTCTAGCTTACATAAAAAGAAAAAATAAAAATCCGAGCATATGTTATCGCATGGTTCAAGCTTGTTAAAAAGTGAACATACCACTGAGCATACATTGTCGCATGGTTCAAGCTCATTAAAAAAATGAACCTACCACCAATCATATGTTTGTTTGTTTCAAGCTTGTAAAAACAATGAAACCCACACCGAGCATAGTTCCCCCATGGTTTAAGCTTGTTAAAAAATAAACCCACCACCGAGCATAGTTACCCCACAGTTCAAGCTCGTTAAAAAATGAACCCACATTTGGTAAATAACCTTTGTGATTGCCATGTTATCAGCCTTTAGAGCCTTGGTTGTGTTCTTACCATCACCTCCATTCTTTTGGTCGATCATATGCTTCCACTTGATTGTTTACCATTTTGAGGAACAGCTACAACGAGTGGTTTTGTTAGCCAACCTCTTCACATCTCATGTTTTGAGAAGTTCCAAGCTTACTCAGAAATAATTGCTACCCTAGGCACCACTCGTTCCTAAAAAACGAGTCTCCTTTAAACCCTTTTCAGACTCATTAAATATGAAAATATTGTCGAGCAATTGGCCTTTCCAGCTAGTTAAAATGATTGGAAGTGCCATCCCTCCTATATATTTTAATCTTTTTTGGACCTGAGGGATTATCTCATGAAAAATTTTGAGCGCTTGTCTTTTTCGGCTCATTAAAGCGATCGAAAAGTCATCCCTTTCGTATTATTTTATCGTTTTTTGGACTTAAGTGATTATGCTACAAAAAAGAACTTATGGAGTTTCCTTTTCGTCCCTTTTCAAACTCTCTAAACATGAAAAGGACCGAGTTATCCTTGCCGTTAAACTCGTTAAAACAATAGTGACGAACTTGTCCACCTAGACGAGACAGAGTCCCCTTTTCGTCTCTTTTCAAACTCTCTAAACATGAAAAGGAACGATTTGTCTTTGTCGTTAAACTCTTTAAAACAATAGTGACAAGCTTGTCCACCTAGACAAGAAAGAGTTTCACTGTCACTAGACTCGTTAAAACATAGTGAAAGGTTTACCTGAAGGGCAAATTTTAGAACAAGCATATCTTATCCTCCTCAAGCTTGACAAAAATAAAGAGGTACTGGTCAGCAATCACTGGGGAAATAGGGAAGAAAACTTGAAGAATATTATGGTAGTAGGTCGCTCTTGAACATGACAGTTTCACTCCATAACCATGATTGAGTTGGGTTGGGTTATTCTATTCACCAGTCATTTCACCATTTCTCTTCCACACCATCCATATGTTGGGGTTAACCCTACCAATCCATCTCAGTGTTTCTAATATGTTCAAGAGAAGTCATTCAGTTGAGAAACCACAATCTAGTTAATGCCTCATCCACTACAATACCTTCTCCCTCCATTTTTCATGACCGCCATTCCTAAAACTTGTGTCGTCATATCATTTTCACCTCCAGAAAATCATTTACTTCGTTCCATATCGTATATGTGGGATACATTAAGGCCCTCCTATGATGGGTCACTTCTTGTCGACATCAGCTCATTATCCAAGAAGTTGACTTAGAAACAACCCTTTCAGTAGTTTGAAGCTTGCATGCCTCAATGGCAAGTTTCTCACTTCCGACAACAGGTTGACATCAATGGCGTTCGATCGAAATATTTTGCGTGGTGTTCAACATTGGATCATATATTCACACCACGTGAATTGTAATATAGTACCTTGAGGGTCATTATCATTATCGATGATTCCTCTCGCGTCTGTTAACAGGTCACATTATTGGCTGGTAATCAGATGATGTCTTTCCATCTTCGACTTCAAAACATCTCTTCACATGAATTGACTTGTACATCAACTGAAGATTGAACGAGTTTTAAGACCCCGGATCTAGTTTCATCCATCCGAGCTGCGATATATTTAGGGATATAAAGACATCAAACGTACACAGAAGCTACACAGATGGTCATCCGAGACAGGGATGATGACTCTACACATGAAGAATCACCAGTCTGCAACTGCAGACGACTATCTGTTCTATGTACATGAAATGAATTTATAAAGCTGAGCATGGGAATGCCCACCTTAGCTAGATCATGAAAATTATATTATGATGATGTATTTTATTGTATCTTATACATGTCACCTTCTAGTTTGAAACCTCGAATCCTCATGATAAAGCATTTCACCCAACATCAAAGATTTATGACTTCATGCTTTAGGGGCAACTGTTATAGACATATTTGGGCACTTCAACCCCAATTTTATATATCGATAAACTAGGGCTCTTTAACCCCTAAAAGAGTTGTTTCATACCCTAAAAGAACATGGTCAATTGATTACATCATTCCCCAAAAGTTCCACCTCAAAAACCCTCCAGAATTGGCCTAAACTGGACCATACTGACTGCTCCACTGTTAGGGTGTGATGCATACTGACTTCTACACTAGTTAGGTGTGATGCATACTGATGAGGCTTTCTGTAGGGTGTGATGAGTGAGGATGGACAAATGTCCGAGCCAGTTTGCTAAGTGGATGCTCATGGAATCTTCTAGAAACTTCTCTTATGACACTTGCCTCTCTGAATTCACCTAGGAATGAGTAAGAGATCCAAGAAATCTCCAAGTGGAACCAAATGCAACAAGTGGAATGACACTAATCAAAACCCCAGAGATGACTCACAGAGTTGCACACATCTATAAATGGATCCTTCATCTGAGAGATCTGGAGGTTGGAATTTTGTGAATTGTAAGGAAGTGCTGATAGTTTGTATTTGAGAAAGAGCATTGTATTATTGGGTAATTTTGCTACTTCATGAGGTGAAGAGGGCTTTGATGCTAGGAGGATGATGCTAGATCAGAAAACTGTGTTGTAATTCTCCCTTCTATTTAATAAAGTTCTTTGAGTTTTCTTCCATATAATTGTGCAATTGTGAATGTTATTATTTGTGAATGCCATTGTATGTTCATTATATTTTTGATTCCGTAATGATTATGATATAATAGATCAAGATGCTTTGACGGTTCTTTGGTATTGTGTTTCTACAGGTATTCTCCAAGTGAGATAAGTTTAGAGAGGAGTTGCAAGCTCCGTTAAGGGGGAGAGAGATCAAGAAAGGAGTTAAGCGGAAGATCCAGGTTGGTTCCTTTGTCTTTCTCTTATCTATTATACATAGAAGAAATTGTGAATTTCTTTAAACTATTGTTTCTAGGGTAGCTGCCAAACCTAGAGGGCTAGTCAATTGAAAAGACACTAGTTTTCCCATAAACAACCGGTCATATCATGCTCATGGAAATGAATTGACAATATTGTGTACTATTTTCTCACAATGGCCTTGTTCCTAAACACTTTACTAACATATTGTTGCCTTTTCCAATTCCTTTTTTATTGTTGCTAATAGTTGGAATCAGTTTTGAGCACCCAACTAGGCATTTCATGCTTTCTTTTACCAAGGACATAATTTCTATTAGATTCAAAATAAATTGAAATAAATTCAAATCATATCTCATTGGTGGCCCATCAATAAAGTATACTTGCAACTCTATTTTCTTCTTGTCCCAATGAGTCAAACTAATATCTTTAACCAAATCATCATGTATAAACATATCACATCAGGTTCGCTGAAAACATAACCATCATAGATAAAAATCAGAAATCACATGTAACCATCACAAACAAGAATCATAGATCACATGTAATCATCATAGACCAGAATCACAAATCACATGCATAATAAAAATGAAATAAAATATTGATATTTATCCTTCAATCAATCCTTAGCTTCTACCTGTGTCCTTATTCTATACGCACAATGGATTTGTTGCCACACTCGAAAAAAACCCAGTTCCTTCTCTTCAACCATGTACACATACACATAGTGTACATCCCACACGTACAACCACAGAGGGCATGTAACACCATGCAATACATGCACCTACACCTGACATACAACTCATACACCTACACCTAGTGTATAACACAACACATACATACACCTAAACCTAGTGTACGATACAACACAACACATACATACACCTACACTTGGTGTATGGCACAACACATATACATACATAGAGTACAAAACAATGAATACACATGTCACAATACCACAACTACACAATGCACATACATAGTACCACATGCATGAAACACAGCATGTACGACATGCACATAATACCACAAGTAAATTATTACCATATGTACAACATGTACATAGTACCAATTGTACACAACACCACCTACACAAAGTGTGCACAACATCACATGTACAAGGCACCACCTGCACAACATGTACACAACACCACATGTACACTGCACCGCCTGTACAACATGTACATGACATCACATGCACACAACACCACATGGACAACATGTACATGACATCACATGCACACAACACCACATGTACAATCACACACAAAAAGCCATATGTATAGAGCACCACATGCACAACATGAACAGAACACCGTATGTACATAACACTGCATATATAACATGTACATAACACCACAGAAAGCCATATGTACTGTTATAGACATTTTTGGGCACTACAACCCCAAGCATGAAATTTCCATAAACCAAAGGCTCCTAAGTCCCTAAAAGTGTTGTTCTAACCCCTAAAGGAACAAGTTCAACTGATTACAACTTCTCCCAGAAGTTCTCCATGAAAAACTGCTCAGAATTGGTCAAAATAGGATCATTTCAGCTGCTCCATTGGCCAAGTGTGTTGCATCTCACCTAAGTACAATGTGTGGGTGTGTTGCATTTCAAAAATCCCTTCTATGGGGTGCGATGGAGGAGAAATGACAAATGGCAGTGTCATTCCGCGCGGTAGAGAGGCAATGGAAGCTTCCAGAAACTTCTCCTGTGACACTTGCCTCTCTGAATTCGACCAAGGATGAGTAAGAGATCGTAAATCTCCAAGTGGAAGCAAGAACTATCAGAGGGAAGACACTAATCAAATCATAAGCTGACTCATCCCCCTTACAGATATCTATATATGGATCCCTCATCCCAGAGATCCAGGGGGCTAGAATTTTGCATATTGTAAGGAATTGCTGTTGGTTTCTTGAGACAAACATCAGATTGTTGGGTGATCTAAGATTTGTATGAGGTGAAGAGGGGCTTCCTTGCTGAGAAGTTGATGCTGGGTCAGAACAACTGGTTGTAAATCCTCTTGGCTCTTTCTTGTTTATCAATAAAATCTATTCAAGTTTTCCTCCATACTCTTGTGCCATTTATGTTTGCTACATTTGTATGGTCAATTTACATATGATCCTATATTGTTTATGATTATAGATCCATGTTCTTGTATAGTGTTGTGCTACTGTGATCTTACAGGTACTCTGTGAAGCTGGGCGTGCAAGGGAACAAGTAGCGAAAGACTATCAAGGAAGAGAGGAATCGAACCAGGAGATTAGCGCAAGACAGAGGTTGGTCTTCTTTGTTCCTCTCTATCTATACTTCATAAAGGGAAAATGAAAGTAGCTTTACTTTGTTTGTTTCTAAGGCAACTATCACACCTTAGTGGGATAAGCAGTTTTGAGTAGACACTTTTCCCTGTACCAAAATGGCAACTTCGCTGGGAACGAATTAGTTTGTTTGTTTATCTTCCTTGTTGTCTATTTCATAAACTTACAGATGGAGTCTGAATTTGTGCCAGGTAGCATTCGAACTGCATTTGCTATGCAAATGCAAAGTAGATAAATTCCACTTCAGTCCATCTCCAGGATCTGTTTATGATTTAAACAACTGATTCACAAACTCTCTGATTTCCCTTGTGATAGCTCTTAGATCCTCCTTAGATCTACCCCTGATTGTTGCATTACTGATTACCTTTTGCTCGGCCAAAACCCATGAACTAAACTGTAAATTGTGACCCAGAACCCAAGCAAAGTCTCGTTTCTGGCCCAGCGCAGGTACTGTTCTGAGAATCTGAACTTCAGCGCACTTCCCGAGTGGAGAAGGTGCACTACATTTCAAATTCCCTGTGTTACAGGTGCGCTCATCAGACTAGGCTTTGAGCAGTGTTGGTTTCTGTGATTCATTCTTTCCAGTTTTGTTCATGAATTTTGCTGCCAGTGATCAATATATGTCTGTTTGAAACCCCTTTTCCTTGCTGTTATTCCGCCTCCTTTGTACAAAAGAACTGTAAATGTTTTTGTGTGTTTGTTGAGTCATTATTAGTTCTCCTTTTCAAAAAATAACATAATCGCACTGTCGTCCTTTGATCTGAAAGTGTCGCAAGTGTCGATTTCGATCATAGGAAAGAGTTTGATTGCTGTTGATGGTCGATTATCCTGTTACTATTGTTTTTGGTCTGAATTTGTAATTTTTCTAGTGTCGAAAACAAGTATTCATTTCAAAATCGTAAGGTGTTGTGATCGTCTCCATTTTTGATTTCGAAAAGAAACTTGTTGATATTTGTCGCTTGAAAAGAAATGTGGATTTGTGCATCAACTTTCTTTTTATCATTCATATACTAAGAAAGTCGAAAACAAATACATGCATGTGCATTTGCATTTAGACAGTCTAATTGGTTTGATTTAGGAAAGTGCATTTAAAGTGTACTCTTTGCTCTTTGTGAAAGGATTCTGTCTTTCTTTCCTTAGTAGCTAGGATTTTCATTGCACAAAGAAGATAAAAAGATTATTTATCATCTTAGATTACATTTTAGGAATCACATCTACATCTCGTGGTGAACCTGAAAGGCAAACTTCATAAACAAGATCAACTATAAAATAAATTCAATGAACCTAACAACGCTTTGGAACCTAACGCACAACATTTAGAAGTCTAGGCTAGAGACGTATTCCGGTGTCGTAAAGCCTGGTAACTGTTGTTCTCACTGATGGTTGGGTGATTCCATCACTTTGAGACGATAAGTGCCAGTACGGACTTGTGCTCCCACGTACCGTTGAGTATATTTTGGGAGACCACAATAGGCTTAATCCTTTATCCACAGGAAGCCATGTCTGCCGCCCTATCGATCGCAATGCACTGGACACAGCATTCGGGAAGATTGACTGCCGTACCGTAAAAACTATTCTGCAGTTTTGCGATTGGTTTGGTAATCCCTCTACCTAGATTTCCATAGCAGTCCCTTTCGTTCCTTTTCAGACTCTTTAACAAAAAAGGTCCATCTGAGAACTTGTCACTTCGGGCTCATTAAAAATCGAAGGCGACTAGAGTCATCTTTTTTTTTTCTAGACTCTTAAAAACTGAAAAAACAAGTTGTGTCAAAGCGTCTAAAATTCATTTAATTTGGAAACATACTTCCCCTTTATTTTTAGTTGATCGAGTAATCCGCAATCGTGGAGGAAAGTCAATTGAAACCCCGTCGTTCACGGAGGCTTATGAGTCAACCATCTTTGTCTCCGGAATCAAAGCTAGTACAGACAAAGCGAACTCGTTTAACCGGTTGCAAATCTCTTGTTAAAGTTAGAACAAGTGTTCCAACAACATCAGATACTCCGGTTACTCCAAACATTTCTGGTATGCCTGCCTCTATAGAGGAAGTTCAGCAGCCACAGAAGGATAGTAGTACTGATCCTAGTCTGAGGGTAAACACTTGTGTTACCGAACCAGTTCCATTTACAACCGGTTCGGAGAGTCTTGCTCCTCAAACATCTGTCGCTGCCGATTCCATACCTTCTTCGGCACCAGAAATATTTTACGGACCTAACGGTCTACCCCTTCCACCTGGTCTGATTGCCATATAAGAGATTGTGGAAGATCCTCCATCTAGTACTCCATCGCAATTTGGAGTCGGGATCACTCTGTATCCTTCTTCATCAGAAGTTAGTCTACCGCCAGCGGAAGCTCCTGTAGAATCGCTAGGTAATCTTTTGGATAGACTAGAAATGTCTGAACAACCGTCAACATCTAGGACTGTGTCGTCTGACACAGCAACGGCATAACTCCCTGCTATCTCTCCAACAATGTTCGCCGGTATACCATCTATCCCAACTAGCTCTCAATCGCTAGAAGGAGCCCACTCAGGGGCCATTTCGATGGTATTGTTTGTTCCTGTTTGTTCATCCGGAATAATATCCTAGAACTCTTATGTTGAGTCTCAACAAATTGATCCATTTGGAGGTCAATTTGGGCAGTCTGGCCCTCAAGGGCAAACCATCCCCTTGAGCTCTAGATTACCATTGTATGGGGGGCAGTATGCCCTTTCATTATCCCCTCCAGGAGGACAACCATATGGGAGTTCACAAAAAAATTCGAGTTATGTTGGAATTACTTCAACCGGTTGGGTACCGATACTACCTCAACAACCAAGAGTTGTATATTAGATGCAACAATGCTTACCTATGTCAAATATACCAACTACGCTAGCTATTGTGACGGTGTCGCAAGTTCAACCGCTGCCTGTTGTATGCCAACCTCAGGTTTCTCAGGTTGTAATGCAACAGCCCCTTGACCCTGCAACTCAACCACAATCACCGACTGGTGGAATGACACAGGTTCAGACTGGTACAATTACCCCTCATCTTGGTCAAACAGTTAGTATTGGGCAATAGCACATGGCTTCACAACCATGGCTAGTACAATACCAACAACCGCAATTCCAACAAGTATACCAAGGTTCTGAGCAACAAATCTTCGCAAATAGTGGGCAGTCGTATATTCAAAACGGTCAAAATCAACCATTTTACAATGGTCATACCCACCAACCTTACCAAAGTTACCAGCATCAAATGCATTATGCCGGTATGAAAAGACCAACTGCTCAAGCAATCCCATCTTATCCTAGGTATGCTTCACCTAACATGAATCAACAGTTACCCTTCGCGGCAACTTTAGAGTTACCTGATTTAAATCGGTTAAAAAACGATCCAATCGCTTACGCCCCTTGGTCGCCAGCGATTCTGCATAAACTTCCATCAAATATTCCTAAATTTAATGGAAATCTGGGTGAAGATCTGTCGAATCATGTGATGACCTTTCATCTATGGTGTTCATCAAACACCCTAAATGATGATTCAATTAAGCTTCGCCTTTTTCAGAGGACGTTAATTGGTCCAGCAGCAAAATGGTATATCGAATTGCCTAGAGCTTCATTCGACAACATCAGTACCCTAGCCACAACCTTTTTAACCCATTTTCAATTACCGATAAGGTACGAAACGGGAACGGAACTCCTTACCAACTTCAAACAAACGACGGCCACTCACATATCTGATCATATACATGAGTGGCGACGTCATCGTAGAATGGTAAAAACATATGTTCCCGATCAGCTTTTAGCTGAATGGTTTATCAAGTCATTACTACCTTGTTGGCATTATGGTTCAAGTGTTGTCCTTGATGGCAACTCACTCAGTGGATGGTATAGGTGCTCAAAGGTTAGTACAGGTGATGGCAACTTAATCAGAAGACAGATCTCAGTACAGCATGGCAAGAAAGCTCATACACGCTGTTTCGTTAAGCCCAAGTCGCGTGTACACGCAAGTTCGATTCAGAAAAAGCGCGTGTATGTGGAAAGGTTCCTTTGGTTCATGGTGGTTAGACCTTGGAAGTTGTGCCTATGATTTCGGACCATTATGTCTCGACGGGCGTGTCGATCCCTAGTTTTAAAGTTGATGGTATTGTGTTACTATGGTTTTGGCTCTTGGTATTGAGAAAGGCCTAAGGCTATATAAGGAGAAGAAGATCATTAGGCAAATATTATCTTTCGACAAGGCATGAATATCTAAGAGAGAAAGAGATCTGATATGCAGGTTCTGAGTTGGTTGATCTGAGCTAAGGAGAGATCTCATCGGTTGATGGAGAACTAGATCTAAGGAGAGATCGGGATCAAATGGTTTGAAATGCACTATCATGATATGGTTGATTATGCGTATTTCTAGATCTGCATATTGTCGCAATGTTACGTTCTGAGTCTAACTAATATCTGGTACAGCTGCAAGTTGAGAAAGTTTATTTTTAGATCTGTACGCAGGTTGGCTTCGGTAAAAGGGCGTGTATACGCGGTTTCTGCTCATTAAAGTAGCGTATATCTTTTGAAGCTTGATTTTGGTTTACAGTGGGGTCTGACTGTTATTACAGAGTTCTGTAGTCTGCTCTGTGTTCTGGTAACTGGTGATTGACAGGGTTCAGTGGTTCAGTGATTCAAAGTTGGGTTGTTTTATGCTTCAATGATCTGTTGTGAAAATTGAATGAATTGTGGTCTTCAGATTGTAATGTTGTGCTTCAGGAATATCCAAGTCTGAAAATGTATGAAAAGTGATACCTGGAAGAAGGAAGATTGTAGGTCAGCACCTACGTACTAGTATCTTGGCTAGTACAAAAGCAAAGGGGGTTGGAGCTCCCTTCCAAGGAAGTTTGGAGAACGAGAGAAGGTTGAAGCCTTCTGCAGGTTGTAGCCTGCGTACTGGTATAAGGCTGCACCAGTACAAAAGATTGTAAACTGAAGTTTCATATTAAGAAAGATAGAGACAACTTGCAGCAGGTGGTTTTCACCCACATTGGGTTTCCACCTTATATCTTGGTGTTCATGTGTGTGGCTTTTTATCTGTTCTGTTATACTGCACATGTTTACTGTTAATATGATGAATAATGTCCTGATGCACTTAATTGAAGAATAAGCCAACTAAATTGTGAGTTTTCTGCTTATACGCTGTTTTACTTCGTCACAGTAGCGTGTACACGCTGGTTCACTTAACTGAAGTAGCGTATATGTTTTTGGGCATTTAAAAAGTTTGATTAATCTGATAATACTGATTCACCCCCCCTCTCAGTATTATTTCCAACAATTGGTATCAGAGCAGGTCCTTCAGAGAAGCTTGATCGCTTGAAGGAAGATCATTCATCATGAGCAACTACGAGAAAGAAGCATCAATCAGGCCACCGGTTTTTGATGGAACAAATTTCAATTATTGGAAGGTAAGAGTTACTGCATATCTTCAATCTCTTGGTACAGAAGTTTGGGACATTGTAGAAAAAGGCTATGCTTTTCCTTCAGCTACTCCTACAGATCCAGATGAGAAAAGGCATATGAAACAAATGCAAAAGCAGTCGCTACCCTATTAGGAAGTATATCTCAAACAGAATTCATGAAGGTCATGCACTTCAAATCAGCAAAAGAAATATGGGACAAAATGATCACTAGCTATGAAGGAGATGAACAGGTAAAGGAAGCTAAACTTCAAACACTCAGGATTCAATATGAGACTCTCAGGATGTATAATGATGAAAGTGTGGCTAATTATTTTCTCCGGGTAGATGAGATTGTTAATTGTATGAAAAATTTGGGTGAAGAAATAAGAGAAACTATAGTAGTTCAAAAGGTTCTAAGATCTTTATCTCCCAAGTTTGAATCTAAAGTATCTGCAATAGAAGAAAAAGAAAATCTCCGTGTTCTCACTATGTCTCAGCTACATGGAATTCTAACCGCTTATGAAATGAGAAAGGGAGGTCCATCTGACAGAAGGGAAGCTGCTTTTAAGGCATCAGGAAAAGAAGATTACTATGAAGCAAGCCATGTTCCAGAAGAAGAGGAAGAAGAATCAAATTTTGTCAGAAATCTTCAAAGGGGTTCTGGAAGGTTCAGAGGTAAGCTACCTTTCAAATGTTTTGCTTGTGGGAAAGTAGGTCATTATGCTGCAAAATGTCCTTATAAGGATAAAGGAAAAGAACCTGCTAGATGGAACAAGAAACAAAGTGCAAATAGGAAAAGCTACTACACCCATGAAGATAGTGATGGCTTATCAAACAGTGATGAAGATGAACAAGGTAATAAATATAAGCTGTTAATGGCATTTGAAGATGATGATTATGAGGATGCTATAGATGTGGATAATCTCTATAATGAAATCACTAGACTCAAGAGAAGCATAGAAGAAAGGAATGTGATTATTGATACTTTGCAATTTCAAATTGATGAAAAGGAAAAACATCTTGAAAAACTAGAAGGTGAAATTGTTGGTCTCAGAAAAGAAATTGAGAAAACAAAAACTATTAATCTTAAATTTGTCAAAGGATCTGAAACCTTGGATGAGATTATTAGTGTGCAGCGGTCTCCTCTAAACAAAACAGGTTTGGGCTATAATGGAGAAACCTCTCAAGCATCCACCTCAAAAAGTTATCTTGATGCAGCAAGAAGAAATGAGCGGAAGAACAATGAAGATAATCAGGTAAAGCAGGGACGAGTTACAAACAGAAACTATCAGGGACAATCCTCCTTAAGGATGAACAAAAGCTACAACCAACCACAGGTAAAATCTTCTCAGTTTGGCTCAAGAATAGATGAAAATAGAAATTACAATCAGTTGGCTGGTAGATTCAATAACCGCAGAAGCTTCTTCAATGGACAATGCTTTTCTTGCCACAACTTTGGTCACAGAGCAGCTCAATGTGTTGCATATAAAACAATCATGACTAGGGAAGCTCAAAAACAAAGAAGTATGACAGGGATTACAAAAAGGACCTATAACAACTTTTCGGTGCTTGAAAATGAAGTTGAATGTTCTATTTGCAATAATTTTGGTCATAAAGACTCTGAATGCAGGAGCAGGTTTCAGGAGAAAAAGGAACAAGCCACAAGCACCAAAACATGGAGAATAAAGGAACCTCAAACAGAAAGATGTGGGATAGCATTTTATGCAGAAGGACAGGAAAATCTATGGTACATTGACAGTGGATGTTCGAAACATATGACAGGTGATAAAGAAAAACTTGAATCTTATTCTACTTTAGAAAAGGGAAAGAAAGTCTCTTTTGGAAATGATACTCCTGCAACTATAAAAGGAAAAGGTATTGCTCCTTTAAAAGAAAAGGTCAAGGCTGGAAATGTTTTGTATGTTGATGGATTGAAACATAATCTTCTAAGTGTCAGCCAGATGTGTGATCAAAAAACAGAGGTTATTTTCAGATCGAATGGATGTCTTGTTCGTGATCTTGATACAGGTAAAACAGTTCTCAAAGGCAAAAGAACTCCAAATAATCTGTACATATTTGAAGAAGAACAACAACAATGCTATCTTAGCAAGGATGAAGAGCACTGGTTATGGCATCGAAGGTTGGGACATCTAAGCTTCTCACAAATAAGGAAAGCATGCAAATATCAGGCAGTTCGCGATCTTCCAGATATCAAAATTCCAGACAACACCATATGCAAATCTTGTCAGTTTGGAAAGCAGACCAGAACTAACTTTCCAGAGAAGGAAGGATCAGCTAGCTTGCCTCTTGAGCTAGTCCATACAGATGTATGTGGTCCATTTAGGAAAAGGTCACCTCGAGGAGAAGAATATCTGATATTATTCATTGATGATTTCTCAAGGTTTGTTTGGTTAGGGCTTATGAAGCACAAAGATGAAGCATTCGAAAAATTCAAATCCTTCAAAGCATTGGCCGAAAATGAATCAGGACACAAAATCAAGTGCCTCAGATCTGACAGAGGTGGGGAGTTCACATCAAATGAATTTTTTGATTTCTGCGATGAACATGGGATAAGAAGAGAATTCTCTACAGCTAGAACTCCTCAGCAAAATGGGGTTGTGGAAAGAATGAACAGAACTATCCAACAAATGGCTCGTGCTATGCTCGATGAATCAGGTACTCCTGCAACCTTCTGGGGAGAAGCCGCACATGCTGCTGTTATCATTCTTAACAAAACAAATGTCCGAGTAAACAGCACTCAAACACCTCATGAGCTTTGGAGTGGTAAAACTCCTTCCGTGAAGCATTTCAAAATCTTTGGGAGCAAATGTTATATTAAGAACACTGATGAGCAACTTGGCAAACTTGAACCTAGAGCAGATGAGGGCATTCTTCTTGGTTATTCTCCACATAGCAAAGCATACAAGTGCTACAATAAAAGACTTGGCAGAATTGTTGACAGTATTGATATAGTGGTTGATGAGAAGGGATATATTCCTAGGCAAGTTCATCATGAAGAAGATGAAGGTTACTCTCAAAGGCGAAATGATGAAGAAGAAGAACCTCAAGAAGAAGAAGAATCTCAAGAAGAACCAGAGGAGCAGACAAGAATAGAAGAGAAGACTCCATCCAGATATGTCCAAAAGAATCATCCAGAAACTCAGATTGTGGGGCAGAAAGAAGCAGGAGTACAAACAAGAAGGACACTTGCAGAAGCTTCAAGCTACTTGGCTCTACTCTCCTCCATTGAACCACAAAATGTGAAAGAAGCATGCAAAGATGAATGTTGGGTCAAAGCAATGGATGAAGAACTTGAGCAAATCGAAAGGAACAACACTTGGGAATTAGTTCCTAGACCAAAAGATAAGAATGTAATAGGAACAAAATGGGTCTTCAAGAATAAGTTAAATGAAAATGGAGAAGTAATTAGAAACAAGGCCAGACTTGTTTGTAAAGGGTATGCACAGCAAGAAGGAATAGATTTTGAAGAGACCTTTGCTCCTGTGGCAAGACTAGAGGCCATCCGAATGTTCCTTGCTCTCTCAAGCTTTCAAAACTTCAAGGTATTTCAAATGGACGTGAAATCAGCCTTCCTGAATGGAGACTTAGAAGAAGAAGTATATATTGAGCAGCCAGATGGGTTCATTCTTGGGAATGATCCAAACCTTGTATGCAGATTGAAAAAGGCTCTCTATGGGCTCAAACAAGCCCAAGGGCTTGGTACTATCGGTTGGACAAATATCTTCACCAACAAGGCTTTTCAAAAGGATCAGCAGATAGCAATCTCTATATAAAAGTTGAAAATAACAAATTGCTAATTCTTGTTGTTTATGTAGATGATATTATTTTTGGCAGCAATGAAGAAACTATGAGTCAAAACTTTGCCTTGGTTATGCAGAAAGAATTCGAAATGTCACTTCTTGGAGAATTGACATATTTTCTTGGATTGCAAATCCAACAAAATGAAGGAGGTATCTTCTTGTCTCAAACCAAATACCTCAAGCAGATCTTGAAGAAGTATGGCATGGAAGAGTCAAAACCAGTATGTACACCCATGGTTACAGGATGCAGCCTCAGTGCAAATGATGAATCAGCAGCAGTTCACCAACCCACTTATAGATCCATGATTGGGAGTTTGCTTTATTTGACAGGTACTCGACCAGATATTACACATGCAGTAGGGATGGTTGGAAGATTTCAAGCCAACCCAAAGGAAACCATCTTCAGGCAGTCAAAAGAATCTTCAAATATCTTCAAGGGACCCAAAACTATGGCTTATGGTATCCTAGAAATACAGATCTCACTCTTCATGCTTACACAGATGCAGATTGGGCTGGAAGTGTGGATGATAGGAAAAGCACAAGTGGAGGTGCTTTCTTCATGGGTTCCAGATTAGTATCTTGGTTCAGCAAGAAACAAAGTTCGATTGCCTTATCTACAGCTGAAGCAGAATATGTGGCTGCAGCATCTTGTTGCACACAACTTCTTTGGATGATGCAGACCTTGCAGGACTTTCAAATCACTTGCACTCCACCTGTCTCTATCTTATGTGATAATACAAGTGCAATCAGCATTTCAAAGAATCCAGTCATGCACTCAAAGACCAAGCACATACCAATCAAGTACCATTTTCTTCGGGAACAAGTGCTTGAGCAGAAGGTCAAATTGGAGTATGTTCCTTCTAAGGAGCAAGTTGCTGATATTCTCACAAAACCACTGCCCAGGGAAACTTTTGAATATCTCAGACAAAAGCTGGGAGTAGTTGATGCTTCATCCTGTTGTTGAAATTTGTTTGTTCTACAGAAAAGTTGGTATACGCAGGTTACGGAAGGGATATGAGCGTATACACGCGGATTTATGATGAGTAAGTCGCGTGTATGCTGGACGCTTGTTGCAGAAAGAATATCCGCGTACATACGCTGTTTTATACAGGATAAAACGCGTATATGAAGTTCTGAACAGCAAAGGAAAACTCTGAAGTTCTGAACAGCAATAGGAATGTCAGAAGTATTCAGGCACAGTTTCAGGGAGTGCAACAGGCACAGGTTCAGGGGGAGCAGCTCCAAAGTCTCATAAAGCATTGTTGGCATTCAGATGTTTGGTTGATTGGTTTAAGAAGGAGCTCAGAAAGAAATTCTAGTTGCTGATCTAACAAATGCTGCTGGTGTCTTTCCTAAGTCTTGGTCTAGATCTGTTGTCTCTATGTCATGTATCTCTCTTGTCTCTTTTATGGTGTCAAGGTCATGTAACGGCCTTTGTTGGTTTCCCCACTATGCCTGGGATGAATGATGAAATGTTCATGTATTATCATGGTTAGGTGGATGAGTCAATATTGATGTATCCCCACTTGGTTGGGTGGATGAGTCATTTTTTTTTGTATATCCTCACTTAGTTGAGAAATGGATGTATGTATGAGTCTTTGGTGATAGGAAGGTCTTTTATGATGTATAGAGTCATGTTCTTCTTGAAGAACATCTTTTGCAGATCTTGCCTACAGTCAAGGGGAGCATGAACAGCACTTGGTGAGCAGGATGGATAGATTGGTACTCTTTGGCATTCACAAAGGGGGAGCACACTTGGAGATTTCAGCATGTACTCAGGGGGAGTATGGACAGCAGTATGGACAGCAGAAGGATTACCAAGGAAGAGAATATCTTGGTCCTCCCTTTGCCCTTGATGTCAAAAGGGGAGAGTGACTTGGTGTGGTGGTTGCCATCAAGTCCAAAGGGGGAGATTGTTGGCATTATGGTTCAAGTGTTGTCCTTGATGGCAACTCACTCAGTGGATGGTACAGGTGCTCAAAGGTTAGTACAGGTGATGGCAACTTAATCAGAAGACAGATCTCAGTACAGCATGGCAAGAAAGCTCATACACGCTGTTTCGTTAAGCCCAAGTCGCGTGTACACGCAAGTTCGATTCAGAAAAAGCGCGTGTATGTGGAAAGGTTCCTTTGGTTCATGGTGGTTAGACCTTGGAAGTTGTGCCTATGATTTCGGACCATTATGTCTCGACGGGCGTGTCGATCCCTAGTTTTAAAGTTGATGGTATTGTGTTACTATGGTTTTGGCTCTTGGTATTGAGAAAGGCCTAAGGCTATATAAGGAGAAGAAGATCATTAGGCAAATATTATCTTTCGACAAGGCATGAATATCTAAGAGAGAAAGAGATCTGATATGCAGGTTCTGAGTTGGTTGATCTGAGCTAAGGAGAGATCTCATCGGTTGATGGAGAACTAGATCTAAGGAGAGATCGGGATCAAATGGTTTGAAATGCACTATCATGATATGGTTGATTATGTGTATTTCTAGATCTGCATATTGTCGCAATGTTACGTTCTGAGTCTAACTAATATCTGGTACAGCTGCAAGTTGAGAAAGTTTATTTTTAGATCTGTACGCAGGTTGGCTTCGGTAAAAGGGCGTGTATACGCGGTTTCTGCTCATTAAAGTAGCGTATATCTTTTGAAGCCTGATTTTGGTTTACAGTGGGGTCTGACTGTTATTACAGAGTTCTGTAGTCTGCTCTGTGTTCTGGTAACTGGTGATTGACAGGGTTCAGTGGTTCAGTGATTCAAAGTTGGGTTGTTTTATGCTTCAATGATCTGTTGTGAAAATTGAATGAATTGTGGTCTTCAGATTGTAATGTTGTGCTTCAGGAATATCCAAGTCTGAAAATGTATGAAAAGTGATACCTGGAAGAAGGAAGATTGTAGGTCAGCACCTACGTACTAGTATCTTGGCTAGTACAAAAGCAAAGGGGGTTGGAGCTCCCTTCCAAGGAAGTTTGGAGAACGAGAGAAGGTTGAAGCCTTCTGCAGGTTGTAGCCTGCGTACTGGTATAAGGCTGCACCAGTACAAAAGATTGTAAACTGAAGTTTCATATTAAGAAAGATAGAGACAACTTGCAGCAGGTGGTTTTCACCCACATTGGGTTTCCACCTTATATCTTGGTGTTCATGTGTGTGGCTTTTTATCTGTTCTGTTATACTGCACATGTTTACTGTTAATATGATGAATAATGTCCTGATGCACTTAATTGAAGAATAAGCCAACTAAATTGTGAGTTTTCTGCTTATACGCTGTTTTACTTCGTCACAGTAGCGTGTACACGCTGGTTCACTTAACTGAAGTAGCGTATATGTTTTTGGGCATTTAAAAAGTTTGATTAATCTGATAATACTGATTCACCCCCCCTCTCAGTATTATTTCCAACATACCTTCCATCACGGAAGATGTGGCAAAAGGGGGAGTTGTCACGGAAGAGCAAGTTATCACTCATGTGCAATATTTGGACTTGATTTACACTTAGTCCGGCACACTCTACGATAAAATACCTGACGCCCCTAGACCGGAATTCTCAGTTCCTCCTCCTCCTAAATCAAATAATGACTCTCATGCTGGCGATGGCGTGATTGGTGCAACAGACACGAAATCGACAAAGGCTACATCCAAAAAGGCCCGTAAGATTTCAGGTCAAAATGAAAAAGATGAACTTCTTGCCTCGGAAGTAAATGTCGTATCGACAGATAAAGGCAAAGAAACCAAGCAACCAGGGGGCAAGAAGAAAGGCAAAGGGAAGAAGAAGAAAAAAGAAGAAACATCTCCTGAAAAATCTTCTGCAAACCCTCCTGGAAATAGGAAACAAAAATTTCCATGCATGATATGTGATGAGGATCATCGGACACTAGATTGTCCACACAGAGTTGAGCTTAAAAAATTCTTCAAGAATTCAAAAACCTCCGCAGTGTTAACTGATCCGTTTCCAAATCCAGGAACAAATCTGGTTGACAGTGGAAATGCTTCCCTATCTCAAGTGCTAATGTTGTCGGTTTCAAAATAGCAAAATGATGCTTTGATATCGACAAGGAACAAAGATTATTGGAATCCACAGCTGTCGAACAACAAGGATAAAGATCAACCTAGTAGTTCGACAACAACTTCGACAGAAGTTGCGCAACCCATCATTCCTGAATTGACAATAAAACCGCCAAAGGGAGTAGTACACAAATCGACATTTAATCCTCGTGCTAGAGCAGCATAGCATTATAATATAGTGGAAGATTTGGCCCAATCTCCATCCGCTATGTCGACTCTTGAAGTACTACAAAATTGCCCATCCCAAAAGCAGGCTTTATTATCATCCATTGGTGTGATAGACCCAAAGGATTCCAATCTTGTATCCTTCGATCATAAAGGATACGATCCTCAATTACCAGCTCAACTAGCTTTCCTTGTTCAAGTGAAAGCCCTCAACAAAACTGTTCATCGAACAATTATTGATGAGGGGGCATCTACATGTATTATGTCGATGAGTTGCTGGAAAACTTTAGGATCTCCAACCTTGTCGCAATCTTCGACGACATTAAAAGCATTTTATGGACGAACATATACCCCATATGGTATTCTAAGTAACTTGAAGGTAGAACTAGGAGAAAAAACAGTAGAAATAGATGTTGAGGTAATCGACGGAAATCTCGATTGCAACATCCTACTGGGAAGACCATGGATATATGCCATGGCTGCTGTTGTGTCGAACTATTTTAGGAAGATTGCATTTCCCTTTCAAGGAGGGATTACAATCGTCGATCAACAAAACTTCCTCCCCAATGGTTCTCAAGTTACAGGAAGCATTCCTATGATCCATGGAAGCTCCCATTCGCTTCAAAATATTGGAGTAGGCCTACTAAAATACCCTATATTAATGGGAACTTTTTCCCTCCTGCCTCCAATAAATTTGGCGGAAGTAGTGTCGGTAGGGACCTGCAACATGATATCTTGTAAAAAGATCTCAGAAAATGATATCGACATGGATCATGCAATGGTTTTGCCTCCAAGCCCAACAGAAATATTGTAGCAATCAATGTTCCTGGCCTGGGAGGCAAACCCAAATCAAAACTCATCAAGTGTTTGGATAGATAGGTCTAAGGAATATGGCACCCCTTCAGATCCTTGGTCGAGAGTGCATGACATCGACGAAGGAATTGTTCAACCAATGATAATTGAAGGGGCACCATGGGATGATTACCACCATCGTTCTGTTCTTCCGGATTGTGGAGAAGATACTCCTGATGACCTTTATCATCCTTCAGTTTTTGATTTTCTATCAAATACTGTAAACACGGTGGATTCTGAGTGAAACTTGTCCAACATTGAAGAGACTATCGCCATAAATATCTCGACCAAAACAGATGTTGTAGAGAATATTTATGTTGGCAAATGATGTTCTCCTTCAGAACTGGAAATATATAACGCTCTTTTTCGAGAATTCAGAGATGTCTTTGCTTGGTCATATAGTGAAATGCCAGGCATTGACTCGAGTATCGTTGAACACGAAATTAAGATGTATCTGGATGTCAAACCAGTACGACAATGGCTACGGCAGGTGCACCCCAAGAAAGCCACTGCCATTAAGGTAGAAGTTGAGAAACTTCTCCATGCTGGTTGCATTTACCCAGTTCCTCTAACCGATTGGGTATCGAATATTGTCCCTGTTATGAAAAAACAAGGAACAATTAGAGTGTGCGTCGATTATAGGGATGTAAATCAAGCTTGTCCAAAAGACAACTACCCTACACCCTTCATCGACCAGATAATTGATGAATGCACCGGATGCAAAATCTTTTCATTTATGGATGGATTCTCCGGTTATAATAAAATAAATATCCGCCCACAGGACCAGTCAAAGACTACATTTATTTGTCCGTGGGGCACATTCGCATATCGAAAATTACCCTTTAGTTTAAAGAACGTCGGGGCAATATTTCAGAGGGCAATGAATTATGCCTTCCATGACATCAAAAACATCGTTCAACCATACCTCGATGACCTTCCAGCTCATTCACGAAAGCGGACTGATCATCCGCAGCATTTAAGAGCGATATTTCTACGTTGCTGACACTACAAGGTACGACTCAATCCAAACAAATGTGTATTTTACGTCAGTTCTGGTCGTTTACTTGGCTTTGTAGTCTCAAAGGACAAGATTCATCTTGACCCATGTAAGGTTCAGGCAATCATAAATTTGCCTCCACCAAATTTGCTTCAGATTTAGAAACTCCAAAGGAAAGAAAACTTTATGAGGAGGTTCATTCCAAATTACGCCGAACTTGCTAAAGGTTATATGCATCTTTTGAAAAAGGAAGTACCCTTTGTCTGGGACCAGGTTGCGCAAGCTTCCTTTGATGCTTTAAAAGAATCCCTAATGAAAGAATCATTAATGTACGCCCCTGATTATCAAAAAGATTTTAACCTGTATCTGGCTGCAGCGGATACGACCATCGCAATGGTTTTAGTTCAAGAAGACGATGGAATTGAACATCCTATATATTTAAGTAATAACTTAAATGATACAGAAAACAAATATTCTTATATTGAAAAGCTAGTGTTCGCAGCTGTTCAAGCGATACAGAGATTTTGACACTATGTCCTCTTTCGAAAAACTACCATTCTATCAGATTGCAACCCCATGACTTATATATTGTTGCGACAGTTGCTGGGGGGGAATATTCAAAATGGATAGCAATCCTACAAGAGTTTGATCTGGAATTTGTAAGATCCAAGTCAAAGAAAGCTCTAGTTTTCGCAGAATTATTATGCGATCTCGCATCGTTGTCCAACGATGAAACATCCGAAGAAACGATCGTGGACGAAAGTTTGTTTCTGATATCTTCAAGCAATCAGTGGTATGGGGATATAATCATTTATCTCCAAACACAAAAATATAGGCCTAATACCTCTCGCTCTGAACAAAAACGTATTTGATACCAAGCAAAAGACTACATGATCGTCGGTGATACACTTTACCGTCGAGGTATCGATACAATTATGAGAAAGTGCCTCACACATGAGGAGGCCGAAAAAGTGCTAAATGATTGCCATTCAGGTGCGTGTGGGGGGGCATCAATCCGGTTATGCTACGACACAAAAAATCTTACGAGCAGGATACTTTTGGCCAACAATGTTTAAAGATTGCATAAACGCAGTCAGAAGTTGCCATGCTTGTCAAATTTTCGATAGCAAAATCAGAAGACCACCCACACCTCTACAGCCAATAATTGCTGTCGGGCCATTCGCCAAATGGGGCATCGTTTTCATGACATGTAACCCCACCTCGACTGGGGGGCATGGGTATATCATAGTCACAGTTGACTATTTTACCAAATGGGCTGAGGTGATGCCTACATTAGATAATACTGGTGAAACAACTGCCCTCTTCTTTTTCAATCATGTAGTCACCAGATTCGACGTCCCACAAGCTATAGTCATAGATCATGGATCGCATTTTCGTAATCACATGATGGTCGAATTAGCTGCCAAACTAGGGTTGTCTCACGACAACTCTACTCCATATTACCTGCAAGCCAACGGACAAGTTGAAGCAATCAACAAGGTCCTGAAGCGCATGCTGCAAAGGATGATTGGAGTTCAAAAAAGAAGGTGGCACCTAATCCTATACTCAGCCTTGTGGGCTTACCAAACATCGGTAAGGAATGCAACTGGGTTTATACATTTTCAACTGGTATATGGCCTGGAAGAAGTCTTACCAATCCAGTGTGAAATCTCGTCCCTCAAACTCGCAATTGATCTCCTCCCCGGAACTTCAGAATAAGAAGCTCGTTTCTTGGAACTAATCCAATTGGATGAAACCCGTCGTGATGATGCTTTGGCTAACGAAGCCCATAAGAAATGATTCAAAGCGCAGTTCGACAAAAATGTCAAACCCCGTGTCTTCTCAGAAGGTGACTTGGTCTTGCTTTATGACCAAGAATCCGATAAATTGGGAGCAGGTAAATTTAAGTCCTTATGGATGGTGTTGGATACCTATACCAATAGGTTTCATATTTCATGATTGGCAAGAGAAAAGCCAAATATGCTCTGCTCTGGTATCCCAAAGATCCCATATTTCCTAGAAAGCAAGAGCTGGGTAAAGTGTTTCAAGTATTGAGGACCTTATTTCAAATTTTGTGGATGATTCAACAGTCTAAACTGGATCATGCCATGTTTCAATTTTGAGTTGTAGAATAGAGAAAGAGGTCTGTCCAAACAGCTTAATCTTGGCAGACAAGTAGTTCAGGTAGAGAAGCAAAGGTTCCCAAAAGTTTAATCTGCGACCTTGGAAGACATAAGGGTAGAAGTAGATAGAGAGAAAAGGAAAAAGCCAAAGAAAAGAAAAGGCAATTGAGGGTTGCAAGTCCAAGTGCCCCTCCAAGAAGAAACAAAAAATGCTAGGCAAAATAGTTGGGTAGGCAGTTGTGGTTGCAGAAAGAATATGATCACCATTACACAGGTATCAATAGGTCTCTTGCCAAGGCAATAAATCTATCAGCAAACAAAGTGGTGAATTCCATGAACTCACAGAAAAGAGGATCACTAACTTCTTTCTTTCCCTCTCTAGTCCATCACTAACACCCCCTTTCTAATTCCCCTCCTTCATTCATATTAACTCCTAATTCTACTATATAACCTCCCCTATCTTACCCCCACCCCTAATAATACTAACACTAAGGTGTATAAAACCCCAAATCTTATGTATATTCCCTCCCCTAGGCATAATAGCCGTGTATTTTTCAAAAGGGACCAAAATGGCATCTGGCCACTTTGGTGAACCTATTCCACCCTATTCCCCCTTTGCTGCAAGTTAATTTACCCTCAAATCACCTCTGCATTGATAAAACCCCCTCTCCAAACCCCTTTTGCCTATAAAAACCTTTGCAAAGGTTAATACCCGCCTCTGGCACATTCCCCAATCCTACCACATTATTGGTTAAGCGAAAACATTTGAAAAACCCATAAAAACCCACAAACTTTAATCTTTTCCGCCCGCAGTATGAAGCGCGCATCTTTCTCCTCCGCCAGCCGTCGGATCAAGCCCATCAGATCCGACGGTCCACATTAATATCGGAGCGCATCCGTTGGCGGCACTTTAACCTCCGAGAAAGTGACGTTGCGCCTTGTCACGCCTCCTCCACGCGTCAATCGATCAACCATCTCGGAGCCGAGTCTGACAGCTTCTGCGCCGTACCTAAACCGCCCCGAGAAACCGCGGCGGTTAAGGCCTTAACCGTGACCGCTGCGGTTTGACTGCCACCTACCCGTCGCTGACTCGCCGCCACGTCCTTATCTGCTCGTACCTGCCTTTGTTATTGGTCCACCTCACTGCTGACTGGGTTGCCACCTCACCGCCCCTTTGACCAGTCACCCACTGCCACGTCGCCCGATGACGTCAGCAGAAAAAAGCGCCAAATTGGTAAAATAACCCATATTTACCAATTTTCCCGTGTTTTTTACCACTTTCACTGTTATTACTGTTGGACGCTCTGCATGACCGTTTGCACTCTAATTTTCGCCAACCAGTCTATTAGCCCGGGCGACCTCCTCAAGCAGCAACTGTGCACCTTTGCTTCAACCTCTGCTCATCGAATTACAGGTGCCCCTCTCCTACAGAAAGCAAATTGGAACAGCTGCTAAATCTTCAGCAGCACAGCAGCAAACTACTGAGAAGACACCCCAGGCAGCAAGCAAAGACAAAGGAAAACAGGTGGAACAGCCACCTATATTGACAGAAGAACAAGTTGACACCTTGCTACAGCAGCAAGAAGAAATGGAACAGCAAGAACTGGGGCAGCAACAAGAAGAAGCACAGTCCAGTGAACAGCAGCCCTTGCAGCAGGAAAAGGGGACAGATCTACCTAGTTACACTGAGTAGCAGCCCCAAACAGAGGTGCCTCCCAGGACAGACACCAATGTAGACACCTCAGTCCTCCAAACACCACAGAAGGAGGACTTGACCAGGAAAAGGGAGAGAGAGACCCCCCACACCTCATCCTTCATCAGAGGAGAGAAGAGACAAAGGCTGAATGACTCCCAAGAGGAGGACATAGCAGTAAGGCAAGCCATGGGCATGGGCCCACCCAGTGGAGAACTTTCGGCCAGCTCATCTCAGCGTGGACATGACATGACTATGGGAGGAGAGGTCAGCTCCTCCGGTCAACATAGAGAAGGGCAGTCAAGTATAAAGCAGCAATTCATTGACATCAAAAGGAGGAGTGATCCCATAAAAGTGCAGCTGTATAATCACTTGTTAAACCTAGCTCCTAGCAACCAGCAGAGACTCATGTCTGCTTTCGATGTGAGCGAAGGCAAAATGATAATGAGCCACTTCATGCCCACAACTTTGCATCCTCAGTCCACCTCGGACTATCTAAGAACCAACATGGAGGTTCTTGCCAAAGACATACACCCTATGGACAAGATTGAATTACATAAACAAACTGGTGAAATGGTGTATGCCTCCCTGGCAGATGAGACATTGGAGAACTACAAACTAAAGAGCAGCCTGGATAACACAGCTTCTCAGCTGGAATTAGAAAGAGCATCATCACAAGCCAAGGACAATAGAATCAAGTCCTTGGAAGAGGTAATTATAGATATAGGGCATGATCCTAAAGATGTCAAAGGCATCCAAGAACTCCTGAAGATAAGGGATGCAGACATGGCGGCCCTAAGAAAGAAAATCAAACTCCCGGCCACCATCCATCCACAAACAGATGAAGTTGCCCAACAAAGGCAAGAAAAGGATACTACAGACCTGCTGGTATCCGTATACAAAGAGCTGGTTAGGACTCAAGACCAGCTAGGACAAACTGAAGCTGCAAAGGCAGCACTACAAGAAGCACTGAAGCAAAGAGAAGAGGGCCAACCCTCCCAGCCTCCTCCTGTGATAATAAATCTTGAGGAAGTCCCTCCAAAGACTACTCCTCCTCCTCAGCAAACAGAAGCTACAGCACCAACTACAGCGCCATCCACAGCAACAACAACTACAACATCGGAACAGGCTACTAGTTTAGACATGCAAAAGCTGCAAGCTGAGATCCAAGCCATGGAATCTCAAATGAAAGAGCTGGATGAACTTAAGAAAACCTTGGCTAAGGTAAATGAAAAGTTTGACAAGAGCAAACAGAATGAGGCAGCCAATGAGAGAGAGGTAAGATCTCTTAGGAGGAGAATTGCTGAACTAGAGAAAGAGCTTGCACTAGAAAAAGTGACAGCTCAAATGAAAGCAGTGTTATGGAGCAACATTGGGCGGTCCATTGCCAACCAGTGGCAATATATTGAGACCATGGATGAGAAAATGGTGCTCATCACTAAAGCAAATAGAGAAATACAGAGAGCCAGGGCAAGCCTTGGACACATGCTAGAAGCTGCTACTAGGATGATCAATATTCTGAACTATAAGACTAGCTCTCAATTAGCTGTCATGGGAATCACCAACAGGACAGAAACAATTGCTGTAGCCAAAAGAGTCATAACATTGAGGAACTTGGTTGGAACACTGGAGAGGAGGACACAGGATATGCAGACTGAAATCAACAGATTCCTGGAAAAATTCGTGGCACTACAGAACAGAGGCCTCCCCAGCATTTTAAGCAGTGTAGGAAGACTGCTCACCCTAGACAATTACAATAAGAGAATTGATGCCCATGCAGGAGCAGAGATTACAAAACCGCCCAGCACTTCAGCAGACGCAGGGCCAGCCACCGGGCAGACTATGTATGACAGGGTGGAGAACCTATTTTTCCTCATGAATGAAGTTGAGCATCTGTTTGATACACCACCTAACTTCTTCAAATTCACAGAAGCAGATGAAACTCTAGGGGCAATCTTAGCACACCAACTGCCCACACAGGATGTCTGCAGAAATTTGACACAGACAATTTTATCAGGCCAGAATCAGTAGCGCTAATTCTCCAGGCAAATGAGCATACATGCGCAGGCACAATTTTGAAGAAAGATATCTACAAGGAAGAGGCTGAGGCTGAGCCAACTCAGCAGGACCATTGACTCACCACAAGCAGCAGTCACAATCACAGGTGACAAGTCCAGGATACAGCGTACAAGCCTTAAAGACAGGTCTTCCAGCATTTATTCAGAATATCTCGACCGACTTAGCTGTTTCCAAAGGCTAAAATATCTTCTGACAGAGCATTAAAATGCCTGTACTCTGTAATCAATGCTGTATTAAATTTTGGTCATAATATCTTAAGTGGTTGGTAAGAATGTAAAATCTGAGATAACTCAGAACTCAGATATTTTGTAAATCACCGCAAGTATATATTCACCCTTCACAGCAGTTGAAAGGGGTTGTTGTAATTTTCCTTTGAAGAGCTCTCGCTCGTTGTAAAATTCCCAGAGAGAAATAATAGAAAAGGAGAATGGAATTTCCAAAGCATGGTGTATTTGGTGCGTTGTGATGAAGGGTGAATGTTGCAGGATTCCAGTTGTTTCATAAAACAATAAGTCTTCTCATATCTCTGTATTACATGTTTTCAAGTCTTTGTTCTCTTTTATCGTTTCAGATATTTTACACTTAATAGCAAAGTAGAAGAATAGTTCAGGGCTTAATCCATGATTACCCTGAACTCAAACTGAGCTATTATCTATGTTTTCCTCAGATATAGTAACAGAAGTGTAATTCTTAGTTGCTGCACTTTGAATCTATATCTTTCACTGTGATAGACATTCCCAGGGATTCAAAGTTTGCCCCTGTGACATCTGTCTTTTCTCGTAACCAGTTTGGTGGAAACAGTTAACAACGAGTGAAAATTCTTGAATGCTTTCATTTGTTTGCCTTACCTGTTTCCTGTTTTTAATCAAAATTTGTTCTATGAAACATCCAAATGGCCCTGTAAGTTTCACCAGTTCATCTCAAAGTTTCTAGACACCTACAGCTACAGACTCCATTGCCCAATGATATTTGACTCTCTGAAAATCACATCACAAGAGATCTGAAGGATATTCTTCAACCAAAACATAAACAAAACCAGTGCATAATAGCTAGCCTAAAACCCTATCATAAACAGTTACAAATCATAAAGAGAGAGCCCTCTCTGATCACAGTTTGGCTAGAAACAGTGATCCAAAGATTGGTTAGTGGTTACCCCGACCGTATTCCCTTGGGAGTCATAGGGAACAACCTGGGTGTTAACATAATTGGCGACTCCGCTGGGGAGTTAAGATTTTTTCAATTACTATCTATTTTCAAAAGCTACCATCAAGCCTGAAACTAGCCAAGAGGCCTTAGGACTGTTTCTGTAAACACAGGGACAGCTTTAGGGAAGAGCTAACTAGGGAATCTTCATCCTAGCTTTGAAAAATATATAGTCATTCCAGAATTCTTACCTAGTCCTTGTACATACAAAACCTCCTGTATAAAGTTCTAAAAGGCTACTTAGAAGCTGGCTCCCAAAAGAAACCCAAGGCACACTAGGGCAAACCCTGACCCTGATCAACCCATCATTGTTGATAATCCAAATATCATTCCAAAAAACATAAGGAGACAGCAAAAGCAGGAAAAGCGTGCTGATTCAGATATAAGTTTAGACCAACCTATCCTCATTCCAACTCCTTGTAAAGTCCTTTTCCGTTCCACACCTAATTCCCCTAGTTCATCATCAACACCTCAAAGCCCTCTTCTCCCATCTTCACCATCTGCACTTACTCTTTCAATCAGTTTCCCGCTTCTTACCCCTGTTATACCTGTGATCCCAGCTGTCCCGTTTGTTCCTATTAACCCTATAAATCCCATAAACATGGCTAACAGATATGCACCTCTGCAGATACCAGCCAATGCTCCAGCTCTACCCCAAGACTACCAAACTAGACTCTCGTTTTTTGACTCCCATGGCCCTTTGACAGCCATCCAGCATGCTAAAAAGATGCAAGACCACTTTGAGACCTATGAAATAGATGATGACAGTGTCAGGATGAGAATTTTTGTCCAAAGCTTAACCGGGGATGTCAGAACTTGGTTTAGATCCTTAAATGCAAATTCCATTGCAACCCCTGAAGTTCTATACCAGGAATTTACCAACAGATGGGAGAAAAAGAGAGATCCGCACCATATACTTGGTGAATATAACACTATTAAAAGAGGTCCCCAAGAAACGGTTTTGGAGTATTGTGCTAGGTTTAACAACATATACAATGCTATCCTCCAGAACTTAAGGCCCCCTCCTGATTTGGCCCTTTATAACTTCCCTGATGGTTTTGATTCTGATATGGCCTATCAGTTGAGAGAAAGAGACCCTCCAACCCTTGCAGAAGCTCAAAGGGTTGCAGTCACTGTAGAGGCCAACCTAATTGCCAAAAGAAACAGGGCAAAGCTGGAAAAGAAGACTGGTTTCAAAGAAGAACCCTCGGGTTTTGATCAAAAGTTAGATGCAATTCTAAATAGCATGAAGAGATTGGGAGAGAGAGTGGAATCAGTAGAAAGAAAGTCATCATGGGAGGCACCACAAAACAACCCTCCTAGAAACCCAAATTTTAGGAGAGTCCAGAACCCCAATATAGGAAAGACAGGTGTTGACCAAGATATCAGACCCCCTTTTCAAGAAAATTATGCAGAAACTTCCTCAGCTAATCAGCTCAATGAAGATCCTGAGATCAACTTAATAGGTCTGGATGGTAAAAGCCAGGTTTTCTTAACACAAGAAGACCATGAGGAGGATGAAAGCAAAACATTCCAAACACAATCAGGAGAATCTTTTGACTTTAAACAAGGGTATGATACTGCTGTCTATGAAGTCCATAAACAATACAAACTAAGAAGTCGGACTGTAAATGCAAATCAGCCTGAGAAGGTAAAGGAGAAACAACAATCTAAAGAAACCTTAGTCACTGAACCTAATGACAAAACAAACTTACCTACAAAAGAAGTAGTGGTTGAGGAAGTCACTGAATTACTGTCCACACCACAACAGCCCACGGCAACCTCATCCTCCCACCCAAATCTGAACATTACCCCTCAAGACATGGGCATGAGGGGCAGGTTCCAAAATCAAGATGAAATCCAACAAGAAGATTTAATGAACAGAGAAAGGACTGCTATCCGTGACTCTAAAATTCAGGTGGACAAACCCTTTGACCTAGGAGCAGAGATTGGCAAGTTAAAGATAGCAATTCCCCTTTCAGAGCTAGCCAAGCATGACATATATAAGCAACAGATCAAAAAATCCCTTCAGCTCACCAACAGCAAAGATGATGTAAATGTGCTAGATGACACTCCAGAATTACTGTTTGGCCCAGAGGTAGATGGAAAAACAGTAGTCACAGGGGTTTTACCTTTTTATGTCAGCTTGCATGTTCATGATAAAATACTGCATAATGCAATGTTTGACTCAGGTGCCTCTCACAACCTTATGCCAAAAGCTGTCATGGAAAGATTAAACTTGGATATAACAAGACCATACAAAGACCTGCTTTCTTTTGATTCTAGTCAAGTCAAATGTTTGGGCCTAATAAAAGATTTATGTGTCTCCCTGGTTCAATTTCCCAACAAAACCATACTAATGGATGTTGTAGTTGCTGATATCCCACCCAAATATGGGATGCTCTTATCAAGATCATGGGGAGCCAAACTCCAAGGCTCCCTGCAATTAGATATGTCATATGCAACCATTTCTGTATTTGGGCAACCAAAAAGACTTTATAGGGAAACACTCATGAAGTATATGGTCAGCAGTGAAGAAAAGCCTCAAAATTTTCCAATATATGCTGTCCATTCGGACATAGACTCCTTCATCCTCTTCAATGACAGCGCAAGCTTCTCAAACAATGACATTAAGACCGAAACACTCATACAAGAACAAAACATTGATCAAACAAGTAGCACCTGCCGAATTTCAATCAGCCCAACGATACCCATTAACCCTCCTCTAGTTGTCAAAGATTGTCAAACAAATGATGAAATTATCCTAGAAGACAAATGGGAAAAGAAACCTCAACTCATGCTCACATTGCCATCCCATGACAAGAATGTTAAATCCCCTATTCAGCAAGATAGTCTGTGGGTCCTAGAGTTTGATGGCTCAGTTAACAAGTTAGGGGCAGGAGCTGGAGTATGGATACATAACAAAGAGAAAGGCTATGCAGAAGGCAGGGCTTACAGATCGAAGTTTAGATGCACTAACAACATAGCAGAATATGAAGCGCTGCTATTGGGTCTAAAGCTAGCAAAATCACTACAAGCTCCTAAACTCTCCATCATGGGAGACTCTGATCTAATAATTCAACAAGTGAAAGGAAATTTTGTTACCAATGACAAAAGATTGAGGTCCTATAGGTCTGCTGTAATTGAAATACTAGAGACTTTCTCCGAGTTTGTTATCACAAAGATTCCAAGGGGCCACAATCTCCATGCACACAGCTTGGCAACATTTGCCAGCACCTTCAAATTCCCACTACAACCCAACAATTGTTTCACGGCAGAGGTCAAATATAGGCCTTCTATTCCAAACAATGTCAAAGAGTGGCAAGTATTTGAGAATGACATGCAAATAAACAACTTTTTAACCTTGCAACAAGAGTTTACAGGATTAAATATTGACCTTGAGACAGCAAGTCAATCACAAATATTTGATGGAGCAAGTCAATCACAATTACAGTTTCAACAGTCTGCCCACCCAATGTCACCTAGAACAGCCAAACAATTACTCAGTCCAACCATTTTCAACAAAGAAAACATTCAGCAAATTCACCAAATTGACTGTGAAGAGCTGAGCAACGCTGAAGATGAAATCATACAACTCAAAGACAATCTTCTTCCAGCAGGCCTTACCCCACTAGAGGACATTTTTGACTCAAATGATGTCCCCAGGAAACCAAAGATGCAGCCATTAGATGCAACAATTGAAGAATGTAACATTGGTACCACTGACAAGCCTAAAATAATAAAGCTATCTGCTGCTTTGCCCCCTGACCAAAAACCCAAATATATTGATCTCTTTAAAGAGTTCCAAGATGTCTTTGCCTGGGGTTATGAGGACTTGAAGTCTTATGATACCTCTGTTATCCAGCACACCATTCCCCTCAAGCCTAATCAAAAACCATTCAAACAGAAATTGAGAAGAATCAATCCTGTGCTCCTTCCTTCCATTGAAAAGGAATTACAAAAAATGTTCAAAGCTGGTATCATAGCACCAATCAGGTTTTCTGAGTGGATTTCAAATTTGGTCCCTACAAGAAAGAAAACTGGTGAGATTAGACTTTGTGTAGACTTAAGGAATTTGAACCAAGTGTCACTCAAAGACAACTACCCCTTACCCAAAATGGACCACATTCTTCAAAGGGTAGTAGGAGCCTCAAGAATATCATTGTTGGATGGTTTCTCAGGTTTCAATCAAATCCTGGTACACCCTGATGATCAAGACAAGACTGCATTTACTACCCCATGGGGCACTTTCAAGTATGTGAAAATGCCCTTTGGATTGAAAAATGCAGGGGCAACGTTTCAAAGAGCAATGGACATTGCTTTTGCAAAGGAAATTCATGATTTCTTGGTCATTTACTTAGATGATCTTACACCCTTTTCAAAATCTGACCAAGAACACTTGAAACATTTAAGACAAATCTTCATAACATGCAGAAAATATGGCATTTCCTTAAACCCCAAGAAGTCATTATTTGGTTTGGAAGAAGGGAAACTTTTAGGACATATTATTTCAAAAAATGGCATAAGAATTGATCCAGATAGGATACAAGCTATCCTACAAATGCCTCACCCAAGGAATGTCAAGGAGCTGCAAGGATTCTTAGGAAAAATCAACTTTTTGAGAAGGTTTATCCCAAATTTAGCAGAGTTAATCAGATTACTAAACAATATGCTAAAGAAAGATTCAAAGGTCAAATGGACTGTTGAAGCAAAACAAGCTTTCGAAAGTATAAAATTGGCCTTGACTCAAACCCCAGTGTTAACTAATCCTCAGTTTGACAGAGACTTCATCATTTTCTCCTTTGCCTCCCAACATACTATTGCTGCTGTTTTATTACAGAAAGATGACCAAGGGAATGAAAAGCCCATTGCTTTTTTCAGCAGAGCTCTTAGAGATGCTCCTCTAAAGTACCAAATAATGGAAAAACAAGCCTATGCCTTAATCAAAGCTATCAAAGACTTTAGGATTTACATCCTTTACTCCCATGTTGTGGCTTATGTACCAAGTCCTATTGTCAAAGACATTCTCACACAAGAAAACTTAGAGGGTAGAAGAGGAAAATGGATTGCAAACATACTTGAATTTGACATTGAAATAAAGCCTACAAAGCTGATAAAAGGGCAAGGTTTGGCCAAGTTAATGACAGAAGCAAATTTCCAAGCCTTAGATATCAACCAACTGGACAGTGAAACAGAGCTGGTGACTCCAAAGATCAATGTAGCCTTTGAACAATCTCCATGGTACTCTGATATCTGTTATGTGTTACAAAACCTGTGTGCTCCCCCAGGACTGTCCAGAACTAAGTCTAGGTTCCTAAAAATGAAAACATCTAAATTTTGTGTGATAGATGAGAATCTACTCTGGAAAAACCATGAAGGTATTTTGCTGCACTGTCTTCTTGGGAGTGAAACTGACAATATCATGCAAGAATTCCATGCTGGAGACTGTGGTGGACATTTGTACTGGAAGTCCACTGTAGACAAGATATTAAGGGCTGGTTATTACTGGCCCACTATGTTCTCTGATGTGAAGAAATTCACAACATCATGCCACAAGTGCCAACTGTTTGAAGGCAAAAGACAGTTGCTGCCACTTCCTTTGAGGCCCATTGCAACAGAGAGACCTTTTCAACAATGGGGCTTGGATTTCATTGGAGAAATTCATCCCTCATCTTCAGGACAACACAGATGGATCTTGACAGCAACAGACTACTTCACCAAGTGGATTGAAGCTGCCCCATGCAGACAAGCAAATGATTCAGTAATCATTCAATTTTTGGAAAACAATATACTGGCTAGATTTGGCTGCCCAGACAAGATAATAACAGACAATGCTGCTGCCTTCAGATCCAAGAAAATGGTGAACTTCTGCCATAAATTTCACATTACCCTGGGCCATTCTACAGCTTACTATCCTCAAGGAAATGGTCTTGCTGAATCATCAAACAAAAGCCTGATAAACATCATAAAGAAAGTGCTGGAAGAGAACAAAAAGAACTGGCATAAGAAACTAGTAAATGCTTTATGGGCAGACAGATTAACCACTAAAAGATCAATTGGGACCAGCCCATATGAGTTAGTCTATGGATTAGAGGCCAGATTTCCTTCATCACTAGGAGTGCCGGTTATGAAACTTCTGCAAGAAAGTCAAGCAGAGCCAAATAATATGCAAAGAAGGATTAACCAGATAATCTGTTTACAGCAGACCAGAGAACAAGTTTTCAGCAGAGTGCAGATACTACAAGAGAAACTAAAAAAGGCCTTTGACAGAAGAACTAAAGCAGAAGATTTCAATGTAGGGGACAAAGTTTTAAAGTGGGATGCAAGAAGAGAAGAGAAAGGAAAACATGGGAAGTTTGATTCTTTATGGAAAGGACCATTTTCTGTCCAAGCAGTACAAGGTAATAACACCTACTTCCTAAAAAGTTTGACTGTAACTGAACTGGATGAAGGTCCTGTCAATGGCAGGATGCTGAAGCACTATTTTGACTGTTCAATATGATAGAAATTCAGAGGTTCATTGTATATATGCAGCCTTACATATTATCTTCTATTTTAGAATGTAAAAAGAGGTTTTCCCAAATGCTGCACCTAGCAGCAACAGGCAGATAGAATCAGAGGTTCTCCAAGAAAAGGCACACAATTTTGACAGATTATATGCAGCAAATTTCAAAGATTAAGATGGGCAGTCAAGGAATAAGGCAATCTGACCTGCTGTTCTTGGTCTTTCAAAAGAAAAACCATCCCCATGTGGAGCCACTGTTGGATACCTATACCAATAGGTTTCATATTTCATGATTGGCAAGAGAAAAGCCAAATATGCTCTGCTCTGGTATCCCAAAGATCCCATATTTCCTAGAAAGCAAGAGCTGGGTAAAGTGTTTCAAGTATTGAGGACCTTATTTCAAATTTTGTGGATGATTCAACAGTCTAAACTGGATCATGCCATGTTTCAATTTTGAGTTGTAGAATAGAGAAAGAGGTCTGTCCAAACAGCTTAATCTTGGCAGACAAGTAGTTCAGGTAGAGAAGCAAAGGTTCCCAAAAGTTTAATCTGGGACCTTGGAAGACATAAGGGTAGAAGTCGATAGAGAGAAAAGGAAAAAGCCAAAGAAAAGAAAAGGCAATTGAGGGTTGCAAGTCCAAGTGCCCCTCCAAGAAGAAACAAAAAATGCTAGGCAAAATAGTTGGGTAGGCAGTTGTGGTTGCAGAAAGAATATGATCACCATTACACAGGTATCAATAGGTCTCTTGCCAAGGCAATAAATCTATCAGCAAACAAAGTGGTGAATTCCATGAACTCACAGCAAAGAGGATCACTAACTTCTTTCTTTCCCTCTCTAGTCCATCACTAACACCCCCTTTCTAATTCCCCTCCTTCATTCATATTAACTCCTAATTCTACTATATAACCTCCCCTATCTTACCCCCACCCCTAATAATACTAACACTAAGGTGTATAAAACCCCAAATCTTATGTATATTCCCTCCCCTAGGCATAATAGCCGTGTATTTTTCAAAAGGGACCAAAATGGCATCTGGCCACTTTGGTGAACCTATTCCACCCTATTCCCCCTTTGCTGCAAGTTAATTTACCCTCAAATCACCTCTGCATTGATAAAACCCCCTCTCCAAACCCCTTTTGCCTATAAAAACCTTTGCAAAGGTTAATACCCGCCTCTGGCACATTCCCCAATCCTACCACATTATTGGTTAAGCGAAAACATTTGAAAAACCCATAAAAACCCACAAACTTTAATCTTTTCCGCCCGCAGTATGAAGCGCGCATCTTTCTCCTCCGCCAGCCGTCAGATCAAGCCCATCAGATCCGACGGTCCACATTAATATCGGAGCGCATCCGTTGGCGGCACTTTAACCTCCGAGAAAGTGACGTTGCGCCTTGTCACGCCTCCTCCACGCGTCAATCGATCAACCATCTCGGAGCCGAGTCTGACAGCTTCTGCGCCGTACCTAAACCGCCCCGAGAAACCGCGGCGGTTAAGGCCTTAACCGTGACCGCTGCGGTTTGACTGCCACCTACCCGTCGCTGACTCGCCGCCACGTCCTTATCTGCTCGTACCTGCCTTTGTTATTGGTCCACCTCACTGCTGACTGGGTTGCCACCTCACCACCCCTTTGACCAGTCACCCACTGCCACGTCGCCCGATGACGTCAGCAGAAAAAAGCGCCAAATTGGTAAAATAACCCATATTTACCAATTTTCCCGTGTTTTTTACCACTTTCACTGTTATTACTGTTGGACGCTCTGCATGACCGTTTGCACTCTAATTTTCGCCAACCAGTCTATTAGCCCGGGCGACCTCCTCAAGCAGCAACTGTGCACCTTTGCTTCAACCTCTGCTCATCGAATTACAGGTGCCCCTCTCCTACAGAAAGCAAATTGGAACAGCTGCTAAATCTTCAGCAGCACAGCAGCAAACTACTGAGAAGACACCCCAGGCAGCAAGCAAAGACAAAGGAAAACAGGTGGAACAGCCACCTATATTGACAGAAGAACAAGTTGACACCTTGCTACAGCAGCAAGAAGAAATGGAACAGCAAGAACTGGGGCAGCAACAAGAAGAAGCACAGTCCAGTGAACAGCAGCCCTTGCAGCAGGAAAAGGGGACAGATCTACCTAGTTACACTGAGCAGCAGCCCCAAACAGAGGTGCCTCCCAGGACAGACACCAATGTAGACACCTCAGTCCTCCAAACACCACAGAAGGAGGACTTGACCAGGAAAAGGGAGAGAGAGACCCCCCACACCTCATCCTTCATCAGAGGAGAGAAGAGACAAAGGCTGAATGACTCCCAAGAGGAGGACATAGCAGTAAGGCAAGCCATGGGCATGGGCCCACCCAGTGGAGAACTTTCGGCCAGCTCATCTCAGCGTGGACATGACATGACTATGGGAGGAGAGGTCAGCTCCTCCGGTCAACATAGAGAAGGGCAGTCAAGTATAAAGCAGCAATTCATTGACATCAAAAGGAGGAGTGATCCCATAAAAGTGCAGCTGTATAATCACTTGTTAAACCTAGCTCCTAGCAACCAGCAGAGACTCATGTCTGCTTTCGATGTGAGCGAAGGCAAAATGATAATGAGCCACTTCATGCCCACAACTTTGCATCCTCAGTCCACCTCGGACTATCTAAGAACCAACATGGAGGTTCTTGCGAAAGACATACACCCTATGGACAAGATTGAATTACATAAACAAACTGGTGAAATGGTGTATGCCTCCCTGGCAGATGAGACATTGGAGAACTACAAACTAAAGAGCAGCCTGGATAACACAGCTTCTCAGCTGGAATTAGAAAGAGCATCATCACAAGCCAAGGACAATAGAATCAAGTCCTTGGAAGAGGTAATTATAGATATAGGGCATGATCCTAAAGATGTCAAAGGCATCCAAGAACTCCTGAAGATAAGGGATGCAGACATGGCGGCCCTAAGAAAGAAAATCAAACTCCCGGCCACCATCCATCCACAAACAGATGAAGTTGCCCAGCAAAGGCAAGAAAAGGATACTACAGACCTGCTGGTATCCCTATACAAAGAGCTGGTTAGGACTCAAGACCAGCTAGGACAAACTGAAGCTGCAAAGGCAGCACTACAAGAAGCACTGAAGCAAAGAGAAGAGGGCCAACCCTCCCAGCCTCCTCCTGTGATAATAAATCTTGAGGAAGTCCCTCCAAAGACTACTCCTCCTCCTCAGCAAACAGAAGCTACAGCACCAACTACAGCGCCATCCACAGCAACAACAACTACAACATCGGAACAGGCTACTAGTTTAGACATGCAAAAGCTGCAAGCTGAGATCCAAGCCATGGAATCTCAAATGAAAGAGCTGGATGAACTTAAGAAAACCTTGGCTAAGGTAAATGAAAAGTTTGACAAGAGCAAACAGAATGAGGCAGCCAATGAGAGAGAGGTAAGAGCTCTTAAGAGGAGAATTGCTGAACTAGAGAAAGAGCTTGCACTAGAAAAAGTGACAGCTCAAATGAAAGCAGTGCTATGGAGCAACATTGGGCGGTCCATTGCCAACCAGTGGCAATATATTGAGACCATGGATGAGCAAATGGTGCTCATCACTAAAGCAAACAGAGAAATACAGAGAGCCAGGGCAAGCCTTGGACACATGCCAGAAGCTGCTACTAGGATGATCAATATTCTGAACTATAAGACTAGCTCTCAATTAGCTGTCATGGGAATCACCAACAGGACAGAAACAATTGCTGTAGCCAAAAGAGTCATAACATTGAGGAACTTGGTTGGAACACTGGAGAGGAGGACACAGGATATGCAGACTGAAATCAACAGATTCCTGGAAAAATTCGTGGCACTACAGAACAGAGGCCTCCCCAGCATTTTAAGCAGTGTAGGAAGACTGCTCACCCTAGACAATTACAATAAGAGAATTGATGCCCATGCAGGAGCAGAGATTACAAAACCGCCCAGCACTTCAGCAGACGCAGGGCCAGCCACCGGGCAGACTATGTATGACAGGGTGGAGAACCTATTTTTCCTCATGAATGAAGTTGAGCATCTGTTTGATACACCACCTAACTTCTTCAAATTCACAGAAGCAGATGAAACTCTAGGGGCAATCTTAGCACACCAACTGCCCACACAGGATGTCTGGAGAAATTTGACACAGACAATTTTATCAGGCCAGAATCAGTAGCGCTAATTCTCCAGGCAAATGAGCATACATGTGCAGGCACAATTTTGAAGAAAGATATCTACAAGGAAGAGGCTGAGGCTGAGCCAACTCAGCAGGACCATTGACTCACCACAAGCAGCAGTCACAATCACAGGTGACAAGTCCAGGATACAGCGTACAAGCCTTAAAGACAGGTCTTCCAGCATTTATTCAGAATATCTCGACCGACTTAGCTGTTTCCAAAGGCTAAAATATCTTCTGACAGAGCATTAAAATGCCTGTACTCTGTAATCAATGCTGTATTAAATTTTGGTCATAATATCTTAAGTGGTTGGTAAGAATGTAAAATCTGAGATAACTCAGAACTCAGATATTTTGTAAATCACCGCAAGTATATATTCACCCTTCACAGCAGTTGAAAGGGGTTGTTGTAATTTTCCTTTGAAGAGCTCTCGCTCGTTGTAAAATTCCCAGAGAGAAATAATAGAAAAGGAGAATGGAATTTCCAAAGCATGGTGTATTTGGTGCGTTGTGATGAAGGGTGAATGTTGCAGGATTCCAGTTGTTTCATAAAACAATAAGTCTTCTCATATCTCTGTATTACATGTTTTCAAGTCTTTGTTCTCTTTTATCGTTTCAGATATTTTACACTTAATAGCAAAGTAGAAGAATAGTTCAGGACTTAATCCATGATTACCCTGAACTCAAACTGAGCTATTATCTATGTTTTCCTCAGATATAGTAACAGAAGTGTAATTCTTAGTTGCTGCACTTTGAATCTATATCTTTCACTGTGATAGACATTCCCAGGGATTCAAAGTTTGCCCCTGTGACATCTGTCTTTTCTCGTAACCAGTTTGGTGGAAACAGTTAACAACGAGTGAAAATTCTTGAATGCTTTCATTTGTTTGCCTTACCTGTTTCCTGTTTTTAATCAAAATTTGTTCTATGAAACATCCAAATGGCCCTGTAAGTTTCACCAGTTCATCTCAAAGTTTCTAGACACCTACAGCTACAGACTCCATTGCCCAATGATATTTGACTCTCTGAAAATCACATCACAAGAGATCTGAAGGATATTCTTCAACCAAAACATAAACAAAACCAGTGCATAATAGCTAGCCTAAAACCCTATCATAAACAGTTACAAATCATAAAGAGAGAGCCCTCTCTGATCACAGTTTGGCTAGAAACAGTGATCCAAAGATTGGTTAGTGGTTACCCCGGCCGTATTCCCTTGGGAGTCATAGGGAACAACCTGGGTGTTAACAGATGGGCCCCTATATTGTTAAGCGAATGTTAGCAAAAGGAGCCTACGAGTTAATGGATTATGATGGAATTCCACTCACGCAACCTCGTAACAGGTTGTACCTCAAGCGTTACTATGCGTAATTCAGTATGGTAACCTGTATTCTTTTGTTATGTTTTTGTTTTCGCTAAAGTGTTTATTTTGGTCAAGTAATCCACTTTTTACATTTATTGCAAATGTCAAACCTATTGGAGTCATGTGTTGGATATGCCGACAGAGCGAGTCGTAGTTCGTGGAACCTATCTTCCGCGACCTGGGCCATTTTTGATCCAAGCAGCCAGTTAGTAAGTTTCAGAGGGGTATGTATTGGTCGATCAACGAATAATATCACTGAATATAACGCGTTGATAGAACTTCTCTCTGATGCCATCACACATGGTATATGCCGACTGATTGTCATGCCAGACTCACAACTCGTCATACTACAACTCACTAGTATCTACTCTGTTCGAAATCCAGCTATTTACCGCATGTTCCTAAGGGTTAAGATTTTGGAAAGACAATTTGATTTTATTCAATATCAACATATTTCCAGAAACTTAAACACATTAACTGACTCATTGGAAAATTATGTGTTAAATAGACATTTACAACATTTATAAAAAGAAGCATACCATCAATATTTGCATTTGGATCATGTAACTTAATCAAAATAAAACTCCGAAAATCAAAAATATATATAACTGTTTATGGTTTACACATAATGTTTTGTAACCAAGGCAAAATTGGTCAAATGACCAAAAAGCTCAAAATTCTAGGGGCACCCTAGTCTAATGATGCTCGTGATAGCAAGTCACAGCCTGTGCGATCATGTGTAGGAGCTGAGTCCATCGTCTTGGCACACCAGTAGTATGCCGTTGCAACCTCAAGGGCAGCTCATCAGTCCTCACATCTGGAATACCAAGAGTGAGGCCCTTAACTTGTTCCTGTAATGCCACAAGAGTCTCAGCCACATCGAGGTCGTGAAGGATAGCCCTTCCAATAGCCTCTCCTGCTGGGGCGGCGACTGGCACTCTCAGGCGTACTACTGGCCGAACGAGACCAACATCTACATGAACACATGAGTTTGGTTAAGTATTGACACAATAAAGCACAAGGACATTACAAAAGAAAAACGATAAACAGGAATATGGTAAAGTCAAAAAGAGACCATTTAATCGAGTAGTTTTAGCGTGGACTTCATGCTCGTTAAAAAATAAACATAAGCAATGAGCACATGTTCCTCCAGAGTTTAAGCTCATTAAAAAATGAACCAATTTCCGGTAAATAACCATCATGAATGTAATACTTCAGCCTTTAAAGCCTTGGTCTTGTTTGCACCGTCACCTCCATTTTTGCATTGGCCGATCATTCACCTCCATTTGATTGTTTACCCATTTTGAGGAACAGCTGCGAAGAGTGATCTCACTAGCCATCCTTGTAACGCTGCCGTGATTGGAAAATTCCAAGCCTTACCTGGAATCAGTAGCTACCCATTTTATCACTCGTTCCTCAAAAGACGAGTCTCCTTTAAGCTCTTTTCAATTGACTCGTAAAATATAAAAAGATTGCTGAGCCATTGGCCTCTCCAGCTTGTTAAAGAGACCGGAAGTGCTAACCCTCCTCTAAATTTTAATATTTTTGGACCCGAGGGATTATCACACAAAAGGATCGAGCGCTTGTTTTGTTCGGCTTGTTAAAAGTATCGAAAATTCATCTCTTCTGTATTGTTTTATACTTTTTCAGACTTAAGGGATTAGATGACGAAAAAGGAATTTTGGAGTTTCCTTTACGTTCCTTTTCAGACTCTCTAAAATTGAAAAGGACCGATTTATCTTTGTCGTTAAACTCGTTAAAATATTAATAGCGACAAACTTGTCTATAGACGAGAACGAGTTTCACTATCGCTAGGCTCGTTAAAACATAACGATGGGTTTGCCCGAAGGGAAAATTATAGAACAAGAATATGTTACCCTCCTCAAGCTTGATAAAAATAAAGAGGTACTGGTCAGCAATGACTGGGGAAAAATTGGGAAGAAAACTTGAAGAAACTTTGTTGGTAGCAAGTCACTCTTGAACATGACACTTTCACTCCGCATCCAAGTCGAGTTGGGTTGTTTCATTCACCGGTCACATCACCACGGTCCCATCATACCATCCATATTTGGGGTTAATGCTACCAATCCATCATGTTAGTGTCGCCGATATGTTCAAGAGAAGTCATTCAGAGAGTTCACCTGTGTCTCACCCACTACAATACATTTATACTCCATTCTTTCATGACTGCCACCTTGAACCTTATATCACCAGATCGTTTTCACCTCCATTAAAATCATTTGCTCCGTTTTGTGTCATTGATGTGGGATTCATTAAGGCCCTCCTGTGACAGATCACTTCTTGTCAACATCAGCTCATTATCCAAGAAGTTGATCTAGGAACACCCCATTCAGTACTTTGAAGCTTGCATGCCTCAATCGCAAGTTTCTCACTTCCGGCGACATGTTTACATCAATGGCCTTCGACCGAAAGATTTTGTGTGGTATTCAACGCAAAGTCCTTTATTCACACCACATGAATTGTACTGCAGTACCTTGAGGGTCACTATCATTATCGGTGATTCCGCTCGCGCCTGTTAACAACTTACATCATTGGCTGGTAATCAGGCGATGTCTTTCCATGTTCGACTACAGAACATCTCTCACATGGATAGACTTGTACTTTGAGTGAAGATCGAACGATATTGAAGACCCTGGATCTAGTTTCATCCATCCGGGCTGCGATATATATTCAGGAAAATAAAGACATCAAATGTACATCATTACTTCACAGATAATCATCCAATCAAATGGATGATGGCTCTATCAGAATCATCAGTCTACACTCATACGATTGTCTGTCCTATGTACATGAAAATGAATTTATAAAGTTGAGCATGGGAATGCTCGCCTCAGCTAGATTATGAAAATATTATGAAGATAATGCATTGTATTGTATCTTATTACAGGTCTCCTCCCAGCTTGAAAGAACTTCGGATCCTCATAATAAAGCATTTCACCCGACATCAAAAGATTAACGACCTCATGCTTTAGGGGGCAACTGTTATAGACATTTTTGGGCACTAAAACCCCAAGAATGAAATTTCCATAAACCAAGGGCTCCTAAGTCCCTAAAAGTGTTGTTCTAACCCATAAAGGAACAAGGTCAACTGATTACAGCTTCTCCCAAAAGTTCTCCATGAAAAAATGCACAGAATTGGTCAAAACAGGATCATTTCAGCTACTCCACTGGCCAAGTGTGTTGCATCTCACCTAAGTACACTGTGTGGGTGCGTTACATTTCAAAAATCCCTTCTATGGGGTGCGATGGGCGAGAAATGACAAATGGCAGTGTCATTCCGAGAGGTGGAGAGGCAATGGAAGCTTCCAGAAACTTCTCCTGTGACACTTGCCTCTCTGAATTCGACCAAGGATGAGTAAGAGATCATCAATCTCCAAGTGGAAGCAAGAAATATCAGAGGGAAGACACTAATCAAATCACAAGCTAACTTATCCCCCTTACAGATATCTATATATGGATCCGTCATCCCAGAGATCCAGGGGGCTGGAATTTTGCATATTGTAAGGAATTGTTGTTGGTTTCTTGAGACAAACATCAGATTGTTGGGTGATCTAAGCTTTGTATGAGGTGAAGAGGGGCTTCCTTGTTGAGAGGTTGGTGCTGGGTCAGAACAACTGGTTGTAACTCCTCTTGGCTCTTTCTTGTTTATCAATAAAATCTATTCAAGTTTTCCTCCATACTCTTGTGTCATTTATGTTTGCTGCATTTGTATGGTGAATTTACGTCTGATCCTAGATTTTTTATGATTATAGATCCATGTTCTTGTATAGTGTTGTGCTACTGTGATCTTACAGGAACTCTGTGAAGCTGGGCGTGCAAGGGAACAAGTAGCGAAAGACTATCAAGGAAGAGATGAATCGAACGAGGAGATTAGCGCAAGACAGAGGTTGGTCTTGTTTGTTCCTCTCTATCTATACTTCATAAAGGAAAAATGAAAGTAGCTTTACTTTGTTTGTTTCTAAGGCAGCTATCACACCTTAGTGGGATAAGCAGTTATGAGTAGACACTTTTCCCTATAACATGTACAGAGCACCACATGCACAACATGCACAGAACACCGTATGTACATAGCATTGCATATATAACATGTACATAACACCACACGTACACAACACCGCATATCCAACATGTGCACAACACCATATGCACACAAAACCTCATATCCATAATACGCAGAGTACAATATTTACATAACACTGCATATCCAACATGTATATAACACCATCTATACCCAACACTGCATATGCAATATTCATACAACACTGTCTATACCACCTTGTACATAACATTGCATAAACAACATGTACAGACATTTTATATGAACAAAACCGCATGCACACAACATCATAGATGTAACATGTATGCCATATACAAGATATGCACAACAATAGTACAAAACATCCAAAACCACACTATCTCTACCAAGAAACCTTTCTTCCAGTGTCTTATCCATGCTTGTCCCAGCATGTCACAGACCACACTACTTTCATTTCGTTTATGTATCCTTCGGCATCATCTATCAAAACATAAACATAGGCATAATACAAGCATACAATATCAATTCATATCCAGATGATACTGACCTCATATATTTGTTATGACTACTCTTCCCACTTAATTCCTCATAAACCAAGAACCTTTTCATGCCATTCACCTGCATAAGCAATCATTCCTCCACAAGAATGATCCCTGGTGACCCAATTAGGTAATGACATACATACATACATGTATACAGATAAACATGAACATAAAACAATCATGATCCCTAATGACCTTGTCAGATAACAATGTACACACGTATAACATTAGCATAAAGCAATCATGATCACAACATAATTACTAGATATCATAAGGCCAAGGTTAAGATAACTTCCTTTATTAATGCACAACATGAACAATATTGAGAATAACAATTCCCAACATAGACAAGGAATCTGAAACCTCAAATCCATTTACTTTACCCTTTCTGTTACATTTCTTATGATTGTCCTATCACCATCCATTTTCCTCAATGGACCCAACCAATCCAACTAATTGTCATACACTTGTCTTCAACTACCCTTTACTCATACACTAAGCTTCATCTGAGTCTCATATTACCTAATGGGTTTCATTTATCTTCTCCCAAGCTCCATACCAATTCCCAAGACTCAAAAATTAAAAGGCAAGCACAAGAAACAAACATGAATAAGCCCATTAGAACCAGCAATGATACGATACCGCAACGAAAGTGGCATAGCTATGTGTTACACAGTAATTTGTCACTGACCTCGTATCCCCTGATCCCAGGCAAATTCGGTCCCTGAATGACATCTTATCTATGTCATACATCAAAATATGTGTCCACATCTTCCAAATCACTCAAGGAGATTAACAATGCTCATTAGTCCTGAAGTTGACCCTTTTTACCCATGTTTCAAGATCGTTGCAAGACACCATCTCCTGCATGTGACGATGGCCCAGAGTGAACAAGAACGTCGTGACACCGTCGCAAGAGTACATCTGTTCTCAGCGAAGGTTAGATTTTATGGATCATCGCAAGTCATCAGTATCATGCTTGCAATGATAGCTCTGAATACATTGTTTCCTCGTGATGTCATCTCTGAGTCTTAGTGTTTGACCTGCGATGACCCAGAATTAGTTCAAACAAAATGCTTTTCGGTGGTTCTGGAACTGGTTGTTGGGTCAAGGAAGTTTTCCTTTCCTCATTTGAGATGGTGGTTTCACCTTTTGAGTAACCTCCCATGAAGATAAGCTTCCTCTCCCTCATTTATGGAGGCTCTTCCTCTTATAAAAGCATCCTCCGTGACTATGATAAGCTAGTTGGGAGTTCTTAGTAGCTTTTTGGATAGTGAGAAAATTAGCAAGTTCTTGGTGTTGGATTGATAGTTTGTAGTGTGGATTGCTGATAGCATAGCAATTGGTTGTGGAGTGATAGTGTGAAATGGTTTTATAGGAAGGAAGCCTTGTTATGATTTCCTTAGTCTCATACTAGTGCTTTTGGGTGAGAGAGAGAGTGATTAGTCCTTTTGGGAGACCTTTGAAGAGTGAATGCTTATGAAGACATACTAATCCAACCCTTTAAGGAAGCTTGTGACGTCAAGGCGTGGTTGTAAGATTTACTGTTGTTTATGTTAATACAATCAATATTTCTTTCATATATCAAGTATGCAATGTATTTGATAGCTTGTGGTTCCTCGACTCTATAAGTGGATAATTCGTTGTTGTGCTCTATAATGTGTTTTTTCATTCTCTTATGTTGTTTCAAGCGAATCACTTAGTAAGGAGAAGAAAATGATAGCTAAAGTGGCGTAACAAATACTTCATTAAACACCGGTACAAGGTAGGCTCTTCCAACGATAACTATTTAACGAATTAGCTCTTATCTTTGACTTGCTGTGACTAGACTCACTCTAGGGCTAGAGGGGTTTCCTCTATCCGCAGAGGGAACAATACCTACATCACAAGTTGGCGACCATATTGGGGACTTGATTGGTGTGTTGTCTCTTGATTTTTCTCTTATTGTTTTCGATTGAATTACATAGAGTCTCTTTGTTTTGGGACTAAACCATCAGTGATTTGGATCACTTGAGTCTATCTGGTAGTCCACCTCACTGTCTGAGTGATAAGCCTGGTGTCTTTCAACTATTTTTGCCTTGTTTTCCCTCTTTATTGAGATCGTCGAGGTTTAATTCCTAACAACTTCGACAAATCGCTCCTATTCTCTTTAACCTCACTGTATGTCGTAGATATCCCATCATACAACTGCAATGATTCCGAAAATTGGACTGTCTCTAATAACTGGTGTACTTTTGTGACGACGTCTCTGAAAACAGGTGTACTCTTGCGACAGTGTCAGATTGTCAGTGTTGCGCCTCCAACGATTTCTGTAGGGTTATTTTTTATAGCCTTGCCTCCTGAATAGACCAGTGTAGCTTGTCCTTTGTTGTTTCTTTCACCTTGTTAAGCTTGTTTTGATTGTGTTTACTGAGGCACGTCCTTCTCGGTTCCATTTGTATGAAATTTGACTTTTTGGACTATGTGACCTAGGTCTTTTAAGGTTCCATCAAGAATTCGTTGGTTTTGGGTTGCTTGTCCTTTCAAGTTTCTGAACTACATCCACAACAATCTTGTTGACTTGTTTGAAGCTATTATCTTACTACTTGCCCATATTCTAGGTTGATCCGTAGTGATTGGTTATCAAAATTTCTTGTTGTGTTGATTTGATTTCCGTTCACTATTGAAGCATAGATTACATTTGCCTTTTGATAAGTCAGGCTGTGCATTAGCTTTTTTATTATTTATTCCAAAAATAAAAAAACAATTGCACTCATATAGTATATGAAAATGAAAGCATGTTTGCATTAGTAGATTCTTTATGATTAGGAAATGAAAAGAGAAATTTAAATATTTCATTTTTCATCATAGTAGTTGTGAGATAAGTGAAAATCAATGCATTGTGTTTCCTATTGATTGGATTAATTGCTTGCACTGATGTTATTGCATTTTCTTGTTATTGTCTTTGCTCGCTTGGAAATGAAATCCTTACCCTCATTTAGGTAGTCGTTCATCAAAAGGAATGATTTTTTCTCATCTAGTTGCATTCTAGGAGTGTTAAAGATACATTCGGTAGGGCCTTGAAATCGAGACTTAATTCAAGATTAACTATTAAAATCTATTGAATGAACTTAAAAATGCATTGGAACCTAACACTCACATATACAGAGGTCTAGGCTAGAGACATGTTCCAACATCGTTAAATCTAGTTTCTATTGTTTTCACTAAGGTTGGGTGATACCTTCTTTTGTGATTCAATAGGTACTATTACAGATTTGTGCTCCCCATACCGTCGAGTATATATCAGAAGACCCCACTAGGTTATCATCCTATTATCCATAGGAAGGTGAGTCTGCCACCTTATGAATTGTAACGTATCGAACACAACATTCAGGAAGATTGACTGCCGTACGGAAAGTCCTTGGTCATTTCTCTTTCATTTTGTTACCAAGGTGTATATGCAGTTTTGTGATTTGTCTAGTAAACCTCTTGTCTAGTACTCCAGAGCATTCACTTTCATTCATTTTCAACTCTTTAAAAGTAAAAGGATCATTTTAGCAATTGTCCTTTCAGGCTCATTAAACTTCAAAAGCGATAGTCACCTTTTGTCCTTTTCTTGACTCTTAAAATATGAAATGGCAATGTTTTGTTTCAATGTTGTAACATTTAACTACCCATGAAATATTCCTGGTTACAGTTAGTGTTTCTTTCAAAGTCAATTCCAATGGCAACATTTCCAGAGTCTACCAGTCAAGGTCTCCCCAAGGATGGGAATCTTGGTCCTTTTCCTTGTTTTAGAAATGTTGGTGCTCCTTATATGGCAACGTTGTCCTTACTTGGGTTAACCATCAGCCTACCTGTTTGGTTGCTTTCGACCTCAGTGATCCCGAGCATCCTAACTCCTGCTCCACCGTCTCCTTCATTTGAATCACGTCACGATGATTCTAGGGTTGACCCTTCACCTTCTTCCCCTATTTCTTCACCCTCCTCTTCTACTTCGCCTGGTGAAAGTTCCAAATCTAGTAACCAGGAGGCTAAGAAGAAGAAGACGAAGATGAAGAAGAAGAAGTTAGACAAGTCAGGGGCCAACCATATGACTATTGCTCTGAGTGCACCTCTAGTAGGAATAACATTTTGATCCTCCACGAAAGGTCAAATTTCCTTGTAAGTTGTTCAAGGGTGACCATTTCCTTCAAGATTGTCCTAGTATTCCCAGGATCTTAGAAGTATGGTCTCGAGATATAATTCGACCATCCTTATTGACCTCTGAATATCATGTCGATGTTACACCTTCAGCTAGCGATGGTAAGAAGAAAGGGAAGATTAGATTTCCCTATAGGTTATGTGAAGGAGATCATCCTCTTCACCTTTGTCCTCTTATGGACAAAGCTTCCAAACTTTTGAAAAACCTGGAAGTTCCTCAACCCCAACTTCCTGTTGGTTATCAGAGGCTTTCTTCTAACCCTCCCCGATTGGTAAAGAGATTGACTTGGATTCATCTCTTCCCCATCCTGCTCTTCCTGAGCCTGACTGTGTTATGTCTGTTCCTAACCAAGCATTGGTTGAAGAGGGTGACAGCTAGGTTTCGCCACTAGTTGTTCAGTCTGTTCTGGAAGAGCATAACAATCATACTACTCATGTTCTTTTGGTTTCTTCAGATTATCATGAATCCAAAAGTAACCGTCCTATCCCTACTACTCTGAAGAATCCTTCTTCTATTCCCACAAAGCATGGGGGAAATCATATGATACCCCTACCAAGTAGTTCTGTCATTTCCTTCGATTGGAGTCACTTGACTACTTTCTGCCTCCCATCTTATGTGCCTTTCCAGATTACAGTACACACCTATAATACGGTAGTGCCTGGCATTCTCTTGGATGAAGGTGCCTCTGTTAGCCTCTGTTAGCTTTCAACGGAGGAACTAGTCAACCCTTAGGGACCCTTTCACAATTCCCTATTACTTTGGAAGGTAAAACCATCTATATAGATGTGATGGTCATCCAAGGTGCATTGGATTTTAATCTTCTCCTTGGTCACGACTATATTTATGTCATGGGATATCTTCTTTCTTCGCTTTTCTATGTGGTTTATCTTCCACATGACAGAAGAATTGTCACTATCGATCAATTGTCATTCTTTGGTTACTAGGTACCTCCTTTGCAACCATCATCCCCTATCAGATCTTGTTTTCCATTATTACCTTCCCTGCCACAGGTCAATTATGTGGCTACCCATTCTGCATCCATTGATGATCATGCAGATGATCTAGTACATCATGTAATGGGGAAATTGTGACCCGATCTGTCATTGGTACCCCATGACCTATATTCCTCCCGAAGTGTGGTCGTTTTGTCTAGTGAAGCCCTCTTGGGAGCCCTGTTTTCATATGGTCCATGAACAAGGAGTCCCGAGGATAGTTATTTTCTTGTGTCGACCTCGTTAAAAAATGAAACAAGGAGTCCCGAGGATAGTTTGTTCTTGTGTCAACCTTGTTAAAAAATGAAACAAGGGGTGATGAGCATAGTTTTTGTCTTATGTCAAGCTCCTTAAAAAATGAAACAAGGGTCATGAGGATAGTTTGTAATCTTGTGTCAACCTCCTTAAAAAGTGACAAAAGGGGTATGGAGCATAGTTCCTTGTCTTATGTCAAGCTCATTAAAAAAATGAATCAAGGTGTCTTGAGGAGAGTTCTTGATCTTGTGTCAACCTCGTTAAAAAATGAAATAAATGTCTTGAGGATAGTTCTTTCACTGTGTCAACCTCATTAAAACATGAAACAACTCCCTTTTCCCAATCGAGTCTTTGATTGAGATGTTTTAAAATCCCAGTCGAGTCTTTCCTGGATCTGGAAAGTGAACCTTCATTACATCCACCTAGTTGAATGCAATGAAGCTTGGGGAGAATGTACCTCTGTTGAATCATTATGCTGGGGGCATGCGAGAATTATTCAAGCACAGTTTTTTGTTTCAAGCTTGTGTAAACATGAAACCGAATGCAAGCAAAGTTCTCCATGGTTCGAGCTTGTGTAAAAATGAACCCACATCCGATTTACATCTTGTGATTGCCATTTTTATTAGCTAATTTCTACTAGATGAGCCTTGGTTGTTTCATTCCATCATCGCCATCACTTTGATCGATCATATGCTTTCACTTGGTTGTTTTTCCTTTCCTAAGGGACCGCATTGATGAGTGGTTTTATTAGCCAGCCTCTTGACCATTACATGTTTTGAGTAGTTCCACCATTACCGGAACCGGTTGCTACCCTTTATACCACTCATTCCTCTAGGACGAGTCACCTTTAAGCTCTTTTCTGACTCATAAAAGCTGAAAATATTACTGAGTATTTTTCCCTTTTTGACTCGTAAAGGAAATAAAATGGGGGGTCTGCTTTCAAGCTTATTTCTGACCCTTTTTAAAAACAAAAAGATTTATGAGCTCTTGTCACTTTTAACTCGCTAAAGGCTGTGAAGTGTCATCTACCTAGTATAAGTTTACCCCTTTTACGGACTAGGATAGATTACTTAAGAAAAAGACATACATTGATCTATTATGGTCAATAGGTTCCCTTGGGTATTATTTTCTACCTTTTCGGATTTGAGGGACAAATTTACAAAAAGGGACCTCTGGTTTCTTTTCCTTGTCTTTTTCAAACTCTCTAAATATAAAAAAGACTCTGAGTTTTACCTATGTCAGACTCGTTAAACCCTGACAACTTTGGACTCATCACCATGATGAGACCCGAGCTTCTCCTCCCTAGGGCTCGTTAAAATTTCACTGGGTTGGATTTTTCCGAAGGACAAACTTATATTGCAAGCATATTCTATCACCTTCAAGCTTGTGTTTCAAAAATAATTGGGGTACTCTCCAGCAATGGTGGGGGGGAATTTGGAAATATCTTATTGGTTACTTATGGCAGCTTGTCGCTCTTGAACATCGACACTTTTTTCTTCTCGTCGAGTTTGGGATATCCTCACCTCATCATTGGCCTTCTGGGGTTTGGGTTCTTCATTTTGCCTCATTCCATTCAATCCTTGCTATCTCTGCATGACCTTCGATCCCTTGGTACCAAAGTGTTGCCACATTCTGGAGTCGTGTCATCAATATGTTCAAGAGTTTAATCCTTTTGCAGTTTTCACCTTTACCTCTCCCTTTGATTCTCTGTTTCATCCATCTTCATCTTGTTCCTTGTCTCATGTTGTTGATGTGGGAAACATTATGGGCCTCCTGCGATGGATCGCTTCCTGTCGACATCAACTCATTATCCAGGAAGTTGATCTAGAGACCCCTTTCGAGTACCTTGGAACTTGCATGCCTCAATGGCAAGTTCTTCACACTAGATGACAGGCTTACATTATTGGTCTTCGATTGGGTGATTTCACAAGTGTTCGACTTCGTATCATTCTTCACACTTTGTGGATTTTACTAGTAGTATCTTGAGAACCATTGACATTACTGATGGTCTCTCTCGAACTTGTTAACGGTTTGCATTATTGGCCAGTAATCAAGTGATTTTCTAGTATGCTCAACATCAACACATTTATTCACATATTAGAAATTGTACAATGGATAGGTTGGATTCAAGACCCCAGACTGAGATTACATAAGTTCGAGTTGCATGGATTGGTTCATGATTGCATACATGACTCTTTGATTGGATGGTTGCGACCATGCCTGAGTCTTTCTGGATGGCTGCGACCATACCTGTATTTTCATATGGTCTTATCGACTGGATGGTTGTATCCATACCATAGACTAATTCTATTTGTCTTTTGGATGGTTACAACCATACCTAGGCTACATGTATTTCTTTCACTATCAGAGATATCAGTGGTAATTGCATCTGCAAGTTCTCCGTGATGGTGTTTCGATTTAATTATGGTTTCGTAAAGCATTTCAGCCCTTCCACTCTCTTGGCATTCATGCTTTAGGTGGGAATCTGTTACACAGTAATTTGTCATCCACCCCATATCCCCTGATCCTGAGTAAAGTCGGTCCCTGAATGACATCTGCTATGTGTCATACATCAAAATATGTGTCCACATCTTCCAAATCACTCAAGAAGATTAACAATGCTCATTAATCCTGAAGTTGACCCTTTTTACCCATTTTTCAATATTGTTGTAAGACACCATCATCCTACCTGTGACGATGGCCTGGAGTGAACAAGAACGTCGTGACACTGTTGCAAGAGTACATCTCTTCTCAGTGACAGTCGGATTTTAGGGATCATCGCAAGTCATCAGTATCCTGCTTGCGACGATAGCTCTGAATACACCGTTGCCTCGCGATGTCATCTCTGAGTCTTACTGTTTGACCCGCGACGACCCAGATATGGTGAATTAGTTCAAGCAAAATGCTTCTGGGTGGTTTTGGAACTGGTTGTTGGGTCAAGGAAGTTCACCTTTCCTCATTTGAGACGGTGGTTCTACCTTTTGAGTAACTTTCCATGAAGATAAGCTTCCTCTCCATCATTTATGGAGTTTGTTCCTCTTATAAAATAATCCTCCATGACTATGATCAGTTAGTTGGGAGTTCTTAGTAGTTTTTTGGATAGTGAGCAAATTAGAAAGTTCTTGGTGTTGGATTGATAGTTTGCAGTGTGGATTGTTGATAGCATAGAAATTGGTTGTGGAGTGATAGTGTGAAATGGTTTTATAAGAAGGAAGCCTTGTTATGATTTCCTTAGTCTCATGATAGTGCTTTTGGGTGAGAGAGAGAGTTATCAGTCCTTCTGGGAGACCTTTGAAGAGTGAATTCTTATGGAGACATATTGATTGGACCCTTTAGGGAAGCTTGCAACGTCAAGGTGTGGTTGTAAGCTTTACTGTTGTTTATGTTAATACAATCAATGGTTATTTCCTATGTCATGTATGCAATGTATTTGATAGCTTGTGGTTCCTTGACTCCATAAGTGGATAGGTCGTTATTGTGATCTATTATGTGTTTTTTCATTCTCTTATGTTGTTTCAGGTGAATCACTTAGTAAGGAGAAGAAAATGATAGTTGAAGCGGTGTAACGAAGACTTCATCAAACACCGGTACAAAGTAGGCTCTTCCGATGATAACTATTCAAGGAATTAGTTGTTGTCTTTGTCTTGCTGTGACTAAACCCACTTTAGGGCTAGAGGGATTGACTCTATCTGTAGAGGGAACAATACCTACATCACACTATGCAACAGACATAAAAAAGTCACAATCAAACACAACAAATAAGAAAATACCAAAAGTATAAGACTGACAACAAACACCATGACTCAATCCCCACGGTTCCTAGGGAATTCTCAACCCAAGCCTTCTTCAGTATTTCATGGAAACCTCTCTTGCCACACAAATCCCTCCATAACACTACCATAAAAACATAATTGTCAATGTATAAATATATATAACAATATATCAGTTATCTTACCATTTTATGCCAAGCACACTTCCTTGTAGCTGAATACATTTGTGCCATGTCTTAAGGGACACCAATTCCCTTGACAGATCTAGCTATATCTAGACACCAACTGTTATACATGTCCATGAATATATCACATATCCACATAATTTCAGATAAATTAGCGTTGATAAGACTTCCTATATGCAAAACACTCATTTGTTTCGAATTGCAATTTCCAAACATAGCTAAAGGAATTGTCACCTCATCCTTTCTTTTACCTTTATCTTCCTAATCCGATCTTTAGGGCAGGCCCCCAAGATCTAAAAAATTGAAATGGATCTTGGGATGGAGGCCACCAAGATCTGAAAATTTGAAATTCCAGAAGAAAATAGGAGAACACGCATTAAACAAAACCACCAAGAAACTTTTTATTAAAATAGCGAATAATCGTAAAAGCTACATTATGGTGGAAAATATATCCTTTTAAAAAATGTGACTTGTTACTTATAGTATTTTTTTATTTATAATAACATAGGTAAATTTCATGGGTGGGTAGATACCATGGGTGATTGAATACCACGGGTGGATGTCACTTACAATACTATGGGTGAACATATATCGTAGATGGATTCCACCTACAATACCATGTGTAAATTCCATGGGTGGATAAATACCTTGGGTTGATTAATACCATGGGTGGATGCCATTTACAATACCATGGGTATATTCCATGAGTGGATAAATAGCATGGGTCCATGAATACCATGGGTGGATGCCAACTTCCATTTAGATCATTCCTCCCACCCTAAGAGCAATTCTCTCCATTTCATAAAGTTCTCTCCTAAGAACCATTTTTTGAATATGAAGAGCCACTGAAGAGAAGGGTTTTGTGTTGTTAACCCATAACTATGATAAACAAATATCTGGTGATAGAGATACCCTGTAATGCTTGTGACCAACTGTGAAACTGACATTGTGCGGCCTAGAAAATGGAATTTGATTAAATGTGGGTTTTTGGATAACCCATAACCATGAAAAACTAAGATCCATGGATAGAGATGTTGAAAATGCAACAAGATGATGGAGCTTAGTGAAAAGAATTCGCCTTCACTAAGTGGGCCCGCAGGCTATTTTTGGCGCAAAGTCTATTTTGAGATCATGTCTATTTTTAGACATATGGATCATGGTCTATGAGTTGTAGGATGCTATTTATGGATGATTGGTCATGTTGGTAAAAATAGATGGACCTCTATTTTTAGACATATGGGCAGAGTCTATTTTTACACTGCCAGTCAAAAAATAGAACAGTCGAATATTATTAGCTCTTAATAATATTTGGACCATAAACATTATCTTATCCTCTTGCAGCACTTCAATTCGAGCTACGGATGTGGCACATGCAACTTCTAGAAGGAAATACACTTTTCCTATGGGTTAGTTGAGCTATTGCATGATGGACTTCAGTCAGAACTCAAGTGATTGAGTTTGGTGGAGTTGATTGAGGAGTTGATGGAGTTGTGTTCAATTTGACTTAGTTGAACTAGTTGTATTTAGTCTAACTACCAAATACACTAGTGATGAGTGATGTGAATTAATTATTAATTAATTCACTAATTATTAACTCATAAATCAACTAAAGAATACATCAGTTAACTCAGTGCATGGACAGTTCAGTGGAGACAAGTGTTAGAGGTGGGTGAAAGGGTGAGACTACTATCAGTTGTGACTATAGTTGTGCATGAGATTTGCACAATCATTGATGGAGATTACCAATGAGGATTGCACAATACAAGCCAAGGGATTTCAAACTTGGATCTGATCTATTCTCAATTTGGATTGTGCAGTAGAGGCAGGCAAACAGTGGAGGAGACTTGAACCTGTGACTTGTTCAGATCTGAGCTAGTTTGTGTGTAGCATGTTGGAATAGTACTGAGTACTTGTGAGGAGTATTCTACTAAGTATTGTTACATGTTATCTATCATTATAATATACAGATAGTTGGGGGTTTTCAGCTATATTATTTCCCCATTACATACTGTGTTGATATGTGTGATTGATGTTTCAATGTGCGCATGCGATTGTTTTTAATTCCACAAATTGATGATCAATGGTAGAGGAGGTTATGTATTATGCATGCATTCCGCAAATAGTGTATAATCAGGATAATCTCTGTGAATAAGTGTTATATTATTCAAATTTCTACATGGTATCAGAGCGAAGTTGATCATCAGATATATTATTCAGAAAGTGATTACATTTTATTTCTTCAGGCAGAGTCTGTAATCGGGTCAGGTAGCCTCTAGATTCATCCTTCTTTTGGAAGGTGAGATATCTAGTAAATGCCCATAAAGTCAATCTCTGTACGAGAAAAAAATTTTTCTCATGAATTTTAGATCAGAAGCGGTTGAGTTTTGAGCTACTGGAATTCGAATTTGCAGCAGTGTTTTCTTGGTGTCGAAGTTGAAATGTCTTTCAACGGATTGCGATTGGAGTATGCCCTTGAACGCAGCTCAAATTATATTGCATGGAAAGATAGGATGGAGGTAGTGTTAGATGACAATGGGTTGAAGGAGTTCATAAATGATGAAGTCCCAAAGCCTACTGATGCTGCGCAAGTTGAGGCTTGGAAAAAGAAGACAACAAAGTGTCGAAGGATTCTATTGGAGGGCGTGAAGGATCACATTGTATCCAGCCTGCATGGAAAGGCTTCTCCATACTTGATGTGGAAAGTGTTGACAGATTTATTCCAAAGAAAGAGCAACCAGAGGAAGTTGGCACTCAAGGATAAACTCAAAAACATTAAGTGTGAGAAAGGAGACAGTATGCCCAAGTATCTCACGAAGTTCACCCAATGCCAGGATGAGCTGGGAAGTGTGGGGGTGACTGTCGATGATGAGGACTTGGTGAGCTTGGCTCTCCTTGGTCTTCCGAAGAGTTGGAATTCCTATCAGGACTCTGTCAATGGTCGGGAGAAATTGTCAGGATGGGAGAGACTTTCGTCGAATCTTGTGCAAGAGGAGATCAGGCGGAATACCAGGGATGGATCTTCATCAAAGGCATCTGATGAAGAAAATTGCGCTTTGGCTACCAAAGAAAAGAAGGGGAAGGACAAGAAAGATTCTCATTCTGATGCGAAAGGAAAGAATTAGGACATGTCCAAGGTGAAGTTCTTTCACTGTCACCAGCACGGACATTATGCCAGAAATTATCCGCAGAAGAACAAAAATAAGCAAGTTGTTGGATCTGCAGCGGGAGAGGCCTTAGCCTCACAGTTTGAGCTCGATTTTTCATTGATCGCATGCTTGGTATCAAGTGTGATGGGATCGGTATGGTTCCTGGATAGTGGTATGTCTTTTCACATGACAGGAGATCGAGATTTGTTTTCTGATCTGGATGAGAAAGATCTTGGAGTGCACATCGAGATGGGCGATGATGGTAGATACAGTGCGACCAGTATCGGTACCATTTCCTTTGAGAAGGAGTCTGATAAACCCTTCGTATTGAAGGAAGTGATGCATGTTCCAGGATTGAATAAGAATCTTATCTCTGTGGCGATGTTAGAAGATAAGGGATAGGATGTTGTCTTCAGCGAGGGAAAGGCTTTCCTGTGTAGTAAGACAACTGGAGAAACCTGGAAGATAGGGGTTCGAGTCAAGAACCTTTATCAATTGCATGTAGATGGATGCGCAACAATGGCATGCAAGGTAGAAGGAGTGGTGAGCCAGGATGATGGCGAGCTATGGCACCGGAGATTGGGCCACCTTCACCATGGAGCTTTGAAGATATTGCAGCAAATTTCTACTAGGCTTCCTAAAGGCACTCTTGCGCAGTCAGATCAGTGCAAGGGGTGTACTTTAAGAAAGTTTGTGAAAGCCACCTTTCACAAGAAGGATAGTCACACCACGATGATCCTTGAGAGAATTCACACAGACGTGTGTGGACCTTTCTCAGTAGCTTCGACAGAAAAGAACAAGTACTATGTGATCTTTGTTGATGATTTCTCGCGAAAGTGTTGGATCTTCTTCATGCAGAAGAAGAGCGAGACATACTCAAATTTCTGTGAGTTCAAATCACTGGTCGAGAAGGAATCGGGGAAGAAGGTGAAGGCTCTTAGGAGCGACAATGGTGGTGAATTCATCTCTGGCGAGTTCAAGGACTTCTGCAGCGCAGAAGGGATTCGAAGAGAGATCATAGCTCCCCATAACCCACAGCAGAATGGGGTTGCTGAGCGGATGAACATAATGATCGTGGGTGCTACATGGGTGACGTTGCATGATCAGGCCCTACCCCTTCACTTGTGTTGTGGGGAAAAATGCCTATGCAGGACGATCCTATCCACCTAAGGTGTGACAGTGCCTTAGCAACAAACAGAGACAGCTATTCTAGTATTCTTCCTTTATGAATTAAGAATGAAGAGAGATGGATGGACTAACCGGTGTCTTCCGTTTGTCCCTTGATCCAGTTCCCCTTCTCTTTGAGATTTCCCAGCTACTTGCCTTCTCGCTCGCCCGGCTTCAACAGGTTTCTGCAAGATCACAAGAAGAGAACACTACACAAAGACATAGATTCATATTCATAACTAGTTCAGGATTAGAAATAAACTAAACATACTAATGCAATCATACATCAAAGATACATCAGTATATAGGAGAAACCAAGATAGCTTTATTGATGAATAACAAGTTTCAGGAAGAGATACAACCCAGAGGGCTCCAATCCAGCATCTCCTTCCCAGCAAATGGAATTCCTATCTTCACCCCCTTCAAAGCATTAAGCACCCAATGATTCCAATCTCAAACCAATAGCAATTCTTTGCAATAACAAAATTCCAGCCTCTAACCTCCTGATCTCTTGGATGAGAGATCTATATATAGATATTTGTAGAGGTGTGAGTCAGCTCTGGGTTTTTGATTAGTGTCTTCTCTCTGATAGTTCTTGATGCCACTTTGAGATCTCATTGATCTCTTACTCATACTTGGGCGATTTTGAGAGGCAAGTGTCCCATAAGAAGTTTCTAGAAGATTCCATGATCATCCACCTCGCAAACTGTCTCCGCCACTTGTCCTTTCCTGATCAGCGCACCCTCACAGTGTATTTAGGTGCACTGAAATGCAATTCCCGTGTGTACAACCTGCGTTGAATGTCAAAACCTCTGTGTTGAGGGTGCACTGATCCAGTTTTGACCAATTTTGAGTAGTTTCTGGTGGAGAACTTATGGGAGAAGCTGTAATTTGTTGACAATTCCCAGCAAATGGAATTCCTATCTTCACCCCCTTCAAAGCATTAAGCACCCAATGATTCCAATCTCAAACCAACAGCAATTCTTTGCAATAACAAAATTCCAGCCTTCAGATCTCATGGAGGAGAGATCCATATATAGATGTTTGGAGAGAGGATGAGTCAGCTTGAGATCTGACTAGTGTCCTCTCCCTCTGTCAGTTCTTGATTCCACTTGGAGGTTCTTGCTTCCGCTTGGAGATTGGGAACCTCTTACTCATCACTAGTCGAATTCACTGAGGCAAGTGTCATTGAGGAAGATTCTGGAAGCTTCCTGGGTCTTGACACCTCTTGGAATGAACTTGCCATTTGTCAACTCTCGCTCAGCGCACCCTGGTAGTGCTTCTACCTACATTACAGTGCAGGTAGCCAGTGTTGACTTTGACATTCAGCGCAGACAGCTAGTGGAGCCACTGAATTGATCCTGAATTGACTTGTTTTTGAGCAGTTTCTGGTGGAGAACTTCTGTGAATTGCTGTGGTTTGTTAGCCTTGTTCCTCTAGGGGTAGGAACAACATGTTTAGGGACTTTGGATCCCTTAGATTATGGACATTTCATGCTCAATGCTGTAAGGCACAAAAATGTCTTTAACAGTTGCCCCCTAAAGTATGAGGCCGTTTATCGGGTGAAATGCTTTATCAGGAGGATCCGAAGTTCATCCAATGCTGGGAGGAGACCTGTAATAAGATACAATACAATACATTATTTTTCATACTGCTTTCATGATTTAGCTGAGGTGGGCATTCCCATGCTTAGCTTTATAAATTCATTTTTCTGTACATAGAACAGACAATCGTCTGATGGTAGACTGATAATTTCGATGAAATTATCATCCTTTGGGTAGGATGATTATCTACTGCAATGATGTACATGTCAATGTCTTTATCTTTCCTGAATATATATCGCAGCCCTGATGGATGAAACTAGATCCGGGGTCTTCAAACTCGTTCGATCTTCACTCTAAGTACAAGTCGATCCATGTGAGAAATGTTCTGAAGTCGAACATGGAAAGACATCGCTTGATTACCGGTCAATGAGGTAAACCGTTAACAAGCACGAGAGGAATCACAGATAATGATAATGACCCTCAAGGTACTGCAATACAATTCACGTGGTGTGAATAAAGGACTTGGCGTCGAACACCACGCAAAATCTTTCGGTCGAAGGTCATTGATGTATACCTATCGCCGGAAGTGAGAAACTTGCCATTGAGGCATGCAAGCTTCAAAGTACTGAAGGGGTTGTTCCTAGATCAACTTCTTGGATAATGAGCTGATGTCGACAAGAAGCGATCCGTCAAAGGAGGGCCTTAATGAATCCCACACCAATGACATGGAACGGAGCTAATGATTTTGATGGAGGTGAAAACGATCTGTGACATATGATTCAGGGTGGCGGTCATGAAAGGATGAAGGATAATGTACGGCAGTGGATGGGACACGGTTGACTTTTCTGAATGACTTCTCTTGAACATATGGCGACACTGATGCGATGGATCGGTAGCATTACCCCAAATATGGATGGTATGGTGAGACCATGGTGATGTGACCGGTGAATGAAACAACCCAACCCAATTGTGGTACGAAGGAAAAGTGTCATGTTCAAGAGCGACTTGCTACCATCAAAGTTTTCTTGAGTTTCTCCCAATTTTTCCCCAGTCATTGCTGACCAGTACCTCTTTATTTTTCCCTTGTGGGGAAAAATTCCTATGCAGGACGATCCTATCCACCTAAGGTGTGACAGTGCCTTAGCAACAAATAGATACAATTATTCTAGTATTCTTCCTTTATGAATTAAGAATGAAGAGAGATGGATGGACTAACCGGTGTCTTCCGTTTGTCCCTTGATCCAGTTCCCCTTCTCTTTGAGAGTTCCCAGCTACTTGCCTTCTCGCTCGCCTGGCTTCAACAGGTTTCTGCAAGATCACAAGAAGAGAACAGTACACAAAGACATAGATTCATATTCATAACTAGTTCAGGATTAGAAATAAACTAAACATACTAATGCAATCATACATCAAAGATACATCAGTATATAGGAGAAACCAAGATAGCTTTATTGATGAATAACAAGGTTCAGGAAGAGATACAACCCAGAGGGCTCCAATCCAGCATCTCCTTCCCAGCAAATGGAATTCCTATCTTCACCCCCTTCAAAGCATTAAGCACCCAATGATTCCAATCCCAAACCAACAACAATTCTTTGCAATAACAAAATTCCAGCCTTCAGATCTCATGGAGGAGAGATCCATATATAGATGTTTGGAGAGAGGATGAGTCAGCTTGAGATCTGACTAGTGTCCTCTCCCTCTATCAGTTCTTGATTCCACTTGGAGGTTCTTGCTTCCACTTGGAGATTGGGAACCTCTTACTCATCACTAGTCGAATTCACTAAGGCAAGTGTCATTGAGGAAGATTCTGGAGGCTTCCCGGGTCTTGACACCTCTTGGAATGAACTTGCCATTTGTCAACTCTCGCTCAGCGCACCCTGGTAGTGCTTCTACCTGCATTGCAGTGTAGGTAGCCAGTGTTGACTTTGACGTTCAGCGTAGACAGCTAGTGGAGCCACTGAATTGATCCTAAATTGACTTGTTTTTGAGCAGTTTCTGGTGGAGAACTTCTGTGAATTGCTGTGGTTTGTTAGCCTTGTTCCTTTAGGGGTAGGAACAACATGTTTAGGGACTTTGGATTCCTTAGATTATGGACATTTCATGCTCAATGCTGTAAGGAACAAAAATGTCTATAACAGTTGCCCCCTAAAGTATGAGGCCGTTTATCGGGTGACATGATTTATCAGGAGGATCCAAAGTTCTTTCAATGCTAGGAGGAGATGATCCGGATTTAAACAGGAACGCAACAAATTACAGAGATAACCATATCCACAAAGATGCAGCGGAAATAATACTTCATTTCATTAATGGAAAATACTGAAATATGCTTACAAACAGAAATGGCAATAAACTAGCTAGGGCGATGGTAGCTTATCTCTGAGAAGAGATGTGATGGCTACATGCCTCTGAACTGTGTTACAATGAGGCTCGAAGGCCTATTTATTGTTGAGAAACAATGGACAACCCTTAACATTCCAAAACCTAACCCTAGGAGATGAAACGCCAAACTGTGGGCCCCGTTTGGGTAAATTGGTACATCAACTTCCCGGGGTCGTAACTTTGGCATACGATCTCTGTTTGACGCTTACAATAGCTCGTTAGAAAGATCTATCCGAGCACTACCACTTTGGGAAGGGCAACATCGGTCCATGGACCCATGTTGCCCCCAGATTTCCCAAAAAACGTCGTTTAGGGCCTCAAAACGGCTCCGGAAGTTCAAGACCCGAAAAACTGCTAAAAATAGTAAGTTGTGCTACAATTAAGGAAACTGAAAATGCTGAGAAAGACAATGGTGGGGGTCCAGGTGGACTTGGCAGGTGGCCACCAATATCCACCTGGATCATTCCTCCCCCCTTAGGAAGCAATGGTCCCCATTGCGTTGAGCTCCTCCATGAGATGAGGAAACTTCTGCTGAACTTGTTCCCTGGTGAGCCACTTGCCCTGCTGAAGGAGTTCGCCCGCTTTGACAACTCGATACAGTTGGATATTCTGTTGGCGAGTGTTCTTGATCTGTGTGTCCATGATCCGATCAGTTGCAGCTTGTTCCATGCAATCTGGATTTAATTCTGTGGGTTTGAGCTGTTCTGCAATGTCGGATGTGTCTAACAATGGTGGAAAGTATGGCCGAAGGCGGTCCACATTAAATACTGGGTGCAGGCCAAGGAATGGGGGAATGCTGAGCTCAAATGCATTGTCTCCCATAGCCTTAGTAATGGTGTAAGGACCATATCGGAGTGGTCTCAATTTTCGATAGGCTCCAGTAAGGCGTTCCTTTTGCAAATGCAACCAGACTTTGTCGCCCACCTGAAACTTGTGTGGCACCTGATGTTGATCATGTCGCTGCTTGTACTTGGCATTTGATTTCTCAAGAATGTCATGGACCTGCTGGCGAATATGTTGGATTCGCTCAATGAAGCTGGTGGCCTTATCTGTTTCGGACTGAACATGAGCTGAATTCATGTGAGTAGCTGCAAGTGGCATGGCCACATCAATGGGGCATAGTGGCTGGAATCCCAAACCCACCTGAAAAGGGCTATGGCCAGTGGAGCTGTGAAGAGCTCGGTTGTAGCTGTGCTGAACGTAGGGGAGGCTCTCGTCCCATGTGCGTGGATGCTTTGAGTTATACATGCGCAGAATGTGCACAATCATCCTATTGACAACCTCCGTCTGGCCATCAGTTTGAGGATGGAAGGCTGTGGACTTCGTGAGTTTGGTGTCCAGCATTGACCAGAGACTGGACCAAAAGGTGCTGAGGAACCGACTGTCCCGATCTGAGATGATAGACTGTGGGATCCCAAAGTGCACCCACACTCGTTCAAAGAAGAGTTTAGCAGTGGCTTCTGCTGTGATATTCTTCTTGCAGGCCATCATAATGGCCATCTTTGAGAACCTGTCGACGACCACAAAAACACAGTCATTTCCATGCTTAGTGGAAGGAAGGCCTGACATGTAATCCATGGAGATGGATTCCCAAGGTCGACTAGGGGTAGGCAACGGGGTATAGAGGCCTTGCTTCTTAAGGGTCGGTTTGGCAATGGCACATGCAGTACATGATCGGATGTACTTCCCAACATCCTGTCGAAGATTCGGCCAATAGAAATAGTTTTGCAGTACTGCCACTATTTTCTCGACCCCGAAATGCCCAGCAGCCCGACTGTAGTGTGCTTCCCAAATCATCTTGGCACGCTCGCTTGAAGGAACACAGAGGTGACCGAGGTGGCATAATAGGGCATCCTGGAGGTGAAAATCTGCAACTTGCCGACCCTCCAAGAGTGTCTGGTATGTGTGGCCGAATTCTGGGTCGCTTTTGTAGAGAAGTGGCCAATCAGAAGTCTCGTGCCCGCAAGAGTTGAGCACGGTGGTTAGCGCCATGATCGGTGGTCGACTGAGGCAATCTGCAACATTATTGGTGCTGCCCTTTTTATACTTGATATTCAAGTGAAACTGTTGCAGGTATGTAGACCACTTCTGATGGCGATCATTCTGCAATTTCCCTTGGGTCTGTATGAACTGCAGAGGTCGGTGGTCTGTGTGGATGACCGTTTCCTTCCCCAAAATGTAATGCTTCCATTGTCGACAGGCCTGTACAATGGAATACATCTCTTTATCATAAGTGGGGTACTTCCGGACTGTGTCTGAAAGTGTTTCACTGTGATATGCCACTGGATGTCCATGTTGAGTAAGGACTGCCCCAACAGCATAGTCAGAGGCATCTGTCTCGACCTCAAATGGTTGTTGTAAATCTGGTAACGCGAGCACTGGTGCCGTGCAGAGGCGATCCTTCAACTCCCTGAATGACTTCTGTTGAGATTCAGACCAAAAGAATTTTGCTTTCGCCCCGCCCTTGGTGACTTGACTCAAGGGCCAAGAAATATGAGAAAATCCCAACACAAACCTGCGGTAGAAGTTGGCAAGACCTAGAAAGCTGCGGAGCTCTGTTAGAGTGGTTGGAGAGGGCCAATCCCGAATGACTTGGACCTTGGCTGGATCGACATGCACCCCCTGTTCATCAATGATGTATCCCAGATACTGAACCTCGGTCATGCCAAAAGTGCATTTCTCCAAATTGGCACATAGCTTGTGTTGCCGCAGTGTTTGGAGAACCTGTCGGATGTGGTGGAGGTGCTCTTCCCAACTCTGGCTGAAGATCAGAATGTCATCCAAGTATACTACTACAAAGGAGTTGGTGAATGGCCGCAAGATGTCATCCATTAGCCTCATAAAGGTTGCAGGAGCATTCGTCAATCCGAAAGGCATGACCAACCATTCGAAGAGGCCCTCCTTGGATTTGAAGGCAGTCTTCCACACATCTGAGGGTTCAATTGGTACCTGGTGATATCCTGACTTCAGATCGATCTTGCTGAAATATTTCGCCCCCTTTAGTTGGTCTAGGAGGTCATCAATCCGCGGGATCGGGTACCTATTACGGACAGTGATCTTGTTCAGTGCCCGATAGTCAATACAGAGTCTCCACGTCCCATCCTTCTTCTGTACCAACACTATCGAGCTACCACAGGGCGAAGAACTCGGACGGATGTGACCTTTCTGCAGGAGCTCCTGAATCTGTCTCTTGATTTCATTGTTCTCCAGAACGGAGCGCCGATAAATTGGTCCATTGGGTAGCGGCGCACCTGGGGTCAGATCGATGGAGTGCTTGACTTGACAGTGCAGAGGAACCCCTGCCGGGGAGGTGAAAATGTCTTCGTATTCCTCCACAATCTTGTCCATCTGTAGCTGTCGTGCAGAGGAACCCCGTTTGGAGGCCGTGGCCACTGTCTTCTTCTTCCCTTGAGGGCGTATCATCAGGAAAACAAATTTCCTGGTTTTGGAAATGATCTTACTGCATTGTTTTGCAGTAATCAAAGAGATGGCGGCAGGTGGTGCTACCTCTGGTATCCTGAACAACTTATTTCCCAATGTAATAATAACAGCACGGGGCCTTGATTCATACACAGCATGTCGCTTCCACAAGTATGGTTGTCCTAGTAATACATCACAAACTTCAAGGGGAGCAATGTCACACAATACCTCATCCATGAAGGGCTTGATGTTGTATGGAAGGCGACACTGCTGGCTCACGCGAAGATCTCGCCCTTGGTGAAGCCACCCAATGGTGTATGGTTGTGGATGTGCTGTGGTCGGTAAGCCCAACCGCTTCACGACCTCTGCCGAAATGAGGTTCTTTTGACTCCCGCTATCAACAATGAACTGTATCGGGGAGCCCTTTACCCACATCTGGGAGTGGAAGAGACGCTCCTCCTCCTCTGGATCTTCGAGCTCATTTTTCTGGATCTTTGCGGTAGCAACAGTGGCGCTGGGATCCGCATCAATGATATGCTTCCCTTTTTCATACCCCTTATCGGGTTCTGACTCAGAGTCGGAACATGCATCTGATTCTGAAACCTTTAGCTCAGCCACCAGTGACTGCTTGGCCCGACACTCACTTGTGTTGTGAGTGGAGCTCTTATGGAACTCGCACCATTTTCCAGTGTCCTTTCTCGGCTTCGCGGCGTTGCTCTTTGCTTGCAGCTTCGGCTGGTTGTCTTGGGCTGTCCTGCCTTGGCTTTGTCCTTTGTTCTGTGGTTTAGGGGCACCTTTCCCCTGCTTTGGATTCGCAGATCCAAAGTCTCGCTTCTTTTGTTTAAACTTCTGCTCGACCTTGACGGCATACCGGTATGCTGCGCCGAGCGAGGGGATGTTTAAGAACTGTATTTCTTCCTGGATGTACTTGTGCAGGCAGCCACGGTATTTGAGTATCAAATGTTGCTCCGAATCCTTGATACCCAACTTTGTGCGAAGGGTATGGAAAAGATTGGTGAACTCCGGCACATCTTGGTCCCTTCCCTACCGCAGCGTGGTCCACTTTATGTATTCATCCTCATAGCTTCCGACAGGGTAGTACTGCTCCTTGATGGCATCCCGGAACGAATCCCAGGTGGGTGCGGCTGAAAACAGTGAGCCAGTACTTTCATCCTTCTGCTTGCAGTAGGTTTCCCACCAGTCCTTGACGTGGGGGGCTGCTTTGAGAAGAGCAAAAACAATCTTTTCCCGACTCGAAAATTCATGAACAGAAAAATAACCCTCTAGCAGATTTAACCATTTATCTACGGCATCGGCGTCTATCTGACCCTCGAATATGGGGATTTCAAAATTAACTTGTACCTTAAAGGGTGTGGTGTTTCCAGAGGAGCTACTGGAAGCCGATGCGCCGCTTCTGGGTAGCCGCTGAAGGATCTGCGCAAAGCTGTCCATCATCGCGTTCCGTTGTCGCTCGAGCGCTTCTTCGAGCAAGATTTTGATGGGATCTCCTGCCCCCTCGTCTTTCTTCTCGTCCGCCATGGGAGGCCGTCGGGATTTGCGAGGCTGGTCTTGCAAAGGTTCAACCAGTTCAAGCCCTAACTCCTTATATCCCGACCTTGTTGGGGACATGCAAAGAAAAACAGAGAAAAAGCAGACCGCTCTGATACCACTGATCCCGATTTAAACAGGAACGCAACAAATTACAGAGATAACCATATCCACAAAGATGCAGCGGAAATAATACTTCATTTCATTAATGGAAAATACTGAAATATGCTTACAAACAGAAATGGCAATAAACTAGCTAGGGCGATGGTAGCTTATCTCTAAGAAGAGATGTGATGGCTACATGCCTCTGAACTGTGTTACAATGAGGCTCGAAGGCCTATTTATTGTTGAGAAACAATGGACAACCCTTAACATTCCAAAACCTAACCCTAGGAGATGAAACGCCAAACTGTGGGCCCCGTTTGGGTAAATTGGTACATCAACTTCCCGGGGTCGTAACTTTGGCATACGATCTTTGTTTGACGCGTACAATAGCTTGTTAGAAAGATCTATCCGAGCACTACCACTTTGGGAAGGGCAACATGGTCCATGGACCATGTTGCCCCCAGATTTCCCAAAAAACGTCGTTTAGGGCCTCAAAACGGCTCCGGAAGTTCAGGACCCGAAAAACTGCTAAAAATAGTAAGTTGTGCTACAATTAAGGAAACTGAAAATGCTGAGAAAGACAATGGTGGGGGTCCAGGTGGACTTGGCAGGTGGCCACCAATATCCACCTGGATCAGGAGACCTGTAATAAGATACAATACAATACATTATTTTTCATATTGCTTTCATGATTTAGCTGAGGCGGCCATTCCCATGCTCAACTTTATAAATTCATTTTTCTGTACATAGAACAGACAATCGTCTGATGGAAGACTGATAATTTTGATGAAATTATCATCCTTTGGGTAGGATGATTATCTGCTGCAATGATGTACATGTCAATGTCTTTATCTTTCCTGAATATATATCGCAGCCCAGATGGATGAAACTAGATCCAGGGTCTTCAAACTCATTCGATCTTCACTCTAAGTACAAGTCGATCCATGTGAGAAATGTTCTGAAGTCGAACATGGAAAGACATCGCTTGATTACCGGTCAATGAGGTAAACCGTTAACAAGCGCGAGAGGAATCACCGATAATGATAATGACCCTCAAGGTACTGTAGTACACTTCACGTGGTGTGAATAAAGGACTTGGCATCGAACACCACGCAAAATCTTTCGGTCGAAGGTCACTGACGTATACCTATCGCCAGAAGTGAGAAACTTGCCATTGAGGCATGCAAGCTTCAAAGTACTGAAGGGGTTGTTCCTAGATCAACTTCTTGGATAATGAGCTGATGTCGACAAGAAGCGATCCGTCAAAGGAGGGCCTTAATGAATCCCACATCAATGACACGGAACGGAGCTAATGATTTTGATGGAGGTGAAAATGATCTGATGACATATGATTCAGGGTGGCGGTCATGAAAGGATGAAGGATAATGTATGGCAGTGGATGGGACACGGTTGACTTCTCTGAACGACTTCTCTTGAACATATGGCGACACTTATGTGATGGATCGGTAGCATTACCCCAAATATGGATGGTATGGCGAGACCATGGTGATGTGACCGGTGAATGAAACAACCCAACCCGACTGTGGTACGGAAGAAAAGTGTCATGTTCAAGAGCGACTTGCTACCATCAAAGTTTTCTTGAGTTTCTCCCAATTTTTCCCCAGTCATTGCTGACCAGTACCTCTTTATTTTTGTCAAGCTTGAGGAGGATAACATATGCTTGTTCTATAACTTGCCCTTTGGGTAAGCCCATCGCTATGTTTTAACGAGCCTAGCGATAGTGAAACTCGTTCTCTCCTAAAGACAAGTTTGTCGCTATTTAATGCTTTTAACGAGTCTAACGACAAAGATAACTCAGTCCTTTTCATTTTTAGAGAGTCTAAAAAGGTACGTAAAGTCAACTCCGAAAGTCCTTTTTCGTCATCTAATCCCTTAAGTCCGAAAAAGTATAAAACAATACAGAAGGGATGAGTTTTCGATAGTTTTAACGAGCCGAACAAAACAAGTGCTCGATCTTTTTGTGCAACAATCCCTCATGTCCAAAAAGATTAAAATCTAGAGGAGGGATAGCACTTCCGGTCGCTTTAACGAGCTGGAAGGCCAAAACTCGGCAATCTTTTCATATTTTATGAGTCAGATGAAAAGAGCTTAAAGAAGACTCGTCTTTTGAGGAACGAGTGATAAAACGGGTTAGCAGCTGATTCCAGGTAAGGGTTGGAATTTTCTAATCATGGCAGTGTCACAAGGATGGCTAGCGAAATCACTCTTCGCAGTTGTTCCTCAAAATGGGTAAACAATCATATGGAGGTGAACGATCAGCGAATGGAAAAGTGGAGGTGATGGGCAAACACAACCAAGGCTTTAATGGCTAATGATATTACATTCACGGTGGTTATTTACCGGAATAGTTCATTTTTTAACGAGCTTAAATGCGGGTGGAAACATTTGCTCGATCTTATGTTTATTTTTTAACGAGCATGAACTATGTGTTAAAACTGCTCAATGCGGGTTTATTTTTTAACGAGCTTGAACCCTGCGGTAACACTGCTCATGGCGGGTTTATTTTTTAACGAGCTTGAACCCTACAGTAACACTGCTCGTGATAAGTTTGCATGTCCCCAGCGTAATAACGAAATCAAGGTGCATGCCCCCCAAGCTTCATTGAAGGTTTACCTTTGAGATTTGGAAAGGAGATTGTTTCATTTTTTTAATGAGGTTGACACAGTAAAAGAACTATCCTCATGACTCCTTGTTTCATTTTTTAACGAGGTTGACACGAGATTAGAACCGTCCTCGGAGCCCACCGTATTTACAGTATTTCTATTAGGGCGATGATCCACGCTGACAAAATGTTTAGGAATCTTCCGAATCCATTAGATATAGAAGATTTCATATTGTAGGTTTCCACTGTGGCCACTTCTGCCAAATTACCTGCAGGCGGTAGGGCAAAAGTACCCATTAAGGCAGGGTCTTTTAGGAGACCTACTCCAATATTTTGAAGCGAATGATTGCTTCCATGGATCATTGGAATGCTTCCCGTAACTTGTGAACTGTTGGGGAGGAAAGTTTGTTGGTCGACGACTGTAATTCCTCCTTGAAAGGGAAATGCAATCTTCCTGAAGTAGGTCGACACAACTGTGGCCATGGCATATATCCAGGGCCTTCCCAGTAGGATGTTGTAATTGAGGTTTCCATCAATTACTTCTGTTATCACTGAAAAGTCTGTTGCCAATTTTTTTTTTTTGCCTAGCTTAAAGACAGGGTGTTTTCGCAGCGCATAAATACGTTAGCAGTTTTGCAGCGCCATCTGTTTTAGTGATTTCGTAGCGAAAACACTGACCTTGCACTGGTTGCGCTACGAAATTGGGAAACGACACATATTTAAGGTGGTCTGATGACTGTGAAAGCATTTTTCAAAAAACAACCTGATGTGCTTTGTATCTTAGGCTAGTGCAAAGACCTAAGAAATTCTATTGATGTCTAATAAGGCAGTAAAGAGTTTGCAGTGGTTGACAGAATATTTCATTGTGATTGATTGGTTTTAGAGCTAAATGTGTAGCTCCGGTTGAATGTACATGGCTGCTATTTTCCAGCCACTTGGTGAATATCCCGTTGCCTCTTTAGCAGTAGATTTGTCAGGTTTATGCACAATCAAAGAATGGAGAGACAGAGTGCAGGCACTTATGCAATATGCGGAAAAGTTGTATAAAAAGATTGTGCACTTGAAACATAATCATCTCTATTAAACACCTCTGTGATAGCACCTTTAATTCTATCATTAGGGCAGTGCTGACGTTACACCAATGCAGAAGCATGTCAGATATGGGAGCTTTTCTAAAAACAGCTGTTAGTTAGATATGCCAATGCAATATCTAAAGGTAACATTAGAGGATGGCCGTCATTATGAAGATGATCTTTGGGTTAGTGCGCAAGAAACTTTCTGGACCAAAAGAAGCTACATACTAAGGATGGTCCGGGTAGTGGAAAGCCAACACTCTATGTAAAGTCACCCATACAAATTCGGGAAACAGCTAATGGTGGAATAAATCTTACAGGTGTAACAGAGATAGATGTCACCGCTTAAGAAGAAATGGCTTCTGTTTTAGCTCAAGGGTCGTTGTGTCGAGCTACTGGAAGCACTAACATGAATAATCAATCCAGTCGTTCTCATGCTATCTTTACAATCAACATGGTGAATAAGAGGAAATGGGATGCGGCATTAAGTGGTGATCCAGGTACTGCAGAAGATCGGTGTGAAGATTTTCTATATGCAAAGCTTCACTTAGTGGATCTTGCAGGTTCTGAACGAGCCATGAGGAAAAGCGCAAAGAAGGTGGTCATGGATTGGCGATCTTGCTTACAATTTACATTTTGCATTTGGGAGCGCATTTGTCACGCTCAGAACAAATGCTACCTCACACATCTCATGGTTAATTAAAATAGCATTGGTATTCTGTTGTTCTTTGCGCATTTGTCATTCTTGAGCGCATTTTGTTTTTGGGAGCCTAGGTAAATTGGGACCTGTTATGCGCATTTGGGAGTTATACCAGTGTTGAAAGTATATGAGTTGAAGAGGATCCAGAATGTATTATATGTCGATATTTTCTACATCTTTCTGCTGTTGTGTGCAGCTGTTGACCAGGTGCTTTTGTCTTTCTATAACATGCAGAATGGCTTTGTGAATGCAATCCAGATCAGCAGTGTCTTCTGTATCGTTATACCATGGCAGAGCTAGAGGACTTGCTTTGTGTGGAAGATGAAAATTTTGCTGAACGAGACAGCGCTTTGAAGGATAGGAGAGTTCGAAGTAGAAGGATATCTGCAAAGCAGTCTACATCTTCTCAAGGAAAACATCTAGTTAAGAAGGAGCCTGGTGGGCTCTCAGTGGCACTCCTCTTCAAAATCGTGTAGGAGAATTGTGTTCATTTGTTCGGTTCTTAGGGATCTGTCTTTACTCCTATTACTTCTGAAAGAAATGTGACTGCAAATCACTTGATTACAGTTTTAGAGAATGGAAAGCTAGAGATATGGAGGGTCAATAATAACATTAACACTCCCATTTCAAAAGAGAAGGTTGGTAAGTTTTATGGTGGAGATTGCTATGTCATTTTGTATACTTATCATTCTGGGGACCGAAAAGAAGATTACTATCTCTGCTTCTGGCTAGGGCAGCAGAGCATAATGGATGACTGAATGACTGCTGCTCGGTTAGTGAACACGATGGCAAACTCTTTAAAAGGAAAACCTGTACAGGGTCATATTGTTCAAAGAAAAGAGCCTGCTGAATTTATTGGTCTCTTCCCAAACATGACAATTTTGAAGGGTGGATTGAGTACTGGCTATAAGAAGTCCGTTACTGATAAGGGTTTAAATGATTATACATATACCAGTGATTGCTTAGCACTAATTAGAGTATCTGGTTCAGTGCCACATTTTAGTAAAGCAGTACAAGTTGACCCGGTGCCAGCATCTCTAAATTCTGCTGATTGCTTCTTGTTGCAATCTGGGTCATTATTTTTCATCGGGCACGGGAACTCCAGTTCATTGGAGCAACAACATCTAGCAACCAGATATGCAGACTTTCTGAGACTTGGCGTTAATTTAAAGCAAGCAAAAGAGAAGCCCAGGAAACCAGCAGGGATCCTCATCTATATGCTTATACTTATGAAAAAGGAACATTGGAGGTCATTGAAGTCTTCAATTTCAGTCAAGATGACTTGCTAACAGAGGATATCATGATACTTGATACACACTCTGAGGTCTTTGTTTGGGTTGGCCAACATGTAGATATCAAACAAAAGTAGCAAGCTTTTGAGATTGACCAGAAGTACATGGAACAGGCAGCACTGTTAGAAGGTTTATTGTCAGATATACCGCTTTACAAAGTTACAGAGGGGAATGAGCCTTCTTTCTTTACAAAGTTTTTTGCATGGGATTCAGCCAAAGCTACTATTCAGGGAAACTCATTTAGTTGATAAGGATTTTGGGTTGAAGTTATGTTTTTTAAATCACACAGCAGTTTCGTAGCGCGCTACGAAACTGCTGTAGGTGATGTTTTCAATACAGAATAAACATTTTGACCGGGAATGTTAGAAGAAAGACACTTGTACATCAATACAGCCTACAGCTCATCTGGAGACATGGTGTTTGGTAGCAGTGTTCCATACTTTGAGTTATTAAAGATTTGGGAACATGCCTGCTACATTTTCGGAGAATGGAAGACAGGGACCGTGAAAATAGGGTGTTCATCTTTGCTAATTAATGAGCTATCTATACAGCTAGCATCCGAGGCCAGCCTGTTCAGTGAATATTCCTCAACATATGTCAGCCACAACAGAAATTGTACAGCTGTCAAGGATCCAAGAAGAATCATGCATACGAGGAGATAGAGTTGGATTTTCAATGTAATTAGGACTCTATGTATTTACAGCACAATACCTTGTGTATTTAATAAGTTTGTTTAGAAATAGATAAGGTTAATTAATGGTAGATCATCGAGCTCTCCCCTCATGCTTGTTGAGGAGACTCAAGATAGTTTTAGTTTTGGTTTTCCTATATATAGTGAAAACTCTGATGTAATAGGGGTTGGAGATTTTATACAAAAACAGAGTTTATTTGGGCCAATGTAAAGACTTATTACAGTAATAGTAAAGCAGTGGTTGTTTCTTCTCAAGATTCTCAATGGATTATATTGTTCAAATATGATGGTGGTTTATTCTCTTAATGTTCTTTTACAGCCTTGTTATAGCATAATCACTCAGAATTCATTTTTAATGCTCTGACTTCCTGTATGTTTGGCAAGCTGTGGTTTATGTGAAATATGTTTGAACATCTGATGCAAAGAGCCTTGACTTCCATGAAATGACTGTGATTTTGTTTACTAAATGTGTGAGACTCCATAGCCCAATGAAGACCAATTCGTTATGTGTCCAACCAGCTTTGTTTTCATGAATGTGTGAAGAGTTAGCCATCTGTTGTTGTGAATGATTTTTATCAAAAGTTTGTGAGAGAGCCCTCTCTGACTAAGGAGGCTAAACCTTAGTCTAAAGCCTAGTCTGAAACAGTTACATGAGATCTTGCTAAGTAGCAGCCCTTAGTACACAATTTTGTGATAACAACTTCAACATCAATTCCTACTGTTTTGCCGCCTAGTTCAACTTGCAAGTTACTTAAAATCCTGTATGGAGTGTATGATCGTCCATCAAATGCTTTTAACATCGTTGACGATCTCGACAAGGGTGGTGAGCCTAAATTCTTCCAGCAACTCATCGACATAATACACGTAGATGCCCCCTCATCAATAATTGTTCGATGAACAGTTTTGTTGAGGGCTTTCACTTGAATAAGGAAAGCTAGTTGAGCTGGTAACTGAGGGTTATATCCTTTATGATCAAAGGCCACAAGATTGGAGTCCATTGGGTCAATTTCACATATTGCTGATAATAAAGCTTGCTCTTGGGAGAGGAAATTTTGCGGTACCTCAAGCGTCGACATAGCAGACGGCGATTGGGCCAGGTCCTCTATTATATTATAATTCTGTGCTATTTTTGCACGAGGATTAAATGTCGACTTGTACACTACTCCCTTTGGCAACTTTATCATTTGTTCAGGAATGGTGGGTGGCACAACTTTGGTCAAAGTTGTTGTCGAACTACTAGGTTGTTCATTAGCCTTGTTATTCGACACCTGTGGATTCTCGTAATCTTTATTCCTTGCCAAAGCATCATTTTGCTGCTTTGAGATAGACAACATAAGCACTTGGGATCGGGAAGCATTTTGATTAGCAACCATTTTGGTACCCGGGCTTGGAAACGGATCAGTCAATACTGCTGAGGTTTTTGAACTCTTAAAGAGTTTCTTAACTTCAACTATATGTGGACAATCTCTCGTCCAATGATCCTCATCGCATATATGACACCCCGCAGGGGGTTTCCTTTTTCTCCCTTTCTTTTTCTTCTTGCCCCCTGGTTGCTTCAGTTGTTTGCCCTTGTCAGTCGATGCGGCATTTACTTCCGAGGCAATAAGTTCCTCATTTGCATTTTGACTGGAAATCTTACGGGCCCTTGTAGATGTAGCCTTTGTCGATTTTGTGTCTGTCGTGCCAATCACGCCATCGATGGCATGAGAGTCATTGTTTGATTTAGGAGGAGGAGGAATTGAGAATTACGGTCTAGGGGCGTCAGGTATTTTGTCGTAGAGCGTGCCAGACTGAGTATAGACCAAGTCCAGATATTGCGCACGAGTGATGACTTGCTCTTCCGTTACGACTCCCCCCTTTGCCACATCTTCCGTGATTGTAGGAAGTAAGGATTTGATAAACCATTCAGCTAATAGCTTATCGGGAACGTATGTTTTTACCATCCTACGACGACGTCGCCACTCATGTATATGATCAGATATGTGAGTGGCCGTTGTCTGTTTGATGTTGGTTAGGAGTTCCGTTCCCGTTTCATACCTTATCAGTAATTGAAAATGGGTTAAGAAAGTCATGGCTAAGGTACTAAAGTTGTTGAACGAAGCTCTAGGTAATTCAATATACCATTTTTCCGCTAGACCAGTTAACGTCTTCTGAAAAAGGCGAAGCCTAATCGAATCATCGTTTAGGGTGTTTGATGAACACCACAGATGAAATGTCATCACATGATTCGACGGATCTTCACCTGGATTTCCATTAAATTTAGGAATATCTGACGGAAGTTTATGCGGAATTGCTAGCCACCAAGGGGCATAAGCAATTGGATCATTCGTCAGCCGGTTTAGATCTGGTAATTCTAGAGTTGCTACAAAGGGCAACTGTTGATTCAGGTTAGGCGAAGCATACCCAGGATAAGATGAAATCGCCTGAGCAGTGGGTCTTTGCATACCAGCATAATGTATTTGATGCTGGCAACTTTGACAAGGTTGATGGGCATAACCATTATAATATGGTTGTTGATTACTGCTTTGGAAATGCAATTGCCCATTACTTACAAAGACTTGTTGCTTAGGTCCTTGATATGATTGCTGGAATGGGGGTTGTTGAGTTTGAACCAGCTCTGGTTGTTGAACCATTTGCTGTTGACCAATACTGGATGATTGACCAAGATGAGGAGTCACAGTACTTGTTTGATTCTGAGCTGCTCCAGATAAGGAGGCACTAACCTGAGGTTGTGATTGAGTCATTGAGACAAGAGGCTGTTGTATTGCAACCTGAGGTTGTTGGGGTTGACATACAACAGGGAGCGCTTGTACTTGCGACGCAGTAACCATAGCGGGTATAGTGGGAATATTCGACACAGGGTGGACTGGTTGCATTGAATATACAACCCTTGGTTGCTGAGGCAGTATTGGTACCCAACCGTTGGATGTAATTCTAGTTTGACCTAAACTTTGTTGTAAACTCCCATATGGTTGTTCTCCGGGAGGGAACAATGAAAAGGCATACTGTCCTCCATATGGTGGCAATCCAGTACTTAAAGGGCAGATTGGCCTTTGAAGACACATTGGATCAATTTGTTGAGTTTCAACATAAGAAATACCAGATGATAATCCAGATGAAGAAATAGGAACTAACCATGTCGTCGAAGTAGTCCCTGATGGGACTCCGGCTTGTTGTTGATAACTTGCCGGGACAGATGGTATACCATCAAACATCGTTGGGGTAGCAGTAGGAGGCTCTGCCGTTGCTGTGTTGGATGACACAGTCCTGGATGTCGACGGTTGTTCAGACATATCTAGTCTATCCAAAAGATTTTCTAGCAATTCTACAAGAACTTACGATGAAAAGAGACTAACTTCGAAGATCAACGAGGGAATGGTGATGATTATTCCGTTTAAAATAAATTTTAACGACGCTTAGACACAACCTGCTTTTTCAATTTTAAAGAGTTGAGAAAAAGCAAAAGATGACTCTAGTCTCCTTCGATGTTTTAACGAGCCCGAAGTGACAAATGCTCGGGTGGACTTTTTCCGTTATAGAGTTTGAAAAAGGCCAAAAGGAACTGCTCTGGAGTTCTAGGTAGAGGGTGTGCCAAACTTTTCGCAAAACCGCAGAATACTTTTTAAGGTACGGGCGGTCGATCTTCCTGAATGCTGTGTTCAGTGCATTGCGATCAGTAGGGCGGCTGACACGGCTTCCTAAGGATAAAGGTTTTATGCCTATAGGGGTCTCCCAATATATACTCAACAGTACATGGGAGCACAATCCGTACTGGCGCTATCGTCTCTCAGGAGGAATCACCCACCATCAGCGAGATCGACAGTCACCAGGCTTTACGACGCCGAAACACGTCTCTAGCCTAGACCTCTATGTTGTGTGTTAAGTTACAAAGCGTTGTTAAGTTCATTCAATTTATTTTAGGTTGATCTTTTTACAAGTTTGCCTTTTGAGGTTCACCACGAGATGTATGATACAATTCCTAAATGCAGTCTAAAGATGATAAGCAAGTTTTATCTCTTTTTTCAACAATGAAAATCCTACCTACAAAGGGAAAAGAAAGACACCATCTTTTCTCAAAGAGCAATCAGCACACTCTAATTCACTTTTCCTAAATCAAGCATGCAAACTATCAAGATGCAAATGCACAATGCAGGTGTTTGTTTTCCGCTTTCTTAATATTGATGCCTAAAAAGAAAGCTTTTTGTACAACTTTGAATTTGCTTTTAAATGACAAATACAAACAAGTTTACTTTTTCGAAACCAGAAAGGGTAGAAGAGATTACAACACTTAACGATTTTCGAAATGAATACTTGTTTCGACACTTAAAAGAGACAAACTCAAACCAAAAGCAAAAGTAAATGTATAATCAACTGTAAACAGCCAATGAACTCTCTCTTAAGATCACAATCAACAGATCTGAATCAAGGGCTACAGGATGACTATTTCACTCTTGCAAAGGAAAACTGCAAATGATGCCACAAACACATAAAAACACTCACAGTCTTTTTCTACAAAAGGAGGCGGAATTTAAGCAGAGAAAAGGAGTTATCAGACAGGTACCTATGCTAGTTACAGGCTGCAAAAATCAGAGATCAAAACAGGGCAAAACAGAGCAGAGAACCCCAACTGCACAAGGCCTAACCGGATCAACGCACCGTCAACACAGAGGTTTTGACATTCAGTGCAGGTAGCCTTCACGGGACCTGCGTTGAAATGCCAAACCTCTTCACAGGGTCTGCGCTGAAGGAGAAACAAGAGTTTCTCACTGGGTTCTGGGTCACAGTTTGCTGATTAATCTACGGTTTCAGGCCAAATCAAAGCAACAAACAAGGTACAATCAAAGGGATGCTTTGAGGAAGGGCTAAGATCTATCACAAAGGATCATCAAATCATTTGTGAGTCCATTGTTCAGATCATAGACAAATCCAGTGATTGGATCAAAGCAGCAGCTGTCTACTTTGCATCTGAGAATAGCAGATGCAGTTCGATCATTGCTGTTGAGTGTATGAAACAAACGATGATAGAGACACAAATAAAATGACTAAACAAATCTCCCCAGCAGAGTCGCCAATTTGTTGTGGGGAAAAATGCCTATGCAGGACGATCCTATCCACCTAAGGTGTGATAGTGCCTTAGCAACAAACAGAGACAGCTATTCTAGTATTCTTCCTTTATGAATTAAGAATGAAGAGAGATGGATGGACTAACCGGTGTCTTCCGTTTGTCCCTCGATCTAGTTCCCCTTCTCTTTTAGAGTTCCCAGCTACTTGCCTTCTCGCTCGCCCGGCTTCAACAGGTTTCTGCAAGATCACAAGAAGAGAACACTACACAAAGACATAGATTCATATTCATAACTAGTTCAGGATTAGAAATAAACTAAACATACTAATGCAATCATACATCAAAGATACATCAGTATATAGGAGAAACCAAGATAGCTTTATTGATGATTAACAAGGTTCAGGAAGAGATACAACCCAGAGGGCTCCAATCCAGCATCTCCTTCCCAGCAAATGGAATTCCTATCTTCACCCCCTTCAAAGCATTAAGCACCCAATGATTCCAATCTCAAACCAACAACAATTCTTTGCAATAACAAAATTCCAGCCTTTGGATCTCATGGAGGAGAGATCCATATATAGATGTTTGGAGAGAGGATGAGTCAGCTTGAGATCTGACTAGTGTCCTCTCCCTCTATCAGTTCTTGATTCCACTTGGAGGTTCTTGCTTCCACTTGGAGATTGGGAACCTCTTACTCATCACTAGTCGAATTCACTGAGGCAAGTGTCATTGTGGAAGATTCTGGAAGCTTCCTGGGTCTTGACACCTCTTGGAATGAACTTGCCATTTGTCAACTCTCACTCAGCGCACCCTGGTAGTGCTTCTACCTGCGTTGCAGTGCAGGTAGCCAGTGTTGACTTTGACATTCAGCGCAGACAGCTAGTGGAGCCACTGAATTGACTTGTTTTTGAGCAGTTTCTGGTGGAGAACTTCTGTGAATTGCTGTGGTTTGTTAGCCTTGTTCCTCTAGGGGTAGGAACAACATGTTTAGGGACTTTGGATCCCTTAGATTATGGGCATTTCATGCTTAATGATGTAAGGCACAAAAATGTCTATAACAACTTGTGGGTGGAGGCATGCAATACTGCAGTATATGTGCAGAACCGTTGTCTTCATAAGATACTTGGCATGAGTACACCCGAGGAGGCTTATTCTGGTAAGAGGCCTGATATTTCCCATTTGAGGATTTTTGGTTCTCCTGTTTACATGCATGTGACGAAGTATGCCAAGAAGAAGCTAGAGTCGACTGCAGAGGTTGGGATATTTGTGGGGCACACCGATACGCCCCACAACTATCGTGTGTATTTTCCAGATAGTTGCAAGACTGTTGTGCGATGGGATATCAAATTTCAGGAGGAGAAAGCCATGAAGTGTTCACTTGAGAGGGAGCCACACTTGCATGTAGATGAGGAGCTATTAGTTCCTAAGGATGAGCTTCAGGATGTGGATCAGCCACAAGATGAAGTTCATGGATTGGAAGAGACCACTCATGCAGCGCCAACCATCAGAGGGCGAAAGTGCACTACAGAAGCTGAGCGACTGGCTCAAGATGCAGAGAAGGTTGTAGACCACCTACAGCACAACGCAGACAGAGACAATCACCTGATCGATACACTGGATACATGGCTCTTGTGAGAAAATGTGTCGTGACTGAGCCATCCTCTTTTGAGGAAGCTGTGGAGGATCTCGCATGGGTAGATGCCATGGTGGAAGAGTATGATTCGATTTTCAGAAATAGTGCATGGGAGATTGTCCCAAGACTAGAGGGGAAATCAGTGGTGGGTTTGAGATGGATCTACAAAGTGAAGCAGGGAGTTGACGAGAGTGTGGAGAAGTATAAGGCAAGATTTTATGCCCGAGGCTTCTCACAGATAGAGGGGATCGATTATGAGGAGACCTTTGCACCTGTCGCAAGGTATTCTTCCATACGGACGATTCTTGCTCTCTCAGTGCAGATGGGGTGGCACATCCATCAGATAGTTGTGAAGACTGCGTTCCTCAATGGAGTCATTGAGGAGGAGGTGTACATAGAGCAACCCGAAGTTTTCGAGATCTTCAACAGTGAGTTGCATGTGTGCAGGCTCAAGAGAGCGTTGTATGGGTTGAAACAAGCACCTCGTGCTTGGTACACACGGATAGACGATTATTTCACAGGACTTGGATTCTCCAAGAGTGAGGCGGATCCTAACCTATACCAGATTGTGGTGGAGGGTAAGTTGTTGATCATTGTACTTTATGTATATGATTTGATTTTGACGGGAGATGAGCTGTTGATACTTTCATGCAAGGAGGATCTTGCTAGAGAGTTTGAGATGAAGGACTTGGGCCTCCTTCATTATTTCCTGGGATTGGAAATTTGGCAGTGCAGTGATGGACTATTTGTTTCTCAAGGTAAGTATGCCCAGGAGATACTAGAGAAGTTCAACATGCATGGCTGCAAGCCTGTTGATACTCCTCTTCCTGGAGGTTGGAGGAAGGAGGATGCTACTTCAACGGAGGTAGTGGATGCCACTGTTTATCGACAGTTGGTGGGGTCGCTTATGTATCTAGTCAATACACAACCCGATATAAGCTATGCTGTTAATCAGCTTTCGCAAGCTATGGTTAAGACAACCAAGCTCTTCTAGAAGGCACGCAAGCATGTATTGCATTATCTCAGAGGAACATCGGGATATGGATTGTGGTACAGAAAGGAGGATGAGGTGAAGCTATGTGGCTTCACGGATGCAGATTGGGCAGGGAGCCCAACGGACAGAAAGAGCACATCTGGAGGGATCTTCAGTATCGGGTCGACAGTGGTTTCTTGTTACAGCAGGAAGCAGAGATCCATGGCACTCAGTTCAGCAGAGGCCGAGTATATGGCAGCAAGTTTGAATGCATGTGAGGCTATATGGATGAGGAAGATCCTGGTCAGGTTGTTCAGGTCACACTTGGAGCCTATTGTGATTTATTGTGATAACTAGAGTTGCATTAAACTATCACCTAATCCATTATTTCATGATAGATCCAAGCACATCGACATCAAGTACCATCATATCAGAGATTATGTGCAGCGCTGAATCATGTTACTTTCATACATTCCCACGGAGGATCAGGATGCTGATATCCTGACGAAGGAACATACTAGGAGCAAATTCGAATACCACATAGGCAGGATAGGGGTTGCAGATAATCCATATCTTGTTGAGAGGGAGTGTTGAAAATGCAACAAGATGATGGAGCTTAGTGAAAAGAAGTCGCCTTCACTAAGTGGGCCCGCAGGCTATTTTTGGCGCAAAGTCTATTTTTAGACTATGTCTGTTTTTAGACATATGGATCATGGTCTATGAGTTGCAGGATGCTATTTATGGATGATTGTTCATGTTGGTAAAAATAGATGGACCTCTATTTTTATACATATGGGAGGAGTCTATTTTTAGACTGCCAGTCAAAAAATAGAACAGTCGAATATTATTAGCTCTTAATAATATTTGGACTATAAACATTATCTTATCCTCTTGCAACACTTCAGTTCGAGCTACGGATGTGGCACATGCAACTTCCAGAAGGAAATATGCTTTTCCTATGGGTTAGTTGAGCTATTGCATGATGGACTTCGGTTAGAACTCAAGTGATTGAGTTTGGTGGAGTTGTGTTCAGTTTGACTTAGTTGAACTAGTTGTATTTAGTCTAACTGCCAAATACACTATTGATGAGTGATGTGAATTAATTATTAATTAATTCACTAATTATTAACTCATAAATCAACTAAAGAATACTTTAGTTAACTCAGTGCATGGACAGTTTAGTGGAGACAAATGTTAGAGGTGGGTGAAAGGGTGAGACTATTATCAGTTGTGACTATAACTGTGCATAAGATTTGCACAATCATTGATGGAGATTTCCAATGAGGATTGTGCAGTACAAGACAAGGGAATTCGAACTTGGATCTGATCTATTCTCAATTTGGATTGCGCAGTAGAGGTAGGCAAACAGTGGAGGAGATTTGAACCCATGACTTGTTCAGATTTGAGCTAGTTTGTGTGTAGCATGTGGAAATAGTATGGAGTACTTGTGAGGAGTATTGTACTATGTATTGTTACATGTTCTCTATCATTATAATATACAGATAGTTGGGGGTTTTCAGTTGTATGCTTTCCCCATTACATACTGTGTTGATATGTGTGATTGATGCTTTAATGTGTGCATGCGATTGTTTTTAATTCCGCAAATTGATGATCAATGGTAGAGGATGTTATGTATTATTCATGCATTCCGAAAATAGTGTATAATCAGGATAATCTCTATGAATAGGTGTTATACTATTCAAATTTCTAGAAGAGATACCTTTTAATTCTTGTGACCAACTGTGATACTAACAATGTGCGTACTAGCAAATGGACTTCGATGAAAATGATTTTGTGCGGTTGACCGATAACCATGATGCTGAGTGTTTATGAAGTAGGAGGTGCCTACATAGCCTAGGGTGGGAGGGAACCTCTACAAAGAATCCAAGTTAGATGCTGCTATGCTGAAACCGATGAATGTAAAGTAATTGGGCACTAAAGCGGGGTGGGAGGACATGTCTCCAAAGGGAACCCACTCTGAATGTTTCTCCATATATAAAAGTTAATTTAAAATGGGCATAACTCAGTCAAAATAACTCATAATATTTATTATAACATTTTTTAAGAAATATAATGACCATTCTACATCTTCCAATGTGATTGAAACCCCTATTGGACACTCTGAAAACTCATATTTGCACTACAATTGTCTCATCGTCACGAAAAATCTGAAAACATAACTGATTTTAAATAAACAATATCTCCCTCATCTAAACTCCAATTCAACCAATTTTTTTTTTTTAAATTGGGTAATTTTTCAAAAGGAGCTCATATATGTAATCATTTTTCTAAAATTCTACACAAAAGTAGCAAAAATTATTGGAGATCCATCGTCCACGAATTGTCATTAGAAAAAATTCTGTAACACAGTTGATTTTAAGTCAACAATATCTCTCTCATCCGGACTCCAATTCAACTGATTTTTTTTTTGAATAGGGGTATTTTTTCATAAGGGGTCCAGATCTATTATTTGTATTTTTAAATTTTGCACCAAAATTTTCAGATATGATCTCCAAACTGACAACCACTTATGCGATGTTTGAGATCTGATGCAACTTACAATACCATGGGTAAATTCCATGGGTGGATAAATATCTTGGGTGGATGAATACTTTGGGTGGATGCCACTTACATTACTATGGGTATATTCCATGAGTGGATAAATACCATGGGTCGATGAATACCATGGGTCGATGAATACCATGGGTGGATGCCAATTTCCATTTAGATCACTTGCTACAGTAGAGTCTTACTATGAACTGTCAAATAACCCAATGGATAGTTATATAAACAAATCAACTATTACCTTTCCATGCCAATACCAATCATGTTTTCTGCAAACATTCACACATGTCGATCATATGTTCCAAAGATCAAGGCAACATATCTATTACTTGGAAATAAACCTTCACCAAGTCTGACAACCATGTCATAATCAAAATTAACTCACATTCATCAGTCATAATACATAATGTTACACTCAACTACATACTTGTTATCTCAACACATATGTGTTAGTACGACCATCTTTAAACAAGATCATTTCTTCATGTAATATTACATACACATACTCATGTCATGCAATTAATCAAACATTCAAACAAAATATAAATGTACCATGTTATATAAATCAACTAGACCACATAAGAAACACTAAACAATCAAACACCAAATATACGCCATAAGAAAATGCATACCTTAATGTATCCCAGGGGAGGCTATCTTGTCTACAAAATCAATAAATATTAGAACAATATAACTTCACAACATATCAACTCAACGATAAATAAGGTCATGATATCCATGAGAGTAACTAGCTAACATGTTCACATCATAAACTCATAATCAATTTCCATTCATGCATAAAAATCACATATCCACCATTAGTCTAGATTAGTATGACATAATATCACAATATAATAACTTATACATGAATGTCAAAACCCTAACCATATGCATAGAAAAATCCAATTTATCATGATACATATAACATTAAGATCTTAGTTGAAATAACCCTAGTCATCAAGTTAACTAACATATAACAACAAAAATTTAACATATAACATACTAATCAACAACATATAACATAATCTCAAATTAACTAATGTAAAACAAGAACAACAATGCATATAACAACACGTTACTATCATTCATGAATATATGACCACACTGATTCACTAGCATCTACCATCCATGTAACCACAACAAGAATAAAATGACAAACATGTATATAACTATAATGCATATAAAAATCCATTAACTAACATACTTGCATGCTGAACATATAATACATGTACGGTGATCTTATCTTACCCCTAAAGTCTAGTTCTGCAACCTCGCTCTAGTAGTCTACATTTCCTTCTTTACTTCATTTAAAAAATTAGAATCATAACATACCAATAACATTATGATGACCTAATTGCATACAATGACCTCACAATGCATGTATGACGTACCATACATGCATAACCATAACCATTAAAATGCATGCATAAAAACATATACACAATAACATCCATAACAAACGCATATGAAACCCACATGCATTCCTAACTAACACATCCCAACAACAACATCATCAACTTCCACATAGTGACAAAATGACAATAATGACCACCACCATGCATACAAGATAAGAACATAGTCCACAAACATAAAAAACACATATGCACTAGCATGCATGCATGAAAAACACATTCCTCCCACCTAGTCCAAGGGTGAACCATGCTCTGGTACCACTCTGTGGTATCATATATGACCCAAAGAGAGCACAACCCACTCTGATACCACTCTGTGACTACCTTCCTCCCACATCTACCTAGGTAACCGACCAATCGGGGTAAAAATGTGATTAAAAGTTACTATGATATGATTCGTCTCCTTATGTGTTAGTTAAGGAAGTGGAACTAATGGAACACATAACACAAACCTTCCACATCAGCAACAAAACTCGTAGGAGCCATCCCAACCACTCAAGTAACCAACCCCTGAGACCAATTGAAGTTTTAATGAATCAAACCCCTAGATGCTCCATTGATATGGACCATGATAAATTTAGGAGGCTCCAAATGCTACCATAGCAAGGGAAAAGGAGAGTCTGGGGACTCTTTCCCTAGTGTTGTGCTTGCAACTCCAAGATTTATGCCACTTTTTGAGGTCCAAAGCCCAGGTGTTGTTTAGAACTGAATGACACCTTCAGAAATGAAATTTTAGAGTTGAAAAAAATACATTTTCAAAAACATCAACAAGGACTAGGCTGGACCCCTGCTAGCCATGACATGCATTTCATCAAACATGTCACAAACATGAAAGCTACAGGTCTTAACAATAGAGCTAAGGATAGGGGTCTCATACTTATCTGAGAATCATTATGAAGCATTGATCCCACAACACATCAACAACAAATTCATATATTAGGCCATAGATAATTTTTTCATTCATTTACAAGTAAAAACATGGTGAGAGCCATACATATCCACTGTCATAATACATGTTCATAATGATAATAATAACAATAGAAATACCAAGGAAACAATAGCCATATAATCCACATATAACCCCGCATAATACTTATAACATACCAAGGAGAAAGAGAAATATTATTGATGATTGCATGGTCCAACCAGGCATGGGACTTCCACAAACCACCCGACTGTAGAATATTTTGAACCAAATATTTATTTAAACTGGTCACCCCTACGCCATATTCCAATCATGAATATGGGATCTCGTGAAAAAATCCACTAAAACCGAACCAGGGCTTCTAGAATCCAAATCACTTCAACCCATCAAAGAGTGATTCCACCTCATGGTCAGACATCACAAACCATCACTAGATTGGTCTTTACCCAATCCTTCTAGGGATTTAGGGCGTTTGTTCCAACCCGGCTTCCAGGAGTAGTAACTCAACCGACAATTGTTTCTAGGCTCCATAACATTTGTCAAACCAAGGCTCCAGTACTAATAAATCAACCTACATCTGCTATTGGGCTCCAAACTGTTTGTTCATCCAAGGCTCCAAGACTAATAACTCAACCCACCAAGGGCTCCAGACAAATTTCCAACCAAGGCTCCAGGACTAATAACTCAACCCAAGTTGTTATAGGGCTCTAGAGTGTTTTTCCAACCATGGCTCTAGGACTAGTAACTCAACCCAATCCATTATAGGGCTTCCAAAGCACTTGTCCAACCAAGTCTCAAGGAACTAATAGCTCAACCCAAGCTAAAGGAAACATGATAGCCAACCAGAAAAACAAAGAAATGAACCCACAACACCATGGTGATCCTGGAAATGGAAAGGCTAGAAAATTCCACTGTTAATCAAGGAAATCCTCCATACTAATGACATATCATAACCAAGAACCACATGCATATGTCGTGCATGCCAAAAATAGTGAGGAAAGCATACATGCAACTCGATACCTGCAAGAAAAACCCACTATAGTTGTTGATCCCAATGTCCAATTTCACTTTCCTTATCTTCCTTTTCCTTATTTCTCTAAGCAGCCAAGTATGCCACACTCTCCAAGAGTTCTCCATGAAAACTCTAAGTGTCCAAGAGTATGAAAGAGAGAGATAATAGAATAAGAGCTCCAAAATTGAACTGAACAAACATATACACTAATTAAGCCTACTCATTGGTCCTCAGAAGCCCTCTTATCAATGAGGCCTCTATTTCCTTCATTTTTCATTATTTTCCTTCATTTTCCTCCTCATATACAACATGTTACCTTTCACCTCCCTTTTCTCCTAACTTCCATTATTTTCATAAATAAATGCCAAACAATGCCTCTTTGCCTTTCCAAAGCCTTTGCTATTTCCTTTGCCAATTTCCTTAGCCATAATAAACCAAAATGAACACCCAATAGGATGTTCTTCCCACCATTCAACTTGGAATACATGTCCCACCACCTTGGTCTTATATATTTTTACATGTATTTTTAACCAGGGTTGTTACATTTTCATACATGACATTAGTGATAAAATATTAGTCTCTGAAAATCCTTAAAATTCCAACGATTTTTAGGCATAGCATTAAAAATAAAATATCACATATCTAAAAATACTTCAATTCCCAACACTTTTTACCCATGGTGTTAAGAAAAAATCTAGGTGGATTGAAATATACCATGTAGAATTAATTTTACCATAGTAAAATCACTTTCACCATATGAAATAATTTAGTAAACCATTTTTATTAAACTACTTTTGTTTAACATAAATAAATAAATAAAAACCCTTGAGAATAATTGAATAAATCATTATTTATTTAATTTTCTCTAGAAATAATTATTGAATCATTATTTGATAATTGTTTTATAACACATTTGTCTAAATCACCGAAGAATAATCAAATGAATAACTATCTATTTATTATTCCTTAATCTTATTTTTGGAATAATTGTTAAACCATTATTTAATAATTATCTCAAATTCACCCTTTTCTTAATCCTTGCAATGTGATTAATAAATGATGTATTTGTTAATTACTTCAACCATTGCCTATGTCAAGACATTTGGCCATTTTGAATATATTTTCCCTCTACAAAAAATATAATAAAGTATTCATGATGGTTAAATCATGATTTGGTCAATAATATTTTATTATTTTCCAATTTCTAATCTAACCCAATACTTTGTTGTAAATCAGAGGGTTTTCCAATCATTCTTCACCATGATCACTATCATTGTCACGATTATCATCTCATGCCACTTGAGCTCCCACTTGAGATCTATCTTGTTTCAGGGTTTTCTGGATATTGAGAGAGAAAAACAAATCACTGAAGGATAAGGAAAAGAAAGGACCCATCCCATAGAGGGGGATTTATAGACCCGTGTTGTAAATCTTATTCACCAAGTGTTATTAATCTTATTCATTTAAAGTCTTCTTCTATTGGGTTATTGCATAGGTTATTTCTTGTTATTCTATGTTTTGGATTGCACATGATATTTTTGCGAAAATTTTTTCTTCTTTTCTCAGTGCAGATCTAAAGTGTAAATAAGAACATATTTTTGTTGGGGTCACTTGTCACTAGTGACTTAAGTGAAGTCTTTTTGGTACACTTTTCCAAAATATTTATACCAACAAATGGCGACTCAACTTGATCTTTAGCTACATTATCGTCGACAAATGGTGAATCCACTAGTGTAGTAATTCAGAACCTTGGTGACTGTCATTTCAATGATTTTTTAGGATTTTCTCTAGCTATTTTTAGCCTCTCAATTTCTATTTCTAGATCCACTTTGTTTTTTTGGAAAAGTTTTTGGTTTCCGTTGAGTTTTTTACATCTTTCTGCAGGTTCGAGGTACCAGCCGAGTAGGAGATGAAAAAATCTAAGCAAGATCTTCTAAACAAGACTCACGGGAGAAGAAACACTTTTTCCCCACATACCTACATTATGAAATGCACTTTATGGCCAGTTTTCCACATTCCATCACTCTTTCTAGGTCAAAAACTGTGTTTTGCACCTTTTCAGAAAGAATTTAAGAGTTTTTTTTAGAATTGATGATCGTGTTATGCATGGACTTCGAAGGGTTGTCATTATTTTCATAATCACCCGTAGGCCTAGATTCTCTTAGTAATTTCTGTTTGAGGAAGGAAAAATACCCCTAGGGTTTAGAGTACACCTCCATTTTGTTGGACAAGATTTGTTGAGTTAAGCATTTTAGGGTACAGCATTTTCAGCCATTGTTTTCTAGGATTTTTTCCACTATCATACATCTATTTTGGATAGGATTTTTCATCATTTTATTTCCTTTAGATTTTGATGTCTCCTTCTTCCTTAGGATACCCATGAGTGTCGTTAGTTTTGGAGTCTCATCCCTATCCTTTGCAACATTTTTCACCTCTGATTTTTGTTGTTTGTTTGCACCATTTACAATATATTTGTGCCTCTGTACTATAGTCTCTTAGACATTATATCCTTTGGCCATTTATGTTTCATTTAGTAGCTTGTTTTCCACCTCTCTTTTAGATGCTTGATAGCCTTCTTGGGTGGGTGTCACGCGGAAAGAGTCGTTAGTGCGGACACAACTGACCTTCCTAGAAAGCCTAAGACTTTCTAATGACAAACAAGACAAATAAGAGCAATCCTTCCCTAAATATGCTTTTACAATATGAGAAATCAAGTGTTTAGATCCTACCTGTAATCCAACGCTGTTGTAGTAGTCCAGCTTCATTGATCCGGATGAGCTCCTCCTTCCCTTCGAAACCTGCATTCACTAACAATCAAACGATTAAATAGCACCTGAATATCACATAAAATAAAACATATTTAACATATAGACCAAGGAGTATATGAAACAACTCATAAATAACAAATCGTTGAGAAGAATGGACTAATTTGTATTAAAAGGTAACAAAAGGGACCATTACAACCTGAGCCTTGGTGTTGTGCAAGCTCCTACCAGGGTCCACAAGAGTTCTCCCTTACTCTGATCAGCTCACCCACCTCCCAATGGAAACAAGTAAAGATGGTAATCTCTCCTCACAAGCTTCTACAAGGAAGTCCTAATTCCAGCAACATCTACCCTTAGGAATGTTCAGCTTTCAACCTCCCCTCCCTTTGGCCCAATGCCTGTATTTATAGTGCTCTAGAGGAAGTTATTCAGGTCCACCATCAATGGGATAAGCCCCTCTTTGGATGGGATAGCTCCCCTCTTGATGGGATAAGTTCCTCTTAGGTAGGGATACATGAACCATCTGGAGGCGCTTTATACACGTCAAACAAGCTTCTAGAAGACTCTAGAAATGACCACAAGTAACTTTTTTGGAGTGAAACTTGCGCCTTTTGACCTTTACAGGAGTACGCACCCACCCCTTTACATACAGAGCGTACAAGTACGCAGGCATTGTGAACTTGGGTTGCGTACACGCAGGTAAGGCTAAGAGAAACTGTGTACCAAAGATAATTGACTTTTAATGACTTTTCTCTTTTTCTTGAAGTTTGACATGAAGAGCAGAGGCATGAGACTTGCCAAGGAGGATAGTATGACAGTGGATGGAGCCATACTAACTGCAAATAGTCATGGTGACATTTTTTAGTGTAACAGATTGCCCCCTAAAGTGCGAAGCCTGTAGTAGATTAGGGTTTTTATGATCTAGGAAGGGTGAAGTACTTTATCATTTCAAGGAGTATCTTGCGGAGGACCCGGTCAGAACCTGCAAATATTCAACACAAAATATATATATAAGATGATATCATCGCTGAGGTAGGCATTCCCATACTCAGATTGAAAACTTTAACTAACAATCTAACTACTGCTCTGATACAAGAATGATTTTGCAGTACATCACAATCAAAGACTTTTGTAGACACAGTATGGACGCAGCCATCTGTTTATGATTAGTCTACTATATAATGAATACAAAACTCCTCGCAGCCTGGATGGTGGAAACTAGATCCAGGGTCTTCATTTCTACTTCCCGAATTGGTACGATTCTATCCATGCGAATAAATGAGTTGATGTCGAGCATGGTAGAAACCACTTGATTACCAGTCAATGATGTAAACCGTTAACAAGTGTGAGAGAGACCACCAGTAATGTCAATGGTTCTCAAAGTACCCAGTACAATCCATGAAATGTGAATGAATGAGTTGATGTCGAACACATCACGGAATCCTTTGATTGAAAGTCAATGATGTAAACCGTCGTCAAAGGCGAGAAACCTGCCATTGATGCATACAAATTTCAAGGTATTGACGATTTCTAGGTCATCTTTCTAGATAATGTGCTGATGTCGATAGAAAGCGACCCGTTGCAGGCAAGCCCACAACACGAAATCATAGATCAAGTTGAAGAAATGTAGCTGTAAGGACTGACTCAGGGATGGTCGAGATGGATGACGGGTATTTTGCAGATGAATGGTTTATTTGCAGTGACCTCTTGAACACATAACGACACAACAGATGACTTGGTGACATTTGACCCAAAGTTAATACCTGGAACCGGTTGAAGATTTTCAAAGTGGTTTGATCAATTGTTAGGAAAAGGATTTCCCAACCCAGGTGAATGCAAAGTGTCGTGTTCAAGAGTGGTGATAAGGCTTCTTCTGAGACAAAGGATAACAAATAGGCTCATTTTTCTCTCTTTTCCCCCACCATTTCTGGCAAGTACCTCTTTATTTTTTTACAAGCTTGAGGAGGATAACATATGCTTGATTATAAGCTCATCCTTCGGATGAGTCCAACTTAGTTTAGATTCGGACCCTAAGAAGGAATGGTCCGTTCCTGTTTGTAATCGAACAGGTCCTTTACTGTGAAATTTTAACGAGTCTAGTATAGGAGAAACTCGGTGTTTTTCATTTTTAGAGAGTCTGAAAAAACTAAAGAAGACTCCAAGGTGAAATTTTTCGTAAATTTGTGTCTCCCAAGTCCGAAAAAGTATAAAATAATACCTGAGAGAACCGCTTGATCTTGCGACCAAGGAGTACTTTCATCATTAGTGTCTCTGACCTGAAAAGTAAAAAGCGATCAAGGACACGTCGTTTTATTTCCAATATCGAGTTTGAAACGACAAAAACCCGGCAATCTTTTCCTGTTTTTACGGTCAGAAAAGGGCTATAAGGGGACCGTCTTTTAATTCCATTTTAACGAGTGTAAAAGAAACGCTCGGCAATCTTTTCATGTTTTAGGAGTCAGAAAAGGGCTTAAAAGATGACTCTGATGTCTTGGTTCGTAAAAAATGATGATTTTACCCTAAAGTCCTTTTGTCCTGCACAAAAACAACACATTACTCATACCTGTTTAAGATGGGCAAAAATACATTGAAAAATATCCTTTCATGGTGAAAAATAAACAAACTTAGCATTCATTCATCCAAAAAACCTATAAAAAGAATTTTTACCATGTCATTTTTACCATTTTACTGTTGAGGTTGAGAAAAGGGCTTTTGACAAGAAACTTCCCGTGGACTTTGCGGAGAATCCGACCGTCAGAATCGAGCACCGTCTCTTTCAGGTATTTCATAACATCCTCCTCTTCAATTTCATCTGTTTAGAATTTCATTTCAAGTTTTAGTTTTATTTTTTGGAGGGTTTAGGGTTTTAAAATCCGCCTTTCGGGGGACGCAGGTGCCCCATGGGCAACCTGCGTACCCCGACTTTTTCGTATATGGGAAAAAGGTCGGAGTATGCAACCCGCCTTCAGGACAGCTGCGTACCGCCGCTCTGTTTTCTGAACGCGGGGTGTGTACCCCGTGAAACGCGAATTTTCAAACCCCAAACCCCAAATTTAACCAACCAAATTTTGTTTAATGAATTCTAATCATTGTTTTTTGGTGTGTAGGTCACTCACCATTCTAGATTGGCGTGAAAGAGAACATGAAGACGTTGATTTAGCCGCAATAGGTCATCAACCTTCTATTGATGCATTAAAGGCATGCGGTCTCTACAAGTACTGGGCCATACCTGGCATGAGGGCCCAGGTGCCATTCTTAGAGTGGCTGGTTGAAAGGTGGAACATTCAGGATCAATGTTTTTACATCGGAGAACACCAGCTCGAGATAGAGTCCTCCGACATATACTTTCTCACTGGCTTGCCTAACAGGGGCGAGCAACTCTCTCTATTCGGGACTAGGCCGGGTGGCCAATCCCTTGCTAGTCTCTAGCTAGAGTGGTGCAACAATCAAAACTAGGAGAAGGGGATAGAAATCAAGTACATATCCCAACCTGAACTTATGGTAATTGCCTTTACAGTTACCAGACTTTGCGGTGCTGCCGCTTTGCACATAGCCACTGGTTCCCAAATGTGGATGGCTATAGATTGCTTCCGAGGCACCATTTTCAACTGGTGCGATGCTGTGTTGGCCAATATGAAGGGCCAACTAACCAGGGCAAAGAACGGACAACTAAAGACCTTTGGATATGGGCCTTTAGTTGTGAGCTTTTCCCTAGAGAGAGTTCCAATGCTGATCCCCCAACATCTTACAGTTCCAGTTGGGGCTTCTCGGGAGCCTAAGTTGACGAGATGGGATGCGGTAATGGCCCGGCACCCTAATGAGGGAGCAGCAGTTGTTCGATTTCCTGATGGTTACTTTCACTGGCTGGAGGGCCAGGTCTTTGCGATTCAGGATTTTCCTTATGCCGGAATGGATTTTCACAATGATCCGGACATGGTTCTTCCACAGGGAGAACAATGGGACGACAGAGGTATTTCATTTTTCACAAGTTTTTTAAATTATCTATTTTTTTTTGTTTTTTTATATATCGTCTCAAAACTGACAGCACAAATTTTCAAAATGCAGATGTAGGTCCACGACGTCCGGCCAATCTCCGGGCTTTTGAGAGAAGAGTACTAGCTGTACCAGCACCGGCCCCACAGGATGCGGCCGCAGAGACCTTAGCCGAGCTGGAACAGGATCTAGAGCGTCTGACGGCGGGTATACCAGAGACCACTATAGATGACATTCCTATCCGACTTCAGCGCTACGTGGTCGCAGTCCCAGGATCTTTCAGGAGGTTCTTGTGTAGGGTAGCGCGGGCAGTGGTCTCGTATAGAGAGCACCACCAGTGATTGGCTAGTCACTTTTGTAGACACATGCGACATTTTTGGTTTTTTGTACTTATCATTTTTTCCGATCATAAGGTGTTTTTCAACCTATGATCGAAGACGATGTATATTTTTGACACACTCCTATCTATATATATCATTATTACCGGCTTATTTTGTTAAACGTGTGTGATGAAATGTTTATAAATTTGCATTTATGATTGTTACAAATGTCTATTTAACATTCGAGACGCCATTGCTTCTGCTAATGTATTTAAAGACCTTGGAATATGTTGATATTCAATGTAATCAAATTCACGTTCCAAGAGACGCACCCTCAAAAACAATCTTAATAACACTGGATTTCTAATGGCATAGACTCTATTAAGCTGTAATACAACGAGTTCAGAATCTAACCTCACTATCAAACTCTGAATCCCAAATGAAATAGATTCAGATAATAGTTCAATCACTGCACTGTATTCTGCAATGTTGTTTGTTGTTTGACCGAGGCTCACCCCATGCATAGAAACTAACTCGTCAGAGGGTGAATAAATAACCCAAGCTGGGGAAGAGATATTCCGTGTACTACGACAAGCACCATCAGCAAATCCAATGTACGTTTGGAGAGGCGTCGACATCTGCAATATCAAGAGTAAAACCAAGATAATCCAGAATAACGACGAAAAACACACTCTCTAAGCTAAGCACACTGTCTAAACTAAACAAACATACCAGCTAGAAAGAAAAAATTAAGCTAACTAAACTAACTAAATCTCCATACCCACCATTTAAGCATAATACCTCTTTAGGTAAAGTCCATTTCTGGGCTTACCCAAAGAGTCCCCATCAAAATCTACCAGCTCATAGGCCCCTTTTGCTAGCTTTCGCTTGACAATGTAGGGCCCATGCCACATGGGAACGAATTTTCCAGCGCCTAATTTATCGTTAGCTTGATCATATAATAGCACTAGGTCTCCTTCCGAAAAATTACGAGGGGTCACGTTACGATCATACTGAGCTTTCATCCTTTTTGCGTGAGTCTCGATTGCCAAAGCAACATCTCGTCGAGTCTCATCTAATTTAGCTAAGTATAAAAGACGCTTCTCCTCTTCGGAAGTAGCTGGGAGTAATTCGATAGCCATTTGAAGTGATGGGATTTCGCATTCAATGGGCAACACTGCTTCCAAACCATAAACTAGTTGGAAAGGAGTGAACCCTGTTGATGTTTTTACTGAGGTTCGATACGCCCAAAGCGCTGAAAATAACATGTTGTGCCAATTCGACCGATGAATACCAATGATTCGTCGGATCATGATAACTAGAACTTTGTTGATAGATTCAACCAAACCGTTTGCTTGAGGATAATAAGGAGTAGAACTATCATGGCGTAAACCAAGCTGGCTTGTAAGTTCTGTCATCATAATGTTTCGAAAATGGCGCCCATGGTCAGTGATTATCGCTTGTGGGACACCAAACCTAGCAATAATATGATTGAATACGAAAATCACTGTTGTCTTGCCGCTTGCCTCGAATGTAGGCATCGCCTCGGCCCACTTAGTAAAATAATCAACCGCAAGGATGATATACGCATGACCCCCGGCCGAGTGAGGGTTACATGTAATAAAATCGATACCCCATTTAGCAAAAGGACCAACGACAATTATAGGGTGGAGAGGAGTAGGTGGTCCGCGCATCTTGCGATCAAACACTTGACAGTTGTGGCATTTCTGGACCGCAATGATACAATCTTTAAACATGGACGGCCAGAAATAGCCAGCACGCAACACCTTCTGAGCTGTGGCATACCCAGACATATGACCGCCACATGCTCCAGAGTGAAAGTTGTTCAGAACCCTTTCTTCCTCTTCATGAGTTAAGAAACGACGAAAAACCAAGTCCACCCCACGACGATAAAGAGTGTCTCCAATAATTCTGTACTGTTGGGACTGGAATCGAATTTTCCGACGTTCTGACTTTGAAGCTTCGGGCCGAAAGGATTGGGTTTGGAGATAGACAATTATATCCCCATACCACGGATTTAAAGTGCTGATAAGAAACAGAGATTCGTCCGCAATGGGTTCCTCTACCACAGTTTCCATGTCAGCACGCGGGAAGTCACACGTCAATTCCGCAAAAACTAAGGATTTCTTAGACTTGGACTTTTCGAACTCCAAATCGAACTCCTGCAGGATAACAATCCATTTGGAGTAATTTCCCCCTAGCAATTGTTTAGTCAAAATATAGATCATTGGGTTGCAATCCGAAATCACTGTAGTTTTACGGAGAAGAATGTAATGACGAGAACGCTGGACAGCCTGAACAGCTGCCAGGTCCAATTTCTCCACATGTGAATATTTTAGCTCAGTGGGATTTAACATCCTACTAAGATAATATATCACATGTTCCATTATGAATTCGTCTTCCTGAACTAAGACCATTCCAATGGTGGAGTGGGAGGCGGCGAGATACAAAAAGTAGTCATGGTTGTAGTTGGGAGGATGCAGCAATGGTGCATGGGTCAACGCGTGCTTGAGTGCATCAAAAGATTTCTGAGCTATCTCATCCCAAGAAAATTGAGCGTTTTGTTTTAACAACCGAGTGAAACCCTTTGTAACCTCGGCGTAGTTAGGAATGAATCGACGTAAAAAGTTTGCTTTCCCCTGCAAACTTTTGAGTTGGCGCAAACTCGAAGGAGGAGGCAATTTGATGATAGCTTCGACCTTCGACGGATCGACGCGGATACTGGCTTTTGAAACGACAAATCCTAGCAATCGTCCCACTTCTATGCAGAAGACACATTTGTGTGGGTTCAACCAAATTCGATAATGCCGACACCTCATAAAAATAGCACGTAAGTGAACAAGGTGATCAGCTCGATGCAAAGAATGAGCAGGCAAATCATCGAGATATGGTTGCACAATGTGCTTGATGTCGTGAAACGCGTAAGACATTGCCCGTTGGAAAGTGGCTCCGGCATTCTTAAGTCCAAAAGGTAATTTTCAGTAAGCAAATGTCCCCCAGGGACAAATGAAGGCCGTTTTTGGTTGATCGGCAGGTAGAATATTGATTTGGTTGTAACTGGAAAAACCGTCCATAAAGGAAAATATTTCACTGCCGGCACAATCATCAATTATTTGATCGATATAGGGCGTGGGATAGTTGTCTTTTGGACAAGCACGATTTATATCCCTATAGTCGATACATATTCTTATTGTTCCTTGTTTCTTGTTAACCGGAACAATATTCGATACCCAATCCGTTAACGGGATCGGATAAATGAAACCTGCTTTCAACAGCTTCTCGACTTCTGCTTTAATCGCAGCCGCTTTCCTAGGGTGTATCTGACGCAGACGTTGCCGAACGGGTTTAGCATCCAGGTAAGTTTTGATTTCATGAACAACAATAGAGGGATCAATTCCTGGCATTTCCTCATAGGACCAGGCAAACACGTCGCGGAATTCTTGAAATAGGACCTTGTATGTTTGAATTTCGTTATCTGTACATGAGGCACCTATATGAATGTTCTCAATAATTCCGGTTTTGATTGAAATGTCAATGGAAATAGTTTGGGAAATGTTTCCCAAATTCAACTCTGAATCAGGATGTTTCGTGGGATTCTGAGCGTCCTTGACATATTCAGCTGTAAAAATTGATGAAAAATCATTTTCAAAGTCATCACCCTCAGGTAAAAACGAAGATCTATGATGAAGATCTTCCCATGGTAGATTGTCTACACTTAGGATTTCGCGAAGTTGTTCGTCAGATGACACGACTTCAGGAAACGTTATCCGTTCTGAGGTTGATGTGAAATGTGATTCCTCACGGACCACATTCATTTGGTCGGACTGGGTTGAACTTGAGTCGAAAAAAGACTGCACGGCCTCATAAGCAATTTCATATGGACTCAAAGGCATTGCATTACCGAATGAGTCTATTTCAGATTCAGATGGGACAATCCAAGGATCATCGTAAATAACAGTGTCTGAAGTAATCATATGAATGGATGCGAATGAAGGATCTACATTGATTGAGGGAAAAGGAAAAGTTCCCAGTAAACCGGAATCTTTAACTAATCCTACACCAACATCCTTGTAAGGGATAGTCGTTTTACCGACATGCTGGATACTCTCTTAAGAGGCTGGGTCGGATGAAAAGTAAGCCAGCTGGTCTATCGCCACGATCTTACCATTATGTGGAAACTTTATAACTCTGAAGACCGATGACACGACCGCTGTCATAGCGTAAGACCAACTGCGACCCAAAAGAAGGTTGTAGTCTAGAGGGGCATCAACCACCTCCACATCCAGACTAACGGTTTTTCCTTCAACCCCTATAGGCAAATCCTGTAGAATTCCAAACGGATGGAACCCACGGCCATCAAAGGCCTTAAGAATCATCGGGGATTGGTTCAGTGAAGGAGAACCAAGCGATCTCCAACACTGAATCGACATAATACACGTAGAAGCTCCTTCATCAATTACAGTCCGATGAATAGGCCTGTTTTTGACTATCACTGGTATCTGGAAAGCCATCTGATGAGGGAGACGTGGTGTACTATTTTCTAGATCAAAGATTATCAGGTTCGGGTCCTGAATATCAACAGCTCCTATAGCCGACAAGAGTAATTTTCGTTGTGCTGGGCATGATTGCAGCACTTCCAAAGCCGACATTGCTGAGGGTGAAACAGCTAAATCCTCAACAATGTTATAATTCTGAGCTGCTCTCGCATGTGGATTGAAAGCAGACTTTCGAAGTATACCCTTGGCGGGCGGTTTGGTTATCAAGTCCGGGTTAGGTTTCTCGATCTGTAGTGGATCGGAACCGGGAGCTGAGGTTGATGGATTAGAATGAGAAGATTCTGCTTCTTTGCCATCAGCAGGATTCTTACTACCATAATCTTGCGATCGAGTCACAATCCGTACATGAGACATCATCAATATGGGTTCTTCACTGGCACTCGAGGAATAACCTATCATTTTACTCTCCTGCTTTGGAAATGGATCTTTCAAAACAGCAGGAGTTGGGGAACCCTTAACGATTTTCACAACCTCTGCCCGATGAGGGCAATCTCTTGTGAAATGATCTTCTTCACAAATTAAACAAGGATAGCGAGGTTTGCACTTTTCGTCGTTAGATTCCGACTTCTCTTTTTTCTCCTTTGGAGCCTTGTCTGCTTTATCCTTCTTCTTGCCTTTCTTCTTACCACCGTTTTTTGATTTAGCCGTAGATGTCTCTACAGCATGAATGTCGGCGGTAATTTCAGGAGAAGACTCTCCTGTCGGGGAGTCTGGTAAGGTTATTATTGGAGAAGAATTCTTTGAGGATTTCTTCTTACTTTTAGTATTTACCGTACCAATCATGCCATCAGCAGCATGAGACCCCGAAGGAGCAACAACGATTTGATTCGACTTAGGAAGATCTGGGATCTTCTCGTGCAACGTACCCGACTGAGTGTAAACTAAGTCAAGGTACTGGGCTTGAGCAATGACTTGCTCCTCAGTAACTACTCCGGCCTTAGCTACATCCTCAGTAATCTTCGGTAATAATGATTTTACAAACCAATCAGCTAAGATTTGGTCCGGGATAAAAACTTTCACTAAACGTCTTCGACGTCTCCATTCATGAATATGATCGGAAATATAGGTGGAGGTCGACTGTTTTAATGAAGTTAATAGCTCCGTGCCGTTATCGTATCTGACCGGCAACTGAAAATGAGTTAGGAACGAGGTAGCTAACTGGCTAAAATTGTAAAAAAAGGCCCGTGGTAACTCAATGTACCACTTGGCCGCAAGACCAATGAGCGTACGCTGGAAAAGACGTAAGCGGATCGAATCATCCGAGATAGAATTTGAAGCACACCAGAGGCGGTAAGTCATCACGTGATTGGACGGATCCTCTCCAGACTTACCTTCGAACTTGGGTATATCACCAGGCAACTTATTTGGCATTGGCAGCCAGAACGGAAGATATTGAATTGGATCGTTCGTTAGGCGCGTCAAGTCAGGTAAATCCAAAGTTGCGATAAACGGTAATTGACGGTTAGGATCTCTAAAACTCTGGGTCACAATACCAGTTCCAGGAGGAGGATATCCAGGATAACTAGGAACAGGAATCGCATTCGGGATATTATATCCTCCTGGAAAACCAGGATTAACCGGACCGTACTGGGGTTGTTGAGGTTGTTGATAAGTGTACCCAGGATATGGTTGATACCGGTAAACCGGTTGTTGGACAGCAGGACCGAATTGGTACTGTCCCTGGTATTGTTGGTAGGTAAATTGAGGTTGACTTGTTACAACAGTACTTAAACCAGGCTGCCCTACAGGCATCTGGACCGTGGTTTGAATCGTAGATCCAGACAACGGTAAAGATGTCTGAGGAGTGGTTGCAGAGACAGTAGAAAACGGAGCTGTCGATACTCCAGAAGTAAGTGCGGTAGATGTTGTGGTAGTTGCAGCAGCCGTTTGAGATGGAGTACTAGGTGCAATTGGCAGCTGAGTAACTACCAAAGTTACAGAAGTTTGAACATTTGACTGGACAGGTTGCGGTTGCTGGGGTGAACCAGAAACTACGGGTTGTCCAGTTTGAGGTAACAACTGTATACTTGGCTGCAACACCTGTTGACCTTGTGATGGATCCCACACTATCATTCCGGGGTATTGACCCGTAACAGGTTGAGGATACTGAGATCCATAACCGGATTGAGGATAGGATTGATAACTGAAAGGCACAGTTCCCATACCTTGAACATATGACTGATCTTGAGGTGGTTGATAACCTTGACTCGAGTATTGACCTTGAGGTTGATAACCTTAGGGTAAATACTGATACTGGGTTGGCCTTGACCTTGAGGTTGATACCCTTGAGGTTGATACCCTTGGGGTTGATACCCTTGAGGTAAATATTGATACTGAGGTTGACCCTAGGGTACATATTGAGGCTGGGGTTGACCTTGAGGCATGTATTGTACCATGGGTATATACTGACCTTGAGGCTGCCCCCCAGACACAATTTGTGTACCTTGAGGTTGCCCCCCAGGCGTTAATTGAGGCTGCCCCCCAAGTGGTAATTGGCCACCTTGAGGTTGAGAAACGGGAACTGATCCTGACATCATGTAAATGTCCCCTACACCCAATGGTTTATTACCATTGTTTCCAGCTAATAACCCATGATCAATGGGTTGAGGAGATGCCCTCGCAAAGGTACCAGAAAGTGACTGATACCCGGTGGGAACAGAAGGACCGCCGTGTAAGAAAGATTCAGGAGATTGAGTAAACACGGACGACTGACCAAACATATTTACAGGAGTATAAATACCTCCAGGTGGAAAAGGAGTACGAGGTGGAGAAAAACCTACCCCTGAGTTGTCTAAATAATTGGTTAACGAAAGGTACCAAGTAGTACTTCTAGGAGGACTGTAAAAGATAGATTCATGCTCCCTTAGATCAATAGTAGGTTGATCTTCAAGGATAGATACGCCTAATTCTTCCTCTGGAGCAAGTTCTTCAATAGATATCAAACCAATAGGAAGATTTTCGGTGATGACTCTTTCTACCCTAGGTGAATCTGGTACACTAGAAGTTGGAGTAACAGGTTCAGATATTTCAGGTTCTTCGCCTATATCACTAGTAGATGAAAAACTACCAGCAAGCTCAGAAACTTCAACTGCTTCAGGATTATAACCTGTTTCTAGACTTTGGTAATCTTGATGGACTACCAACGAAGACTCTCCTTCTTCTGGTGAACCTACTCTACTGCCACTAGGAGGAGTTACAAGGACCTTTAAACCTTCGTAATGACTTAGGACGTCTTGAGGAGGTTCACCCCGAAGTCTACGAGATTTCCTCAACAATTCGGCCACAGAAACAACCTCAGGAGACTTGCCCCGAAGTCTACGGGACTGTCTCGGTAATTCCGCCACAGTTAAAAACTTTTAACTACTGCACACGCAAACAAAGTAAAATCTCAAAGCAAACCACCTAAAGTCTCTAAAGAACCAAACAAATTTGAATCACACGCCTAAAGAATCTAGGGCGTCAAACCAAGCACAAACAGTAGCCTTCCAGACTGAAAACTCTAGTTGGAGATGAAACCCAACATTGCCGGATTCAGTACAGAAGTGGCGGGTGGAACAGTTACCCCGGCAACATGCTTAATGAATAGACCGGCACAAGTTCCTCCACTTTAACCGTCTCGAGTGAAGTGAACCCCCCGGAAAATCCAAGTGAGTCTAGCCAACGTCTGCTCCAGGTACAGTGGGATCTTCCCTCCACCGTCACCTCGGTAGAATCCTAAAGATAATGGTCACTAAGGTTACCAACCGCAACAAATGCACCTGGGGGAATAGTCTACACTCTGACAGCATGCAAGGGCAGAGTATCAAGCTCAATCCCCTTGCCGACTCCTTGACAATAATCCAAGGTTTACCGACAAGTGACCCCTGGCTCCTCGACAATGGTTAATACGAGGTTTATCGTTTGTAATACGTGCGTGTCTGGCGTCGTTCCCAACGAGGGAGGATTGATCCCCTCACTGGTTCGGACACGAGCTCGTGCTTCTCCTTTAAGAGGAGCTTTCCTAGAGTACAAATGAGACAATTGGATTTATTCTATCACAAGATAAGTTACTTGTTTGGTTTTGTTGTCTTGGAGAGTTAATTACTCTCCTACTCCAAGACACTAGCCTGATCTAAATTGGTGTTTCAGAGCCCTAGTAAGTAAAAGTTACTAAGTTGATTTTACTTTAAGCGTTAATTTTATGGTTTTTCTCAAAGACAAAAGGTAGTGGAGATGAAACTGGTGGTGTGTAGACTCGACTCGCAACCACTACAAAGATGAACCTAAGATGATTTACACTACTTTTCTTTTTCAATGAATCTCCTAACTAAGAGAGTTGGAAAATCCAAATTTTATAGAAAACAACTTTCTTAGTAAAGACAATCAAAGAAACAATTCTCTTTATCTTTTCAAAACACACAACTCATGACCACTAATTACTCTACGAAATTTCCTTTTTCTCCCAAAAGTCTACAAATGCTACCAAAGCGAACTTTCTTTCCAAAAGAATTTTTGTGTTTTTCCTATATTAATAAAGCATATAAAAACTATTTTATCAAATCAAATTTAACAAATCTAATACAATCAAATCAAATTCACTCAAAAGCAAATTAAAAGTAAATTTACCTAAAAGTAAAAAATAATGAGGACAAAAGCCTACAAAGATGATTCCCGGATGTTTTACTCAGTCAAAATGCAACTAAGGATCAGTTCATGCAGAATCATAAACTAACCAAAAAACAAAATCGAAATCTTTTTGTTCTTTTTTCTCAAGAATGGAATTCAAAGCTTTAACACACAAACTTTTCGAGATTCGCAAAGAGAAGACACAAAGGTAGGTCTCTCACAAAGGTGACTTCTATGACAAGCCCGACTCCTAAGAGGACTGATCAAAACCAAGGAGATCCAAAGTTTTACAACCTCTAATGCCAAAGTCACTACAGGACCAGTTTAAAAATCAAACCCTAAGGCAAAATCCCTATGAATTCCACCAAAACCCTCGACACTAACGGGACAAGTTCAGGTGAAGATCTCTGATAGTAAACTAATGGATTTGGGCAGTTAAAACAAATTGAAAACAAAATCTAAAGAGCAAAAAAGCAAAAATTGAAATTTTCTCAAAATTGACAGGGGTACGCAGGTCATCTGTTCACATAGGCGCGGGTACGCTCTGTACGCAAAGCCGCAGTACGCACAAGTACACACTGTGCCTATCTCAGAGGTTGCGTACTGCTGGCAAAGTTAAGAAAAATAAAAAACTAACTTGACTCTAAGCTAACCCACCCAAATACACAGTTAGACAGCCAAAAATCAGAAAACAAGCGATTTTTCTCAGACCAAAATATCAAATCAAAAAGAACTCAAACACATTCATGGTTTCCCCAGCGAAGTCGCCATTTTGTCATGCGGAAAGAGTCGTTAGTGCGGACATAATCGACCTTCCTAGAAAGCCTAAGACTTTCTAATGACAAACAAGACAAATAAGAGCAATCCTTCCCTAAATATGCTTTTACAATATGAGAAATCAAGTGTTTAGATCCTACCTGTAATCCAACGCTGTTGTAGTAGTCCAGCTTCGTTGATCCGGATGAGCTCCTCCTTCCCTTCGAAACCTGCATTCACTAACAATCAAACGATTAAATAGCACCTGAATATCACATAAAATAAAACATATTTAACATATAGACCAAGGAGTATATGAAACAACTCATAAATAACAAATCGTTGAGAAGAATGGACTAATTTGTATTAAAAGGTAACAAACGGAACCATTACAACCTGAGCCTTGGTGTTGTGCAAGCTCCTCCCAGGGTCCACAAGAGTTCTCCCTTACTCTGATCAGCTCACCCACCTCCCAATGGAAACAAGTAAAGATGGTAATCTCTCCTCACAAGCTTCTACAAGGAAGTCCTAATTCCAGCAGCATCTACCCTTAGGAATGTTCAGCTTTCAACCTCCCCTCCATTTGGCCAAATGCCTATATTTATAGTGCTCTAGAGGAAGTTATTCAAGTCCACCATCAATGGGATAAGCCCCTCTTTGGATGAGATAGCTCCCCTCTTGATGGGATAAGTTCCTCTTAGGTAGGGATACATGAACCATCTGGAGGCGCTTTATACACGTCAAACAAGCTTCTAGAAGACTCTAGAAATGACCACAAGTAACTTTTTTGGAGTGAAACTTGCGCCTTTTGACCTTTATAGGAGTACGCACCCACCCCTTTACATACAGAGCGTACATGTACACAGGCATTGTGAACTTGGGTTGCGTACACGCAGGTAAGGCTAAGAGAAACTGCGTACCAGAGATAATTGACTTTTAATGACTTTTCTCTTTTTCTTGAAGTTTGACATGAAGAGCAGAGGCATGAGACTTGCCAAGGAGGATAGTATGACAGTGGATGGAGCCATACTAACTGCAAATAGTCATGGTGACATTTTTTAGTGTAACAGTGGGGTTTTGTGTGTTTTATTTTTTGTTTATTTTTCTGTACATTTTCAACATTATTTATAATTTTTCAACACTTTATTTTTAGCAACACATGGCACCACAAAACTTGCTCAATTAACTCATCCAATTGACACATCATTTTAACACACTCACTCCCTAAGAAAACATGAGCTTGGTTAGTGCCACCAACCAACACTTGAAACACTACATCTTGATGATTCAACACACATAGATTAAGCCCATTTGACCACTAGGGCCAAAAAATCTATGTAGTTAGGTGTAGGATCGATGGGATAGGCTACCAATAAAACCCATCAGATAGTTACCTTGAGACATAGAAGTTGAAATATTAGGAAGCTTTAAATTATTCACCATCCTATGGTCTAAAGCAGGAGTGTTTCAAAAACCCGATTCAGATGGGGTTAGGTTATGACATTGTGTGAGTGGTTCTCCTCAGGGTTACCCAAACCATGGCAGGGAATCCCATACGAAGGCTTATAACCAAGAATTTCAAGACTCGACCACTCATGTATGATGAAGGTAATTGTAGTGACAAATATTAGGAAAACACCATATAGGACTAACTGTGGGAAGAAGTTAGTTATCTAACCGACCTTTGTTTGGAAAAATTTTCTTGTAGGGATCCAATTCCTCAAGTAAGAAGTATTTTTGAAGGCCATATGAAATAGTAGATTTAGGACTTATTTGAGGATTTAGATCACCTATAGGCTAGAGGTTATTTTTATTTGATAGGTAGTGTTCTTGAATTAGAGTAGCATCTTAATATAGTTAGTCCACACTTGGAACCACTGCACTAAGTGTTTGCATGCTATTTGTTGCTCATTTTTCTCCTATTACCCCCTTTTAGTCCCTTGAGTCATCTTTGTCTTGAAAACAGTGTTCCCCATAGGCGTTTTTCATGGAGATTGTGTGGCATTCACCCCCAATTCCTTTAGGACATATTACTCCTCCCCATTGAATTAGAGTTCGTACTCCTAGTCCTCCATTAAGTCATAATTCTGACTCTAGTTCTGTTGATTTTTCTAGCTCTTCCATTCATTCCATGTCTTCCCAACCGCATACCACTACCATGTCAGCCACCAATCTGGGTGTGAGAAACCAAGGTAAGCCCAAAAGTAGAACTTTTACTGGTATGGTCACTCCTACTCCATTTCATCCCTTTATGGTTGATTTGAGCCTTAAACCAGCTCATCAATGACCATATTCTCCATGGACCTAGTTGGCTTTCTATGCATAATAATATTCCTTCTGACATCCCCAAGTTCGAAGGTAATCCTAGAGAAGATCCCACAAATTGCGTTCCTTCATTTCATATGTGGTGTTCATCTAATTCCATTACTGAAGACTTCATTTGTCTTCATTTGTTCCAACGCACACTTACTGGAGTTGTTGCCAAGTGGTTTGTGGACCAACCTCATGCATCCTATTCCAGCTTCGTGACCCTAGCCAAAGATATTTTTTCATACATCCATTTACCTCTAATATAGCACTGGTACCAAACTCTTGACCTCTTTTTGTGAAACTTCTCCCACTTTCCTATCTGATCATGTTAAATAATGACATAGAAGGAGGAGTATATGTAAAGATCTTGAATTTAAAGACCTTGTCTATATGGATTGGTTCCTTGGAGCACTTTTGGCACCCATTGGTAAAGATTTCACCTCCCACTTCACCCAATCTAATGAAGATGCACTCCAGGTAGCTTTGAGATATGACCTGATCTATGCACAATCAGGATATGTTTATACTGTAAATTCTGAATCTACCTCGGCCTGGTGCTGCTAATGTGTCACATGCATCTCATGTCAATGATGGTATCATTTGATATATCTCACACCCTCCACCTACACCATATCCTCAACCTCACATGAGTTATGTTCAACCCCAGGGTGGTACCAGTTCCACTTACACCTATCCCCCTCCTACTCCTCATGGAATCCCTTACTAAGGTTCACGCACATCATATGCATATCCCCATTTTGCATCATTCGATGCCAGGACCAATTGTCGCTTCACCTACTTATCATAATGTTGCCTCCAATCCTTTCTATACTTATGCACCTTATAGCACTCTAGCGCCTCCGACAACAGCACTTGAACCTCCCATGCCTCCGACACCAACACTTGAACCTCCCATGCCTCCTCCACCTCTACCACAACAACATCCACCTCCTCAAGGTCAAGTGTATTCTTAGTAGAGTGAAACCAATCCACCCAACCCCAAGTAAAATAACAAGGGGAAGGGTAACCTGAACTAGTCATCACAAGGTACCCAAGGAAACCAGGGTCCACCACCTAATGCCCCTTAGGGTGACACACATACTCCAACAACATTGAAGACATCCCAAGAAAAACAAGGCCCTTCGTACAAATGAACCTTATGCTTATTGCAGAGTATATGGACATTATAATGCTATAGGGATTAATGTGCGAGTGTTTGGTGATGTAGAAACCCTCAAGGATATTCCCAGTATCATTGGAAGACTGTCATATTAGTTGCAATTGTCACAAAGATGCCTGCATATCTATGTTAAACAAATGAGAATCAATGAAGGAAGAAGGACTTATTACCTGAAGTCTCAGTGTGGTGTTGTTGGAGAGTGCAAAGTAGCAAGGTGGAAGACCCCTTTGCTAGCTCTAGATCTAAACCTGCACATAGATAAGACAAGTGCAATATCACAAAATATAACTTTGACAAACAATGCATTAACATATAAAGATATCTAATTACATGTATCTAAGCCACTCATAATAATGTCATTGCATAAATATGTAAACAGATTACACTACCAACATCACAGAGTGGACACCACAATTGGAGTTCTATATTAATGTAGAAAAGGGTGATTACAACCATCAGTTGTATCAGCCTTCCCTTACTTCTCCATCTCCTCTCTCTCTCTCCCTTCTTAACCTCTTCCTATTCCTTAGTCAGAGACTAGTTTCGACAGTAAAATAGGGAATCCTTTCAAATGTTTCGACCTTTTTCACAATGGTCGTAGCCTTATATATATAGCATGAGAGGATAAGCCATGCCAAATCCCTCATGAGTTCCATTAGGAAAAGGAAATGATGTTTCCATGCTTTTGTGCTCTTTCCCATTTGTAGACTCCATTAGGAATTAGTAATTCCTCCAAACAGGTCGAGTTTTGATGTTTCCCTGCTTTTGTGAGTTGACATAGGAGAGAATATCAAGATACTTCTCAGTAAACTTGTTCCTTTCATCCATAGAAACTCATTTACATTGAATAACACCCTTCCCGATGTAACAAACAGAGTTACCCTAGGCAGTAATGCACCCTTTTCCTTGCTAGGAAGCTTTATAAAGTAGGTTGCTAGTTCCTAGATAGAGTTAGCTTGAAAAATGGGCCCATGAACTTGGTTAGTCCTTTTTTCATCCTGCTCTTCTCCTATGAGTTGATGAAGATGTCATTTTCTAGTGTAACAGATGCCCACTAAAGTGTGAGATTAGAGGTAGAGACGATGCATGAAATACTTTATATATATCTGTCATTTTATTTTGGAGAAAAAGAGAGAGAGGATCGGAGCTTCGGGAATACGAGAAACCTAATACAAAGAGATATGAGGATCATGGCCGCTAATAAGCACAGTGCAGAACCTGTCATAATAAGATCATTGTGATGACTTGTCTCCAAATAACACAACTTGGGAGAGGAAATAAGGTTGATTGATGTAAGCCTCTACCCAAGGTCTTGATTTCTGCTTCACCGTAACAGCATAGTTCGATACATTTGAATAAAGGTGTTGAGGTTGAACATGTACGAACTCATCGGATTACCAGTCAATAATGGAGACTGTCAAAAAACGCGAGGATGACCACTGATAACAGTGATGGTATCCAAGATGCACATTAAATCTAGCGAGTGTTAATAATGTTTTTGTCATCAAACACTTATAGAATTGTTTAACCGGGAGCCAATAATGAAAACCCCTAACCAAACACAAGGTAACCTACCACTGATGTCTACAATTTCCAAGGAACTAAACTATTTCTGGGTCTGCTTCTTAGATAGAGTGTTGAAGTCGATAGGAAGAGACCCATTGAAAGGTAGGAAATAATGTGTCCTACATTAGTTGGCACGAAACAGGACAAGAATGATTTTTTTTTAATAATATTTTGAGCATTAGGTAAAAATGACAGAGGGGATGATGGAAGAATATGCTTGATGGTTTGATGGAGGAAACAAAAGATAAAGGTTTTCCCTTGAAAAATAGAAGGCATGACACAAAGGTTTTAACCATGCAGCGCTAGACTCATGAACACCAAAGAGTGTTAGGATACAGAGATGCAAGAACATCGCGGTATATAAGCTAAACGCATAGGATGGTAAGGTTCATATTGAGAGGTTGTCACAAGGAAGGTTTTGTTGAGGGAGTGCCATGTTCAAGGGAGCAACTTCCACCATAAAAATATTTTCAAAATACTTACACAAAGAAATTGTATTTTTCACTTTCCCCATTTGATTAATTTAGTGAGTCCATACGAGTAAAGTCATTGGTCTTTTCATATTTTAAGAGTCTGAAGAGATCATAAAGAGCACCTCTATTCCTTATCTGATTAGTTTAATGAGTCCAAATAGGCAAACTCATTGATATTTTCATGTTTCAAGAGTCTGAAAAGATCGTAAAGAGTGACTCCATTCCTAATATGTTTAATTTAATCAGTCCAGATGGGAAAACTCGGTGGTCTTTTTATATTTAGAAAGTCTAAAAAGGTCGTAAAGAACAACTCCAAGGTGGTCCCTTTGTCATAGTTTTTAACCGGGTACGACAAAGGTTTAATAGTATACTTGAAAAGGTTCATTTTCCATAAGTTAATATACTCAGTCTGGATAAAGAGATAAACCTACGCTCAATAGATGTTTGCCTCATTTTATTATGAGTAAGAGGAGACGGACTAAACTCAATATTTCGTCATGAATTTTTAATGAGTTACATGACGAAAAACTCAATAGATCTTCATAAAATTTTAACGAGTCAAATGAAGAAAAATTGAGGTATATTTTTTAGTTTAATGAGAAAGGAAAAAGAGGTAAACGAACTGCTCATTCCTTCTTCATAGATTTAACGATGCCAAAGAAGGGAAAAACTCAGGGATTTTTCATTTAAAGAGTAAGAAAGAGTCCCAAAAAAGAAAGTGCTCATATCATCGTCGTAGGATTTTAATGAGCCCGATGACCAAAACTAAAGGATTTTTTAGTTGAAGAGCGAGAAAATATCCCATAAAATAAGGCGCTCATTCGAGAATCGAACACGGTCATTTCTACAATTTAGCCTTGAAAGTCTTTCATCAAAACATGAGTAAATTCTGACAATATGTGGACATGGTGCCGGATACGTATCATAGGAAATGAACTACTTGTACTTTAATGACTTCAATTAAGATAATTCATACCTCCAAAGTGACTATAAGGGAGTTTTTGAGCCTCCACTTTCACCATTTGCATCATTTTAGTGTCGTGATAGCGTTTTGGAGCTATAGAGGAGTAGATCTTACATGGAAGATTGCGGGCAATCCAGGCTACCATTCGACTTGCTGTCTTTCCTAGGTAGATGCCAAAACCTTTATCCTACATTATTTAACCTTTCTTAGCTGCATTAGGGGTTGATTTTTAGAGTTTTGGCAATCCCTAGTTCATTAACTACGACTAAGGCCCCCTTATAAGTCTATAGGGAGCGTTAAATGCCCTTTACGACCTAGAGGAGGGTGTCAATCCTCCCTATTTTCCATAAAGGGGGGCATTAGTGCATGAGGTCACACTCTAAAACCCTAGAAAGTGATTTCCCAAGAATATTTTCCCCATTTGCACTAATTTTTGGGTTGATTTGTGGATGTTTTGATCAATCATGACTAGTTTATGGAGAGAATGGCCCATGATTGACAGGAATTATGTATGTGAAATGATATAGCTTGTATACTTACATTACACTGATGTGGTTTGATGAAATATGCATAGCTAGACCTGATGAAAGGTCAGGAGGAACTTTTGAGCTAGATCATTCAGTGTTAGGATGAACACCAAGGGGTGTTCAAGATCGGGGACTACGAGCTTGCTATTGAACAAGATGACATCCATTTTCTGGCAGTTTTGTCATGCAGAGGAGCACAAGAAAACTTGACTAGTGGTAGGCTCGATCCTCAATCCACTTTAGAGCTGGTGTGAGCTTATTGTATTTCTGAGAGAAGACTTGTGAGAAACACGGTTCCTATAGAGCGGATTAGATCCAGGTCTATGGGAGATATATTATGGATGATTGTACACTTGGTGGGATCTAAGAGTCCCCATGTTGCAACAAAGGCCCAACTATTTCTTGCCATTATTTGTGTTCAGTTGCAGATCTTCAACTGGTGTAAAGCGGTGCTTCACCAGCTAAAGGCAGAGTTGATTGCGTGTAAGACCCATACCCAATAGAGTTTTGTGTACGATACTCTCATTGTATCCTTTATACTTGAGAAGGTGCCAATTATGGGACCACAGTTGAGTTTAGGTCCACTTTATCCAAGAGAGCCTAGGCAGAGGTGATGGGCATCTCTTGATCCTTGCACTGAAGGGGGACCCATCCGGCATTTTTGCGAACAGGATTTCTTCAAATGGCTCAGTGGTCAAATCATGATGACAAATGATTATGGCTACGAGGGAATGGACTTCACAAGTGATCCTCACTTGATCTTGCTGCCTAGTATGAACTGGGGGCCTCAAAGGAAGAAATTTTATTGAAAGTACTTAAAGTATTCTTAAGATTTTGAATGTTTATGTTATGTTTATGTTGATTTTATGGGTGAACAACTACTACCATGAAGCTTTTTTCTTGACACAAATGTGGCACTAGTGCGACCTGCAAGCAAGCCTTGCCAAGTGAGGTGAGGTGGCCAACTACCCGAAGGTGGGGGTGATGCTCAAAGTCTTCACGAGGTTCTGAGGAAGCTCAAAGGACTGAGTATGGGCACTCCCCCCTTTCCTATGAGGGAGATTCCACTCACATGAAATGACACATGGTTGGTGTGCCTGAGCAGTTTCTGGTTCCTCTTCAGAGGATATCTAGAGCTCTATTGTCTTTTCATGAGCAGTAGGATCTGTTAGCAGGCGCATGGTATAGCTAGTGGGTGTTTATAGCTAGGCTTAGTAGCCATTTTGTACTTAAAAACACCCAAGTTTTGGGAAATTTTCTAATGTAAAAGATTGGATTCGATATATATATATATATATATATATATATATATATATATATATATATATATATATATATATATATATATATATATATATATATATATATATATATATATATATATATATATATATATATATATATCTGTGTGTGTGTGTGTTTGTGTATATATTTTGGTATTTTATAATGTTTTTTAAGTGTTTTTTGTAAAAAAAATTAACTGTGTAAATATTTACTTTCATACATGTATCTATAACAAATGAGAGAGAATCCAATCTAACACATAGTTTGCTAATGAATCAACAACTATATTAAATTCTTGAGGAATGTGTTCATATGTAATAAACTCAAATTTAAATTCCGAGAGTCGTACCCTTAACTAATGATGTAACAAGATTGGATTACGAATGTGATAATGATTTATCAGTTGCATAACAACAAGCTGAGAGTCTAACCTGACCACTAGATTGGAGATGTCCTGAGATGATATGTCAGGGAGAAGTGGAATTACAGACATGTACTCACCAATATTGTTGGTGGTGGTACCAAGAAAGACTCCCCTGGAACAAAGCGATTACGACTCAGGTGTGTAAATGACCCAACCAACTGATGCAATGTGCCATGTGTGATGACTGGCACCATTTGCGTATCCTACATATGCTAAGGGTAATGAAGACATCGACACAAAAAGAAATATGTATGATACAACTACTTCAAAAAAATACCAAAAAATATCCAGTCACATAAAAAATAAGAAAAACTTATAAATACATAAAATTACAAAGCACATGCCTAGTGTAATACTCGGCATAGTATTTTTCCAGATATAGCCCATTTCTGGGCTCAGCGAGCAGGATTCCTTCCCAGTCCTGAAGTTCATATGCCCCTTTTAAGAGGGCCTTTGTGACAACATATGGACTGAGTCATAAGGGTTGAAGTATTCCTGCCCCTAATAGGTCATGTTTTTTATCATAGAGTAAAACAAGATCCCCCTCTAGGTAAGAACGAGGCTTGACCTTTTTGTCATACTGGGCTTTGATCCAGCGCTTGTGGCCTTCGAGTGCCCATTCGACATCTCGATGAGTTTCATCCAGTTGATTGAGGTATAGCAGGCACTCTTCTTCGGCAGTGGTGCTGGGAAAGAGCTCAACAGTGATTTGTAAGGAAGGAATCTCACACTCGATCGGTAAAACTATTTCTAGGCCAGAAGCTAGTTGAAAAGGTGTAAAGCATGTAGTTGTTTTTACTGAAGTCCGGTATGCCCACAGTGCAGGATATAACATTCGATGCCATTGGGTTTTGTGATTACCTACTAACCTACAGATCATTGTCTTTAAGATCCCATTAATGGATTCTACTTGGTCATTAGCTTAGGGGTAGTAGGAGGATGATTGGTCTTGGCGAAAACTGAGAAACGATGTTAAGTCAGACATCATGTGATTATGGAAATGAGACCCATGGTCTGTAATGATCATTGGGGCACACCAAAGCAAAAGATGACCTAATTAAACATGAATAGTGTCGCCGTTTCTCCATCGGCATAGAAAGTGGGAAGGGCTTCAGCCCATTTCATGAAATAGTCTACAGCTACAATAATGTAGTTGTGTCCGACAGAGGATGTGGGGTTGCAAGTGACGAAGTTTATCCCCCATTTGGAAAATGGGGCGACTGAGATAACTGGGTACGGTAGGGTTGGAGGAGCATGCATTTTATTTGTAAACACTTGAGAAGGGTGGCACTACCAGATAGTATTGATACAATCTTCGAACAAGGTTGGCCAATAGTAGCCTACGCATAAAAATTTCTTAGTAGACATGCCAGAAATATGATCGCCACTTGCCCCAACATGTCAGTAATTTAAAAATTGTTTGACTTCTTCCTGAGTGAGGCAACGTGGAAAAATTGTATAAGTGCCAATGTGATATAAAGTATCATTTAGCACTAAATATTGTCGTGGTTTGTGGTGGATGCGAGGACGGTCACCTAACGATAATTCAGGGCAGAAATGTTTTGCTTGGAGGTAGACAAGAATGTCACCATACCAAGAGTTAGTAGATTCAATCAAATAGACAGCTTCATCTAGGAGAGGATCATGGGCTATCTCGTTGGGATCGGCAATGCGAAGATCTGATAAAAGTTAGATGAAGACTAGGGATTTTGTCACCTTGGCAGTGGAAAAAACCAAATCAAATTGTTGGAGGATAGTTATCCATTTGGAATATTTTCCTCGAATGAATTGAAAAGAAAAAATGTATCTCATGGGATTCTCCAAAGTGATGACGGTATTTTGTTGCAGCAGTAGATATTGTCAGAATTGATTGATAGCAAAGAAAAATGCCAAGGACATCTTTTCCACATGTGAATATCTGAGTTCGGGCCTAGCCAAGCATTTCAGCAAATAGTAGATCACATGATCACTCAGATCATCATGAGTTTGAACCAAGACCTTTCCAAGAGAGGATGGCGAGGCTGCCAGGTACAAGAGAAAGTCGCCCCCATAGTTGGGAGCACTAAGAAGAGGGGATGATATCAGTGCCTTTTTTAAGGAATCAAATGATTGTTAGGCTTGATCATCCCACAAGTATGGTACTTCCTTCCTGAGTAGGTGCATAAATCCTTTCGTCAACTTGACATAGCTTATGATGAACTGTCATAAGAGGTTTTCTTTCCCTTGCAAACATTGGAGCTGGAAAATGGATTGTGGTTCAGGAAATTGAGTAATTTCCTTTACCTTATCGAGATCAACCCTAATCCTGTACTTCGAGAAAATGAAACCAAGTAGGTGTCTAGAATCAAAAAATAAAACACATTTATATAGATTCATATGTATGTTGTAGAACCTGCACCTAAGAAAAATTACTCGCAAATGATCTAGGTGCTGAGCTCGCTTCTTGGAATGGGCTGGGTGTTACAGGGAAAAGTGTCTACACGGAACTGCTTATCCCACTAAGGTGTGGTAGCTACCTTAGAAACAAGCAAAGTAAAGCTACTTTCGTCTTTCCTTTATGAAATATAGATGAGAGAAGAACAAAGGAGACCAACCTTTATCTTGCGCTAATCTCTTAGTTCGATTCCTCTCTCTCTTGATAGTCTTTCGCTACTTGCTCCCTTGTATGCCCAGCTTCACAGAGTACCTGTAGGATCACAGTAGCATAACACTATATAAGAACATGGATCTATAATCATAAACAATCTATGATCAGATGTAAATTGACCATACAAATGTATAAAACATAAATGACACAAGAGTATGGAGGAAAACTTGAATAGCTTTTATTGATAACCAAGAAAGAGCCAAGGGAGTTACAACCAATTGTTCTGACCCAACATCATCCTCTCAGCAAGTAAGCCCTTATTCACCTCATACAAAGCTTAGATCACCCAACACTATGATGTTGTCTCAAGAAACCAACAACAATTCCTTACAAGATGAAAAATTCCAGCCTCTGGATCTCTGGGATGAGGGATCCATATATAGATATATGTAAGGGAGATGAGTCAGCTTGTGATTTGATTAGTGTCTTCCCTCTGATAGTTCTTGCTTCCACTTGGAGATTGATGATCTCTTACTCATCCTTGGTCGAATTCAGAGAGGCAAGTGTCACAGGAGAAGTTTCTGGAAGATTCCATGTCTCTCCACCTCGCGGATTGACACTGCCATTTGTCACTTCTCACCCATCGCACCCCATAGAAGGGCTTTTTGAAATGAAACGCACCCAAAAAGTGTACTTAGGTGAGATGCAACGCACTTTGCCTATGGAGCAACTGAAATGATCCTGTTTTGACCAGTTTTGAGCAGTTTTTCATGGAGAACTTCTAGGAGAAGCTGTAATCTGTTGACCTTTTTCCTTTAGGGGTTAGAACAACACTTTTAGGGACTTAGGAGCCCTTGGTTTATGGAAATTTCATGCTTGGGGTTGCAGTGCCCAAAAATTTCTATAACAGTTGCCCCCTAAAGCATGAGGTCATTAATCTTTTGATGTCGGGTGAAATGCTTTATTATGAGGATCCGAAGTTCTTTCAAGCTGGGAGGAGACCGGTAATAAGATACAATACAATACATTATCTTCATAATATTTTCATGATCTAGCTGAGGCGGGCATTCCCATGCTCAGCTTTATAAATTCATTTTCATGTACATAGGACAGACAATCATCTAAGTGTAGACTGATGATTCTGGTAGAGTCATCATCCCTTTGATTGGATGATTATCTGTGCAGCAATAATGTACATTTGATGTCTTTATTTCCCTGAATATATATCGCAGCCCGGATGGATGAGACTAGATCTGGGGTCTTCAATCTCGTTCGATCTTCACTCGAAGTACAAGTCTATCCATCTGAGAAATGTTCCGGAGTCGAACATGGAAAGACATTGTCTGATTACCAGCCAATGATGTAAGATGTTAACAGGCACGAGAGGAATCACCGATAATGATAATGACCCTCAGGGTACTGCAGTACAATTCACGTGGTGTGAATAAAGGACTTGGCGTCAAACACCACGCAAAATATTTCAGTCAAAGGTCACCGGAAGTGAGAAACTTGCCATTGAGGCATGCAAGCTTCAAAGTACTGAACGGGGTGTTCCTAGATCGACTTCTTGGATAATGAGCTGATGTCGAGAAGAAGCGATCCGTCAAAGGAGGGCCTTAATGAATCCCACATCAATGACACAGAATGGAGTAAATGATTTTAATGGAGGTGAAAACGATCTGATGACATAAGGTTCAGGGTGGCGATCATGAAAGAATGGAGTGTAAATGTATTGTAGCGGGTGAGACACAGGTGAATTCTCTGAATGAATTCTGTTGAACATATTAGTGACACTAACGTGATGGATTGGTAGCATTAACCCCAAATGTGGATGGTGTGATGGGACCATGGTGATGTGACCGGTGAACGAAACAACCCAACCCGACTTGGATGTGGAGTGAAAGTGTCATGTTCAAGAGCGACTTGCTACCAACAAAGTTTCTTCAAGTTTTCTTCCCAATTTTTCCCCAATCGTTGCTAACCAGTACCTCTTTATTTTTTTCAAGCTTGAGGAGGATAACATATGCTTGTTCTATAATTTTCCCTTCGGGCAAACCCATCGCTATGTTTTAACGAGCCTAGCGATAGTGGAACTCTTTCTTGTCTGTTATGGACAAGTTTGTCACTATTAAGTTTTAACGAGTTTAACAACAAAGATAACTCGGTACTTTTCAATTTTAGAGAGTCTGAAAGGGACGTAAAGGAAACTCCAAAATTCCTTTTTCGTCATCTAATCCCTTAAGTCCGAAAAAGTATAAAACAATACAGAAGGGATGAATTTTAGATACTTTTAACGAGCCGAACAAAACAAGCACTTGATCTTTTTGTGTAATAATCCCTCAGGTCCAAAAAGATTAAAATCTAAAGGAGGGATAGCACTTCTGGTCCCTTTAACGAGCTGGAGAGGCCAATGACTCGACAATCTTTTCATATTTTACGAGTCAGTTGAAAAGAGCTTAAAGGAGACTCGTCTTTTGAGGAACGAGTGATAAAATTGGGTAGCAGCTGATTCCAGGTAAGGTTTGGAATTTTCCAATCACGAAAGTGTTACAAGGATGGCTAGTGGGATCACTCTTCGCAGCTGTTCCTCAAAAGGGGTAAACAAACAAATGGAGGTGAATGATCAGCCAATACAGAGTGGAGGTGATGATGAAAACACAACCAAGGCTTTAAAGGCTGAAGTACTACATTCACGATGGTTATTTACCGGGAAATAGTTCATTTTTTAATGAGCTTAAATGCGGGGAGAAACATTTGCTCATGACTTATGTTTATTTTTTAACGAGCTTGAACTATGTGCTAAAACTGCTCGATTGAATGGTCATTTCTTGACTTTACCATAAATAGCTTTGTTCTTTCAAAGATTGTACTGCATTTTCAATCGCTTCATCAAACTAGTTAGAAATGAACAATATATGTTTGAAAAATGAGTTAGAACACTAATATTTTACTCGAACTATGTAAAAAGTAATGTAAAAGTGCTTTTACCTCTCATTTTACCATTTCATTTGAACTTTGGTTTGTTGGAGCTTTGGAGGTGCTTTTTCCCCCTTGATTTTCATCAGCTGATTCCGGGAGTTTCTGTGGATGATTCTCGGCGCTGTCTGGACTAGGTAGGAGCTAAACTTGAGCTCTTTCATTTCATTCTTTCCATTTTGCATTCTGAGCTTGATTCCTGGTTTTTCTAAGCCTCTGGGGTTTGAAAAACTCACCTTGGCTTCAGCGCACTCCTTGTGTATCGAAAGATGCATTGGATGTTAGCCTGTCTACTGGCTAACTGACATGCAATGCACCCAGAACACTACTGTAGGTGCGATGGGCGCAAGGAAGGAAGTTTATGCACAGTTTTTGATGGAAATTTTTTCCTGTCTCTTACCAAAATCAGGATATAACTCTTCTCTTGTTTGTTTTCAGAGATTTTTGGAGCAAGATGACTATTACATGGCGAGAACATGAGCATGAAGAAGAGGACTTGCTTGCTTTACATGATTCGATTACAGTAAACACACTGTGGAACTGTGGCTTGCTAACGTTTTTCTGCATTTCTAGCATGAGACAACAGATCAACTTGCTACAGTATTTGCTCGATGCTTGGGATCCTACCAGCCAAGTGTTCCAGATTAGGGGCAAATCCATCCCCTTGACTATAGTGGACATCTATTTCTTGACTGGCTTGTCGAGGCGGGGTGCCCCCATCTCTTTATCAGGTTCGGCCCGAGGAGGTGAATTTGTGAGAGATTATGTTTGCTGGTATTGCAGAGAGGGACCTCAGCTGAGTAAATATGACAAGATCATCATCCGTGATGTCACTGACAGGTCCCTCAGGACCATTCTGTTCACTTTTGGTAGGATGGCTGGTGCTGCGACTCTTCATGTAGCCAACCGATCTTATATGCAGTATGCCTTGGAATGTCTCGAACCGAAGGTGTTCAACTGGTGCGACGCAATACTTCTTGTGATGAAAGAACAGTTGACCAAGGTGAAGAGTGGGAGGTTGAAGAACTTTGGGTATGGTTCTATATTGACCACCTTTTCCTTGGAAAATATACCACTGATGCAGCCACAGTATATTGCACTTGATTTACCTTCACCGACTGAACCACGTATGCAGAGATGGGTCGACCATATGTCTAGGCATGCTGGTCAGTCTCAGATTTCCTTTTCTGATACCTTCTTTGGGTAGTTCGATCACCAAGAGATGGTTTATTCCGAGTATCCATATGCTGGTATGGACTTCCAGGGTGACCCAGATTTAGTACTGCCAGCCGGCGAACAGTGGGGTGCCATTGGTAAATTCTTTGACCATATTCCTATTTATCATTTTTCTTTTATAATATCCTTGTGCTTTATTCTATCAAGACTAATTAAACTCATGTGTTCATGGAGATGTCGGTCCCGTTCGGCCAGTATTACACCTGAGAGTGCCAGCTGCTGCCCCAGCAGGAGAGGCTGTTGGAAGGGATATCCTTTGCGACCTCGATGTGGCTGAGACTCTCACAACATTACAGGACCAGGTTGAGGGCCTCACTCTCGGTATTCCAGATGTGAGGACTGACGAGCTCCCCTTGAGGTTGTAGCGGCATACTACTGGTGTGCCAAGACGATGGACTCGGCTCTTACGCATGATCACACAAGGTATGACTTGTTATCACGAGCATCATTAGACTAGGGTGCCCCTAGCGTTTTGAGTTTTGGGTCATTTGACCAATTTTGTCTTGGTTACAGAACATTATGTGTAAACCATAAACAGTTATATATATATTTTTCATTTTCGAAGTTTTATTTTGGTTAAGTTACATGATCCAAATGCAAATATTGATGGTATGCTTCTTTTTATAAATGTCGCAAATGTCTATCTAACACATAATTTGCCAATGAGTCAGTTAATGTGTTTAAGGTTTTGGAAATATGCTGATATCGAATAAAATCAAATTACCTTTCCAAAATCTTAACCCTTAGAAACATGCGATAAATAGCTGGATTTCGGACAGAGTAGATACCAGTGAGTTGTAGTATGACAAGTTGTGAGTCTAGCCTGACAATCAGTCGGCATATACCATGTGTGATGGCATCAGAGAGAAGTTCTATCAACGCGCTATATTCAGCGATGTTAGTCATTGATCGACCAATACATACCCCTCTGAAACTTACTAACTCGCCGCTTAGATCAAAAATGGCCCAGGCCGCAGAAGATAGGTTCCGCGAACTACGACTCGCTCCGTTGGCATATCCAACACATGACTTTAATAGGTTTGACATCTGCAATAAATGTAAAAAGTGGATTACTTGACCAAAACAAATACTTTAGTGAAAACAAAAACATAACAAAAGCATATAGGTTACTATACTGAATCATGCATAGTAACGCTTGAGGTACAACTCGTTATGACGTTGTGCCAGTGGAATCCCGTCATAATCCATTAACTCATAGGCTCCTTTTGCTAACATTCGCTTAACAACATAGGGGCCCATCCATAAAGACTTGAATTTACCTGCCCCCAATTTATCGGATTCTTGGTCATAAAGCAAGACCAAGTCACCTTCTGACAAGACACGGGGTTTGACATTCTTGTCGAACTGCACCTTGACTCATTTCTTATGGGCTTCGTTAGCCAAAGCGGCATCACGATGGGTTTCATCCAATTGGATTAGTTCCAAGAAACGAGCCTCCTCTTCTGAAGTCCCGGGGAGAAGGTCAATTGCGAGTTTGAGGGATGAGATTTCACACTAGATTGGTAAGACTGCTTCCAGGCCATATACCAGTTGGAAAGGTGTAAACCCGGTTGCATTCCTTACTGATGTTCGGTAAGCCCACAAGGCTGAGTACAGGATTAGGTGCCAACTTCTTTTGTGAACTCCAATCATCCTTTGCAGCATGCACTTCAGGGCTTTGTTGATTGCTTCAACTTGTCTGTTGGCTTGCGGGTAATATGAAGTAGAGCTATCGTGAGACAACCTAGTTTGGCAGCTAATTCGACCATCATGTGATTATGAAAATGCGATCCATGATCTGTGACTATAGCTTGTGGGACGCCGAATCTGGCGACTACATGATTGAAAAAGAAAAGGGTAGCTGTTTCACCAGTATTATCTAATGTAGGCATCACCTCGGCCTATTTGGTAAAATAGTCAACTGCGACTATGATATACCCATGCCCCCCGGTCGAGGTGGAGTTACATGTCATGAAATCGATGCCCTATTTGGCGAATGGCCCGACAGCAACTATTGGCTGTAGAGGTGCGGGTGGTCTTCTGTTTTTGGTATCGAAAATTTGACAAGCATGGAAACTTCTGACTGCAGTTATGCAATCTTTGAACATTGTTGGCCAGAAGTCTCCTGCTCATAAAATTTTTTGCGCTGTAGCATAACCGGATTGACGCCCCCCACATGCGCCTGAATGGAAATCATTCAAGATTTTTTCGGCCTCCTCATGGGTGAGGCACCTTCTCAGAACTGTATCGACACCACGATGGTAAAGTGTATCACTGATGATCATGTAGTCTTTTCTTGGTATCGAATACATTTTTGTTCGGAGTGAGAGGTATTTGGCCTATATTTTTGGGTTTGGAGATAATGATTATATCCCCATACCACAGATTGCTTGAAGATATCAGAAACAAATTTTCGTCCACGATCGTTTCTTCGGATGTTTCATCGTTGGACGATGATGGGAGATCGCATAATAATTCTACGAAAACTAGAGCTTTCTTTGACTTGGATCAAAATCTTGTAGAATTGCTATCCATTTTGAATATTTTCCCCCCAGCAACTGTCGCGACAATATATAAGTCATGGGGTTGCAATCTGACAGAATGGTAGTTTTGCGAAAGAGGACATAGTGTCGAAATCTCTGTATCGCTTGAACAGCTGCGAGCACTAGCTTTTCAACATAAGAATATTTGCTTTCTGTATCATTTAAGTTCTTACTTAAATAATATATAGGATGTTATATTCCGTTGTCTTCTTGAACTAAAAACATTGCGATGGTTGTATCCACTGCAGCCAGATACAGGTTAAAGTCTTTTTGATAATCAGGAGCGTACATTAATGATGCTTTCATTAGGGATTCTTTTAAAGCCTCAAAGGAAGCTTGCGGAACCTGCTCCTAGACAAAGGGTACTTCCTTTTTCAAAAGACGCGTATAGCCTTTAGCAAGTGCGGCATAATTTGGAATGAACCTCCTCAAAAAGTTTGCTTTCCCTTGGAGTTTCTGAATCTGAAGAAAATTCGAAGGTGGAGGAAAATTTATGATTGCCTAAACCTTACATGGGTCAAGACGAATCTCGTCTTTCGAGACTTCAAATCCAAGTAAACGACCCGAACTGACACAAAATACACATTTGTGTGGATTGAGTCGTATCTTGTAGTGTCGAAAACATAGAAATATCGTTCTTAAATGCTGCGGATGATCAATCCGCTTTCGCGAATGAGTTGGAAGGTCGTCAAGGTATGGTTGAACTATGTTTTTGATGTCATGGAAGGCATAATTCATTGCCCTCTGAAATTTTGCCCCTGTGTTCTTTAAACCAAAGGGTAATTTTCGATATGCGAATGTGCCCCACGGACAAATAAATGCAGTCTTTGACTGGTCTTGTGGGCGGATATTTATTTGATTATACCTGGAGAATCCATCCATAAATGAAAATATTTCACATCCGGTGCATTCATCAATTATCTGGTCGATGAAGGGTGTAGGGTAGTTGTCTTTTGGACAAGCTTGATTTACATCCCTATAATCGACGCACACTCTAATTGTTCCTTATTTTTTCATAACAGGGACAATATTTGATACCCAATTGGTTATAGGAACCGGGTAAATGAAACTAACCTGGAGAAGTTTTTCAACTGCTGCCTTGATGGAAGCGACTTTCTTGGGGTGCACCTGCCGTAGCAGTTGTCGTACTGGTTTGACATCTGGATACATCTTGATTTCGTGTTCAACGATACTTGAGTCAATGCCTGGAATTTCATTATATGACCAAGCAAAGACATCTCTAAATTCACAAAAAAGAGCGTTATATATTTCCAGTTCTGAAAGAGAACAATATTTGCCAACATAAATATTCTCTACAACATCTGCTTTGGTTGAGATATTTATGGCGATAGTCTCTTCAATGTTGGACAAATTTCGCTCGAAATCCACCGTGTTTACAGTATTTGATAGAAAATCAAAAACTGAAGGATGGCAAAGGTCATCAGGAGTATTTTCTTCACAATCCGAAAGAAGGGAACGATGGTGGTAATCTTCCCATGGTGCCCCTTCAATTATCATTGATTGAACAATTCCTTCGTCAGTGCACTTGCGACCAAGGATCTGAAGGGGTGCCATATTCCTTAGACCTATCTATCGAAACGCTTGATGAGCATTGATTTGGGTTTGCCTCCCATGCTAGGAACATTGATTGCTACAATATTTCTATTGGGCTTGGAGGCAATACCTACGCATGATCCATGTTGATATCATTTTCTGAGATCTTTTTAATTGAAGATATCATATTGCAGGTTCCTACCGACGCTACTTCCGCCAAATTGATTGGAGGTGGAAGGGAAAAAGTTCCCATTAATATAGGGTCTTTTAGTAGGCCTACTCCAATATTTTGAAGCGAATGGGGGCTTCCATGGATCACTGGAATGCTTCCCGTAACTTGAGAACCATTGGGGAGGAAGTTTTGTTGATCGACGATTGTAATCCCTCCTTGAAATGGAAATGCAATCTTCCTAAAATAGGTCGACACAATAGCAGCCATAGCATATATCAATGGTCTTCCCAGTACGATGTTGTAATCGAGATTTCCGTCGATTACCTCAACATCTATTTCTACTAGTTTCCCTCCTAGTTCAACCTTCGAGTTACTTAGAATACCATATGGGGTATATGTTCGTCCGTCAAATGCTTTTAATGTCGTCGAAGGTCACGACAAGGTTGGAGATCCTAAAGTTTTCCAGCAACTCATCGACATAATACATGTAGATTCCCCCTCATCAATAATCATTCAATGAACAGTTTTTTTGAGGGCTTTCACTTGAATGAGGAAAGCTACTTGAGCTGGTAACTGAGGATTGTATCCTTTATGATCAAAGGATAAAAGATTGGAATCCTTTGGGTCTATCCCACCGATGGCTGATAATAAAGCTTGCTTTTGGGATGGGCAATTTTGCAGTACCTCAAGCTTCGACATAGCGTATGGCGATTGGGCCAAATCTTCCACTATATTATAATGCTGTGCTGCTCTAGCACGAGGATTAAACGTCGACTTGTGTACTACTCCCTTTGGCGGTTTTATTGTCAACTCAGGAATGATGGGTGGTGCAACTTCTGTCGAAGTTGTTGTCGAACTACTAGGTTGATCTTTATCCTTATTGTTCGATAGCTATGGATTACCATAATCTTTGTTCCTTGTCGATATCAAAGCATCATTTTTCTGTTTGGAAACCAACAACATCAGCACTTGAGACGGGGAAGCATTTCCACTGTCAACCAGATTTGTTCCTGGATTCAGAAACGGATCAGTTAATACTGTTGAGGTCTTTGTATTCTTGAAGAATTTTTTAAGCTCAGCTTTATACAGACAATTTGACGTCCAATGATCCTCATCACATATAAAGCATGGATGATTTGGTTTCTTATTTCTAGAAGGGTTCGCAGAAGATTTTTCAGGTGATGATTCTTCCTGTTTCTTCTTCTTCCCTTTGCCTTTTTTCTTGCCCCCTGGTTGCTTGGTTTCTTTGCCTTTATCTATCGATACGGCATTTACTTCCGAGGCAAGAAGTTCCTCTTTTGCATTTTGACCGGAAATCTTACAGGCCTTTTTAGATGTAGCCTTTGTCGATTTCGTGTCTGTTGCACCAATCACGCCATCGTCGGCATGAGAGTCATTGTTTGATTTAGGAGGAGAGACTGAGAATTCCGGTCTAGGAGTGTCAGATATTTTATCATAGAGCATGCCAGACTGTTATAGACATTTTTGTGCCCTACAACACCAAGCATGAAATGTCCATAAACCAAGGGCTCCTAAGTCCCTAAAAGTGTTGTTTTAACCCCTAAAAGTGGTCCTTGACGCAAGAAATGTCTCAATCTTTAGTCCGTCCTCCCGATGAGCACGAGTGATTTGGGTGGACATGACTGAAACCCAAGGGGCATGCACCCTGGTCTGCTGCGGAAGGAAAACTTCGGGTATAAGGTAGGTTTCCACGGGAGAATATGACTAGTATGTACCCCCATCCATGATTGGAAGAGGGGGTTATTCTAGAACAAGATTCTCTTGTCAAAGTTATGTGAGTTGGTGGGCATCGCTGCTCACCTTTGTTTATTTCGGTAGACATTGTCAGGGAAGTGTTTTGTTTATGCCGTAAATAGAACTATCTTTGGTAACATGTAAGAGGTAGGCCTCTCTCGGTAAAACAAATGTTTTAACAGACTAAAGAAGGGGTAACCTTGAAACTCTGTTTTATACCTAGGGGCATGAAAACCTTTTGGAATGCAAGCGAAAAGAGACTATTTATTTTTTAAATTTTTTGGACCTCTAACCCTTTAAACTCGTTGGATTGTTCGTCGCCTAACTTGCATAAAGAAAGGATGTGGGGCAAAACTCTAAAAGTTGTTGTTTTATATGAGACATTCTTATCACAAGACTGGATTAATCAAGCAGTGTTACCGCAAGGTTCAAGCTCGTTAAAAAATAAACCCGCATCGAGCAGTTTTAGCACATAGTTCAAGCTCGTTAAAAAATAAACATAAGACATGAGAAAATGTTTCCACCCACGTTTAAGCTCATTAAAAAATGAACTATCCCCCAGTAAATAGCCATCGTGAATGTAGTACTTCAGCCATTAAAGCCTTGGTCGTGTTTGCACCGTCACCTCCACTTTTTCATTGGCCGATCATTCACCTCCATTTGATTGTTTACCCATTTTGAGGAACAACTACGAAGAGTGATTTCACTAGCCATCCTTGTGACACTGCCGTGATCGGAAAATTCCAAACCTTACCTGGAATTAGCTGCTACCCGTCTTATCACTCGTTCCTCAAAAGATGAGTCTCCTTTAAGCTCTTTTCAATTGACTCATAAAATATGAAAAGATTGTCGAGCCATTGGCCTCTCCAGCTCGTTAAAGGGACAGGAAGTGTTATCCCTCCTCTAGATTTTAATCTTTTTGGACCTGAGGGATTATTACACAAAAATATCGAGCGCTTATTTTGTTCGGATCATTAAAACTATCGAAAATTCATCCCTTCTATATTGTTTTATACTTTTTTGGACTTAAGGGATTAGATGATGAAAATGGAATTTTGGAGTTACCTTTACATTTCTTTTCAGACTCTCTAAAATTGAAAAGGACTGGGTTATCTTTATCGTTAAACTCGTTAAAAATATTAATAGCAACAAACTTGTCTTTAGACGAGAACAAGTTTCACTATCTCTAGGCTCGTTAAAACATAACGATGGGCTCGTTAAAACATAGCGATGGGTTTGCCCGAAGGGAAAATTATAGAACAAGCATATGTTATCCTCCTCAAGCTTGACAAAAATAAAGAGGTACTGGTCAGCAATGACTGGGAAAAAATTGGGAAGAAAACTCAAAGAAACTTTTTTGGTAGCAAGTCGCTCTTGAACATGACACTTCCACTCCGTGTCCGAGTCGGGTTGGGTTGTTTCATTCACCGGTCACATCACCATGGTCATGACATACCATCCACATTTGGGGTTAATGCTACCAATCCATCACATCAGTGTCGTGGATATGTTCAAGAGAAGTCATCCAGAGAAGTCACCTGTATCTCACCCACTACCATACATTATACTCCATTCTTTCATGACCGCCACCCTGAACCTTATATCACCAGATCGTTTTCACCTCCATCAAAATCATTTGCTCCATTCCGTGTCATTGATGTGGGATTCATTAAGGCCCTCCTGTGATGGATCACTTCTTGTCGACATCAGCTCATTATCCAAGAAGTTGATCAGGAACACCCCATTCAGTACTTTGAAGCTTGCATGCCTCAATGGCAAGTTTCTCACTTCCAGCGACAGGTTTACATCAATGGCCTTCGACCGAAAGATTTTGCGTGGTGTTCAACGCCAAGTCCTTTATTCACACCATGTGAATTGTACTGCAGTACCTTCAGGGTCATTATCATTATCGGTGATTCCTCTCACGCTTGTTAATAGTTTACATCATTGTCTGGTAATCAAGCGATGTCTTTCCATGTTTGACTTCAGAACATTTCTCACATGGATCGACTTGTACTTCGAGTGAAGATCGGACGAGATTGAAGACCCCGGATCTAGTTTCATCCATCCGGGTTGCGATATATATTCAGGGAAATAAAGACATTAAATGTACAACATTGCAGCACAGATAATCATCCTATCAAAAGGATGATGGCTCTACCAGAATCATCAGTCTACACTCAGACGATTGTCTGTCCTATGTACATGAAAATGAATTTATAAAGCTGAGCATGGGAATGCCCGCCTCAGCTAGATCATGAAAATATTATGAAGATAATGTATTGTATTGTATCTTATTACAGGTCTCCTCCCAGCATTGAAAGAACTTCGGATCCTCATAATAAAGCATTTCACCCGACACCAAAAGGTTAACGGCCTCATACTTTAGGGGGCAACTGTTATAGACATTTTTGTGCCCTACAACACCAAGCATGAAATGTCCATAAACCAAGGGCTCCTAAGTCCCTAAAAGTGTTGTTCTAACCCCTAAAGGAACAAGGTCAACAGATTACAGCTTCTCCCAGAAGTTCTCCATGAAAAACTACTCAAAATTGGTCAAAACAGGATCATTGCAGCTACTCCACTGGCTAGGTGCGTTGCATCTCACCCAAGTACACTGTGAGGGTGCGTTGCATTGCAAAAGTCCCTTCTGTGGGGTGCGATGGGTGAAAAATGACAAATGGCAGTGTCATTCCGCGAGGTGGAGAGGCAATGGAAGCTTCCAAAATCTTCTCCTGTGACACTTGCCTCACTGAATTCGACCAAGGATGAGTAAGAGGCCCTCAGTCTCCAAGTGGAAGCAAGAAATGTCAGAGAGAAGACACTAATCAAATCACAAGCTGACTCATCCCCCTTACAGATATCTATACATGGATCACTCATCCCAGAGATCCAGAGGCTGGAATTTTGCATATTGTAAGGAATTGTTGTTGGTTTCTAGAGACAAACATCAGATTGTTGGGTGATCTAAGCTTTGTTTGAGGTGAAGAGGGGCTTCTTTGCTGGGAGGTTGATGCTGGGTCAGAACAACTAGTTGTAACTCCTCCTGGACCTTTTCTTGTTTATCAGTAAAAGCTATTTGAGTTTTCCTCCATGCTTTTGTATCATTGATGCTTGTTACATTTGTATGGTCAATTTAAATCTGATCCTAAGTTGTTTATGAATATAGATCCATGTCTTTGTATAGTGCTATGTTTATGTGCTCTTACAAGTACTTTGTGAAGCTGGGCATGTAAGGGAGCAGGTAGCTGGGAACTATCAAAGAAGAGAGGGATCGAACCAAAGGATTAGCGCAAGATAGAGGTTGGTCTTTCTATTCCTCTCTATCTATAATTCATAAAGGAAAAACATAAGTAGCTTTTCTCTGTTTGTTTCTAAGGTAGCTATCACACCTTAGTGGGATAGAGCAGTTCTAAATAGACACTTTTCCCTATAACACAGACTGAGTGTAAATCAAGTCCAAATATTTCGCACGAGTGATAACCTGCTCTTCGGTGACGACTCCCCTTTTTCCACATCTTCCATGATGGAAGGAAATAATGACTTAATAAACCATTCAGCTAAAAGCTGATTGGGAACATACGTTTTTACCATTCTACGATGACGTCGCCACTCATGTATATGATCAGATATGTGAGTGGCCGTTGCTTGTTTGAAATTGGTAAGAAGTTCCGTTCCCGTTTCGTACCTTATCGGTAACTAAAAATGGGTTAAAAAGGTTGTGGCTAGGGTACTGAAGTTGTCAAATGAAGCTCTGGGCAATTCGATATACCATTTTGGTGCCGGACCAGTTAACGTCCTCTGAGAAAGGCGAAGCCTAATCGAATCATCGTTTAAGGTGTTTGATGAACACCACAGATGAAAGGTCATCACATGATTCGACGAATCTTCACCTGGATTTCCATTAAATATAGGAATATATGATGGAAGTTTATGCGGAATCGTTGGCCACCAAGGGGCGTAAGCGATTGGATCGTTTGTTAACCGATTTAAAACAGGTAACTCTAAAGTCGACACGAAGGGTAACTGTTGATTCAGGTTAGGTGAAGCATACCAAGGATAAGATGGGATTGCCTGAGCAGTTGGTCTTTGCATACCAGCATAATGCATTTGATGCTGGTTACTTTGGTAAGGTTGGTGGGCATGACCATTGTAGGATGGTTGATTTTGACTGTTTTGAATATACGGTTGCGCACTATTTGCAAAATTTGTTGCTTAGAACCTTGGTATACTTGTTGGAACTGTGGTTGTTGGTATTGCACTAGCCATGGTTGTGAAGCCATGTGTTGTTGCCAGATACTAACCGTTTGACCAAGATGAGGAGTAATTGTACCCACTTGGACTTGTGTCATTCCACCAGTCAGTGATTGTGGTTGAGTTGTAGGGTCAAGAGGATGTTGCAATACAACCTGAGAAACCTGAGGTTGGCATACAACAGGCAGCGCTTGAACTTGCGAAACCGTCACAATAGCTGGTGTAGTTGGTATACTTGACATAGGTAAACATTGTTGCATCGAACATACAACTCTTGGTTGTTGAGGTAGTATCGGTACCCAACCGCTTGACATAAATCCAGCATAACCCAAATTTTGCTATGAACTCCCGTATGGCTGTCCTCCCAGAGGGGACAATGAAAGGGTATACTGCCCCCCATACGGCGGTAATCCGGTACTTAAGGGAATGGTTTGCCCTAGAGGACCGGACTGCCCAAATTGACCTCCAAATGGATCAATTTGTTGAGACTCAACATAAGAGTTCCCGGATATTATTCCGGATGAACAAATAGGAACGGACCATACCGTCGAGATAGCCCCTGAACGGGTTCCTTCTAGCGATTGAGAGGTAGTTGGGACAGATGGTACACCGGCGAACATTATCGGAGTGATAGCAGGAAGTTCTGCTATCGCTGTGTCAGATGACACTGTCCTAGATGTTGATGGTTGTTCAGACATTTCTAGTCTATCCAAAAGATTACCTAGCAATTCTACAGGAGCTTCCGCTGGCAGTTGACTAATTTCTGATGAAGAAGGATACAGAGTGATCCCGACTCCAAATTGTGATGGAGTACTAAATGGAGGATCCTCCACAATCTCTTCTATAGCAATCAGACCAGGTGGAAGAGGTAGACCGTCAGGTCCATAGAATATTTCTGGTGCCAAAGAAGGTATGGAATCTGCAGCGACAGATGTTTGGGAAACAAAACTCTCTGAACCAGTCGTAGATGGAGCTGGCTCAATGATACAAGTGTTTGCCGTCAGACTAGGATCAGTACTACTGTCCTTCGGTGGCTACTGAACTTCTTCTGTAAAGGCAGGGATACCAGAAACGTTTGGAGTAACCGGAGTCTCTGATGTTGTTGGAACACTTGTTCTAACTTTACAAGGAGATCTGGAATCGGTTAAATGAGTTCGCTTTGTCCGTAATAGCTTTGATTCCAGAGACAAATATGGTTGACTCGTAAGCCTCTGCGAATGATGGGGTTTCAATTGACTTTCTTCCATGATTGCGGATTACTCGATCAACTAAAAATTAAGGGGAAGTATATTTCCGAATTAGATGAATTTTAGACACTTTGACACAACTTGTTTTTTCAATTTTTAAGAGTCGAGAAAAAACAAAAGATGACTCTAGTCGCCTTCGATTTTTAATGAGCCTGAAGTGACAAGTGCTCAGATGGACCTTTTCTATTAAGGAGTCTGAAAAGGAATGAAAGGGACTACTCTGGAAATCTAGGTAGAGGGATTACCAAACCAATCGCAAAACTACAGAATACCTTTTACGGTACGGTAGTCAATCTTCCCGAATGCTGTGTTCAGTGCATTGCGATTGATAGGGCAGCAGACACGGCTTCCTATGGATAAAGGATTAAGCCTATTATGGTCTCCCAAAATATACTCGACGGTACGTGGGAGCACAAGTCTGTACTGGCACTTATCATCTCAAAGTGGAGGAATCACCCAACCATCAGTGAGAACAACAGTTACCAGGCTTTACGACGCCGGAATACGTCTCTAGCCTAGACTTCTAGATGTTGTGTGTTAGGTTCCAAAGCGTTGTTAGATTCATTAAATTTATTTTATAGTTGATCTTGCTTAAGAAATTTTCCTTTCAGGTTCACCGCGAGATGTAGATGTATAATTCCTAAAATGCAATCTAAGATGATAAACAGTCTTTTATCTTCTTTGTGCAATGAAAATCCTAGCTACTAAGGAAAGAGAGACAATATTCTTTCACAAAGAGCAAAGAGCATACACTAGATGCACTGTCCTAAATCAAACCAATCAAACAGTCTAAATGAAAATGCACATGCATGTATTTGTTTTCAGCTTTCTTAGTATGTGAATGGTAAAAAGAAAGCTAATGCGCAAATTTGAGTTACTTTTCAAGCGACAATTACTAACAAGTTTCTTTTCAAAATAAAAAATGGAGACAATCACAACACTTTACAATTTGGAAATGAATACTTGCTTTCGACACTAGAAAAATTACAAATTTAGACCAAATACAATAGTAACAGGCTAATCAACTATCAATAGCAACCAAACTCTTTCCTATGACTGAAAACGACACTTGCGACACTTTCAAATCAAGGGACGACAGTACAATTACGTTACTTTTTCAAAGGAGAACTGAAAATGACTCAACAAATACACAAAAACATTTACAGTTCTTTTGCACAATGCAGGCGGAATAACAGCAAGGAAAAGGGGTTTCAAACAGAAATATATTGATTACAGGCAGCAAAATTCATGAATAGAACTGAAAAGAATAAATCACAGAAACCAAAACTGAAAAACGCCTAGTCTGTTCAGCACACCTGTAACACAGTGAAATTGAAATGCAGTGCACCTACTACACTCGGGAAGTGCGCTGAATTTCATATTCACAGAACAGAACCTGCGCTGGGCTAGAGACGAGACTTTGCTTGGGTTCCGGGTCACAGTTTGCAGTTCAGTTCATGGGTTTTGGTTGAGCAAATGGTAATCAGTAATGCAACAATCAGGGGTAGATCTAAGGAGGTTCTAAGACCTACCACGAGGGCAATTAGAGAGTTTGTGAATCAGTTTTTTAAGTCATAAACAAATCCCGGAGATTGACTGAAGCGACATTTATCTACTTTGCATTTGCATATCAAATGCAGTTCGAAATCTACTTGGATCGACTTCAAGATCCGTCTGTAAGTTTATAAAATAACCAACAAGGAAGATAAAAAAACAACCTAATTCGTCCCCAGCGGAGTCGCCATTTTGTTACAGGGAAAAGTGTCTACACAGAACTGTTTATCCCACTAAGGTGTGGTAGCTACCTTAGAAACAAGCAAAGTAAAGCTACTTTCGTCTTTCATTTATGAAATATAGATGAGAGAAGAACAAAGAAGACCAACCTCTGTCTTGCGCTAATCTCTTAGTTCGATTCCTCTCTCTCTTGATAGTCTTTCGCTACTTGCTCCCTTGTACGCCCAGCTTCACAGAGTACCCGTAGGATCACAGTAGCATAACACTATACAAGAACATGGATCTATAATCATAAACAATCTAGGATCAGATGTAAATTGACCATACAAATGCATAAAACATAAATGACACAAGAGTATGGAGGAAAACTTGAATAGATTTTATTGATAACCAAGAAAGAGCCAAGGGAGTTACAACCAGTTGTTCTAACCCAGCATCATCCTCTCAGCAAGTAAGCCCTGCTTCACCGCATACAAAGCTTAGATCACCCAACACTATGATGTTGTCTCAAGAAACCAACAACAATTCCTTACAAGATGCAAAATTCCAGCCTCTAGATCTCTGGGATGAGGGATCCATATATAGATATCTGTAAGGGAGATGAGTCAACTTGTGATTTGATTAGTGTCTTCCCTCTGATAGTTCTTGCTTCCACTTGGAGATTGATGATCTCTTACTCATCCTTGGTCGAATTCAGAGAGGCAAGTGTCACAGGAGAAGTTTATGGAAGATTCCATGTCTCTCCACCTCGCGGATTGACACTGCCATTTGTCACTTTTCACCCATCGCACCCCATAGAAGGGCTTTTTGAAATGCAACGTACCCACAGAGTGTACTTAGGTGAGATGCAACACACTTTGCCTATGGAGCAGCTGAAATGATCCTGTTTTGACCAATTTTGAGCAGTTTTTCATGGAGAACTTCTGGGAGAAGCTGTAATCTGTTGACCTTGTTCCTTTAGGGTTTAGAACAACACTTTTAGGGACTTAGGAGCCCTTGGTTTATGGACATTTCATGCTTGGGGTTGCAGTGCCCAAAAATGTCTATAACACCGAGAGGTCGTCCAAGTAAGCTTGAACAATATGTCTGATATCATGGAATGTATAGTCCATGGATTGTTGAAATGTTGCTCCAACATTCTTTAAACCGAATGGGAGTTTTCGATACGCAAAGATTCCGCAAGGGATAATGAAGGCAATTTTGTGCTGGTTTGTGAGTTTTATGGTGATCTGGTTATAACCTGATAAAAAATCCAGGAATGAGAAGGATTCAAAATCGGCGTAGTCGTCAATTATTTGGTCAATGAATAGTGTTAGATAATTATCCTTTGGACATGCAAATGTTATCAGAAAATCTAGTGTCTATGCAGAGCTGCTAGTCGCAATAAGGTTGATAGCTAGCTTAGAAACAAACAAACTAAAACCAATTTTGTTTTCCTTTATGAGAAGTAGATAAGAGGGGAAAGAAGGGGACCAACCTCTGTCTTGTGCTTGGTTCCTTGCTTGATTCCTCTCCCTTCTGATAGATCTTTGCCACTCGCTTCCTCATATACCCAGCTTCAAAGAGCACCTATAGAGTCAAAGCAGCATAACACTATCCAAGAACAGAGATCTACTATCATAAACAATATAGGACCAGATATATATTGACCACACAAATGCATATATCATCAATCATACAAGAATGTGGAGGAAAGCTTGAATAGCTTTATTAAAAATTAGGAATAGCAAAGAGGATTACAACCAATTTTTCTGACCCAACGTCATCCTCTCAGCAAGAAAGCCCTTCTTCACCTCATGAAAAGCTTAGATCACCCAACACTATGATGTTACACCAAGAAACCAGCAACACTTCCTTACAAGATACAAAATTCCAGCCTCTGGATATCTGGGATGAGGGATCCATATATAGATGTTTGCAAGGGGGGTGAGTCAGCTTTTGAGATTTGATTAGTGTCTTCTCTCTGATAGTTCTTGATTCCACTTGGAGATTGATGATCTCTTACTCATCCCTGGGCGAATGCAGAGAGGCAAGTGTCACAGGAGAAGTTTCTGGAAGATTACATGATCCTCCACCTCACAGATTGACCCTGCCATTTCTCCACTCTCACCCATCGCACCCCATAGAAGCGATTTTCAGTATGCATCACACCTCCCGTGTGCATTTAGGTGGGATGCAACACACTTTGACCATGGAGAAGGTGAGATGGTCTAGTTTTGACCAGTTCTGAGTAGTTTTTCATGGAGAACTTCTGGGAGATGCTGTAATCAGTTGACCTTGTTCTTTTAAGGGTTGGAACAACACTTTTAGGGACTTAAGAGCCCTTGGTTTACGGAAATTTATGATTGGGGTTGCAGTGCCCAAAAATGTCTATAATAGTTGCCCCCTAAAGCATGAGGTCGTTAATCTTTTTTGTTGTCGGGTGAAATGCTTTATCATGAGGATCCAAAGTTTTTTCAAGCTGGAAGGCGACCTGTAATAAGATACAATACAACACATTATCTTCATAATATTTTCATGATCTAGCTGAGGTGGGCATTCCCATGCTTAGCTTTATAAATTCGTTTTCATGTACATAAGACAGACACTCGTCTATGTGTAGACTGATGATTCTGGTAGAGCCATCATCCCTTGGATTGGATGATTATCTGTGCAGCAATGATGTACATTTGATGTCTTTATTTTCCTGAATATATATCGTAGCCCAGATGGATGAAACTAGATCCGGGGTCTTCAATCTCGTCCGATCTTCACCCAAAGTACAAGTCGATCCATGTGAGAGATGTTCTGGAGTCGAACATGGAAAGACATCGCCTGATTACCAGCCAATGATGTAAGCCGTTAACAGGCACGAGAGGAATCACCAATAATGATGGTGACACTCATGGTACTACAGTACAATTCACATGGTGCTAATAAGGGACTTGGCACTGAACACCATGCAAAATCTTTTGGTCGAAGGCCATTGATATAAACCTGTCACCGGAAGTGAGAAACTTGCCATTGAGGCATGCAAGATTCAAAGTACTGAAAGGGTTGTTCCTAGATCGACTTCCTGGATAATGAGTTGATGTCAACAAGAAGCGATCCGTCATAGGAGGGCCTTAGTGAATCCCACATAAATGGCATGAAATGGAGCAAATGATTTTAATGGAGGTGAAAATGATCTGATGACATAAGATTCAGGGTGGCGGTCATGAAAGAATGGAGCGTAAATGTATTGCAGTGGATGAGACACATGTGAATTCTCTGAGCGACTTCTCTTGAACATATCAGCGACACTGACATGATGGATTGGTAGCGTTAACCCCAAAATATGGATGGTGTGATGGACCAATGGTGATATGACCAGTGAATAGAACAACCCAACCCGACTTGGATGCGGGGTGAAAGTGTCATGTTCAAGAACGACTTGCTACCAATAAAGTTTCTTCAAGTTTTCTTCCCAATTTTTCCCCAGTCATTGCTGATCAGTACCTCTTTATTTTTGTCAAGCTTGAGGAGGATAACATATGCTTGTTCTATAATCTGCCCTTCAGGCAAACCCATCGCTATGTTTTAACGAGCCTAGTGATAGTGAAACTCGTTCTTGTCTGCATGGACAAGTTTGTCGCTATTCGATTTTAACGAGTTTAACGACAAAGATAACTCGGTCCTTTTCAATTTTAGAGAGTCTAAAAAAGGGATGTAAAGAAAACTCCAATAATCCTCTTTCGTCATATAATCCCTTGAGTCCGAAAAAGTATAAAATAATACAAAAGGGATGAACTTTCGGTAATTTTAATGAGCCGAACAAAACAAGCGCTCGATCTTTTTGTGTAATAATCCCTCAGGTCCAAAAAGATTAAAATCTAAAGGAGGGATAGCACTTCTGGTCACTTTAACGAGCTAGAGAGGCCAATCGATCGGAAATCTTTTCATATTTTATGATTCAGTTGAAAAGAGCTTAAAGGAGACTCGTTTTTTGAGAAACGAGTGATAAATTTGGGTAGCAGCTAATTCCAGGTAAGGTTTGGAATTTTCCAATCACGGCAATGTCACAAGGATGGCTAACAAGATCACTCTTCGCAGCTGTTCCTCAAAAAGGGTAAACAATCAAATGGAGGTGAATGATCGACCAAAAATAGAGTGGAGGTGATGATGAGAACACAACCAAGGCTTCAAATGCTGATGATAATACATTCACGACGGTTATTTACCGGAAATTGGTTCATTTTTTAATGAGCTTAAACTTTGGGGGAACATTTGCTCATTACTTATGTTTATTTTTTAACGAGCTTGAATTCCACGTTAAAACTTCTCGATATAATGGTCATCGATTATCTTGATTTTACCATTGACAACTTTTGTTCCTTCAACGGTTGTACTGCTTCTTCAATTGCTTCATCAAACTAGTTAGAAATGAATAACATATGCTTGAAAAATGAGTTAAAACACTAATATTTTACTTGAATTACGTGAAAAGTAATTTAAAAGTGGTTTTTACCTCTCATTTTACCATTTCATTTGAACTTTGGTTTGTTGGAGCTTTGGAGGTGCTTTCCCCCTTTATTTTCACTAGCTGATTCTAGGAGATTCTGTGGACGATTCTCGGTGACGTATGGACCAGGTAGGAGCTAAACTTGAGCTCTTCAGTTTCATCCTTTCCTTTTTAAATTCTGAGCATGTTTTGTGGTTTTTCTGAGCCTCTGGGGTTAAAAAACTCGCCCTGGCTCCATCACATCTCTTCTATATTGAAAGGTGCGATGCATGCTGGCTTGGCCATTGGCCAGTCAGCATGCATCCCACCTAGAACACTGTTGGGGGTGCGATGGGTGCAAAGAGGGAAATTTATGCATAGTTTTTCATGGAAAGTTTTGCCTGTTTTTCACCAAATCAGGATCCTAACTCTTCTCCTGTTTGTTTCAGAGATTCATTGGATAAAAATGCCTATTACATGGTGAGAACGTGAGCATGAAGAAGAGGACATGCTTGCTTTACATGATCCGGTTACGGTAAATGCACTGCGGAACTGTGGCCTGTTCAAGTTTTTCCGCATCTCTTGCATGAGGCAAAAAATAAACTTGTTGCAATATTTTCTTGATGCATGGGATCCTACCACCTAGGTGTTCCAGATTAGGGGCAAGTCCATCCCATTGACTGTCGTGGACATCTATTTTTTTACCAGCTTATCGAGGTGGGGTGCGCCTATCTCATTATCAGGTTCGGTTTGTGGGGGTGAATCTGTGAGAAATTACATTCACAGGTATTGCAAAGAGGGATCTCAGCCGAGTAAGGACGGCAAGATCAATATCCAAGATGTCACTGACAGGTCCCTGAGGACCATTGTATTGACTTTTGCTAGACTGGCTGGTAGTGCGGCTCTCCATGTGGCCAACAGATTTTATATGCAGTATGCCTTAGAATGCCTTGAACCAAAGGTGTTCAATTGGTGTGATGCAGTACTCTCTGTGATGAAAGAAGAACTGACCAAGGTGAAAAATAGAAGATTGAAGAACTTTGGATATGGTTCTATTTTGACCACTTTTGCCTTGGAAAATATCCCGCTGATGCAGCCACAACATGTTTCACTTGGTTTACCTCCACCGACTGAGCCACGGATGCAGATATGGGTCGACCTTATGGCCAGACATGCTGGTGAGTCCTAGGTTTCCTTTTCTGATACCTTTTTCGAGTGGTTCAACCGTCAGGAGATGGTTTTTTTTTAGTATCCATATGCTGGTATGGATTTCCGGGGTGATCCAGATTTGGTACTGCTTGTTGGTGAGCAGTGGGGTGTCATCGGTAAATTTTCTGACCATATCTCTGTTTATCGTTTCTATTTAAAATTTTCTTGTGCTTTCTTCTATTAGGACTAATCAAAACTCATGTGCTCATGCAGATGTTGGACTAGTTCAGCCAGTAGTATGCTTGAGAGTGGCAACTGCCGCTCCAGCAGGAGAGGCTGTGGAAAGGGCTATCCTTCGCGACCTTGATGTGTCTGAGACTCTTTCAGCGTTGCAGGATCAGTTCGAAGGCCTCACTCTTGGTATTTCGGATGTGAGGACTGATGAGCTGCCTCTGAGGTTGTAGCGACATACTACCGGCGTGCCGAGTCGATGGACTAGGCTTTTACGCATGATTGCACAGGCGGTGACTTGTTATCACCAGCATCATTAGACAAGGGTGCCCCTAGCATTTTGAGTTTTGGGTCATCTAACCAATTTTTTCTTGGTTACAGAACATTATATGTAAACCATAAACAATTATATATATTTTTTTGATTTTCGGAGTTTTATTTTGGTTAACTTACATGATTCTTATGCAAATATTGATGAAAATGCTTCTTTTTATAAATGTTGCAAATGTCTATCTAACACATAATTTGCCAATGAGTCTGTTAATGTGTTTAAGTTTCTGGAAATATGTTGATATTGAATAAAATCAAATTGTCTTTCCAAAATCTTGACCCTTAGGAACATGCGATAGATAGCTGGATTTCGGACCGAGTAGATACCAGTGAGTTGTAGTACGACGAGTTGTGAGTCTAGCCTGACGACAAGTCGGCTTATGCCATGTGAGATGGCATGAAAGAGGAGTTCTATCAACGCGCTATATTCAGCGATGTTATTTGTTGACCGACCAATACATACCGCTCTGAAACTTACTAACTCACTGCTTGGATCAAAAATGGCCCAGGCCACAGAAGATAGGTTCCACGAACTACGACTCACTCCGTCAGCATATCCAACAAATGATTCCAATAGGTTTGACATCTGCGACAAATGTAAAAAGTGGATTACTTGACCAAAACAATTACCCTTAGCGAAAACAAAAATGTAACAAAAGCATATGGGTTACTACACTGAATCATGCGTACTAACGCTTAAGGTACAACCTGTTACGAGGTTGCGCTAGTGGAATCTCGTCATAATCCATTAACTCGTAGGATCCTTTTGCTAATACACTTTTAACAATATAGGGGCCCATCCACAAAGACTTGAATTTACCTGCTCCCAATTTATCGGATTCTTGGTCATAAAGTAAGACCAAGTCACCTTCTGAGAAGACATGGGGTTTGACATTCTTGTTGAACTGTGCCTTGACTCATTTCTTATGGGCTTCGTTAGCCAAAGAAGCATCATGATGGGTTTTTCCCAATTGGATTAGTTCCAAGAAATGAGCCTCTATTGAAGTTCCGGGGAGAAGGTCGACTGTGAGTTTGAGGGACAAGATTTCACACTGAACTGGTAAGATTGCTTCTAGGCCGTACACCAGTTGAAAGGGTGTAAACCTGGTTGCATTCCTTACTGAGGTTCGGTATGACCACAAGGCTGAGTACAGGATCAGGTGCCAACTCCTTTTGTGGACTCCAATCATCCTTTGCAGCATTCGCTTCAGGACCTTGTTGATTTCTTCAACTTGTCCGTTGGCTTGCGGGTAATATGGAGTAGAGCTGTCGTGGGACAACCCTAATTTGGTAGCCAATTCAACCATCATGTGATTACGAAAATGCAATCCATGATTTGTGACTATGGCCTGTGGGATGCCGAATCTGGCGACTACATGATTGAAAAAGAAAAGATCAGTCGTTTCGCCGGTGTTGTTTAATGTAGGCATCGCCTCGGCCCATTTGGTAAAATAGTCTACCGCAACTATGATATACCCATGCTCCCCGGTCGAGGTGGCGTTACATGTCATGAAATCTATGCCCCATTTGGTGAATGGCCCACCAGCAACTATTCGTTGCAGGGGTGCGGGTGGTATTCTGGTTTTGCTATCGAAAATTTGACATGCATGGCAACTTCTGACTGCGGTTATGCAATCTTTGAACATTTTTGGCTAGAAATATATTGCTCGTAAAAATTTTTGCGTTGTAGCGTAACTAGATTGATGCCCCCCACACGCCCCTGAATGAAAATCATTCAGGACTTTTTTTTCTTCCTCATGGGTGAGGCACCTCCTCAGAACTGTATCGACACCATGATGGTAAAGCGTATCACCGATGATCATGTAGTCTTTTGATTGGTATCGAATATGTTTTTGTTCCGAGCGAGAGGTATTAGACCTATATTTTTGGGTTTGGAGATAGATGATTATATCTCCATACCACGAATTGCTTGAAGATATCAGAAACAAAGATTCATCCACGATGGTTTCTTCGGATGTTTCATCATTGGACAATGATGGGAGATCGCATAGTAATTCCGTGAAAACTAGGGATTTATTTGATTTGGATTTTACAAATTCCAGATCAAAATCTTGAAGAATTGCTATCCATTTTGAATATTTGACCCCCAGCAACTGTCGCGACAATATATACGTCATGGGGTTGCAATTTGACAAAATGTTAGTTTTTCGAAAGAGGATGTAGTGTCAAAATCTCTGTATCGCTTGAATAGCTGCGAGAGCCAGCTTTTCAACATAGGAATAGTTACTTTCTGTATCATTTAAGTTTCTACTCAAATAATATATAGGATGTTCAATTTCGTTGTTTTCTTGAACTAAAACCATTGCGATGGTTGTATCTACTGCAGCCAGATACAGGTTAAATTCTTTTTGATAATCAGGAGCGTACATTAATGATGCTTTCATTAGGGATTCTTTTAAAGCATCAAAGGAATCTTGCGTGACCTGATCCCAGACGAAGGGCACTTCCTTTTCCAATAGACACGTATAACCTTTAGCAAGTTCGACGTAATTTGGAATGAACCTCCTCAGAAAGTTTGCTTTCCCTTGGAGTTTCTGAATCTGAAGCAAATTTGAAGGTGGAGGTAAATTTATGATTGCCTGAACCTTACAGGGGTCGAGACGGATCCCGTCCTTCGAGACTACAAAGCCAAGCAAATGACCAGAACTGACACAGAACACACATTTGTGTGGATTGAGTAGTATCTTGTAGTGTCGGCAACGTAGAAATATTGCTCTCAAATGTTGCGGATGATCGGTCTGCTTTCACGAATGAGCCAGAAGATCATCGAGATATGGTTGAACGATGTTTTTTATGTCATGGAAGGCATAATTCATTTCCCTCTGAAATGTTGCCCCTACGTTCTTTAAACCAAAGGGTAACTTGCGGTATGCGAATGTGCCCCATGGACAAATAAATGCAGTCTTTGACTGGTCCTATGGGCAGATATTTATTTGATTATACTCGGAGAATCCATCCATAAATGAAAAGATTTCACATCCGGCGCATTGATCAATTATCTGGTCAATAAAGGGTGTAGGGTAGTTGTCCTTTGGACAAGCTTGATTTACATCCCTATAATCGATGCACACTCTAATCGTTCCTTGTTTTTCATTACAGGAACATTGTTCGATACCCAATCGGTTAGAGGAACCGGGTAAATAAAATGACCTAGATCACAGAAGATAGGTTCTGCGAACTATGACTCGCTCCGTCGGCATATCCAACAAATGATTCCAATAGGTTTGACATCTGCGACAAATGTAAAAAGTGGATTACTTGACCAAAACAATTACCCTTAGCGAAAACAAAAATGTAACAAAAGCATATGGGTTACTACACTGAATCATGCGTAGTAATGCTTAAGGTACAACCTGTTACGGGGTTCCCCAGTGGAATCGCCATTTTGTTATCGGGAAATCTAGTGTCTATGCAGAGCTGCTAGTCCCACTAAGGCTGGTAGCTACCTTAGAAACAAAAAAACTAAAACCACTTTCGTTTTCCTTTATGAGAAGTAGATAAGAGGGGAAAGAAGGGGACCAACCTCTGTCTTGCGCTTGGTTCCTTGCTTGATCCTCTCCCTTCTAATAGATCTTTTCCACTCACTTCCTCATCTACCCAGCTTCAAAGAGCACCTATAGAATCAAAGCAGCATAACACTATCCAAGAACAGAGATCTACTATCATAAACAATATAGGACCAGATATATATTGACCACACAAATGCATATATCATCAATCATACAAGAATGTGGAGGAAAACTTGAATAGATTTATTAATAATCAAGAATAGCAAAGAGGATTACAACCAATTATTCTGACCCAACGTCATCCTCTCAGCAAGAAAGCCCTTCTTCACCTCATGAAAAGCTCAGATCACCCAACACTATGATGTTACACGAAGAAACCAGCAGCACTTCTTTACAAGATACAAAATTCCAGCCTCTGGATCTCTGGGATGAGGGATCCATATATAGATGTTTGCAAGGGGGGCGAGTTAGCTTCTGAGATTTGATTAGTGTCTTCTCTTTGATAGTTCTTTATTCCACTTGGAGATTGATGATCTCTTACTCATCCCTGGGCGAATGCAGAGATGCAAGTGTCACAGGAGAAGTTTCTGGAAGATTCCATGATCCTCCACCTCACAGATTGACTCTACCATTTGTCCACTCTCGCCCATTGCACCCCATAGAAGGGCTTTTCAGTATGCATCGCACCTCCCATGTGCATTTAGGTGGGATGTAGTGCACTTTGACCATGGAGCAGGTGAGATGGTCCAGTTTTGACCAGTTCTGAGTAGTTTTTCATGGAGAACTTCTGGGAGATGCTGTAATCAGTTGACCTTGTTCTTTTAGGGGTTGGAAAAACACTTCTAGGGACTTAAGAGCCCTTGGTTTATGGACATTTATGATTGGGGTTGCAGTGCCAAAAAATGTCTATAACAGTAATGTCCAAGTCTTGATAGTCAACACAAACGTGGATGGTACCCTCTTTCTTGTCTACAGGAACCAAATTGGAAACCCATTCCATTAATGGAACATGTTAGATGAAACTAGCATGTAACAATTTTTCCACCTCATTCTTGATGTTTACAGGTTTGTGGGGGTGGCCTCATTGAAGCCTTTGGTGAACAAGCTTGGCATTATCATATACCTGATCTCATGCTCGACAATAGATGGATCTATGTTGAGCATTTCCTCGTAAGACCAAGAAAATACATCACGGAATTCATTAAAAAGGCAGGTGAATCTTGCAATTTCCTCAGGAGTGCAATTAGCTCCAACCTGGATGTTTTCCATGATGCCTATCTTGATAGAAATATCGATGAGCAATGTCTTTGAAATATTTCCCATGTTCTCTTCTGAATCCAAAGTTTGGATAGTCGTATAAGGTGAGGGAACAATTTTAGGTGTGTCATAAGATAGGATTTGAATGGGCATCGTGTCCGAATCAGATATCAAAACCTGATGGTGAGAGTCGTCCCAAGGTCTCTCTTCTAAACACATGATCTCTCAAATAGCTTCATCCAAAGGTAGGACTTGATTGAGGATATCATAAGAAGTAGAATTTATTGGAGGGGAGGTGGTACCGTTGGTTGTGACGAAAGTGACTTGAGATTCAGATGCATATTGAATGGATTGATAGGCCCATTCAACTGTTGACAATGGCATTTGTTGTCTGTAAGTGTCAATGTCTAGAGGGGCTGGGAGGATCTAGGGATCAGTTGGTTCATGAGAAATAAATGAGACCATAGAGACCATTTGTGGAACTGTGGGCGGCGGGAGAGGGAAACAACCCATCAGGGAAGAACCCTTCAATGGACTGCTACCAATACTGACATAAGAGTCAGGTACACCACCCACTAAGGGTACAAAGCTGCTAGGTAATGGGGAGTAATCTAGGGTATAAAAGGGTAGCTGATCCACTATGACTATTCTTCCATCCAAGGAAATAAGATGATACGAAAGATCGTAAACACAATGGTGGCCATGGCATAAGACCAACTGCGACCCAACAGTAGATTATAGTCGAGTTTTCGATCCATGACTTCACTATATAGTGTTACCATTTTTCCACTCAAAGTGATGGGGTAGCTAGCTAGGTAACCTTCTGGGATGAAGGTGTGGCTATCAAAAGCTTTAAGGGAATTCGACAGCAGGGATAGGGTTAGAGAACCCAAAGCGAGCCAACATGAAGCTGACATGATGCAGGTTGAGGTACCTTTGTCAATGACAATTCTATGTACTCCTCACCCTTTTGAAAATATTTGCACCTGAAATGCAAGCTGGTGTGAAAGGGGACGTTTACATTTGTCCATGTCAAAAATTGCAAGCATGGAATCCTAAGGTTCGACCCCTACAATTCCGAAAACAGAGCTTTCCTTCGTGTTGGACAGGTTTGCAATACTTCGAACGCCGACATAGCTAATGGTGCTTGTAGCAAATCTTCTACAATACTGTAGTTCTGGGCAGCACGTGCAGATGTATTATGTGTTGTGATATGAAGTGCCCCTTTTGGGGAGCGAATCACAAGATCAACAATTGGCCTTTCGATATGAAAATCATTAGGTAGCTGTGGGTTTTGAATCGAGGAGGCTTCCTCGGCATTAGTGATTGGAGCTCCATAGGTTTTGGCTCTAGTTTGAAGATCTACCATTTCAAAGGTGTAAATGGTAGATGGTCCTTCACCATCTGAAGGATGATTTGAACCGTTTTTTCCCCCTTGCGAGGTTTGGGGTTGGTTTGCAATAAGGTGGTGGTGCTGTTGAGCAGGGAAAGGGTTGGTTAGGATAGCAGGGGTCTGTCCAGTGTCCTTTTTAGCAAGGAAATTTGTGCATTCATGGAGACGTGGAAAACGATGTGTCATATGGTTTTCTGCATAGATTTTACAAGGGAATTTGGCTAGTTTTTCCTTTCCATTGTCAAGGGGCACAACAATGTTTTACTTCAGGTTGTACCTCCTTGTTGACTGCTATTTAGAAGGAGCAATCCTTTCTTATTCTTCTTGTTCTTACCGCTGGGTTTTTGTGTAGACTGCACAGAGTTTATCATGGTGGTAGGAAGAGTAGTCAATTTGGTAGCGTGGTCAACTGACAACTGGGCAATGTGACCACTAAGTTGTTTTACAGCAGCCTCAGTGGTAGCACCGATAATACCATCATTGTCAATACTGGGTTGCTGAGTAGCGGGAGCATTGGAGTTTCTAGGGGCATTGGGAATGACATCGTATAATGTGCCAAACTATGAATAAATCATATCTAAGTGTTGGGCACAACGAATGGATTGGTCTTCTGTGACCGTACCTTCCTAAGGTGACATCTTTAACTATGTGAGGGAGAGGAGATTTGTAGAACTAATTTGCTAATAGATAGTTTGGGAGGGTAGATGTGACTAGCCTCTGCCTACATCTCCATTCATGGATATGATCATAGATGTTGGTGGTAGTGTCCTGACATAAAGATGTAATACGTTTTGTCCCAGTTTCATAGAAAATGGGTAGCTAAAAGTTCTTTAAGAATTCCATCGCTAAAGCACCAAAGGTATTGACTGACACACATGGTAACTCAATGTACCACTTGGCTGCATTGCCATTAAAGGTGAGGCAAAAGAGCCATAACTGCATACTATCATCCACCATGGAGTTAGAAATGTACAATAAATGATAGGTGGTGATGTGCGTACCTGGATCCTCCCCTTGTTTCCCTTCAAACTTCGGGATGTTTGTGTGAATTTTGTGCGGGATTGGAGGAAAAAGTAAGTTGTGATAGATGGGGTCATTGTTGAGTTTGTAAAAGTCAAGGATATGAAGTTTTTCCAAAAAAGGAAAGGTATTTGATGCCCCCAAATCGGACCAAGGTGATGACATTTGACTTGAGGATCCTTGCGGTCCTCTGATCATGTTGTTCCCAATATTATACACAGGATGTGTGGAATAGTAATTTCCTTGCGGTACAGTCGTGTACTGTGGCTATCCATAGGGATTGTTAGACTGGGGGATGTAAGTACCCCCATGATAAACAATGTCCCCTTAAATCATTTGAGGTTGAGAGTGGGGTGCCCATATGGATTGGGCATGACCTTGTTAAGGGATCCTGCTCACCACATAATTAATTCTAGGTCCTTAACTGAGATAAGGAAGGTCCATGTCAAACAATGACTATCATTGTTGTCCAGTAAACAAAGGGGGAACTATAATGTTCCTGGCTGGTATGTGCATATTTGGAATAGTTCCCCCAGGCATCTGAACCTAGGGTTTGGAACTAAACAATGGATTCCAACCAAAGTGGTTGTTAAAGGGACCTGTGTTAACCATGCTATATGTAGCATTATAAGGAGCACTATATCTAGCACTTGTCAAAGGTCCAGGAGCTGACACAAAAGGGGTGGAAATGGGTATGTACTTGGTTCCACCCACGTTGGGTGTCATGATAGGGTTTGAACTTGGGACATGTGGGATAGAAAGGTTTTCTATCAGAGGTGTGGTACTGACTGTTGACTAGGGAGGTGGTGGTGGACTAAAAGTGTCCACAAAATCCCATGAACTGTTAGTCGTCGATGGGATGGGAGGTGTAGGTCCAACAGAAGATGTAGGAGGTAGAAATGAAATTGGAATCAAGAGTGGTCCCAATGGATTCGTGATCAGAGGATTGTATGGAGGAATGAAACCTTCAGTAAAGAAATCTTCCAGTAAGCTTGAATCATGGGATGTCCAAACTGATTCAGTGTTAGATCTTGGAGACTAATTTCCCGAAGATGGGTAATCTGGTTCACTGGGGCTCGGCGGATCCTCCACAATGAGTGGGGGAAGACCTAACAACCGTTTAGATTGACGACGAGGGCTGGATGTAGCCATGGTGGTTGATAAATTTTATTAATAGATTTTATAGTTATATATATTAAAGTCTCAGTGATAACAATCTAGCACTAAAAAAAATAAAAAATACACTAAATAAATAAATCAAAAAGCAGAGGGTATGATCCTGTCCGATAACCACTATTTACTGGAGATGAAACTCAATATCACAATGGATAAAAGAGAGAGTTGGCAAAATGTACAGTTAAGATTACTCTTGAGCTTTTCCCAAACCTCAAATTAAGGGGCCAAGTACTTTTGTGAAGATGAGTACCCTCCTAAAAACCGAAGACAGAGTAGGTTCATTTGTGTTAGGTACCAGGGCATCCTGCCGCAATCACCTTGTGTTCATCCCTAAAATTATGGCCGCTATGGTTACCTCAAATCATAGACACTATTGGGGGTAAAGTAGTCGCAGAAAATGCACTGTGTGGGAAAGATACCTGAGAACGTGACCTGGCTCCGATATCCCCGAAGGGATCCCTGATACATAGAATACCCAAAGGATATGTAAGTGAATCTGGGCTACCTTCGTTTACAACCCAATGTTGTCTTGTGTTTATCTTCATTTCTACTAGAGTGTTCTGAGATAGTATGAGTGCATAAGGATTTCCCTCATTAATGACACTAGTTTTAGTGTATGATCCTTGGCAGTTACCTCACAACTACCTAACCCAAGATCCTAGCCTAAGCTAATGTGTGTTTTCTCAAAAAAGAGTTGTTGATTGATTTTATAAGGTAAATTTTCATTGTACTTCATTAAATTCTTTGGTGGGGGTGTTGACATATGAAGTTATGTGGGACTCTCACTGAAATCATGTAAAAAAAATTATTTTAAATTTCACGTTCGATGAAGAAGTTGCTTCTACAAAGGAAGAGTCATTTATACATAGATATATATACCATGCAGCCAGCTCAGTAAAACATTAGCACAACCGAAAGAACTAACAATGCTCACTAACATCTTTCGAAACCAAATAAATGTAGATCTAACCAACTAAGAAGAAAACAATGAAAATTTTGTATAGTTTCTTTTATGAAAAAAAACTTTAAGGAGTAAAGCTATTTTCTTAAAAAAAATTATCCAAGAGACAGATCAATCAAGCAAGCACAGCTACAGATCCCTGATCAGTCTACAAGTACATTTCCCAACCCATGAGGTCATAGAGCAGTCTATTTATCAAGAAGTGGTTGGCTAACACTCTGTAACAGAGGGTACAAAGAGCTACTGACTACACTAACGCACTGCCTTTGAGGCCATAATTCTTTGTAAAGAAATGTTTACACTAGCAGACAACGTTAGTGAGGAAAAAGGCTTAAAAATAAGGTTGTGGGGATTAGATCTAGGGCTGAGCACTAAGAAAAGGGTGTTGTATAGTCCTGAGTGGTCAGAAAGGGGATCAAGAAGTATAAGAAGGTCTGGAAGAAAGAGAGATCTAGAAAGTTTCTGCGAGAAAACCGAGAACTAAGTGTAGTCCACAGCGGAGTTGCCAATTTTGCTATAGGGATTAATGCATGGGTGTTTGGCGATGTAGAAACTCTCAAGGATGTTCCTGGGATCCCTGGAAGATTGTCAAATTAGTTGAAGCTATCACAAAGATGCATGCATATCTATGTTAAACAAATGAGAATCAAAGCAAGACGAAGGACTTATTACCTCAATTCTTGGTGTGGTGTTGTTGGAGAGCGCAAAGTAAAAAAGTGGAAGACCCCTTAGCTAGCTCCATATTAAAACTAGCACATAGATAAGACAAGCATAATATCACAACATATAACTTTGACAAAAAATGCATTAACATATAAAGATACCTAATTACATGTACTTAAGCTACTCATAATAACGACATTGCATAAATATGTAAAGAGATTACACTACCAATGTCGTGTAGTGGACAACACAATTGGAGTTCTATATTAATGTAGAAAAGGGTGATTACAACCATTAGTTGTATTAGCCTTCCCTTACTCATCTATCTCCTCTCTCTCTCCCTTCTTAGCCTCTTTCTATGCCTTAGTCAGAGGCTAGTCTTGACAGTCAAATAGGGAATCCTTTCAAATGTTTTGACCTTTTCCACAATAGCACTAGCCTCACATATATAGCATGAGAGGATAAGCCTTCCAAAATCCATCATGAGTTCAATTAGGCAAAAGCAGTGATTTTTCTATGCCTTTGTGCTCTTTCCCATTTGTAGACTCCATTAGGAATTAGTAATTCATCCAAATAGGTTGAGTTTTGATGTTTCCCTACTTTGGTGAGCTAACATAGGAGATAATATCGAGATATTTCTTGGTCAACTTGCTCCTTTGACCCAAAGAAACTCATTTAGGTTGACTAACTCCCTTCCTGAGGTAACAAACATAGATACCATAGGCACTAATGCACCCTTTTCCTTGATAGGAAGCTTTATAAATCAGGTTGCTAGTTCCTAGACAACGTTAGTTTGACAAATGGGCCTATGAACTTGGTCAGTCCTTTAATCATCCTGCTCTTCTCCTCTGAGTTGATGAGGAGGTCATTTTCCTATCTAATATATACACATGAATTTCCCCTATTACCTCACATGTGCCAATTATGGGAAGCTCAATCAGATGCTTCTAGAGGACCTCAACCCATAGCTCTACCTGCTCCCCTTCTTTCTTTATCACAACTGACTGTGCTCACTAATCCATTTCCTCATCAGGGATATCTAGCTGCCCAACCCACATAGGTTAATATAACACCTCCACTTACACAATATGAATTGAAAAAATACCAAAATCGCATGATGAATTGTGGAAAATTCAACACCTAAGAAGTCAACCTCTAGACTCAATCACCGAAATACGACAAGCCCCCCCACTAAGTCAACGTCTGATTCTCAACCTAAAGTATCGACTGAGCCTCTTTCATCACTAAATGGAACCTTACAGATCTATTTACCTAAAGTCTATGTTCCTCCCAAGATCCCCAAAGGTCCATTACGTCGAAATGTTGTTTCTGCTAAAGCTGCCCATATCGATAACATAGTGTATGACTTGGCATAGTATCTTATTGCCATTTCAATGCTAGAAATCCTCTAGACATTCCCATCCCAACGTATATCTCTACTCTCTTCTTTAGGCATTGTGAATCCTTCTGAGAATCATTTGATTGTCTTTGAAGTTAACAAAGTGGAACATCCCCCCCTTCCTTCCTTAGTTCCCTTTCAAATACTAGTCTCCATAAAGAACACCATAGTCCAATGGTATATCATAGATGAAGATACGTCCACATGCGTGATGGCCGCTAGTGTTTGGAATCAAATTGATTCCTGTGAACTGTCCCCATCAACTACCAATATTCATGCTTGGGATGGTCATCGCTCATATCCCATCAATTTGTATCGCAACTGACCTATCACCATTGCTGACAAGATTGTCTTAATTTATATCAAAGTCATTGATACCTCATTATATTAGAATATCTTGTTGGATTGTATTTACACCTATCCCATGTATGATGTAACATCCATTGTATTTCATAAGATGTGATTTCCCCACAATGGAAATATCATCACTATCGATCTGTTGACTTACTATGACCCTCATTCTCAGGCATCTTCTCAGGCCACTATATCATTGATGACTAGAAATAAGGTTATCACTTCCCTTATTGATGTGTCTCTTGGAGTCTATAAATATTCCAAGTTGCTTGGGGATTATTATGGTCCACAGCCTACTCCTCCTTAACCTAGCTCATCTAGTGTTTGCATTCTTTAGGAATCATGGGCCACTCACAAACAGTCTGGTATGCCTTCACAAAAGTCAGCTCCTCTGCAACCTCCTACTCCTAATGAAACCCAACCTTCAGGTACAATTCCTCTCACCTCATTTCCTTCTATTCAAATATCTCTCGCTCCTTTTCAGCCTGTAACTTTTCACCTAGGTCTTAACCATCTTGAATTAGTTCCCCTAGGCCATTACCCATCTCGTCAGATACCTTTCTTGTTCCCGCCTCCTAGAATCTATTTTATCCATGTCAGGGAGGAGTTGAGTTTACCTAACACTGCCTTGGGGATCACAATCTTCTACATTGATCCTGATGAAAACATTCCTCCTAATAAACTAAAACCTTATGTAACTTTGACCACGGTTCAACCTGTTGTTCATATGCCTTCCTTTTCTTCAGTTCAAAAATAGCCTCAACAAGAAGACAATCCTGTTGCGAAAACATCTAGTGAGGGGGGCAGAGCCCAAAAAAAGGGAACCAAGGACAAGGAACCCAAAACAACTCCAGCTCCTCCTAAGCCTCCAAAGCCTTCTCCTCCATGTGCTTTCTGTGATTTGGTTGGCCATGCCACAAATAATTTTTCTAAGCTCCCTCATATCAAGAATGTGGTGTTTGATACCTTTCCTAACTATAACGTTCCTAAGGTCCATATCACTTTACCCAAGTCAGCCAGGAAGAAAAAATCCTTGCACATGAATCATACTTATTCTTTGTGTGGTATCTATGGCCATTATTCACATCACTGTCCTCGTCTCAAATATTTTTATGATACATTTCAAGTGCTTCGCAAGTTAGAAGCCACCCATAGTGATTCCACTTCCTCTCTACCTATGGGTATTAGTCCCACTATTACACCAGAAAAGAAGGTTTCCCAACCCACCATTGTGATTCCTCCTCCTAACGTCAAGATGGCGGATAGTTCTTTCCCCATTCTCTAGATGTCTTCATCCATGGGATCGATCTAATGAGGCTCTCTTGATGTCTCCTATTGTCTTCTTCTTAACCTTCTTTGATGAACACTTCAATCTCAACATCGATATATGTTACATCTACTAGTGATCCATATCAACTTTTTGATGATGTTCATGTCAACCTTGTCTCTCATGAATATACCTCAGGTAGATCCCCTTCATCGCGTGATCTATCTTCCACTCGTCCTCCCATATTTCATTCAAAATGAAGATGTCATGGAAGCCATGACCACCCATGATTATCCTTTGGATTATATGCACCATCATGCGCACTTCATTCCACAGAAAACCTATGATCAATATGTTGTGGAGTCTAAAGACTTCATCCATGGTGAGGTCGATTAGTTCAACAACCCCTTACTTTGAACCCATGAATTTGATCCACATCCACCTTGTGTTCATTACATTAGCACTGAATGTTTAGGTAAGGGGGCATCCAATTTTGAGAGTCTAGGAGAAGAAATTCTCCCAAACTGTCATAGTGCATTTGGTAGTGTCGACTCTCATACCAATATTCTTCCCCACCATGAAGAAATTCTAGAGTCTCATATCACTACAAATAATATTAGGGATGATCCACTTAATTCTTTCTCCATCTTACATCAACAACCCAGTCCCTTGGACATTGTTTTTTTTCACCCACCATGTCATTTAGGTGAGCATCAATTCATTACATCTGAATCCACTCTTTGGTATACATGGGTAGGCACTACTGCAAATCGATTCCAAACACCAAAACTCTAGAGGCCGGAGTTTGTGATGGGACTTCCTTTCATATTTCTTGTATCCTCCTACACTACGGGAGTATGGGTGATGCCTCCAGAGATTTGAACACCATATATTTGAACCTAGAATTTAGTCCGTTTGATTCATATATGTAGTTCCAAGTGAGATTGGTAATCCACCATTTCCTCTCTCATACTAAATCATTTATCAATTATTCCCACACGAAGACATATTTAACTTAAAAAAATGGTGAACCACATCATCAAATTGTGTTTGGAGTCCACTACTCTAAATACATTCGGTATGACCATATCATGCTACATATATCCATACAAAATTGGGGGGAACATATGCCCCTATATCTCCTCATGGTCCTCTACTGGATCTTGTGCCAGTAGGGATGAATTCTTGAATCCATTATTTGAGCACTTGGAACAAAACGACACTCTACAAACTCATCCATCTAAGGGCCATCATTCCCACCTATTCAGTCCACTCCATCATCATATTATGGGGGGAAGTATCTCACGCTTGGGGGCATGATGGACCATGGGCACATTTTCAATTGATTAAATTTAGTCTCATCCTAGACCCTAATGATCTAGATATTTTTTCCTACTGACCTCACCAATGAGTCATATACACATCCCATATTGTAGATCATTTATACCACATATTAAAAAATTACACTCTATGTGATGCCACACTTACCACCCGGTCCCCATTTTTGACTTAGTGGGTGGGGATGATCCTAGACCTTCTCTAGTATTTCATTCTTGTATTCCTCTCTTACCTTGATTCTTCATTAGGAACCATCCTTCCAGGAAGCATTAAGGTTGATTTTAGACAAGTAAGGCCACCTACGTGAAAGTTGTAGATCTAAATTCCGATGGTTAATCTTTCCCCATTGACGTCCCCAAGATTTAGGGCCTTCTCCTCATCTCCAAATTCTCCAATAGCTCACTATGTAAATGAATTGGATTTGGGGAAAAGAATCCCTTTTATAGAAAAAACCCCTATTTTTCCATCGCCCATTGTGACCAAAGCATAGCTCAGCTTGCGAAATGTTAGCATCATTGGAAAGCTCCCATCGAGTTCTATAATGGGTATTTATTTGTTTTTGGTAATTTAACACTTCACAAGGAAGAAATTTATTCCACAAGGTCTCACTTTGTCACCTACTAAAATTGTATTTCTTGATATGAGGCACCTGTACTCTAGTACCACTTTACCTTTGCACAATTTGACTCACGTGTCGATTTTCATCATGATTAACAATTTTTACTCATGTTTTTATGGTCACCTTTGGGCCTCCCCCCATGTGGTAGCATCGTCAAGTCACCATTGTCCAGAGCATTAGAGATGAGTCACCCTTGCATCTATTCAATCTATTTCAAGTCCCGTTGAGCCCAGTTACAGTGTTCCACACATATTTGTGTCACATTTATCCCATTTTTCTCATATTTGGCCCCTATCTATACTCCTCCGTCTTTGAAAATCCTCAGTCTAAGTAATTAGACATCCTCTATAGAATTGAGTCAATCGCTTCCAAGTCAACCATCCATCTCACAAGGGAAGTCATCAGTTTTCCTCTCGTCTTGTATCCTTCCATCATCATCCTTGGTGTCACTCCATCAATCACAATTTTATGACCCTGGTACCTTTGTTGAGGAATCCTCATTGCCTCACCTATGGTGGGCCCTCTTCTATCGACTTTAGCACAGTTCTTCTAGGAGAGTAGTATAGAGGGAGGTATACCTTGGTTCCAACTTTCATCATTGTTTGGTGCCTCAAACCAAGAGAATGGAATCATCATTTCCTTTTGACTTGGTTTTTTCTCACATGCTCAACTCCAGCTCATTATCACATAATTGAGAATCGTACACTTGGTGTTCCAATGATCTAGTAAATTATACATGTATTTCCAAAGTGTGTGTGAGATTTTCCAAACATCATGAGGTGGTGGCCCTTCAAGTAGTCCCCCACATTCCTAGATGTTAGTAGATGATGATCCATCCTCAGATGGAGTTCCAAAGATTTTATGTGTTCGGTTTCGACCACTTGCAGCACCCATAACATGTAGTTCTCATTCATATTATCCATTCAAATCTTCATAGACCTTTCCTCTACAATAGGGCTTCTTTGGTGGTGATTCCTCCGCACCATGTTAGCTTGTGGGGCATTACATATCATTCCCTCATGTTGGCTTGAGGGGGCTTGGCCCAGGTTCAGAGTTATTTAGCCAAACAAATCCCTACACCACTGACCCTTTCAGCATTAGCCCGTGGAGCACAGACTGAAGTGTCACCCAAAGTAGTATGGGGGGATGCTGGAAGCAAGTTTATGCACCCTTGAGAGGTCTAAGGTGCCGATTTAGTCCAACTATGGCTACCTTCGTGGAGGTTACTTCGCAGACTTCTCTAACCTTCAATACCTTCGTGATCAATTATAATTTTCTTTTGCACAGCCCTAACTAGGAGCTGAGATGCTTTCACACTACTATGGCAGCGACCTACAGTATTTCCCCAAGTTACACCGTGAATCTTACTTATCTTCTTACAAATGTTAGTTATCCTCGCGTAAATAGATATTCTATCTTGCATTCACTTAGTCAACACAGTCATATATATTCATGCATGATATAAACAATAGAAGTGAAATTTATACCCAATATATTCAATGCATAAAACAGGAAATAAATACGCAAAATTGATATGAAACTTCTCTTTATTAATACTTCCAACAGTTACAAACTCAACTCGCCCTACGCACTCATTTGCAGGGGTCCACACACTCAGCTGTAGACTACAAGGCCTCTATGCACTTAGCTGTTGGGGAGCTCCAGTATTTCCACAATAATGCTACAACTCTTGGGGCTTCCTTCTCTACTTTTATCAACCCAGTAGTTTGTAACAAACTTGGAAGCGGCGAAGCTGTATGCACAAGTACAAGCACTTACTGCAGGCTGTCACCTGATTAGCTGGCACAAGTTTTATAGGACCTTAAGCTAACTTCTATGAGTTCTCAGAAGAAGATTTTACTGTGATGGAAGAAAGCTAATCCTACATGGGCTATTCTACTTGCAGAAAGAGAAGGAATACTGAAATAGAGCACAAACCCTACCAAACCCTAGAAAACCCTAATCTTGCAAGAAAGGAGATGGAAACTATTGAAATGGGTGCCATTGACTAGTGAAAAAGTAAATTTCATGTATTCAAGCTACTTCTGAAGAGTAATGAGAAGAAATCATCTTTTTGTATTTTTGAGTATTTTTATGTAGAATTATTATGCTTGTGATTTGACTATTGGTGATTGTGCAGGGGTTTGGTGCAAAGGGAGACAGAGTTGGCTTTTTTAGATGGAGAGGAAGGTGTGGAGAGGTCCAAAGAAGTCCCTAGTACCCTTTTGAATATTTCCAGTGTGATCAGACTTCTAAAAATCACTCGCATGAACTTCTACAGGAGGCTGCAGGGGATCTACAGGAGGTTCTATAGGAGGATCTACAGGAGGAGGTTGAAAGTGGTTTTTAGAGGTTTGAAGGTGGAAAAATGATGGGAAAAGGAAAATTAAGGCTAGATGAAGGTGTTGAAGGGTCTAGGACTCTATTACTAAAGAACAGGAATGAAGGAGATGATTGGATTTGTTCAAAGTGCAAGAAAGAAACTTTGTATAAAAACGCAGAAATTAGGGAAAATTGGGGAAATGCGGGGAATGAGAGGAGAAATCTTGGAGAAGTGGGGTGGCATTGGTTATGTTGTGGAGGAATGATAAGCTAGAATGTTCTACAAGTGAGCTGCACACTTACTTCTCAAAACTGACCCAAGCAAGAACTGAAAAAAAATAGAGTTTGTCTATTTTGACCTAAAATCTGACCTAAAAACAATGAACTGTTGAACAGAAATTTATGCAAGAAATCCATGGTAAATGAACAAGAAAATATCTAAACATGTGAATCCAAACTAATATCAACTTCCCCAAGTCGAAATATCACACTAGTAATTGCATTGTAAGCACAAAGATTGTGTTTTTGGTAGCAGCAGTAGTGCCTTGACGTCAAATCATGGTCCCAAGGAGGGAGAAAGGAGGTCAAGACCTACTGGTATACTTTTTGGATCTTTCTCTGTTGCTACAGCAAAATACTGGAGCAAATTGAAGCAAGAACAACTAATTTAACCATCAAAAGCAACCTATTTTACCAAAGCAAGATTTAACCTAAACAACATAAATCAACTTATGAATGCAAGCAAAAAGCATATAAATACACAAAGGAGGTGTTGGGTAACTTGGGTTGGGCCCTAACCCAAGAGCTTCAGCCCTCTAGGAAATATCAGTGCCGGTTCAAAACTGGATTCATCTTCATTGATAAAAAAATAGTAGTTACATCACAAAACTGTCTGCAAAAAGAGCTCGAAAATGAGCTAGGTACAAGGCTGCACAAAAGTGTAAAAATTGACTATGAAATGGCTAACCTACTGACACTTGAAGCCTTCTTATTTATACAAGTGGGGACTCCCAACAATCCTCCTAAACTTAAGGAACTCGGCTACCTAAACTGAAGATAACAGTGGCTCTACTAGACTTGCTCGGCTGCCCCTTTTGATCATCATTGTGGGCCTTTATACTCTAAGATGCTAACGGAGAAATTGAGGAAGGGATCATTAATGAAGGAGACACTGATCCTATAAGTCCTCAGCCCTATTTCCTCGAGTTTGGCTGCCAATCTGCTCATAAATGCCTGGTCCTTGTCCAAAAATGTCCAAAAATCTGCAATAAACACTCATTAGACTATGTGGCAAAGTGACTATCCCCATTCACTCTTTTGACATAAATATATTCAAAAACATACACAAAACTATTGAGAATGGTGGATTAAATGAAAATAATAGGTAGAATGAGCCCATATAGTTACCCATTTCTGGGGCTCATCATCACCCCCTGCTGAATGGGTTGCTCATCCTCTGAGAAACTAATCCAGTTCTTCATCTTTAATAGCCTTAACAACCTCCCTAACATCCCAAGCCTCTAAGGTGATGTCCTCCTCTTTGTCATGAAAACCTACTCTTCTATCCACTTCCTCCCATTTTTTTTGTTCTTCCTCCTCCTTAACCCCTTCTAATAGTCCTAACAGTAGTGGAGGACTAAACTTAAGACCAATCCAGTTGGCCTTCAAGTTTTGCATTGATTGTTTATATAGGGGCACTCTCATCATAACTTCCCTCATTCTAGTTGGGGAGTAATACTCCCTAATCTTTAGGCTATGTGACAATGTATTCCACCTTCTCATGCAAGCATGAAGGCAGTCATCACCAAATATGTTGGAAATAATACTGAGAGGGGGGGTGAATCAATATTATTAAATCAATTATTTTTCATTTAACAATCAGATTTGTATACACTACTTCAGTTATGGAAAACTGCGTATATACGCTACTGTGAATAAGGAAACCAACATATATCGGAAAACTTATGATTCATTAAATGTTGATCTTTAATTAGTGCATCAGAGCTTCATTAACCATAAGAACAGTAAACAGGTGAGGTAAAACAGAACAGATCATCATACACATGGACACAAGATATAAGGTGGAAACCCAATCTGGGTGAAAACCATCTGCTGCAATTTATCTCTATCTTCCTTCTAATAAGAAACTTCTTTTTACAATATTTTGTACTAGTGCAGTCTTATACCAGTACGCAGGATTCTACCTGCAGAAGGCTACAACCTTCTCTCGTTCTCCAGCTTCTCTTGGAAGGGAGCTACAACCGCCTTAGCTCTTGTACTAGCTGATGTACTAGTACGTAGGTGCTGACCTATAGAAGGCTATGACCTTCTCTCTTTTCTTCTAGGGACCACGTTTCATAAATTTTCAGACTTGATCCATCAATAACAATAATCAAACATCAAATACATCTCCATCAACCAATCCCCTTAACACCAACCAAAACTAAATCAATTAATCGCTGCTGTAACCAGAATAGAGTAACAGTAACTAGACACCAATCCTAAACCCAAAACACTGCAGAAATAAACAGAAGTAGCTAAAACATATTTTATGAGATGTACGCTACTTCAATATGTATAACCTGTGTGCAAATGCTTTTGTATCAAGGCCAACCAGTGTATACGCTGATTTGACTTACTGAACCAGTGTGTATATGCGCGTTTGCTATGCCAAACCTGTGTACAGATCTATAAAAGATAATTTACCCTTTTCACTTATTCAGACATCAATTATACCCAGATTATCAGATTTATAGATCAAGTCATGCACCAAATATAACAAATCAAAATCACAGAAAGATACTACTATTCAAGCGTTAATATCTTGACCCAACAATAGAACTTATGCTTCTTCTAGCACTTGAGTTCCTCCTTGGTTCAAATCCAGCTATGCACCATAACCCAATTCTAGATCTTGCTCTTCATAAGATATTCAATGCTTGAGTGAGTGCCTTTTCCTAATGATCTCTTCCCCATTTTATAGTCTTAGGCCTTACTCAATACCATGGTCCAAAACCATAGAGAATCAATACCATGGACCTAATACTTGGGTTCAACACTTCGGACGAGATACCATGGTCCAAAACCATAGGTCCAAATACCAAGGACTAAATACCATGGACCAAAAATACGTTTTCCCACATGTATGCACTTTTCCTTGCATGAAATTGTGTGCATATGTATATGTGCCTTTCTATCATCAAACCCGTGTGTATACGCGACTTGGTTAAGAGGAACCTACGTATATCTATTTTTCTTTCATTATGAGAGCCTGAACTGTGATCTGTCATTTGAGTGAGTTGCCATCAAGGACAACACCTGTGTCATAGCACCAAACCTATGTCATAATGCCAACAATCTCCCCCTTTGGACTTTATGGCAACCCCAAGTCACTCAAAGTCATTCTCCCCCTTTTTCATCAAGTGCAAAGGGTTATGCTCCCCCTGAGTACATGCTGAAATCTCTGCGCTACTATGTTGTCCATGCTCCCCTGACTGTAGGCAAGGTCTGCAAGAAGATGTTCTACAAGAAGAAACATGACTTTATACATCGTAAATGACCTTCCTATCACCAAAGACTCATACATACATCCATCTCCCAACCAAGTGGGAATATACCAATATTGAATCATCCACCCAAACAAGTGGGGATACACAAAAAGTTTACACATGATAAAACAAGAACATTACAGCATCCATCCCAGGCATAGTGGGGAAACCAAAGTAGGTTGTTACATGACCTTGATAAGAAAAGAAATATGTGGCATAGAGATGAAATATCTACAACAATACTATGATAGTCATCAACAATTATCATCAGCATCATCTGTCAATCATCATTCAGACCAGCAACCATGTTCTCCCTCTGCACCTGTTTCACCTGAAACCAAAAACAATTGTGAACTTGAACCAAGATTTTCTAAGATAATGCCAAGAATTCATTATTAGAAGTATATATGCTCCCCCTGAACTTGTGCCAGATGGTCTTTGTCAAACCCATATCATAATCTTTTCATCCTGAGCCTAACCCACTGTTTATCTTCAAACCAACATATACGTGATTGTATCCACAGAAACCGGTGTATGTATGTACGTGGATGTGCCTCATAAAACTCGCATACAACCACTTTTCTCTGAAATAAATAAGTTTCAACAGCAAGATGATGCATCAACTACTCCCAATTTCTGTCTGAGGTATTCAAATGTCTCTCTGGGTAGTGGTTTGGTGAGTATATTAGCAACCTATTCCTTGGAGGGAACATACTGCAATTTGACCTTTTGTTCAAGCACTTGTTCTTGGAGAAAATGATATTTGATAGGTATGTGCTTGGTCTTTGAATGTATGACAGGATTCTTTGAAATATTGATTGCACTTGTATTATCACATAAAATGGAGATAGGTGGAGTATAAGTGATTTGAAAATCTTGTAAAGTTTGCATCATCCAAAGGAGTTGTGTGCAGCAAGATGCAGCAGCCACATATTCTGCTTCAACTGTAGATAAAGCAATTGAACTTTGTTTCTTCCTGAACCAAGATACTAATCTAGAACCCATAAAGAATGCACCACCACTAGTGCCTTTTTTGTCATTCACACTTCCTGCCCAATCTGCATCTGTATATGCATGAAGTGTGAGATCTGTATCTCTAGGATACCATAAGCCATAGTTTTGTGTTCCTTGAAGATATTTAAAAATCCTTTTAACTGCCTGAAGGTGTGCTTCTTTTGGATTTTCTTGGAATTTTCCAACTATTCCCACTGCATGCATGATGTCTAGTTGGGTACCTGTCAGATAGAGCAGACTACCAATCATGGATCTATAGGTTGGTTGATGTACTGCTGCTGAATCGTCATTTGCACTGAGGCTCCATCCTGTTACCATAGGGGTACATACTCGTTTCAAGTCTTCCATGCCATATTTCTTCAAGATCTACTTGAGGTACTTGGTTTGTGATAGAAAGATATTGTCTTTGTTTTGTTGGACTTGTAAACCGAGAAAATATGTCAGCTCACCAAGCAAGGACATTTCAAATTTTTTCTGCATCACCAAAGCAAAGTTTTGACTCATAGCTTCTTCATTGCTACCAAAGATGATATCAACATACACAATAAGTATTAGCAATTTATCATTATCAATTTTTATATATAGATTTCTATCTATTGATCCTTTTTAAAAACCTTGTTGATGGAGGTATTTGTCCAGACGATAATACCAAGCCTTTGGAGCCTGTTTAACACCATAGAGTGCCTTCTTAAGTCTGCATACAAGCTTTGGATCATTTCCAAGAATGAATCCATCTGGTTGCTCAATATACACTTCTTCTTCTAAGTCTCCATTTAGAAAGGTATATTTCACATCCATTTGATATACTTTGAACTTCTGAAAGCTAGAAAGAGTAACGAACATTCTTATGGCTTCAAGTCTGGAAACCGGTGAAAAAGTTTCTTCAAAGTCTATACCTTCTTGTTGAGCATACCCTTTACAAACAAGTATAGCCTTGTTTTTAATAACATCTCCATTTTCATTCAGCTTGTTCTTGAATATCCATTTTGTCCCTATGACATTCTTATCATTTGGTCTAGGAACCAACTCCCAAGTGTTATTCTTTTCAATCTGCTCAAGTTCTTCATTCATGGCCTTGACCTAGCATTCATCTTTGCATGCTTCACTTACATTTTGTGGTTCAATGGAGGAGAGCAATGCTAGATAGCTTGAAGCTTCTGAAATAGTTCTTCTTGTTTGTACACCTGCCTCTTTCTACCCCAAAATTTGAGTTTCAGGATGATTCTTCTGGACGTACCTGGATGAAGTCTTTTCTTCTACCCTCATCTGTTCTTCTGGTGCTTCATAGGTTTCTTCTTCATCATAAGTCTAATTTCATGTTGAAGGATAGTCCTCATCATCTTCGAACTCTTCGGATTTTACCTGCCTTGGATTGTTTCCTTCTTCATCAACCACTACATCGATACTTTCAACAATTTTTCCAAGTCTTTTATTGTAACACTTATATCCTTTGCTTTGGGAAGAGTAACCAAGGAGAATGCCTTCATTTTCTCTAGGTTCAAACTTGCCAGGGTTTTCATCAGTCCTTTTGATGTAACATTTGCTTCCAAAAATTTTGAAGTATTTTACCCTAGGAGTCTTACCATACCAAATTTCATGAGGAGTTTGAGTGTTGTTCACCTAGATGTTTGTCTTGTTGAGAATAGTAACTGCAGCAATTACAGCTTCACCCCAGAAGGTTGCAGGAGTTCCAGACTCATCAAGCATAGCACAAGCCATTTGTTGAACCATTATGTTCATCCTTTCCACTACTCCATTTTGCTGAGGAGTCCTTGCAGTAGAGAATTCCCTTCTTATTCCATGTTCTTCACAAAAATCAAAAAATTCATCCAAGGTAAATTCCCCTCCTCGATCAGACCTGAGGCATTTGATTCTGTGATTTGATTCATTTTAAACCAATGCTTTGAATGCTTTGAACTTTTCGAAAGCTTCGTCTTTATGCTTCAGAAGACCTATCCAACACATCCTGGAAAAGTCATGAACGAACAATATGAAGTATTCTTCTCCTCGAGGTGACCTTTTCCTGGATGGACCACATACATCAGTATGGACAAGTTTAAGTGGCTTACTAGCTGATCCTTCCTTCTCAGGGAAATTAGTTCTGGCTTACTTGCCAAAATGACATGATTTGCATATTTTATTGTCTAGAATTCTAATGTCAGGGAGATCACGAACCGCCTGATATTTGCATGCTTTCCTTATCTGAGAGAAGCTTAGATGCCCCAATCTTCTGTGCCATAGCCAGTGTTCATGATTCTTTCTTAGATAGCATTGTTGTTGTCCTCCCTTTAGTATGTATAAATTATTTGGAGTTCTTATTCCTTTGATCACTATTTCTCCTGTATCAAGTTCACGAACAATACATCCATTTGATCGAAATATTACCTTATTTCCTTGATCACACATTTGACTGACACTCAATAGATTATGCTTTAAGCCATCAACATACATAACATTTCCAACTTTGACGTTTTCTTTCAAAAGAATAGAACCTTTACCTTTTATGAGTGTAGGGGTGTCATTTCGAAATGAGACCTTCCTTTCTTTTCGTAAGGCACTATATGACTAAAGTTTTTCTTTATCACCTGTCATATGTTTCGAGCATCCATTGTCGATGTACCACTAATTTTCCTGTCCTTCCACATATAAGGCTATACCACATATTTCTGGTTGCGGTTCTTTCTTTCTCCATGTTTTAGGACTTAATGAAGCTTGCTCCTTCTGAGTTGATTGTTGAAACCTACTCCTACATTCAGAATCTTCATGACCGAAGTTGTTACAAATAGAGAATTCTATTTCATTTTCAAGAGCAGAAAAGTTATTGTAGGTCCTTTCCATGATCCCAGTTACACTCTGATTTCGTGCTTCTCTAGTCATGATGGTCTTGTAGGCAACACAGTGAGTAGCTTTGTGTCCAAAGTTATGACAAGAGAAACATTTGCCATTGAAGAAATTCCTGCGATTATCAAACCTACCATCCAGGTGATTGTAGTTTCCATAGGAAAATTGAGAATGATTTACCTGCGGTTGGTTGTAACTTCTATTCATCCTTGAAGTAGATTGCCCCTGATTTACTTGGTGATATTTGTTCTTCCTTGAAGTAGATTGAGCCTGATTTACCTGGTGATATACTTTATGCCTTTGTTGTTGATTGTCAACCTGTTCACTTCTCCTTGCTACATCTAGATAACTTTTGGAGGTGGATGGCTTCTATGCTTGAGATGCTTCTTCAGAATATCCAAGACCTGTCTTGATTAGAGGAGAATGTTGCACTTTGATAATCTCATCTAAAGTTTTAGATCCTTTAGCAAATCTAAGATTAAGTGCTTTTGTTTTCTCAATATCTTTTCTAAGTCCCACAATTACACATTCTAACTTTTCATTGTGTTTTTCCCTTTCAACAAGTTGGAATGTCAGAGTATCTATGATCATACTCTTTTCTTCTAAACAGATTTTAAGTTTATAAATTTCTTCATAGAGATCATCTTCATCTATAGCATCCAAGAAATCATCATCTTCAAAAGCCATCAAAAGTCTATAATCATTACATTGTTTATCTTCATCACTAATTGAAAATCCATCACTGTCTTCATGTGTATAATAGCTCTTCTTACTTACATTCTGTTTTCTGTTCCATATAACTGGTTCCTTACCTTTTTCAAGCTTATCTTTATGAGGACACTTGGTTGCATAGTGACCGACTCTTCCACAAGCAAAACATTTGAAAGGTAGCTTACCTCTGAATCTTCCAGAACCCCGTTGAAGGTTCTTGACAATGTTTGATTCTTCCTCTTCTTCTGACATATGTCCTGACTCATTGTAATATCCTTTTCCTCAAGCTTTGAATGCGGCTTCTCACCTATCTGATGGCCTGGCTTTTGTCATTTCAAAAGCAGTTAGGATTCCATGCAACTGTGACATGGTAATGCTATGTAGATTCTGCTTTTCTTTTATGGCAGAAACTTTTGATTCAAACTTAGAAGACAAAGATCTTAGAACCTTTTCAACCAAAGTAACTTCTTTTATCTCTTTACCCAAGTTTTTCATATGATTAACAATCTCATCTATACGTAAGAAATAATTAGCCACACTTTCATCATTGTGCATTATAAGATTTTAATATTGAATTCTGAGTGATTGTAGTTTTGCACGTTTTACCTGATCGTATCCTTCATAGATTAGAACGATCTTGTCCCATATTTCTTTTACGGTTTTGAGTTGCATAACCTTGACGAATTATGATTGAGATAAACTCCCTAATAGAGTATTGACAGCCTTTGCATTTGTTTCATACTGCTTCTTACCAACTGTATCTGTAGGAGTTGATGATGGAGTTGTGTATCCTGCTTCCATGATATCCCAAACTTCTGTACCAAGAGATTGAAGATAGGATGTGATTCTTACCTTCCAATAGACGAAGTTGCTCCCATCAAAGATTGGTGGCCTGATAGATGCCTCTTTTTCATAGTTTCTCATGATGATAGATCTTCCTTCAAGCGATCAAGATTCTTCTAAAGGACCTACTCTGATACCAATTGTTGGAAATAATACTGAGAGGGGGGGTGAATCAGTGTTATTAAATCAATTATTTTTCATTTCACAATCAGATTTGTATATGCTACTTCAGTTATGGAAAACTGCGTATATACGCTATTGTGTCTAAGGAAACCAACGTATATTAGAAAACTTATGATTCATTAAATGTTGATCTTTAATCAGTGCATCAGAGCTTCATTAACCATAAGAACAGTAAACAGGTGCAGTAAAATAGAACAGATCATCATAAACATGGACACAAGATATAAGGTGGAAACCCAATGTGGCTGAAAACCACCTGCTGTAATTCATCTCTATCTTCCTTTTAATAAGAAACTTCTTTTTACAATATTTTGTACTGGTGCAGCCTTATACCAGTACGTAGGCTTCTACCTGCAGAAGGCTACAACCTTCTATCTTTTCTTCCAGGGACCACGTTTCATAAATTTTCATATTGGATCCATCAATAACAATTGTCAAAAATCAAATACATCTGCATCAACCAATCCCCTTAACACCAGCCAAAACTGAATCAATCAATCGCTGCTGTAACCAGAATACAGTAACAGTAACCAGACACTAATCTTGAACCCAGAACACTTCAGCAATAAACAGAAGTAGCTAAAACATATTTTATGAGACATATGCTAATTCAATATGTATAACCTATGTGCATACGCTTTTGTATCAAGGCCAACTAGCATATATGCTGATTTGACTTATTGAAAGAGCGTGTATACATGCCTCTGCTGTGCCGAACCAGCGTAAAAATCTATAAAAGATAATTTACCCTTTTCACTTATTCAGACATCAGTTATACCCAGATTATCAGATTTATAGATCAAGTCATGCACCAAATATAACGGATCAAAATCACATAAAGATACTACTATTCAAGCCTTAATATCTTGACCTAACAATAGAACTTATCCTTCTTCTAGTGCTCAGGTTCCTCCTTGGTTCAGATCCAGCTATGCACCATAACCCAATTCTAGATCTTGCTCTTCATAAGATATTCAATGCTTGAGTGAATGCCTTTGCCTAATGATCTCTTCCCCTTTTATAGTCTTAGGCCTTACTCAATACCATGGTCCAAAACCATAGAGAATCAATACCATGGACCCAATACCTAGGTTCAACACTGTGGACGAGATGCCATGGTCCAAAACCATAGGTCCAAATACCAAGGACTAAATACCATGGACCAAAAATAACTTTTCCCACATGTACGCGCTTTTCCTTGCATGAAAGCGCATGCATATGTATACACACCTTTTGATCGTCGAACCCATGTGTATACACAACTTGGTTAAGAGGAACCTGCGTATATCTCTTTTTCTTTCATTCTGAGAGCGTGAACTATGATCTGTCATTTGAGTGAGTTTCCATCAAGGACAACACCTGTGTCATAACGCCAAAACTGTGTCATAATGCCAACAAAATAATCTCTCCATATCTTCAAAATGGGTGATGGCCTGGGCTTCCCTATCCACATAGTCAGGAAGAACTTGAGGATTGCCTCAAGGTGTTGATGGGCATAGATGAGAGCTAAAGGGTCTTCTGGTTCAGCCCTTATCATCAGGGGCTCACTTAGCTCTTTTTTCATGATCTTCTAAATTTCCATTGCCATCTTTTCTTCATGGCTCAAACAAGAATCCATAGCCATGAGTTGTAGGCCTCCCAATGCACCATTTGGGTCCCATAAATTCATGTCTGGAAGAACTATATTATGAAGGTAAAATTTTTCTAATTTGTCTTTGTCCTCGGCTGAGCTAGTATCGCATAGATGCATAAATTGACCATAATTTTGGAATGGGACTGTGCCCCTCTAGGTCAATGTTTTAATCTGGAATTGGAGCCAGTGGTATTCTAGATACAGTGCATAAGATATAGCTGGTTGTCTGTACTACAAGGCCTCCATTGCCCAGCTGGCCATGCAGGCCATCTGGGCTTCCTTTTCCTGCAACTTCTGTTTCAAAATCAACACTTTAGCTATTGCCTGAGATTCTTTTTCTTACTGTTGTTTTACCAGCATTTCAACATCAGTCTGTGGCTCTTCCTCTTGCTGTTGCTTCTCTGCTGCTTCATTATCTGCTAGGGAACCTTCTTGTTGTTGCTGCCCTTCCAAGATTGGCAACTTGTCTCCCCCTCGAGTTTCCTGTTCCTGTAACTACTTTTTTAGCAGTTCATTTTCTTCCTATAGTTGGGCTCTTCTAATGCTCTCTATGTGCCTTACCATGCCCAACTCCCTTCTCAACTCTCTCAACTTATCTTCCATGTGCCCTATATCTTCAACTCCTTTAGATTTAGTAATTTGCATCCAAGTGTGGGTTCTGACCCTTTCTTTTTCTAATTCAAAGAAAAGAGGCACAACGAATTTTTGTGGGATGATCTTCCCACCTTCTAGCAGATTGTAATAGGAGCCTAAATTAGGCTAAGGGCTTGGTTCAGGTATTTCTTTGGTTTTGCCTTCCTCTTGTGACTGTTCTGCTATCTTCTCTTCTAATTTTTCAATTTCTTTCAGCTTGGCCAGTGTCTCCTGTAGAGAAGTTTGAGCTTCCTGTAGGACTACTTTGGAGTCCATTATTTTGATTATTTCCTTCTAGGTGGAGGTTTTGGGACTCCCTCTCTCGTAGGTGATAGAGATCTTGGAGGGAGATTCCTCTTTCTTCTCAATAGGTGTATCCTCAATGATTATTGGTTCTTTTGATGGTGGCTAGGGCTTGACCACCTTAATGCTAGTGCTCCTCATGGCTTTGAAATACATAGATGTTTGTCTTTTTCATTTTCCCTTTTGTTTTGCTAGAGTGTTCAATGCAGCAAGCACAGTTGCTGCTTCCCTTGCTAATGTTTCAGGGGATGTGTTATGTAAAAAATTAGTTAATTTTAGGTTATTATTTAATTTTAATTTTAATTAGACGAAAGGGCACGATCATAAGATCATGCCCTTTCCCAAAGGGTGTCCATGGCGGTATTTAAGCCAGGAGCCCCATTGTAATCAGACATCATCTGTCTATTCATTTATTAATAAAGTATTTTTATATATATTTCTGTTTATCCAGAAGTTTTACACTTCATTGGTATCAGAGCGAGTCGCTCCTGGGCTCACTATAGCACAGCTAACGGTTCTCCCGCTCACTTGTTCTGCACTAGTGTCCACGCATTGTCACCTGTTCACACCACCGTTGACCTGTAGCCATCCGTGGAAAACTGCGTAACACCTGAACGACATTGAAACCTAAGCTACGTTGAACATCTGGCTTACTACTTAAACAGTCAAGGGTTCCGTCAAAAATCTGCGTGGTGAGAACTACGTTATTTTTTTTAAAACAGTCGAGGGTTCCGTTCTACTGTCCACTGTCGGCCACATATGCAATCCGTCCACTTGTTGTTGACTGTCCAGACGTTTATGATATACGTATAAAGTAATTATAATGTGTTTTTCAGAACAGTGAACGAAAAGACGTGACTGTCCAGACGTTTATGTTATAAAAAAAAATAATATAAATATAACGTGACATATAAACCTTATATATAATATATATAACTCATATATATATAACGTGCGATATATTATATATAATATATATATATAACGTGACATATGATATATATATAACTAACATATATATATAATTATATTATATATAATACATATAATTTAATTAATTAAATTTAAAAATTTTAATTAATTAAAAATTATATATATATATATATAAATTAATTTAATTAATTAAATTTATTTTAATTAATTAAAAGTTATATATATATATAAGTTAGTTAATTAATTAAATCTATTTTAATTAATTAAAAGTTATATATATAAAATTTATTTTTGCTAAAAAAAAAAAAAAAAAAAAAAGGAAAAATATTTTAGCTGGCAAATAAATACACGCCTCCGCAAACCCGCTCAATGTCGACAATGACAATGGTGGATTTTCAAAAAAGGTTGTTGGATGCAGAGAAAAAGATAAATAACAACCATGACGAATTCAGTAAAATATTAAATGAAGTCGAGGGCAAGCTTGGGGAGCAAGCGGACAAAATCAAAAATCTTGAAGATACGACAAATCGAATAGAGACAAAAATGGAAAGTCAACATGTCCAAACAGAAGTAAACTTCAAAGAGGTCTTAACAATGCTAAAAGTTCTGTGTAAAAGGTCGAATTGTACGCCCGAACAACTACTGAAAGAAGGTGAATAGAATCAAGAACACGTCTCGTCGGATTCAACTAAGTCCACAGACTCTCATGACAAGGTTGAATCCCCAAAAAAATCAGCGACACCCCACCAAGAAGCAAGTAACACAGTCTTTACAAACAAGAAACTCTGGGATAACTTTACCAATCAACACCCTTTTTTCGCTCAACCAGTGGCAACATACCAGCGAAGGGCAAAGGTCGAGATGCCTAAATTCGATGGAGACGAAAAAAACAATGTTGCATGGATAAATAAAGCAGAAGAATACTTTGAGATATATGACATCACTGACGATGACGAAAAGCTCAGACATGCATCCATGAAAGTGGAGGGAGAAGCATATAACTGGTATATGTGGTGGAAAAAGACAACACATGTCATTAGCTGGAGGAAATTTAAAGATGCATTCTTCAAAAGATTCCAAGGTGTAAAGGAAGAAGAGTTCTTTTCAAAACTCATCAAACTACGACAAAAAGGAAGTGTCGATGAATACACTCAAGAATGGGAGACCTTAGTAACACGAGTACCTGGGTTATCAGAATCTCGTCTAACTCAGTCATACATCTCGGGACTCAAAACCCATTTACAAGCAGAACTTGAGATGCATGATATTACATCTATAGAAGAAGCAAGACGAAAAGAAAAAACAGCCGAAAAGAAATCTGAACCAATATTTTGGTCAACAGCAGAAAAAGCTTATGCAAGACGAAGGATACCCCAGTATGTGGACTCAAATAATACAAGATATGTTCCACCACATCGTCGTGAAGATGAAAAATCTAATGTGGAAGCGCAAAGGATAAAGGAGGGTAAATGCAAGCGCTGTGGTGCGAAGTGGGACCCCAAACATAGATGTGCTAAAGGAAAAGAACCAAAGAACCTATATAGTTGTGAAGCAACCAATGATTTGAACAGTGAAGATTATGACGTAGAAGACACAGAAGACGCCCCAGAATTCTCACCAGAACTAGATGATGGAAGTATTCCACAAGTATCATTATCAGCTATGACAGGTATATCACAACCTCAGACTTTAAAGTTAAAAGGACACATAAAGAAGAACAACGTAGTGGTTCTCGTCGACTCTGGAAGCACACACAATTTTTTAGATACAACTGTGGCAAAGAGACTCAATATATTTTCATTTCCCTAACCAAACATGAAAGTGATGATAGCTAACGGAAAAAAGATTGAAAAGGTGGGAAAATGCCATAAGGTCAATTTGCATATTCAAGACTTTAATCTAGAGTCTCCATTCTTCACAGTACCGTTAGGAGGAGTAGATGTAGTCTTAGGTATCCAATGGCTACGAACTTTAGGTACTTATGCCACCAACCGTCAAGTACAATTTATAAAATTCAAATGGGGAGGTCAGAAGTACAAACTACATGGATTCCAAGCACCAGAAAATCATGATGTATCATCATCTCAGATGATGAAGCTGAGTCGAAAAAGAGCACCTACTTATGCAGTACAATGTCATCAATTAGAAATATTATCTGCAAAGATGACCAGAGAAGAATCACCAGAGATACAAGATCTGATTCAACAGCATGAAAAAGTATTTCAAGACCTACCTATGAAGATGACGCCTAATAGGGAAATTGAGCATACAATAGAAGTCAAGGCAAGACCAGACCCTGTTAACATCAAGCCATACCGATATCCACATCACCAAAAAACGAAACTTGAGAGATTAATCCAAGACCTTTTAAAATGTGCGACCTTGATCATCTTAGAATATCTGATCAAGTGGAAGGACTTACCCGAAGAAGATGCTTTCTGGGAGAATGAATCATTCTTCAACACCATCCATCGTTACGTATGCTTTGAGGACAAAGCATTTTTTCGAGAGGAAGGAAATGTTATGTAAAAAATTAGTTAATTTTAGGTTATTATTTAATTTTAATTTTAATTAGACGAAAGGGCACGATCATAAGATCATGCCCTTTCCCAAAGGGTGTCCATGGCGGTATTTAAGCCAGGAGCCCCATTGTAATCAGACATCATCTGTCTATTCATTTATTAATAAAGTATTTTTATATATATTTCTGTTTATCCGGAAGTTTTACACTTCAGGATGTTTCTTCCTACTATTCTTTTCCTTCATCTCCTTCAGTCTTTCCTGTGTCTGTTGTTTTTGCTTGTGTCTCTACTATCTCTGGTGGTGTCTTCTCCTTTTCTTGCTAAGTCCCCGACTTTCTAGTGGCAGTGTTTTTCTGAGCTTTCTTTGGCTTTTTCTTCTCAACCTTTGTCCTCCGCTTCTTCTCTGTTTTTGAGGTTGTTTTCTTTTCTGCCTTAGGTAAAATAGTGGATTTTTCAAGTTTCTCCTCTTCTTTATACTTCTCATCTGTTTTCTATTTCTCCTCTGTTTGAATATTTTGTGTGTCCTCATGAATTTCCTTCTCAATTTCCTCTTTCTACCCCTCCTCCTCACGACCAGATGGGCTAATGTCATTAGTTAGAGTTTTGATGTCATCTTCTCTGGACATATTCCTAAGAAATTTCCTAGCTATGGGGATGGTGTATGTGTGTAGGGCATCCTCCACCAATAATTTAATGAGGAAATGGTGGTCCAGCTGGTCTGGGACCCCTGCATTCAACTTGGTGCCACATTCTATCAAAGACTGGAGGAGGAAGTATGGGAGACTGATTTTTCTAACTGTAGGTAGGTCCATACCATATCTCAATTCATCAATAACCTAAAGTGATAAACATAAATTATACTGAACCTCCCTTCACAAGTGATATATTTCATTATCTGGTAACTGACTTCACTCCATGGAGGAGGTAAGCTTGTCCTTCTGACCCCATTTTTATCCTCTACAGGATGCTCCTCAGGCTGAAAAAAATGTCTTCTTAGCAACCTGCCCCAATGTTTTTTCCTCCTTGCTCCAAGGGAGCCCAAGTGGAAGACCTGTGATTCTACTGATAAAATCAGGTGCAAGATCTAGGGTCAGACCCCTGAAACTGACTATAGCATGTGTTTTTGCGTGGGGTCTTAAGGACATCAAAAATTCTTCAGTCACCTCCTCATCATATCCATGAATTCTTTCAAAAAATAACATCCAGTTTGCCCTGGTGAAGAGGGCCACCACTTCGGGTGCTCATGCAATTTGTTGGAGTTCAAAGGCTCCTTTCTCATAAAACCTTGTAGCATGGTGTTTTTAGTGGTTTCTGAAAATGCTGAGGTGAGGAAGGAGGCAATAATTTCCAAATCTAGAAATAGAGGGATAGTTGAATTTTTTTATTTTTAATTTTTAATTTCTTTTTCTCAAACTAGAGAGGGAATTTCTCGTGTGATTCTTCTTCACAACATCAATTTGCAATTTCTCCCCCTCCTCAAACTGTTTTCACCCTGAATTTGCTTCTCGGTTTTTGAAAAAAAATCAATACTTTGATAGAATAGAGAATATAACACAATGTTTTTTCTTTAGAGAGTAGACAGACTTGCAAATTCATTTTTTTCTCACAGGCTTAGTTTCTATGGTTGCATCCCTTTTTTCACAGCAGAATGTGAGGAAGAAAAAGACAGATTTTGGATGCAAAGAAGAAAATGGAGAGACTGTATGGAATTCAAGACAACACAGGCAGAATTTAAAGCTTCACTTTCCTTTCTTTTTCAACCCAATACTATATTTTTAATCCACCACCTTATATAAATATATCATATGCAGAGCAGTTTCCTGATCCTACCTCTTTTCAAGCTTGAATTTGACAAAAATCTCGAATTTTCCTTCTGCAGAGCTGCTCTCTGGCCTTCCTGTAGAAAGCTTCCTATAGATAGTGTTCCTGCTCTTGTAGAATGTAGTGGTGCTCCTGTAAAGCCTGATAGGCAGGAGGGTTTTGAAAAACTGGAAAAAAATGACAGAAAATTGTTGGTTCATTATTATGAAGGTGGTAGGTGAGTATTGCAGTCAAAAGCTTCGTAAATGGAAATGAAACAAAAGGGTGGTGGAGGCTTAGACCGCACTGTACTTAACTGATGGTGTAATCCGCGGTGAGGAGGTGAGGTGGCCAGATGGGCACATTATCCCCATCCAGACCGTTGGTCCTATGACAGTGTAATTATGATCCTTCATGTCCCCTGACCACCATCACCTCCCTTACTCCCGTTATACGCTGCCACCACTACCAGTTCCGAATGTTTTCTTCCCGATTTGACATGCCACACATGCTAAATGTGTATCTGATCGATAGTTTGAATTGGATTAGGCCCATTTGAATTCCATGAGGGTGGCTAGTTAGCTGGCCACCAATTTCATTTAATCGTAACCATTCCCATAATTAATGCAGTTTTGAAATAATATTCATGCAATTGAGGAATAAGTTTAGCCACTTACCTGCTTAGTCACTGTTGTGCTATGCATGCTTTGGACTTTGGCACTTCATTTCCTCATTGCTATTATTGCTGGTGCTCTACATGCTCAGCCTTCGGCTTATGCCGATGATAGTTCACTTAGGCTCTTCTCCTTGTATGTTGCATGAATCCTTGTTGTTAACCCTATCTCTGGAGTATGTTTTTCAAAGGGATCAACATCTACAGGAATCCTACAGGATTTCTTGTAGCTACTTCTCCTTTTGAAATTCAAGCTGATGCCTGAGCAGGGCTAAAAAAACTACTGAAGAAGGTCTCGAATGAGAAGAAATAACAGCTGGAAGGTATCAGGTAAGAATAAGGAAAACGCTGCTACCTTATTTGTCATCATTTTTTTGTTTTCAGAATGAAAGAAACATAATTTCTGTATTTTTTCTGTGCAGGGAAAGGAAAACGACTGAAATTGTGGGTGTGCAAGGATCAAATGGAGAGTGAGGTAGATGGATGGTGGTAGGGAGGTTCACAGGCCTTCTTTACAAATTTCCAACCCTCGGGTTTTTCTCTAAAGTTGATTTTTTCCTTTTTGTTGTTTCTACAGGATCCTCCTGTAGAATACACCGAGTTTCCTATAGGATGCGAAATTTTTAGAACAAATAAGACCGAGGCCTAGAAAAGGATAACGGTGATGGAGGGATGGATTATGAAGGGTGCATGCAGCCTAGCCATGTCTTTTTATTTTGTGTGAGCCTCTTGCAACCTGCAATTTACTCAAAAGAAGTCAGGCCTTTTTTTTTAAGATAGCGTGGGCACCTCCAAGAGGTTTTCACCCTCACCACCTACCCTGGGTGCCTCCAAGAGGTTTTCACCCAGGGATCTTTTATTCCTTTTTCTGTTTTTCTTTTTCTCTTTTTTTTTCTCTATTTTTTTCTCTATTTTTTTCTTTTTTTTTTGTTGTTTGCTCAGGGTGTGGTGGAGTGGAGATAGGGACCTGATCCACTACTAACACTGTTTTACCCAAATTCTCCATGAATTCCTACCTGGAAAAGGGCTTCCTGTAGATCTTCAATCTATGCCCATTGACGAGCATGGGGATGACTTCTTCATCTATGGTCCAGATAAGGACTGAACCATTGTCATTGCATTTTTCTATAGTATATGGTCCCAGCCATCTTGTCCTCAGTTTGCCCTTGAAATATTTATATCTTGAATCATATAGCAGTGTCCAATCTCCTTGTTGGAATTATTTTTCTTTGAAGTGTCTGTCATGACATATTTTTCTTTGAAGTTGGACTACCTCTTAGTGGAGTAGGGCCTGCATTCTCTATTCATCTAATCCATTTAGCTGAAACAATCTTTCCTTTTGTGCATGGCTGAGATCTAGGTCCAGCTGAGCTACCATCCTTAATGTGTTATATTCAATTTCTGTTGCCAGTAGAGCCTTCTTTCCGTAGACCAGCTCATAGGTTGTAAACCCTGTGGTGGTTTCCCAGGTGGTGTTATAGGCCCAGGTGGCCTCAACCAATCGATCTGCCCAATCTTTTCTGCTGCTGCTCACTACCTTAGTCAAAATCCCTTCCAAATCTCTATTAGTGACTTCCACCTGTCCATTTTCTTGCGGATGATAAGGGGTGGAAGTTCTGTGCTTAATCTTGTGGTGTGTGAGCAGGTCTTCAACCAAATTGGAGGTAAACTGACTTCCTTAATCTATGACTAACTCTCTTGGATAGCCGAACTTGTAGAAGATATTTTCCCTCAAAAACTCAGCTACTTTTTCTTCTGTTTCTACTTTGATCACCTTTGTCTCTACCCATTTTGTGAGATAATCAGTACACAAAATGATGTAATATTTCTTTTTTGAAGGAGGGTTCATAGGACCCATAATGTCCATGCCCCACTTTTCAAATGGCTCGAAAGTCACTTGAGGTTACAGGGGCATTTAATCCGTTGGAGTAGGTTTTCCCATTCTTTGACATCGGTCACATTGACTGATATATCTCTTGACATCTTGATGAAGAGTGGGCCAATAATATCCTGCTTGCAAAATTTTGAAGGCAGCCCTCTTTGCTGCAAAGTGGCCCCCATAAGCCCCATCATGATAGGTTAGGAGGATGTCAAAAGCTCTCTCCTCCCTAACACATCACCTCAAAATCTGATCTGGGCCAAGTTTAAAAAGACTGGCCCCAATCCAAGTGAATGGGACACTTTTCCTCAAGATCTTGCTCTTCTATTTTTAGGACAAGTGTGGCGGAAACTCTGCTGAAACCAAGTAATTTGCTATATCAGCAAACCATGGAGAGAGTACTGAAATAGCAAATAGGCTTTCATCTGGAATTTGATCATCCACCATTCCTTCATCACATGCAGGCAGATCTAGTCTAGACAGAAAATCACCAACAACATTTTCCTTACCTGGTTTATCAACAATGGTCAAATCAAATTGCTGCAATAAAAGTAACCATCTAATGATACGAGCATTTACATCTGCTTTATTCATCAAATACTTAATTGTAGCATGATCAGTGTGTACAAATCTTTGGTAGCCAGTGATGTAGCATCTGAACTTGTTTAGGGAATGGACTATAGCTAGGAGCTCCTTTTCGGTTACAGTGTGGTTTAGTTCTACCTTGGATAGGTTTTTACTGACAAAATATATGGCATAAGGCAGCTTCTCTTCAACTTTCCCTAAGGCCACTCCTATTGCTTTGTTTGAGGCATCTGTGTGAATGTGGAAAGGTAGGGCCCAATTTGGACCTCTCAAGATTGGAGTAGTTACTAGCTTACCTTTCAAGGCATCAAGAGCCTCTTGACATCTGTTAGTCCATATGAACTCAGCATCTTTTCCCAAAAGACCAAAAAATGGAGAGGCTAGCTTACTAAAATCCTTAATGAATCTTCTATAATACCCTGCTAAGCCTAGGAAACTCTGAACATCTTACCTTTTGAGGAGGTAGGACCCTTTGGATGATAGCAATCTTGTTTGGATCCACCTGTAATCCTTACTGAGAAATTGTATGACCTAGCATAGTCCCTTCAGTCATCAGGAATTCACATTTTTCAGGATTGAGGGACAGGTTCATTTAAATACACTTGGCTAAAATTTTCCCAGGTTAGTCAAAGCTTCCTGGAAGTTATAACCATAAGGGGTAAAGTCATCCATATAGATCTCCACTGAATCATGAACCAGTTCAGCAAATATGCTCAGTACTGCTCTCTGGAAAGTGGCGGGAGCATTGCACAACCCAAAAGGAAGGACTTGGTATGTAAAAGTACCCCATGGACAAGTGAAAGTGGTCTTATCTTGGTCTTCCAGGCTGATTTGGATCTGGTTGTACCCGCTAAACCCATCTAGGAAGGAGAAGAACTTCTTCCCTACCAGGCCATTTAACACTTGATCTATGAAAGGTAGAGGGAAATGGTCCTTCTTTCTCTTGAAAGGTGGATAGTGATGAGTTGATCTTCAACCCTTTTTCTGGGACAAATTCCACATTCTTAACTTGGAGGGAGGTCAGATCATCCACACAGAGATCAACTAAAGGATCAACTTGCGTTTCTTCCACCATCTCTTCTAAGGGCAACACACTGGGGGGTGGATTCTGAATCAAGTTCTCAATATGGTCATCCTCGTCTTGTGGACCCCCCATGATAGCTTCTACTTTACGCAATGGTGTGGAATAGACTTCATCCTCATCTTTGTCCTCCAACCAGAGAGGTAAATCATGTTCTAGTAGTGGTTGAGCAAGAGGATAGAGGACTAGCTGTTTGGACATATGCCCATTCTTGATTGTCATGTTCCCAGCTCAACAACTGATGTAGGCATCTGTAGTAGCCAACCAAGTTCTTCCCAGGATGAGAGGATACCCAGTGAGCTTTGCCTTTGGTTGGAGAACCAAGAAATCAACAAGGTACTCCGAGGAATCAATAGAGACCATGACATCTTCCACAATCCCCTCAGGGGTCATGGTGGAGCGGTCTACTAACTGCAGTATTGTTGAGGTCTTTCTTAGGGAACCCTAAAGGTTGAGTTTAAGCATAGTTTCCCTGGTCATCACATTAATGGTAGCCCCTAGATCGATCAAGGTATGGAGGATTATGGTGCCATTGATGTGGACATCGACTACAGGACTCCCAGGGTCTAGATATTTCGGACAAATTACCTGCCCCAACATCAAGTTGGATAGTTGTCCTATGACATTGATAGTTGTGGCATCTCTCTTGCACCTACATGGGTGTCTGAAGCACTTCTCCTTGATCATCTTGTTGTATATAGGCACATCATTTATAGCTTGAAGAAGTGGCATTTTTACACATAACTGTTTCAGTTCTCCCAAAAGTTCAGTTTCTTCTGGGGTTGGTTGTGTGGTTCTAGTTAGTCTCTCAGCAAAGGGTGGAATGAATTTGGGTTCACTTTCCTATTTTTCTTTCTCATCCTCCTTAGGAGGAGGTTGGCTATCTAGGAGAACCTTCCCAGATTGTAGGTTAATCTCTTGAATCTCCACAGCATAGGTTGGGCATGATGTTTCTCCACTATATACCTGCTGGGCCTGTCTGTTGTTGGGGTTTGGGTTCAGTTGAGCAGGTATTTTGGGTTGTCTTGGAGGAGCAGGAGGTAATGGTTGTGGGTGAGCAGGTGGTGGAGGTGAAAGAGTGAGAGGAGAGTTATACTGGGGCCTCCATCCCTGATGAGGTGCATTCCACTACGGCTATGGTTGAGCATAAGAGTGAAACGAGTGAGCAACTGGAGGAGCCTGGTATTGAGAAGGATATGACCAAAGAGGGGGTGTGGACCAGGAAGGATGAGTAGGGGGACCCCAAGAAGGCATGTAAGTGGCTTGATTGGGGTTGTAATTGCTCTGGGATGTCCCTTGCACTCCTTGCTAGTAAGGTCTGGGTCCATGTGGCCTCCTTTGGTTCAAAAAATAGAGTGGTTCAGTGGCCCCTTCAGACCCTTGATATACAGCTTTGATTCCGGGGAGGAAAGGGCATTGACTCATAGGATGGTCTTGTTCATAGGCTACACACACTTCTATAGAGTGCAATGGAAATTTGTCCCTAGGATGCTTCCTCGTGCACCTAGGACAAAAGATGGCCAAAGACCTCTCGGCTTCCTCTTGTTTCCTTTTGATATGCAAGGTATCCATTTGCATGGCAAAAGTCTACCTCACCTCGCTCTTGAAATCTTCCAGCCGATTCTCAAGTTCATATCTAAGGGATGAACTAGATGAGGATGTACTAGCTAAAGGTTGACTTCCCCTACCTCTCTTTCTAGCTTACCTGGAATGGTTTCTAAACACAGTCTTTATGTCATCATAAGGTAGTTGGTAGAAGTCTCCCCTAGCCAGCAAATGGAAGGTATCTAGAAGGTCTTCGGGGACTCCTTTCAGCAGAACCAACTTCAAAGATTTAGGGTCAAGTGTGCACCTGGCCCTTTTATAACTAAGTTGAAACCTCTCTTCATATTCTTCTAAATATTCATCACTACCCATGGTGATTCAGAAGATTTCTTCCTTGGTTTCCTTTGACCTGCAATAGTCCCGGTATTTGTTGTTAATGGCTTGCTTCGTCTGAGCCCAAGTTGTGATACTATTTCCAGGTAACCCCATGAACCAGCGCAAGGCTGCATCCTTGATGGTAGAAGGAAACAATTTCAAATTTTGCTTGTCTTCTGCATAGTCATAGGTTCGACAGAGAACAACAAATTCAAACAAGAAAGTATTAAGATCTTCGATAGTCAGTCCATGGAAGTGAGATAAGGCTGAAGGACTTATGTTTTCCATTTTTGTGTCCCCATTGGTCTCCCGGATAGGAAAGGAACTTCCTATTCTTTCCCCATTCCCTCTAACATTTTTGTTTTCAGCCATGGTCTCGGGAGGAATGGTTTCTTGCTCTTCTTCTATTATAGGATCTTCGTATATCTCTGGAGGTTCACCTATAGTATCTTCTAGATCACTACCACCAAAGAAGAGAGAAGGGTGACTCAGTGATGTGTTGGGGGTGTTGGCTAGGAATTTTACTGAATTATCTCTATTCCTACAAGGCATGAAAGGAAATCTTTTTTTTGGGTGGATTTTGTATTTCTTTTTATGCTTGTACCTACAAAAAATGAAATGGATTGAATGGAAAATTGCAACTAACTAAAATAAACCTTGCTGAAATGAAAATTATAGAATTGAAATGAAAGCAGGAAATGTCTAATCTACGCTTGCTGAAATGAAATTATAGAACTGAGATGGAAGCAGGAAATGTCTAATCTACTTTTGGAGAATTGAAATTGCAGAATGGAAATGAAACAACTACTCTACTTTTGTTGAAATAAACTATTTAGCAAAATGTTGCAGTAGAAAATAGAAAAAAAGTAGTAATCACAAAATACTCTGACACTTCCCCGGCAACAGAGCCAAAAAGAGTGGTGAGCTCCAGTATTGCAGCAATAATGATACAACTCCTGGGGCTTCCTTCTTTACTTTTATCAACCTGGTAGTTCATAACAAACTTGGAAGCGACGGTGATGTATGCACAAGTACTAGCTCTTACTGTAGGTTGTCACTTGATCAGCTGGCACAAGTTTGCTAGGAGCTTAAGCCAACTTCTATGAGTTCTTAGAAGAAGCTTTTACTGTGATGGAAGAAAGCTAATCCTACATGGGCTATTCTACTTGTAGAAAGAGAAGGAATACTGAAATAGAGCACAAACCATAGCAAACCCTAATCTTGCAAGAAAGGAGATGGAAACTATTGAAATTGGTGCCATTGACTACTAAAGAGGTAAAGTGCATTTATTCAAGCTACTTCTGAAGAGTAATGAAAATAAATCATCTTTTTGTACTTTTGAGTATTTTTATGTAGAATTGTTATGCTTGTGATTTGACTGTTGGTGACTATGCAGGGGTTTGATGTCAAAGGGAGATGGAGTTGGCTTTTGCAGATGGAGAGGAAGGTGTGGAGAGGTCCTAAGAAGTCCCTAGTACCATTTTGAATATTTCTAGTGCGATCAGACTTCGAAAGATCACTCGCATGAACTTCTACAGGAGGTTGCAGGGGATCTACAGGAGGATCTACAGGAGGAGGCCGAAAGTGGTTTTTGGACGTTTGAAGGTGGAAAAATGATGGGAAGAGAAAAATGAAGGCTAGATGAAGGTGTTGAAGGGTCTAGGACTCTGTTACTGAGGATCATGAATGAAGGAGATGGTTGGATTTGTTCAAAGGGCAAGAAAGAAACTTTGTATAAAAACGTAGAAATTAGGGCAGATTGGCGAAATGTGGCAAATGAGAGGAGAAATATTGGAGAATTGGGGTGGTTTTGGCTATGATATGGAGGAACGATAAGCTAGAATGTTCTACAAGTGAGCTACACACTTACTTCTCAAAACTGACCCGAGAAAGAACTGAAAAAAATAGAGTTTGTCTATTTTGACCTAAAATATGACCTAAAATTAGTGAACTGCCGAACAAAAATTTATGAATAGAAAGTTATGCGAGAAATCCATGGTAAATGAACAAGAAAAGATCTAAACATGTAAATCCAAACTAATATCAACTTCCCCAAATCGAAATATCACACTAGCAATTGCATTGGAAATGCAAAGTCTGTGTTTTTGGTGGTAGCAGTAGTGCCTTGACCTCAGATCATGGTCCCAAGGAGGGAGAAAGGAGGTCAAGACCTGCTGGTAGCCTTTTTGCATCTTTCTCTGATACTACAACAAACTACTTAAGCAACTTGAAGCAAGAAAAATTAATTTAACCATCAAAATCAACCTATTTTACCAAAGCAAGATTTAACCTAAACAACAGAAATCAACTTATGAATGCAAGAAAAAAGCATATAAATACACAAAGGAGGTGCTAGGAAACTTTGGTTGGGCCCTAACCCAAGAGCTTCAGCCCTCTAGGAAATATCAGTGCTGGTTCAAAACTAGATTCATCTTCATTGATCAAAAAATAGTAGTTACATCACAAAACTGTCTGCAAAACGAGCTCGAAAATGCGCTGAGTACAAGGCTGCAAAAAAGTGCAAAAATAGACTATGAAATGGCTAACCTATTGAGGCTTGAAGCCTTCTTATTTATACAAGTGGGGACTCCCAACAGTTCTCCTAAAATTAAGGAACTCGGCTGCCTAAACTGAAGATAATAGCAGCTCTACTATACTTGCTCAGTTGCCCCTTTTGATCATCATTGTGGGCCTTTGTACTCCGAGCTGCTGATGGAGAACTTGAGGAAGGGGTCATTAATGAAGAAGACACCTTTCCTATAAGTCCTCAACCCTATTTCCTCAAGTTTGGCTACCAATCTGCTCATAAATTCCTGGTCCTTGTCCAAAAATGTCCAAAAATATGCATTAAACACTCATTAGACTATGTGGCAAAGTGACTATCCCCATTCACTCTTTTGACATAAATATATTCAAAAACATACACAAAACTATTAATAATGGTGGATTAAATGACAATAATAGGCAGAATGAGCCCATATAGTTACCCGTTTTTGGGGCTCATCAGCTGCAAAGCCTTCTCCTAATCTACGACCCAAAACTAGAATTTACTCCACAGATCTTCCACTATACTTTTATTCCATGACTAGATTCCATGATCCTTAGATGATGTCTTTATCTACTTAAAGCCTCCCTCTATTTATATAATCCCATGGTCCACAGACCATTGGTAGATCTCTACAGTTGACATTACAATAACAAAATTGAGGGCGGACAACCTTATGACTCTTTTACAAACTATGTGCTCCGCGCCCACAAAATGTGGAGTCTTTACATTGGAGTTACAATTTTTGACCAAAATCTAGGCTCTAAGCCCCAAAACTTCCTTTTGGGGATCCTGCACCCAACAGGCCCCCAACACAAACATCATGACTTGCCCTCGAGTCACTCTATCAGTGCAGAGATCTTTGTGTGAAGACCTCCCAATTCTACCTGGATTGCTGCAAGATTAGCATCGCACTGAGTGCTACCTGCTGGACCTCCTCCACGTGTTATTCACAGACCGTTGTGGCTGAAATGCCCTGAACCTTTTCTTGTATTTCTTGTAGCTGCGCAAGCTCTAATTCAATGGATACTGTAACAATATATGCCTCATCAATCCATGGCTGTAAGCGCACCTTCAAAACGGCTTCCTTATGTTGGGAAGCATCTACCTGTTCCTTGAGTGCTTTTTCTTGCTACATCCTCATGACCCTCAGTATAAGGGAAACCATCTACGGAGTCCCTTTTACTTCATGATATTTCTGTTGTCGCTCACGTGCTTCTGTCTCTAGGCACTGTATGTTCAGGTCCTCCTCTAGAGTGGTGAGAACCTCAAACAACTGCTCGAACAACTTTGTGTAGTCTGCCACCGCACTGTTACCTCCACTATGGTTATTGTAATCATTCTGGTGCACTGTTACTTAACCTCTGGCAATGTGGAAGGCTACGCCTTTAATTTTAGTTCAGCTATCTAAAGGTTCAGTTTGAGTTAACCGTGGCCATTTCTTCCTTTATGTCACACACCCCTGCTGCTAGTTTCCGAATGCGCGCCTCCACCGGTTTCTCTACTTGGATGGCCAACTCCAGGACCATCTGGCAGGGTTCCTCCACCACCTGCATGAGTTGTCTATTCTGTGCCACTACCTCATTGTGTTGCAGGCTCAACTATTCAATTTTGATGAGCTTCTCACTCATTACCTGGAGTGTGCAACCCTCCCTGGCCCGTAGTTCTGCAGCAACTCCATCATACAAAAAATAGAGCGTCTCCCAAGGGAGCACAACCATATTTATCCCGATTCCCTTCATCTCGGTGACCATAGGCCTATCGGCCTAATTTTCTGTAACTAGTGCTCTGTCTGGTCGCACTATTTTGTTAGTCATTTGGTCACGCAACATTTCCTTGGCCGCAGTTGTGCCTAGTACGAGGTTGGTTGACACAGTGCCAGCCTATGGAGTGCATACCTAAAACTCCTATATCTATGTTCAGAGAGCTCCCAACACCATCTAGTGTTCCTCCGCAAACTGTTGGAGGGCCTCTGTGGTGACATCCCTCACCATCTCACCAATGTCATGCAGATCCCCCTTAGTGAGGGTGATCGATTCGAACAAAGTCTTCGAAGCCTTCGAATTCTTCCATGGCCCTACCTGCACTCTTGGGCACAGATGTTTAAGTTAGGTGGATGTTGTCTGTGGGGCTTGGGTGAAGGCGACTTCTATCCTTTGCGCTCTTCCTCAGCTGCTTTCTGCTACTCTTCCACTGCCTTCACAGCAACATGTGCCACCTTGGCCTTAGTTGCTGTTACTTCATTCCTACATTTTTTTTCCAACTGCACCATCCATAGTTTCACCTCACCCTTTTTCTACTATGTGGCAGACTTCTCTACTTCCACCACAGAGCTGGCTGGAGCACACCACTCTGGAGGCCATGACTCAAGGACTGCAAAAATCAAATCGTCCATCACTAGATAGGGTAGCTTGTGCCATGTCTTCATGGGGTCCTTCCGTGCCTTGATGTAAACGTGATGGAAATCTACCTTGAACTCTATGAAGCTCTTCTGACTATTGTAGACCATGGGTGATAACCATGGCCTACGATTAATCCCCATTCTAATGTTCATCTCCATGAACACCCAAAAGATTTTGTTGTCCCTTATCCTTTGCGCATCTCTAGTTGCCCACAACGAAGTGTACTTTGCTGCTTCAAGAAGGTCCTACGTGATCATTGGGAATTGGGTGTCTTCAGGAAATTCGCATGCCACTAGTACAATGGACAATAGGAGCCACGCATATTGAAAAGTTTTTCCCTACTCCTATGCCTCGCTACAGTTCTCAAGGAACTTGCCACATAAGTAGTTTTCCCAGTTGAACTAGACCCCTTCCGCACATTACGCTACTAGTGCAACCACCAGCATGGGTACCTCATCCGCGTGGCACTTCTGCATAACCTTTCTGGCCAGTATCTGCATCACAACTTTGACTGCAGGGTTATTGATGCTGGAAATTGCGTACCCTCTCTTCTTCTTCTCCAGCTTAAAATTCTTCTTCATCGCCTCTATGATGGCCAAATCATCACTCTTACCGTCCAAGATGTTCGTTGGGTCCTCCCCTTTGCAAGGGAGTCGGGTAACTATGTGAATCAAGTGGTCCGTGATGGGGATGGGCTCCTCCATCCACAAGCACCCATCATGCACGAAGCAGAGCAGCTGCCTGATGACAAAAATAGTCACTAGGGTGCGATGGTAATATGACACCTAGAGCAATATTAATTGTCCTGCCTTCTCCACACCTATCAGCCATTTATGCGATTCCAAGTCTATGACTCTAGTTGGTGCTTCTTTCTTTTGGCGCATTAGCTTCATGGTTGCCAAATGTGGGAACTTTTCATGGTCTGTGAAATCCCAGTACTCAAATTTTAGTACAAGCACTTGCCCCACGTGCGCTCCTTCAAAAATGATGTCATCATGGTGTAGTGGAGTCTGCAGAGAGCTCTTGCTCTCATCTAGATCTTTGGGCACCTTTTCTTTTCCCTTCCACGGAGGAACATATATGGGCAACCTACTAAGAGGGTCCACACCCTGGGTGTCAACCTCCATTTCTACATCCTCCTCCTCCTCTATTAGGATTCTTCAAATTCTTCCTCCTCATTGGCCTTCAAATTGATAGACTTCCCCTTTTCTTCCATGGTAAGCTTAGTGCTTAGTGGATTTCTATGGGATATGCGCACCGGTACCATAGCCTACTTGTCTTTCTTGGCTCTTGGTGTGCGTGGCGATTTAGGAATTTCTGCGAATATCTCGACACTTTTTAGGGCTTCTGCTTATGTCATGGCTACATGGCTTCCTTAGTGATCATTACTCCAGTATCCATGGCTTCCACACGTGCTACCATAGTGCTATTCCACAATTTTCTTAACAACTCGGGTAGTTTCTCAAACAATGAATTCACCTTCAAAAGATCGAACAAGTCTGGGTTCAAGAATGTCTGGGTGTGCAACAATTCAGTTCTCAAATTGACAAGTGTTTTTTTTTGGATAGCCCTTTGCAATTTATGGCACCTTTTGAATTTGAATTCGACCGTTCCCCCCACATTCAGTGCGTTAATGCTTGATTGGCAACAGATTTTCAAGAATCTAGCCCATGACATTTGCCTTAAATGCCTGTCGCCTACTCCATTTAGTCTCAAACCAAGCATCACATCATGAATAGTGACTGTAACGGTCACTTTCCAGCCGACTCGCACGACATCACAGCTACCCTCACGTTGTCACAGACCTTGTGACACTTTGCTACTGCACGTAGTCCTGACATCTTGCAGCTCCCAAGCAGAGTAGTTTATAGTCCTGCACCTTCTTTTAGTTACTTGGAGTGCTAAGATTGTGCTTCCGTTGGCTAGTCAAATGGCCAGGCCACCTGTGTATGGCTTGAAACGACTACCATTTACTTTTCCTGGAAGAGTTCTCCATTTAATTTTACCAACCACACCGTGCCACCATCTGTGATCTCCTTAATAACATATGGACCCAACCAATTCATTTTGAGCTTCCCTGGGAATTTATCAAACATAGTATCATATAACAACACCAAATCATTCACCTTAAGAGTGTGCAGCTTAATATGTTGATTGTGCCATGCCTTTTCGTGCTTCTTTTGTACTTGCTGGTGGAATCCAGCCAAAAACCATTATTCTTTGACCTCTTCCAATTGCACGAGCCTCTCCCCTAGGGCTCCATGGTCCATCATACCTGTGAGCACTGCTATGCGCAGACTAGGCATGATTTATTCCATAGGCATTACAACTTCCACTCCATAGACAAGCCTAAAAGGTGTCTATCCCATCATTTTCTTGCATGTCATCCTATAAGACCATAATAATGTAGGTACACGTAGGTCCCAATCACTTTGCTGCACATTGCATACCTTGGTCAGTGCAGTCTCCAATACTTTGTTAAATGCTTCTACTTTCACGTTAGCCTATGGGTGATACAGTGTGCTTTTCTGAGTATACACCTAAAACTCCTTTGTCAGCGCATTGATCGTCTCGTTCAGGAAATGTGTACTGCAATTGCTCATTAGTATCTTCGGACATCCAAATCACATCAGTATGTGTTCAAACAAAAAATTCGTAGCCATCCTAGCTATGTAATCCTTTACCAGCTGCGCCTCTGCCCAACGAGTCAGGTACTCTGTCGCAGTGATAATATATCTTGTGCTTGTCTTTCCTTGACGTCTGATAGGTCCTATAAAGTTGATTGCCCACTTTTCGAAGGGCTGCAACGTCATTTGTGGATTCAAAGGGATCTCTTCCCCACATGATGGCGTACCTATTCTTTGACATACATCACATGCCTTGCAATGTGCTTTTGAATCTTAATGAAGGGTTGGCGACCACAACCCCGCAGGGAGAATCTTCTGTGCAGTAGCTCTCTCTGGATAATGTGCTCTTGTGGCACCCCCATCAGTGCCCATGAGTATGCTGCTTCATTAAAACTTAGGTACATACCTTCATAGTATCTCATCATTCCCCATTTTGTATAGATGCCCCGCAATGACAAAGAAATCTGCCACGCACACCACTAGTTCCTTCTTCTGCTGGACAAAGTATCCTTCCACCACAGATCTAGTTGTTAAAAAGTGAATTATATCTTCAAAATGTACATCCGCTATGCGCACAGCAAAAAGCTTCACATCGAGTAGTCCTTCCTCCAAACTAGTAGGTTCCTCCCCTGTCTCAATGCGCGAGAAGTGATTTGGTCCTGTGCTCAATTGTCTAGGCTTCACAACAACTTCAAAATCGTATTCTTGGAATAATAAAAGCCACCTGCATATGTTCCCCCTTAACATAGGCTTATTTACCAAGTACATCAGTGCAGAATGATCTGTATACATCTTGAAGTGACCTCCCAGCAAGTAGTGTCGATACTTCTGGAGTGCATACGCGATAGCCAGTCCCTCACGTTCAATGGTGGAATAGTTCTTTTCTGCTTTAGATAATCTGCGACTCACGAACACAATAGGGTGATCCAAGCCTTCTCCACCATCCTGTGTTAGTACTGCCCTCAATGCTATACATGACACGTTAACATGAAAGTGAAACTCTTTTTTCTAGTTTGGGGAGAGAAGAATTAGCGCAGTGACCATCTTCTCCTTCAATATGTCCCGGCTTTTCTTACAGTCATCGTCCCAGTAGAACGTGACATCCTTCTTCAAAAAAATTTCCATCAACATGGTTGTGATGTAGGAAAATTTCCCTCTGTGGACAGAGGCAACCCCTCTAGCCCTAGAGTGGATCTAGTCACAACAGGACAAAACAATAATCAATTTCCTTAAATAGATATCGTTGTGAGGACCTACCTCAAACTGGTGTTCGATGAAGATTCTGTTCCACTGCTCTAGCTATTGTTCCTTCTCCTTAATAAGCAGTGTACCTGAAACAACACCAAAGAACAATAGAACACATGAAAGCATACAACAATAACCTATTTAGTTATAAGGTCAAGGAATCATAAGCTATCATGTATAATGCACACAAAACATAGGAAATCATTATCGATTATATTAAAATTGAACAAGAGCAAAGCTTACAACCAAGCCTTGATGCTACAAACTTCCTCAAGGGGTCCAACTAGCATGTTTATTCAAGAATTCACTCTCAAGGTGAGTCTCCCAAATGGATGATGGCTCTCTCTTTCACAAACACTAATGCAAGGTTAAGGCAATCCACAACCAATTGCTTCACTATCAGTGATTCACATTGTAAACTATCAAACTCACACAAAGCTAGCTAATCTACTCAATCCAAAAAACTAAGAACTAGCTGATCATAGCAATAGGAAGTGTTATTTATAAGAGAAGGAGTCTCCATGAATGAAGGAAAGGGAGCTTATCCTCAAGGGAAGTTGCTCAAAAGCTGGAACAAACATCCCAAGGAAGGAAAGGCGAACTCCCCGGACCCAACAACTAGCTCTAGAAACACCCAAAAGCTTACCTGTTCAAACTAATTCATCATTTATGGTCCGTCGCAAGTCATACACGAAGACTCACTGACGACAGTGCAACCAAGCTGTGCATTTGGAGTCATCATCACAAGAATGGATTCTAACACTTGTGCTGAGCCCTAAAAATCGACCGTCCTAGGAAACAGATGTACACTTGCGACGGCGGCACAAAGCAATAGTTCAACACAAAGAATCATTGAAGGCAGAATGGGGTTTACCTACGATGATGCAAAAACATGGGTAAACTAGGCCAAATATGAGGCTGGTGACAAATTAATGTATTACAGATGCCCCCTAAAGCATGAAGGCCAAGAGAGTGGGAGGGGTGAAATGCTTTATGAAATCTTAACTGGACTGGAACACCATCGCTGAGAGCCTACAAGCGCAAGTACAACTGATATCTCTGATAATGAAATAAATGTAGTTGAGGCATGGGCACAACCATCCAAAGACTAATAAATGAGGTCTATGGTGTGGATGTAGCCACCCAGTTAATAAGACCACATAAATAGAGGTATGGACGCAGCCACCCAGAAAGACTCAGGTATTATCGCAACCATCCAATCAAAGAGTCATGTATAAATCACAAACCAATCCATGGAACTTGAACTCTTGTAATCTTAGTCTGGGGTCTTGAATCCCAACCGATCATAGTACAATCTCTAGTATGCGAATAAATGTGCTAAAGTCGAGCATACTAGAGAATTGCTTGAATACCGATCAATGATGTAAACCGTTAACAAACGTGAGACAAACCACCAGTAATTTCAATGGCTCTCAAGGTACTTCCAGTACAATGCACTAAGTGTGAAGAATGATCTGGAGTCGAACACTCGTGGAATCACCTGATTGAATACCAATAATGAAAACCTGTCATCGAGTGTGAAGAACTTGCCATTGAGGCATGCAAGCTCCAAGGTACTGAAAGGAAATCTCTAGATCAACCTCTTGGATAATGAGCTGGTGTCGACAGGAAGTGATCTATCGTAGGAGGGCCATGATGTCTCCTCCAACAACGACATGAAACAAGGAACAAGATGAAGATGGATGATGCAGAGAATCAGAGGAGGAGGTAAGGGTGAAAACTGCAGAAGGATTATACTCTTGAACATATCGGCGACACAACTCCGGAGTGCAGTAGCATTTTAGGACCAAGTGATCAATAGTCTAATGGAGACAACAATGATCAAATGGAATGAGGAAAAATGGCAAACCCAAACCCCGAAAGGCTAGTGACGATGTGAGGATATCCAAACCCGATGAAAAGAAAAATTGTCGATGTTCAAGAGTGACGAGCTGCCGTAGGTAACCAACAGATGATTTCCAAATTTCCCCCCCACCATTGCTGGCAAGTACCCCAATTATTTTTGAAAAACAAGCTTGAAGGGGATAGCATATGCTTACGATATCAGTTCGTCCTTCGGACAAATCCAACCCTAGTGAAATTTTAACGAGCCCTAGCGAGGAGAAGCTCAGGTCTCGTCATGGTGATGAGTCCAATGTCGTTAGGGTTTAACAAGTCCGACATAAGTAAAACTCAGAGTATTTTTCATGTTTAGAGAGTTTGAAAAAAGACACAGAAAAGAAAACTCAAGGGGGGTGCCTTTTCATAAATTTGTGTCTCTCAAGCCCGAAATGGTAGAAAATAATACTCGAGAGAACTGCTTGACTATTTCAATTGAGTACTTGTCATAAATAGTGTTTCCAATCTGAAAAAGTAGAAAACTTACTGGAGACATGACATTTCCTAACCAAGAATGAGCTCGAAAGGACAAGGGCTTGTCAATCTTTTTGTTTTTAAACGGTCGGAAAAGAGCTGAAAGCAGACCAACATTTTTATTCTCTTTAACGAGTCAAAAAGGGAAAAATACTCGGCAATATTTTCATCATTTACGAGTCAAAAAAGAGCTTAAATGTGACTTGTCCTGGAGGAATGAGTGGTATAAAGGATAGCAAATAGTTCTGGCAATGGTGGAATTGCTCAAAACATGTAATGGTCAAGAGGCTGGCTAATAAAACCACTCATTGTTGCGGTCCCTCAGGAAAGGACAAACAATCAAGTGAAAGCATATGATCGGCCAAAGAGATGGTGGCGATGGAATGAAACAACCAAGGCTCATATAGTAGAATTTAGGGGATAAAAATGGCAATCACGAGATGTAAATTGAGTATGGGTTCATTTTTACACAAGCTTGAACCATGGAGAACTCTGCTTGGATTTGGTTTCATGTTGACACAAGCTTGAAATGAAAAACTATGCTTGTTATAAGTTCACATGCCCCCAGCATAGTGACGCAAATCGAGGTACATGCCCCCCAAGCTTCATTGCATTCAATCAAGGTGGATGGAATGAAGGTTCGCTTTCGAGAACTAGGAAAGACTCGACTGGGATTTTACGATATCTTAATCAAAGACTCGATATGGAAATGGGAGTTGTTTCATTTTTCGATGACGTTGACACAGTGAAAGAACTATACTCATAACCCTTGTTGCATTTTTTAACGAGGTTGACACAAGATCAAACTATCCTTGGGACGCCTTGATTCATTTTTTAACGAGCTTGACACAAGATCGGGAACTATGCTCCAGTTTTTGTTCATGGGCCATACGAAAACATGACTCCCAAGAGGTCTTCACTAGAAGGAAGAACTATGCTTTTGGAAGAACACATGTCATTGGGCACCAATGACAGATCGGGTTCAATGCCCCCAGTACATGATGTACGAGACCATCTACATGATCATCAACAGATGCAGAGATAGAACGGGTAGCCACATAATTGATCTGTGGCGGGGAAGGCAATGATTACAAGTAAGAGCTGATAGGGGATGATGGTAGTACAGGAGGCAATGGGTGACTAAAAAACAACAACTAATCGATGGTCACAATTCTTCCATCATGTGGGAAACAAACCACATGGAAAAGTGAAGAAATAAGTGCCCCCATGACATAAATATAGTCACGACCAAGGAGAAGACTAAAATATAACGTGCCTTGGACAACCATCACATCTATATAGACAGTTTTACCTCCAAAAGTGACAGGGAACTTTAGAAGGATCCCCAAAGGTTGACTAGTTCCTCCATCAAAGGCCAACGGATTCTGAGTGATAGGCACAAGCTATGGGGAACCCAAAGCTTGCCAATTAGTGGAAGGCATAAGGCTGACAGACACACCTTCATCCAAGAGAGTGCTAGGTAGTGCCTTATCATAGGCGTGTACCATAATCTGGAATGGAAAGGCACATAGGATGGAAGGCAGAATGCAGTCAAATGACTCCAGTCAAAAGAAACGACTGAGCTACTTGATGGGGGTATCGTATGATTGCCCCCTTGCACTACAGGAACTGAAGAAGGACACTCTTGATCAACTAGGATAGGAGGGTTGTTCTCGGACCTAGGAGATTTTGATGACATGAGAAGAACATGAGCCATATGATCACGACGTTCTTCGGGAGCAGAATGAATGACTGGCAGTGAAACTGAGTCAGCACTCTTTCCGACCAATGACTGGTTGGGAATAGGCTGAGCACAGCCAAGCTTGGGAAGAGGTAGATGGACAAGAGATGAATCTAAGTCATTCTCTTTGGCAACAGGAAGAGGATCTATAGAGAGCCTATGGTAACCAACTGGAAGTGGATGTGAAAAAGCTATAAGAATTTCCAAAACAGCGGAAGCTTTATCCATAAGTGGACAAAGGTGAAGGGGATGATTTCCATCACATAGTCTATAGGGGAATCGAACCTTCCCTTTCTTCTTTCCACTGCCAGTCAAGGATGAAACACCGACATGAGCCTCAGAGGTCGATGTGGGATGGGTCAGATCATGAGACCACACTTCCAAGATCCTAGGAATACCAAGACAATCACGAAGAAGATGGTCACCCTTGAACAATTTACAAAGAAACTTAACCTTCCACGAAGGATCAGAAGGTGTTCCGACCTGGGATGCACTTGGAGCAATAGCTGCACGAGTGGCCTCTCGCTTATCCAACTTCTTCTTCTTCTTCTTCTTAGCTGCCTGGTTACTGGATGTGGAACTTTCACCAGGCGAAAGAGGAGAGGAAGATGAAGAAACAGAGGAGGAAGGTGTAGGCTTAGCCTTTGAATCATCGTGTCATGATTCAAATGAAGGAGACAACGGAACTAGATTCATGGCACTCGGGACCACTGAGGTTGAAAACAACCAAACGGGCAAGCCGATGGTTAACCCAGGCAAAGACAATGTTGCCATATATGGAGCACCGGCATTTCCAAAAGAAGGAAATAGACCAGGAGTCCCATCGGGGGGAAGACCTTGACCGGTAGACTCAGGGAATGATGCCATTAGGAACGACCTTGAAATGAACTCGCAAGATAACCAAGAATGCTAACAAGTATATTTCGTGGACAGTAAAGTTTATGACACAGGAACAAAACTTGACCTTTTCATATTTAAAGAGTCGAGAAAAAGGACAAAAGATGACTCTAGTCACCTTTGAAAGTTTAATGAGCCTAAAGTGACAAGTGCTCAGATGATCCTTTTCTTTTAAGGAGTTGAAAAGGAATGAAAGTGACTACTCTAGAGTGCTAGACAAGAGGTTTACCAGACAAACCGCAAAACTGCATATACACCATGGTGATCAAATGAAAGAGAAATGACCAAGGAATTTCCGTATGGCAGTCAAATCTTCCTAAATGTTGTGTTCATTGCGTTACGGTTCATAGGGCGGTAGACTTGGCTTCCTAGGGATGATAGGATGATAACCTAGTGGGGTCTCCCAATATACTGAATGGTACAAAGAGCACAAGTCCGTACTAGTGGCTATTGAATCGCAGAAGGAGGAATCACCCAACATTAGCGAAAACAATAGTGACTAGGTTTAATGACACTGGAGCACATCTCTAGCCTAGACCTCTAGATAAATGTGAGTTAAGTTCCAATGCATTGTTAGGTTCATTCAATTGATTTAAAGAGTTGATCTTGAATTAAGTTTCGGTTTTCAGGCCCTACCGATTGTATTTCAACAATTCCTAGGATGCAGCTACAATGAGTAAAACATTATTCCTTTCGATGAACAACTACCTAAATGAGGGTAAGGAGTTCATTTCCAAGAAAATTCAAACCAATACAAGCAAATGAAATCACTAAGGAACACAATGCATCAAAACACTAATCCTACAATGCATCGATACTACTAATGAAAGATTTAAAGTTTGCTTTCCAATTTCTCAAACATGAAAATTTGAAATGCACATGTACTTTCACTTTCGTATACTAAATGAATGCAATCTCTTGATTTTTTTTTTTTAAAGACAAACAAGCAAGTGTAAACCTAATCAATCCAAACAATTGTGATCTATGCTTGGTAGTGAAGAAATCGAATCAATATGGAAAATTGGTTCAATAATCAACACTAAAAATCAACCAACAAGAAAACAAGTAGCAAAAGGCCTCAAGCAAATAAATAAGATGGTTACGGATGAACCTTGGATAGAAAAGTAACATAAGCAAATGACTTCTCGATGAAACCTTTAAAGAGATAGGTAACATGGTCTAATAACACAAGACTCACTCAATGAAATCAAAGAGACAGTACCTTAAGCAAAAGCAATCAAAACAAGCTAATGAGAGACAACAAACAGTAATGGATAAACAAGACTGGTGGATTCAGGAGGTAAAGTTGTAACAACAACTTTACAGGAATCGTTACAGGTGTTACACTGACAACCTGAGACTAGTCACAAGAGTACACCTGCTTTCAGAGACGTCATTACAGGTTTTACACTGACAACCTGATACTAGTCGCAAGAATACACCTATTTTCCAAGATGGTCCGATTTCAGGAATCGTCGTAGGGATTAAACTAGAAACCTGAGACGAAAGCCAAATTGTCGCAGGCACAAAGATAGAACATTAGTGATGTCATTCCTGCTGTTAGGCTATCTTCAGTGACGATCTTACTTAAAGAAAAAGACAAAGTAAAATCACTTAAATGAAACCATATTGATCTTCCAAACAGTTAGAAGGGCTCCCAGATTGACCCAGGTAACCCAAAAAACTAATGGTTTAACCCCAAAATCAAGAGACACTATAAATCAAAAAACAAATCAAAAGTGAACAAAAGACAACATGCACAGGCAAGCTCCCTAGCAGAGTCACCAATTTGTGATGTAGGAAAAGTTCCCTCTGCAAATAGAGGCAACCCCTCTAGCCCTAGAGTGGGTCTAGTCATAGCAGGACAAACAATAATCAATTTCCTTAAATAGATATCATTGTGAGGACCTACCTCAAACCAGTGTTCGATGAAGATTCTGTTGCGCTACTCCAGCTATCATTCCTTCTCCTTAACAAGCAATGTACCTAAAACAACACCAAAGAACAACAAAACACGTGAAATCATACAACAATAACCTACTTATTTATAAGGTCAAGGAATCACAAGATATCATGCATAATGCACACAAAACATAGGAAATCATTATCGATTGTATTAAAATTGAACAAGAGGAAACCTTACAACCAAGCCTTGTCGCTACAAACTTCCTCAAAGGGTCTAGCCAACATGTTTATTCAAGAATTCACTCTCAAGATGGGTCTCCCAAATGGATGATGGCTCTCTCTCTCACAAACACTAATGCAAGGTTAAGGTAATCCACAACCAACTGCTTCACTATCAACAATTCACACTGCAAACTATCAAACTCACACAAAGCTAGCTAATCTACTCAATCCAAAATACTAAGAACTAGCTGATCATAGCAACAGGAAGTGTTATTTATAAGAGAAGGAGTCTCCATGAATGAAGGAAAGGGAGCTTATCCTCAAGGGAAGTTGCTCAAAAGTTGGAACAAACATACCAAGCAAGGAAAGGTGAACTCCCTAGACCCAACAACTAGCTCTAGAAACACCCAGAAGATTATCTGTTCGAACTAATTCACCATTTCTGGTCCATCGCAAGTCATACACGAAGACTCAGCGACGACAGCAGAATCAAGAAGTGCATTTGGAGTCATTGTCACAAGAATGGATTCTAACACTTGCGTCGAGCCCTAAAATTTGACTATCATAGGAAACAGATGTACACCTATGACGACAATGCAGAGCGATAATTCAACATAGAGAATCATCGCAGACAGAATGGGGTTTACCTGCAACAATGTAGAAACATGGGTAAACTGGGAAATATTTAGGATCAAAGAACATTTGTTTTATCTTCTTGAATGAGTGGGAAGATGTGGACATATTTATTTTGATGTTTGACACAATGGAGATGTCGCTCAAAGGGATATGAGGCTGGTGACAAGTTACTATGTAACAGCGGTGTTCTAGGCATAACCTTTGATAAACTTTCTGTAGTACCCCGTATGTCCTAGAGTAGCATGCAACTGTTTCACACTACGCAGTGCTTCCAAATTTAGAATCACTGCAATCTTCACAGGATCTACCATTATCGCTTGTCTGCAAACCACGTGCCCCAATAGGTTCCCAAAAGGAACAAGAAACACACACTTCTTGAGGTTGAGCATGATTTGGTATCTTCGGCAGGTATCCAGCAACAAGCGTAAGATCGCTACATGGCGCTTAACTAGCCCAAATACAATCCAGTCATCAAAATAGACCTCCAAGAACTTATGGATATGTTCTTTGAATGTCGCAACAACTATGCACGAAGGGATAGCTGGCGCGTTCTTTAGTCCTAACAACATGATAGTATATTGAAAATAACCCCACTCAGTTGTGAAGGTTGTCTTGCTCCTATCCTCAGGTGCAATTTTCTTTTGGTGCTACCCTGAGAACCCATGAGTAAAAGAATATGCTTCTTGACCACCTACATTTTCCAACACCTCATATGTGAATGGAGTTGGGAATGGATCATGCAGACACATGTCGTTCAATTTCTAGAGATCCACGCATATGGTTATTTTGTCCTTCTACTTCTTCTCTTGCACCACCACTTACCCAATCAGATTCTTCGACAGATCTAATGATGCCTGTCGTGAGCATCTTTTATAGTTCTACATGGACCTTCCCCTTGTATTTCAGATTCAAGTGGTATGCCCTCTGCTTAACTGGCTTCGCGTTGGGCTTTAACGTGATCTTCATTACCCCTAAATCTCTGCTCATTCCTTTTAGATCTATGAACTTGGTCGAGAATAAGTCCTGATACCCACAGAGTAATTTAGTGACCTTATCGACCGTCACGTCATCCCAGTAGTCTGCAATCTTCATGAATTTAGGTTCCACCTCCGTACCAATATTCACCTGCTTAGTCTTCACTGGTGCGGTTATGTCAGGGTTCTCAATCTGTGGTCCTTGAACATCGTGTTGGCCTTCTCTCTCAGGAATGTTAATTTTCCATGGATCTTCATCCTCTTCTTCAACAGTTACATTATAATACTCCAGCGTGCAACTTAACTAAGTAGCCCATTTAAGCTATGCCAGTTCTACAAGATCTTGTGGATTCCTAAAGATTGTGGCTTTTACTTCTCATAGCACTTCTTCAGTACAATCAAATCTGTCCTTAAAGCTAAAGGTCACCATGAACCCTTCACATAGGACATCCCATTTTCCGGTACCATGGTGAAGCTATGTTTCTATATACCAGTTCATCGGTATAACATCGAGGGTATGACAGAACAGGTGCACCCATTCAGGTTGTGGCTTTTCTCCATTTTCCTTAGCCCACCTAGCCAGATGTGCACGTTGATCATCCCGTCCATTGTACTTGTCTTTCAATCACATACTAGGCTTCCCAAACAACTTGCGCATCATTCTCCTACATTTGTGCCAGTCGTTAAAGCTTCCTTTGTGTGTACCCCACCGTCTCGAGGGGGTAGCGCGTAGTAGCCAGTCCAAGGCCTAGAAGCACTATTTTTCTGGTACCTCTCTTTCAAACTTATCCAAGAAGGTATCTACTTCACTTAAACCATCATAAGTAGGTAGCTCTCTTACTTCAGTCTATATGTAGCGTAGTGACCTTTTCATCATATTACAATTCAGTGTGGTTAATTCGTGTAACTGATTCTGCCACCGCTCTATCTCCTCATCAGAATCTGAAGTACAGGAACTCTCGTGCTCCCATGAAGTTCACCCATCCGCAGTGGGATCTACCCAGTATTGCTCTTGCGTTTTTATCTTATAGATGCAATCCAAATCATCATCACTTTCATAGTCACACACCAGCTCTGTATAGCACGATCCTTCAACAAGGTCCAGGGGTATAATTACGCATAGCGACTTCTTCTAAAATATCATCTTGTGTTTCTTCATATTAATCACCCCATTCATGTCAGTTGCCCAATCAATTCCTAAGAGTGCAGGGTAGGGATTTATGTCATCAACAATCTCTATCACTTCAAAGTCTACTAGTGCACTCGCTCCCTCAATATCCACAGTTATTCCCTGCAATTTCCCCATGGGTATTATTTTTTGTTGGGTCGCCATTCGCAGCTAAATAGGAGACCATTATACTGTAGGTCTCCCCATTTTCTCCCATGTTTGTTTTGGTAGAACATTTCCATTCGATCCTAAATCCAAGATAACTTGATCCATCTCATATTCTCTGATCTACGTGGTTAACCACATTTCTCTTCCCATCCTTGTCATATGCTTTCCAATCTTCTAGACTATGCATGGTTCTCCTGGTGTGGTCCCAGTGCATCTATTAATGAGTTCCTATAATCCTTTTACAACCTTATTATCATGTAGTGACTTCATACATGTTTCTAGGAACATTGTGAGAATATATGGATCCATCTCCGGCTCCGGTCTATCTTTGCTCCCTGAAGTGGAGGCATCATCGAAGCTCTTCCTAGCTTCCATGAAGGTTTCCTGAGTGCACTCCAAATCAAACTCTGCTTCTTTCGCCAGAGCTTTGTGAACCCAAGTACTATCTTTGAGTTGTTTTCCTTTGTCATATCCCATCATGGTTCCACTTCGGAGCACAATGTTCACATTCGGATCTTCCTCGCGTGGCTCAGACCTCACCATCTGTGAGTTCTGAGTCAAGGGAGGTGATAGCGCTCCTTTGTCACGTATCCTAGCTATGAACATAGGAAAATCTTCTGTCTCATGATCAAACAAGGTGTAATACAAACATGAAGGGCACGTTGGATTCATGAAATCGTGGGCATAATGTCCTGGCCCTTCGCAATTGTAGCATATCAACTGTCTGCGACCTCTTCCAGGTCCTCCTCCGCCTCCGCCTCGTCCACGCCCTTGAAATCTTGTCCACACCATTCCTAAATTCTGGTCCAGGGGCCACATTTTGGGCTAAACTCTGTAGTTAGGAGGTCTATCCATCATCAACTCATAGCTTTTACAAGTTTGCTCATCATGTCCCACCAACCTACAAAAGTTGCAGAACAATTATTGCCAATTTTACGTATACTTCTATGACAAGTGGTAGTTGTTCATGGCATGTTTTCCAACTATTTGAAAAATCACACACCACAAAGCAGGCACCATGCTAGGTCATTCTTGTGCTTCCAACCTTAAAGGCATTGGTCCTTGTCCTGTGAGGTAATTTGTGAACATCAGTCAATGGTCCTTGTCATGACCCTGACTGTTAGGCCCCTATACTGCTAGTGTAACCCCTTATTGTTATTAGTACAACCCCCTTATTATATTTTTGTACCCATGTAGTCCCCATATTGTTACTATTGTGCCCCATAGAAGCCCACTATTGTTATTATTATGCCCTTACATTATTATTGTTATGTCGGCTCTGATTATATTATGACCCCTTAGACTCCTATATATAGAAAGGAGGTATTTTCATTTGTATCATCAAAGAATTATTCATTTGTGTAATGTAAAGGAGGGTTTCCCCCTTGAAGAGGATTATTTCTAAGGCGTTGATCTATCTTTCCTATCTTTTTGTGAGTTGGTTTCATAACATTTGGTATTAGAGCTGTGGATTCTAGGGTTTCGCTGCTCCAAACAAGTCATCGTGGTATTTTTGCTATAACTATTTCGCTACGAAGTTTCAAAAGCTAAGAAAAAACCCATTTGAGACAAAATTGGTTTGAATCTTGGATCTAGATTTCAGATCCTGTCTCACTACTTTCTCGGAGATATAGTCTGAGGAAGTTAGGGTTTTTTCAAACCCCTGAATTACATTCCAAACAGGTGACCTGGGGAAAATCGTCATAAATTTCTCTCTGAGCATCGGATTGAAATTTCATAAGAATTTACAGAAAGAGGACGGACTGTAGTTTATTTTGTACAATTTTTTAGATCCAAAGGTTGAAACAGTTACATGTGTCACGTCGTACAAGTTCGCTCTACTGAACTAGTCTATAATCAGGTCACCATGGGAGATTTGGCATAACTTCTTCTTGGAGAATGCAATTTGGATGAGACTGGTGGCATTGGAAAGAGGATGCAAATGGATACTATAGGTCATGATTTCAAAACTAGAAGATCCAAAATTATAGAGTTACAGTCGTTTCAAAATCAAGCTCCTAAAATCAAGAAAAAGTGAGATGAGGAAGTTTGATAGTAAGGATCCGGTAAATTGGATACTACAGATGGAGAAATATTTTCATCTACATGGTGTACCACTGTTAAAAAAGGTATGTATTGCATCTAATTATTTAGAACCGAATCAATTTTTATGGTATAAAGGGCTTTGTTCTCGTAAACCACTTATCACATGGTCAATTTTCACAGAGGAAATGATAGCACATTATATGGATACAAAGAGAAACTCCTTCTTTAACCAATTGATAAATCTCAAACAAAAGGGTTCAATGGAATAGAACATTGAAGAATTTAAAAAATTTAATAGAAGGATAAATTATATTCCAGAGAAGCAAAGGATTGATGTCTTCATAGGGACTTTAAAGGATAAATCTCAACATGAGGTTCATTTTTGGGAACCTGATTCATTGGAGGAGGCATTCGAGTTGGCAAGAAAAATTGAAAGTGAAATTATGAAAAAAAGGAATCCCACCACTCATGAATATAATTATGGGAGTGTTTCTTCTCCTAGCCTTCCACAACCTGCAAGGCTTACACCACAACAATTGGAAGAAAAAAGAGAAAATGGGCTTTGTTACAATTGTGATAGAAAATGCACTAAAGGTCACAAGTGTGCTAAGAAGAAATTATTTTACATAGAGTATGAAGAGGAGGAAGAAAAAGATCAACGAACATCAAAAGAAGAGGATATACATCAAGACCCAACCCCAAAGAAAGAAGAAATAAATCTGATCATATGTTGTAAAGCATTGGCAAGAATTATCACTCAAACTCTCAAGATAGAAGGACATATCAAGAAGAAAAAGGTTCAAGAAGTGAAAGATCACATTGAGAAAGAAGAAATGAATCCAACCATATCTTGTAACGCATTGGCTGGAATTAGTACTCCTCAAACTATCAGGATAGAAGGACATATCAAGAAGAAAAATGTTCAAGAAGTGAAATATCACATCGAGCATCAAGAAATGAATCTGATCATCTCTTGTAAAGCATTGGAAGAAATTACCACTCCTCAAACTCTAAAGATAGAAGGGAATATCAAGAAGAAAAAGGTTCAAGTAGTGAAAGGTCACATCAAGCATCAACAACAAGTTCTCCAACTTTTAAAGGATAATACCACTTTGGTGCAGAATCGAATGAAAAAATAGGTAGATCAACATCGCAGTGAAAAATGTTTTGATGTAGGTGATTGGGTATTTTTACGGTTACATCTCAAGCAAGCTATTTATGAGAAGGAAATGTTGGCAATACTACATGCACTTAAGAAATGGTGACCTTACCCAATAGGAAGACACTTCATGGTAAAAATGGATCATGATAGTTTTAAATACATTTTAGAACAAATATTATCATTAGAAGAACATAAAAAATGGGTCACAAATATGTTGGGTTATGACTTTGACATCATCTACAGGAAAGGGAAGAAATTTTTTGTTGCAGATGCACTCTCAAGAAAGGATGAGGATGTGGAAGCATTGTTTTGTGCTATTTTTATTATCCAACCAAATTGGATAAATGAAGCAAGGGATAAATGGAAGAAGGAGAAAGAAGTGTGGCCAATCATTCAAAAGTTGCAGAATATCCCAATTCAAACAATATTGCCAGAACTTGAAGGGGAAGGAAAAATCATATTGGAACCTGGAGCAGTCACAGAAACAAGAACCTGACAACTAGGAAATCGATAAATTTCAGAGTATCTCATTAAGTGGAAGAACTTACTCGCTGAAGATTCCACATGGGAGGATAAAATTTTTATACAAAAGCATCAAAAACTACTCAAGCATTGAGGACAACACTTTTTGAAGGAGAGGGGCATGTTAGGCCCCTATACTACTAGTGTAACCCCTTATTGTTATTACTACAACCCCCTTATTATATTGTTGTACCCATGTAGTCCCCATATTGTTACTTTTGTGCCTCATAGAAGCCCACTATTGTTATTATTATGCCCTTACATTATTATTTTTATGTCGGCTCTGATTAGATTATGACCCCTTAGACTCCTATATATAGAAAGGAGGTATTTTCATTTGTATCATCAAAGAATTATTCATTTGTGTAATGCAAAGTAGGTTTCCCCCTGGAAGAGGATTATTTCTAAGGCATTGATCTATCTTTCCTATCTTTTTGTGAGCTGGTTTCATAACACTAACCCTTGCGTTTTATGCACCATACCTCTTCATGCATTTCTGGTCGAGCTGTCCTGTCCTATTTTAGACTCTACATCTCAAGGCAAAAATTCTTTAGCTGCGTGTGGATCTGTTGAACTCCCAAGTTGGGATCTTGCATCGGGGTCTCATTCGGCCTCATCGCAATCTATAAGGCCTCTGCCTAAGTCGTTAGCTTCTGCTATGATAACGCACTCCTTAAATGTGGTGTTAGCGAATCTACTAACCACTCGCAATGCCATCCATTTGTCAGATTCATATTAGCATTGCGAATCGTACATTTCAGCCTCTGATCCAGTTCCCAAGGAGTCTTGCTCAGTAGCATCCTGATCTCTTTGAATCCAATGATCGACTGTGCTTCAAACTTCGGCTGGATAAACTCTTTACTTAACACAATTTGGATATCTATGATTCCTGCATTTGGAATATTATTGGAGTGCTTAATATACCAGGTCAGTGCGCAATCTTACAGGGTGCTAACTAGTGTCGCTTTCTTTATATTTTCATCTATAACTCCTTCCACTTTCCATACAGCTCTTACACTGAACTAGAATTGGTTTGGATCCTCATTTCCCAATCCCTTGAACATAGGCGACTTCACTATGCTTTCCATATTAAATCATGGTGGTGGTGGAGGTGGTGTGGATGAAGATGGAGGTGATGGTAGTGAAGCTGGTGGCGGTGTGGGTGGGGGTGGTATTCGCATAATTCTTTTCCTTATCAGATGGATCGCACTTTGTGGAGACACCTTCACAAGCTCTTCCTTGTCCCTTCGTGGAGGTGAAATCAAGGGGTTGTTTTCTGGTCCCTTATTTCATTCATTCCTGTAAGATTTTCCACTTCACATAGCCCCGAACATCAAGGGAACTCCATAACCCTCTTTCTACACAATATCATTTTAATCCAAGTATTTAGAGACTTTAGGTACTTACCTTGCGATCCCTTGAGAAAGCATCACTCTACCTTGATATAGCTGACTGAGGTGTTAACCGTGAACTCAGTAATGAATCCCCCTATAATCCAACCGAGCCAATGATCAACGACGCGTGTGATCTTATACTCTGATGCTTCCAACCTTTGAACTAACTTTGGGGTCCACACAATAAGACCGCCAAGCTTCCACCTTCCTTGGTTATCTGCTAGCTTCACAATCCACTCGTATAGCTCAGTAGGGAAGGATGCAAAGAAGATTTCATGGATCTCCATGTATAGGTAGCAGTCTAACCACTCTTCTTTTGATAGTCATGGATTCTTGTTCTCTTGTGTTGTGAAATCGTGAATTCTTTTGTCCAAACAACCTTCAATTTCCTTTTTAGTTGGATTCCAATGATACAACATCAGACATCTCTATGCAGATTCTGGTCTAAGCGACAAAACCATTTGTTGGCTTGAGGGGGTCTGACCCAAGTTCAAATTTATTTAGCCAAACAAATCCCTACACTACTGGCCCTTTCAGCATCATCCCACGTACTGCAGATTGAAGTCTCCCCCAAAGCAGTATGGGGGGATGCTGGAACCAAGTTTCCGCACCCTTGAGATGTCTGAGGTTTCGATTTAGTCGAACTATTTCTACCTTCATGTAGGTTACTTCGCGCACTATTCTGACCTTCAATACCTTCGCGATCTATTATAATTGTCTTTTCTGTAGCCTTAACCAGGGGCTAAGATGATTTCATGCTGCTATGGTAGTGACTTGCGTTATTTCCCCAAGTTACACTGTGAATCTTACTTATATTCTTACAAATGTTATTTATCCTTGCGTAAACATATATTCTATCTCACATTCACTTAGTCAACACAGTCAAATATATTCACACATCATATAGATAGTAGAAGTGAAATTTATACCCAATATATTCAATGCATAAAATAGGAAATAAATATGTATAATTGATATGAAACTTCTCTTTATTAATACTTCCAATGGTTACAGACTTTACTCACCCTGCGCACTCAATTGCAAGGGTGCGCGCACGCAACTGCGGACTACTAGGCCTCTACCCACTCAGCTGCAAAGCCTTCTCCTACTCTTCGACCCAAAACTAGACTTTACTCCACTTATTCTCCACTATACTTATATTCCATGACTAGATTCCATCATCCTTAAATGATGTCTTTATCTACTTAGAGCCTCACTCTATTTATACAATCCATAGATCTCTATAGCCAACATTACAATAAAAAAATTGAGGGCAGACAACCCTATGACTCTTTTACAAACTATGCACTCTGCACCCACAAAATGTAGAGTCTTTACATTGGAGTTACAATTTTTGACTAAAATCTAGGCTCTAAGCCCCAAAACTTCCCTTGGGGGATCCCGCGCCCAACACCTCAGATCAATGTATGTTATTTTATTTAGTCCTAGCCTCTGTTTTTGAGGCACATTATGTATATAGGACCCATTGTATTATGGTATCACCTTCTAGCCCAATGATGCCAGCATTTCATGTATCATGTACTTCATAGCTCAGTCCCACGTTGTTGCAATCACCATTATTATTTGTTCTGAGTTATCTTGGTGGGTATGGGTATTCCTCTCCTGCCTCATTTGAGATCATGTACTCCAAAATAAAAGGCGACATATATCAACTTAGGAGGTATTTCCCCCTCCATTCCTTCATCCTTCCTTACAATGCCTCAACTCTCTCTCTCTTTGCCCCCCCCCCCCCTTGGTGTCTCGTGGAAGTTTATCCTACATCATATTTCAGTCATACGATTTTCTCCCGACACTGATATGTTGGGGGGCAATCTGTTATCACCTAAACAATGACCACCTACCCATTACTAACTAGGTGGATCAAAATACACCATGTAAGATTAATTTTACCATAGAAAAATCACTTTCAACATAGGAAATAATTTAGTAAACAATTTTTATTAAATTATTTTCTTTCAAATAAAAGAACCCCCTGAGAATAATTGAACAAATCATTATTTATTCAATTTTCTCTAGAAATAATTGTTAAATAATTTTTTGATAATTGTTCTTAACACATTTCAGTAAATCACCAAAGAATAATTAAATAAATCACTATTTATTTTTTATTCCTTAATCTTATCTTCTAACTAATTGTTAAACAATTATTTAAAAATTATTTCAAATTCACAGTTTTCTTGATCATTGCAAAGAGATTAATAAATCAATTTATTTGTTAATTACTTCAACCATTTTCTAAATAAAGATATTTGACCATTTTGAATATTTTTTCCCTATCCAAAAAATATAATAAAGTATTCTTAATGGTTAGATCTTGATTTGGTCAATAATATTTTATTATTTTCCAATTCTAACCTAACCCAATACTTTTCTATAAAATAAGGGAATTTTCCATTCATTCTTCACCATGATCAATATCATCATCAACATTTTCATCTCATGCCATTTGAGCTCCCACTTGAGTTCTATCTTGTTTTGATTTTGTTTGCATATTGAGAGAGAGAAAGAGATCGTTAAAGCACAAGTAAATCAAAGGGCCAACCCCATGGAGGGACATTTAGAGACCGATGTTGTAAATCATCTTAACCAGATGTTATTAATAAAAATATTAGTCATTTAAATTCTTCTTCTATTGGGTTATTGCATCAATTATTTCTTGTTGTTCTATGTTTTATATTGCACATGATCTTTTTGCTACAGGGTTTTCTTGTCTTGTCATTGTAGATCTGAAGCGTAAAGAACGAAATCTTGTTGTTAGGGCCACATGTCACATGTGACTTAAGTCAAGTATTTTCAGTACACATTTCCGAAATATTTAAAAATATTAGTTTTTTAGTGACAATTATTTTGTGTGTATTGAACTATTAATTGTCCTAACTTAAAAATGGTAAAATAATGTACATTAAAAAAAATTGTGTATACTTGGGAGATAAAAAAGATTAAAGTGTAAAAAATATGCCTTAAAAAATGTTGATAATTTTCATAATCTGCATGAAAATCATCAACATTTAAAAGAAATTATCCACACTTAATACATTAAAAAATTTAAAGTGTCAAAAATAATCTCTCTTAAAAGAATTGTTGATGTTGCATCAACACTTTTCAAAATTAGCATGAAAATTACTAACATTTTAAAAAAATGTTCATACTTGATACATAAAAAGATTTAAAGTGTCAAAAATATGTCTTAAAAAAAATGTTGATGTTTTTCAAAATCTGCATGAAAATCACTAACATTAAAAAAAAAGCATCCACACTTAATACATTAAAAAAATTACGGTGTAAAAAATATGCTCTCTAAGAAAAGGGGTTCATATCGCATCAACCCTTTTCAAAATTATCATGAAAATCGCTAACATTTTTTTTAAAATGTTCATATTTGATACATAAGAAAATTTGAAGTGTTAAAAATATATGAAAAGAAAGGTGTATTCTGAAGCAACACTTTTCAAAATCAGATAATTTTTTCCTACCTTAGAAAAATGGGTACTCAGTGTAATTCTTCTTTGGTAGTTTACATTGTTTGTTTCAAGTCATTGCTTGGTCATGTTAAATAAGCTCATGTTCATTTAGGGTGTGCATATGTGAAAAATGTGTCAAGTGGATGAATTAATTGAGCATGTTTTGATGATGCCAATGATTCTAAAAATAAAGTACATAAAATGTAAATAATATTGAAAATGGATAGTAAAATAAACGACAAATTGAATCACACAACCCCCACCCAAGAAGAAAATCAAGAAACAAAAGAAAAGAGGGAAAACAAACAAATCAAGGACGAAAAATATTCTGAAAAGATTTAATGTTTAAGGGTTTGGAATCTAAGAGAAAAAATTTATGAAAATGGAGTAGAAAACTAACAAAAAATAGAAGTAAAAATGCTGGAAAAAGACAGGAAGAAGCTGCAAAAGAAAGGATAAAGAAGGGGATCCTTATGGGGGAAGGAAATAAAATTTTCTAAAGGGAATAAAGTATTGGAAAAACCAATCTAAAATTATTGTAAAACACTCGGTAAATGATTAAAATATAGTGGCCGACACCGTTGCACAATAGACTCCTCAACTAAACAGTTCTCTTCCTAAATGGTGGAGATGTGCTCTAAACCCTAGTGGTATTTTTCCTTCCTCAATAAGAAAATACTAAGTGGATCGAGGCCTAGAGATGACTCAGGAAATAATAGAAACCCTTCACGACACACATGCAATAGTCTCGGCAAAAACTAGAAAATATGAAGAAAAAAAATTGAAAAATTGCAGTGCAGAAACTGACCTAAAAGGTGTGTTGGGCATAGTTTCTGGGCTAAAAAGTGAATTATGCATAGATAAGGGGCCAAAAGGTGAATTATTCCCACTTCTATCACTTGACTAATTTGACCAAAATTGTGTCATATCCCACTCAGTTGGTAGTTGTGACCTGCAGAAATATGTGAAACCCTGACAAAAACAGTTTTTTTTTTTCAGAAAATAGAAGAGATATAAAAATAGAAATTGAGAGGAATAAAAATTCTGAAGAAACAATGAAAATAGCTAAAGTTATAGTCACCAAGGTTTTGAATTACTACCCTAGTGGAGTCATCAACTGTTGATGACTACATAGGTAAAGACCCAGTGGAGTCACTATTTGTTAGTATGAAAATTCTTAGTATGTGTACCAAAAATGCTTCACTTAAACTACTAGTGACATGCAACCCTAACAACAAAACATGGTTTTCTATATTTCAAATTTGCAATAAAAAACAAAGAAAAACCCTGCAACACAACAAATCTTGCAAACATAAACATACAATAACAAAAAATTAAAGTGAAATAACCCAATGGAAGACTTAATCAAATGATAATTTTATTAAAACACCTTGTGAGGAGAAGTTACAACATGGGTTGGTATTTCCCCCTCCATGGGATGTGTCCTTTTCTTGTCCTTTTACTTCAACTGTGTGCTTCTCTCTCAACTTGCAAAGGGTAGAAAACAAAAATATGGCTTGAACTCAAGTGGGAGCTTAAATGTAATGAACTGATAGTTATGGCAATGACTATGGTCATGCTGAAGAATGAATAGAAAACCCTCAATTTATAAAAAATACTGAGCCGAATTAGGAATTAATAAAATATTATTGACTAAATCAAAATCTAGCTATTGTGAATACTTTATTATATTTTTTGAGAGGGAAAGGGTATTCAAAATGGTTAAATGTCATTATTTAGAAAGGTGTTGAAGTAATTAATAAACAAACATGATTTATTAAAAACTTTGTGAGAATTAAGGAAAATATGAATCTGAAATAGTATTAAATAGTGATTTAACATTTATCTCAAAAGGAAAATATGGGACAAAGAAGGAATAATAAGTAAATGGTGATTTATTTAATTATTACAAGGTGATTAACTTAAAAGTAAGTAAAAAATATTTCTAGAGAATTAAATAAATAATGAGTTATTCAATTATTCTCATGGGGTTCTTGAATTTTAATAGAAATAATTTAGGAAAAATGGTTTACTAAATTATTTCCTATGGTGAATGTTGGTTTACAATGGTAAAATTAATCCTACATGGTTTATTTTGATCAACCTAGTAAGAAATGTCTAGGTGATCATATTTTGGGTGATAAAAATCTTCTTATAAATCTCCTATGCATATGACCTCTTTTGACACGTATGGGCCCCATAGACATCCTAATCCTTACGTGGTGTCTCATGATCTTATGAAAGATGATCAAGATGTGAGAATACTTTTCCAGCTTTATTGGAAGAGATTGTCTCCTTGATAGTCTTATCATTAACTCCTAACGCTAGTCCGAAAATCCATCCCAATGTGGAATATGACCAAGATCCTTTTCCCACATAGGCCATCCCTCCACCTCTTCCATGTGACTCCCTTGACAAAAATAATTCTCGACAAGTCATCCTTGAGGTCATGGATTTTTCTATTGGTCATCCTAACGATATTATACCTCTTCATGCCTCTAGACTTCTTGATTTGGAAAAGGTAGAGATTGGCAAAAAAAAAATTATATCAACTTAGTGGGGATCTCCTCGTCCCCCACAGGAAGTGAAATCCTTCGACCGAGTCAGGTATTGGGTTTTTAGTGCTGAATTTGCCCATATCAAAGCTTAGTCAAACCAACTATTCTCATAACTTATTGCATACTTTTGATTATATTTAGTTTATGAGATGAGTTAGAGTTGGATATTTTGCTTTGTGGTCTAATGTGCATTTAATGCAGGATTAAAGGATAAAAGCAAGTGATTTTGGCAAAGACCTTGGTAAAAAATCGAATAAGACAAGCAAGAGGAATTATAGGAGGAAAATCCTCCTCATTTACTACCCCTCCATTCAAATATTCCTCCATCATCTCAGAGTGAAAATAGCCAAATCATGAGGACTAGAAGGTAGCCAAGCAAGTGAAAGACAAAGCACCAGTTTATCTCGAGTTTGGGAGCTGAGCCTCCCCAATTTTAAGGAAGTCATTGGAGACTTTATATGTATAAGTAGAGAGGCCTAGGTCCTCAGTAGGATTTGGATTTTTTTTATTGTAAAACTCTACTCTATTTTCAAGCTCCAATACTTGTGAGAGTTTTTGATGTAATCCATTGTTTTGATAATAAGAATGAGTTTTGTTTTGAGCCATCATTAGGTTAATTCAGAGGGCAGAAGCTCTTGGGTTAGTGCCAAACCCTATCATCCAAGGCTCCTCTTTATTATACATGTATGCTAGCATAGATTAATATTTTAATTGTTCATTTTCTTAGTAGCTACACTTCCATTAGAATAGTGTAGATTAGATTGGTTGTATGTTAAATTGCTTCCATTTGTGACTTCTTTCAATTAGTAGGTTAGCAAGGAGAAAAAGGATCACCATAAGGTTATCAGCAGGTGTCTTGACCTCACTTCCTCCCTCTGGGACCATGACTTAAGGAAGGGACGCTTCAGCAACCCCAAAAACACAAATTTCTAGTTCTTGCATGAGCTTTGGAGTTTGTTGTCTTGATTTAGTATTTGGTTCATTTAATTATCATCTTTTTCCATTACTCTATTTTTTTCAATAAGATATCACTCATGCTTTCATTCCCTTCAACACTTTCTTCATGCATAATATAGGCAATTAATTCATGATTTTCTAGTTTGTGAAAATGTATCTTGTTGCATAGTTCTTGGAAAACACATGTTTTAAGAAAAGTAGGTACTTTAGGAGGATACCCAAAATTCATCACCAGCATCCATCTTCCACTTCATCCACCCTATCCATCTCTTATTCCACCATTACCCTTACTAGTTTTTCTGTCATTTTTCATTAAAATCCTCCTAGATACATTGAGTGAATCTAGCCATCTCTTATCTTGGATAGTGTCTTCTGAGTGTTCCTTGACATTCTAACACCCAATTCCACTCATCAGACACCTTTTCCAAGCTTCCCAACACCTTCATTACCTCACAATTAGCTCTCAGTTGCATCTTGTAGGTTTTCTGTAATTCCTACAAAATCATCCTGTAGATTTCTAGTACATCATGTAGGTTTTCTTGAAACAGACTATTTTGAGTCCGAATTGATGCGGAACCTTTAGGAAGTCATAAAAAGCCTCCTAGGACCCTTCCACACCATCCAACCACTCCATAAGCCTTCTAGCCAGCCTCAACCACCTTCTATCCACCTACCAGATCCACAAGAACATTTAAATTGCATACTTGATTTTTCCTAAAAAACCAAAAAAGTGAGAACATATTTAGTTTAGTTTTCTTACTTACACATTAGTATGGATTGATGCTCTTTAATTATACAACTTATATAGTAGCATTTATTTAGTGTTGATTTAGAAATTCTTCTTAGCATAGTTGTTTAAATGGTTAATTAGGATATGGTGTGATTGAGCATTACATATTGTTCTCTTCATTACTGCAGTAGAGTAGCTCTCTTAGAGTAGATTTTCTCTTCTTCCATCAAAGGATCAAGCTTCTTCTGACTCTGTAGAAGTCTGGCTTGGAACCCCTAGGGTCTCTCGCCAGATGAATAGTCACAACAGGTAAGACCTTCACTTTTGCTTTTGCATATAGCACTGTCACCTCCAAGTTCGTACAAACCCTAGGTTTATAAGTAAAGTTGGTAGCCCAGGAGTCGCAACATCCTTGCTACAATATTGGCGCTCATCACTTTTAGACGTCGTTGTCAGGGAGGTGTCTGAGTAGAATGTGATTACTACTTTCTTTTCTTCTATTTATTGTCTTCAATTTTCTTCCATTTGTTTATTTTTGCAAAAGTAATCTAGTAGCTTCCTTTCTTTCATTTTTCATTATCTTCTTTCCTTTCCATTGTGGAACTAGAATTTCAATTCACCAAGTAGCTTTTTCATTCTATTAGTGACTTTCATTCAATCAACAATTTCATTTCTGCAAAGTACTTTCTAGCTTAAAAGAAATTACAAAACTAACCAAAATACATTTCCTTTCATGCCTCGTAGGAATAGGGACAATTTAGGGAAATGTTTTCCAAATACCTCCACTGCATCCAACATCCAACCTTATCTCTTCTTCAGTGGCTGTGAACTGGAGGAACCTTTAGGTGAGCAACTTGACATATTTGAAGAACCTATAGGTGAAGAAGAAGAAGAGGAACCCATTCCTACTGAACAAATGGCTGAAAACCGAAATGACAGAGGGAATAGAGAGAGAGTTGAAGGTGCCTTCCCCATCAGGGAAACCAACAAGGACACTAAGATGAAGAATATAAGCCTCTCTACCCTACCTCATTTCCATGGCCTGACCATAGAAGACCCTGAAACTTTCCTATTTTGAGTTTGATGTTATATGTTGAACCTATGACTATACAGATTGTTACACAGCAATTTGTCACCGTTTGTCACCGTCCCTGTTACCCCTCACCTGTACACTGGAGGGCTCATTCCGGGACCTGTGAGAAGTGACATGACCTGAAACCACTTGCATAATATTCCTCTTAATATGAGCTTCATTTGCCCTGAAGACATATCCTGCAAAATCCTCATGAAAACAACTCTTTTTACATTAGTGCAGGTTCACAGTTCACTACCCGCGCCAATGAGGGAAATACTCTATAAAGGGCGTGCCATTGGCGCTCTGTCCCAGAGTCGCACTCGCGCCAACCGAATTGAGTAAAGTTTTCAACAACCAAACTCCCGAAGGTTCTCTTCAACCCATTCACCAACTGAATCTATGTTGAGCTAGGATGGTTTGGCTTCGAATCTCCATAGAAGGGAAAGTGGTTTGCCACCTTTCATGGAAGTTTCTAAGTGATAAAGCCAATCCCATGAATAATGTGGTTGATCCTATCTCTTTCCCTCTCCATCTATAAAAGCTTGCCTCTATGTCTTGAACAAGCTAGTCACAATAGTTAGAATTACAATAGTTCCAAGAGTTTAAGAGTTTGAAGCTGCAAGAGCCTTCTTTGCACCCATAAGGCCAAATCTAAGTAAGGAGATTCTTGTCACCCAAAGAGAGAGAGGCTTGTTCCTCATCCCAACAAGCTTTGCAAGACTTGTGTAGCTGATCACCCAGCCAAAGGAGGATTTGAAGTTAGAACAATGGTTGTATTCTTCTTTGTTATTTATTAATAACAGATGACTATCATTATGGTTCCACTCTCATTGTCTCATGTTTGATGTTGAGTTATATCTTTTCTGACCGATATATAATTGCATCTACTATATTTTACGCTTGTTTTCGTGTTGTTCTTTGCGTGTGCAGGTATCCTATCATGGAGATCATGCGGATCATGACCGGCCAAGGCAAAAGAACGAAGGCGACATCTCTTCGACGAACACTAGCATTGGAATCCAAGTAGGTTCTCACCATCCACTTTGTATTTGCAATTAGGAACTTGCGTGATAGCATTGTGTGATTGTTGCTAGACCCGGTCTGGGCTAGTAGGGATCGTCTCTGTCCGCAGAGATGATTTACCTCCACAACACAGATGATGAGCAAAAGTTAAAACTATTTCCATCTACCCTCAAGGATGCAGCATTGTGCTGGTTCATGGAATTACCTAGAGATGGCATCACAACCTTGTCTCAGATGAAACAGGCTTTTAACAACAAATATCAATACTACTGTAGGTCAAAGGATACTAAAGAAGAAATTTTTAGGATGACCATATGCTAGGATGAATCCTTAGAAGACTACGAAGAAAGATTCCATCTCAGTTACAAAAGGGCTAGGTGCACACTTGACCCTAAGTCACTAAAGTTGGTCCTACTTAGGGGAGTAAGAAGAGACCTTTTGGATACCTTAGACTTGTTAGTAGGAGGAGATATCTACCAATTACCCTATGAGGATATCAAGACTGTCTTTAGAAATAGTTATAGGGAATCTAGGAAAAATGGTGGAGGTAGTCAACCTATGGCCAATACCTCATCTTCGAACTCATCCATCAAGGGTGAAATTGGAAATATGATGGAAGATTTCAAAAGTGAGATGTTGAAAAACCTTGCCTTGAAAATGGACACTATTAACATCAAAAGGAAGCAAGAGGAAGTACAGAGATCCTTGGCCATATTTTGTCCTAGATGCACCAGGAGGCATCCTAGGAACGAATTTCCATTGAATTGTATTGAAATTTGCTCGGTCTGTGAAGAGAACCACTCCATAGACAAGTGCCCTTCATTACCCAAACTCAAATTTGTATATTAAGGAGCTGATGTGGTCACTAAGTAGCTTTGCTACATTAACTAATGGAGGCCTCCTGGGCCTAGACCATACCAGTAGGGCATGCAAGGATCATCTTGTGCATATTACAACCCCAAACAAACCACAATTACCTTCTTGGGGACCCCCTGCTCATCCTTCCTGATCTACACCCCCTCCTTGGTCCTACACATCTCAGTATCATTCCCAGCCAGCCAACCAGTCATTTCAACCTTATGCTCTGCCACAACCTTAGTGGAATACATGACTCTGGGGGTGGACGCCCCAATACAACAATGCTCTAGCTCTATTACCTCCACCACCTTCCCAACCACAACTCCTACACTCTACTCCACCCAAGCCACCCTAGATGCCTACATAGCCAAATCTGAACCTGAACAATAGGCAGGTTCAACAAGTATACAGTGGAGAGATATCATATCCAGCTTATGTTGTGGAAATCTAAGAGATTAACCTAGGATCTGGGACAGTCCTCCCAAATAACTTACCCCCCCCCTCCACATAAGGAGGTTGAGGAAGAAAGAGAGGAAAGCAACCTTAAACTAAATCCACCCTTTCCTGAGAGATTATCCCAACCACTGCAGCCTACCCCAGAAGAAACTAAACTTCTGGGAGAATTGAAAAATCTGTGTAAAGATCCCCCTTCTCCAGGTAATAAAATATGTTCCCATTTACAATAAGTTGATTAAGGAGAAATGCTTCAAGCATCCAGGAAGAAGAAAAAGGGATGCCCCTACCATAAATGACATTGGGCAGCTATCCGACTTAATGTTGGGGCAAGTAATATGTCCAAAATATTTGGACCCTTGAAGCCCTATAGTAGATGTGCACATCAATGGCACCATTGTCCCACACACTCTGATCGATATTGGGGTTGCCATTAATGTGATGACCAAAGACACCATGATCAAGCTTGATCTCCAAGGGTCATTGAGGAAGACCACAATAGTTCTGCAACTTGCAGACCGTTCCACAGTCACCCTTGAGGGAAATGTGGAGGATGTGATGGTCTCCATTGACTACTGGGAGTACCGTTGGGTAGCAAATCCCCTGTGTAATGGTTTTGGGACTCAAAGCCCAAAATTCTGCGTAATAGTATGGTAAAGGTTCCGTGAAGTGCGCAGAGCATGAATTGTAATGAGTCAAGTCAAACGGTTGTTCACCCAAAAATAATGTAAGATAATAGAAAGTGAGTTGGCCTGCCCATGGTCCATGGACCATGGGAATGTATAAATAGAGCGAGTCTCTAAGGGTAGAAGGAAACTTTTTGTTCTGATCTAGAGTGTTACGGGTTTAGGAAGGAAATAATCGCTCTATTTCGGTAAGTCTGAGTCGGGGTTAGTAGTAGTTAGAGTAGGCTCTGCAGCTGTGTGCACAGAGACCTGGTAGAGTCCGCAACTATGTGCACAGAGGCCTGGTAGAGTCCACAACTATGTTCGCGGACCCCTGCAGCTAAGTGCGTAGGGCGGAATTGGATTGTACTAACACAAAAGATTAATATAAGATAAGTTTTTTTGAATTATTGTGCATCTGGTCGCAGATCTATATGTTGTTCTTATGTTATGGTTTTATGCATGTCTTTAAGATTTAGGGTTGGGCGCGCTAGTTATAACTATTGAATGCTTGATTAAGACCCCAAGAATTAGATTAGATCTATAATAACCTCAATAATAACAAGGAATCTAGGAAGTGCCCTATCACAGAGCTACACGAAGGCCAAACAGCTGCGCAGAGTAGCGTGAGTGCGCAGAGCGGTTCGCAACCCATCTAGACCTCATCAAGACATCCCTAGGGTGTGGAAACCTAGTTCCAGCAACCCCACATACTACCTCAGGTGAGACTTCAGTCTGCACTCCGCGGATTGTTGCCGAAAGGGCCGACAGTGCGGGATTTGTTTGGCTAAAACACTTCTGAACCTAGGTCAGGCCCCAATAAGCCAACAAATGGCTCCATTGTCGGGACCGGGATCTTCCTAAGGGATGTATGATGTTGGAATACTAGAACCCTATGAAGAAAGATATTGAAGACTGGTTGGATCAAAAGCTTCACAAGTTTGTGGTATAGGAAAACAAAACCCCACATATATCTGAAAAGAGGTGGCTGGATTGCTATGTATGTACGGAAATTCACGAGATCTTCTTTGTGTCTTTCACTTCAGAGCTATATGATTGGATCACAAGGATAGCAAATAGCCAGGGAAGGTGCAAGTTTGATCAAACCATAGTGTGGACTCCAGAGTTGCTGCACAGGCTCAAGGTCTCTAAAGATAAGATCGCACGAGCCGTAGATCATTGGCCAGATCAGATAATTGGAGAGTTTATCATTGAATTTACAATAGACATGACTGTCAGCTATAGCAAAGCAGAAAGATGTTTTCTCAAGGGACCATGAGGTAAGTACATCAAATCATTGAATACCTGGATTAAGATGTTGTTATGTGAAAAATGGGTAACGTGAATCCATTAATGAGTGGGACAATGAGGAGTGGAAGGGCTTACAAAGGTATCGAAGGGTTGGGAAACAATCTGTTAATTTCACCTCCGTGAGTGGGCGAGGAAGAGCGCACTTGGGCTTCTCCAAGGAGTGCGGTAAGTTTGTTAAGGGAACACATTCTGCAGCTATCATCTTTGCTAACACCACCACTCATATCACCTTCGTCACCTCCATCTTCACCCACACCACCTGCACCAAACCAGCATTTAGCATGGCGATTGCGATCAAGTTGCTTGTATTCAGAGGAGTAGGGAGCGAAGATCCAAATTAGTTTTGGTTCATAGTAAGAGCAGTGTGGGAAGCGCATGGAGTTACGGATGATAACATTAAGAAGGCCACCTTGGTAAGTGCGCTATAGGATCGCGTAGTGACTTGGTGTATCAAGCACTCGAATGATCATCTAAATGTTGGGATAGCAGAAATCCATATTGCATTAAACAAAGAATTTAGCCGGCCAAAATCAGAGACGCAGTTTATCATCGGATTCAAGGAGATTGTGATGCTTTCAGGTGAAACCCCCTGGGATCTAGATTAGAGACTGAAGAGTATCATCCACGAGGCTAATATGACACTAACAGATGCATAACACCGCATGTGGTTTGAGGCAACTTTGACACCACATCTAAGGATGGCGCTATCACAAGAGAAGCTCTTAACCCAGGCAAAAGCATTGGAAATAGCGATGAGGTTACATGAAACTCTGATACAAGATCCTGGGTTGGGAGTCTAATAGATCCATCCACAACTACAAAACCTATGCTTGGAGATGGAGAGTTTGAAATAGGATAAGGAACCCTGGTCAGAAGCGCGTGAAGAAGTATGGTGCATAAAATGTAAAGGCTAGGGCCACGATAAGGATCATTGTCCGATATTCATGAACTATTTGGTAGGGGGGGACCAATGCCGTTGAGACCAAAGGCACAGGCAGGGCTAAGTGTGGCACCCACACTTTGTTGTGCAATTTTTTAGGTCGGAGGAAAGCACACAATAGACAACTACCATCTGTTGCAGAAGTTTACACAGACCCCCAGCAACTGTTTTGCAATTTTTGTAGGTGAGTAGGCCACAATGAGTGAAACTATTGAAGTTATGAATTGTTGATGGATCAAACACCTACCTACAGGATGCAGCCCAATGTGCGAGGACAAGATCCAACTGCAACAATAGAGCACGGTGGATTCCAGGGACACGGATGAGGATGAGGAGGAATGGGACTCGGACGAGGGCGTGGACAATTAATATACTACAATTATGGAGGACTGGGGCACTACATGCATGACTGTATGAACCCAACTAGAACATGTTGTCAGTACTATTATCAGTTTGATCATGAAGCGATATATTTCCCCACTCTAATTGCACAGATGCGTGAAAAAAGGGTGCTTTAGTCTACTCCAATGTAGAACATCCAAATGATGAGGTCTGAACCATACAAAGAAGACCCCAACATGAACATGGTGCTCAGAAGTGGTGCAATCACAAGGGAAGATAAGGGGAAGCAACTCAAGGAGAATACATGGGTTTGCAAGGCCCCTACAAAGAAACCTGAGTTTGACTTGGAACGCACAAAGGAGACATTTATGGAAGCTAAGAAGAGCTTCGCGGAGGCCTCTACTTCAGGTAGTAAGGATCAACCCGAGCCAAAAATGGATCCTTCTATGCTAACTACCTTTTTAGAGACATGCATGAAGCTACTACAGGACAATAAGGCAGTTAAGGGATTACAAGAGTTGATAACTAGGTGCGCAGGGTCGGGCGAACCACGCGTGGTTCGAAAACTAGAAAAGCATGCTTTGCACACTGGGCGGGAAATCTGATTGGCGACACAGAATGGTGACTATGAGATGGATTAGGTCATTCTAGACTTGAGTTTAGATGCGAATGTGCTACCTAGAAGGACATGGGAATGCACGGGCAGGCCCGCATTATAGTGGTCTCCTATTCAATTATCGATGGCGAACCAACAAAATATCTTGCCCATGGGGAGATTGCAAGGAGTAACAGTGGACATCGAAGGAATGAGCACACAAATGGATTTTGAGGTAATAGAAATTGTTGATGACAGTAACCCATCCCCTCCATTGCTAGGAATAGACTGGGCCATGGACATGAATGGAGTCATCAGTCTAAAAGGATGGAAGATGATATTCAAGAAAAAGTCTCTCCGTGTAATAGTTCCACTGGATCCAGCTGAAGGAGCACGCTACCCCGAACCTGTGCACGAGGAGAACAGTGACGATGAACTGGACTGGATCTACCAGATAATGACACAAGACTAGGATCGGGTGAATCCGACAGAGCATGAGAGAATCTCATGGGAGTGTGACAGTTCCTGCACATTGGATTTAGATGAAGAAATAGAGCACTGGTAGAACCGATTGCATGAAGTAACAATACTGAATTGTAATATGATGGTTAGATCACTATGATGCATGACGACTGAAGCAAGGGAACTATCAACAGATGAGGGCACAACAAACGTGGAGGAATTTGTAGACCATTGTGAAAGTGAAATACTAGAACAAATGCGGCACAGTGCACAAAAAGGGGCGTTACGAGTGACAACTGCACAATGGTGGAGTGCACTTCAGAAGACTAGGTGGAACTGGTGTGAATGTAGAAGACGGGTGCATGTATGGTTTAGATGTCCCCAACATCAAATGCGATTTGGGCAGCAACGACGAAGCGGTTTGAGCATCCACCTACGGCGAGGGATGCAGGCATATGCTATGCAACCACCTCCCCAACTAAGGATCAAAAATTAGAACCTGACACGACAGTAAGGAAGATGACACATTCCACCAGCAGTTCGCAACAAAGCATTCGAAAAAACATGTAGGATCCTGAACAGATTTCAACAGATAAAACGAACCCATTGGAATCTACGCATACTAGTGGCTTGATGGGCTTATAGGAGCATAAGGAAAAATAGGAGTGTGAAGGTGATCCTATCATTAATGAGACAAGATGAAACTAGAAGGATGGAAAGAACTCCCTAGACCACAGCCCTCATAGTTCAGACAGGACGTGAGGACTTGGGTAAAGGAATGTGACAGTTACATGAAGCCATTCGGCACGGGAGTTTGAAACTTCACGCATTCAATGAAGAATGGGCACTACTGAAGAGGAAAAGTATAATATTGGATGAAGAAATTAGCAAACTAGAAACCGGAGTCGCACAGCCAAGTTGCGCGAAACTAAGCATGATGAGACTAGGATTGGCCGACCTTCCTACTGCACTGGAACAAGTTGCGACCCTGCTATCATGGTTGCAACCGCATGTTACTAAACAAAAGGTGACACCATACAAAGAATAACACGATGCACTAACGGACACAAGGGTAGGTGAAAGGTGCTCGTAGCCCGAGCTAGCAGGGAAGTTGAAGTCTCACACCTGGTGTGTGACCACCTGACTATCTGTGGAAAGCACATTCTTAGTGCTCCAAGTAGTTGAAAGAAGGGGCGGGACTATAAAAAAGTCTGCAAGAGAGCTATGTAGAAAGGAACTTCCGCGTAGGGCCAGTAGGTCAACGGGATTGCGGCTGCGCATAAGAGGTTGCGCTACCATGTGGGTAAGCTAGGAGGTGTCTGTTGATGTCACTATTCATGACAAGAAGTCCAACTTATGGTAGAAAGGAGTGGGCGGTGGGCCATTAAGACAGGAATTCAGAGCTAGATACGGGAAGATCTGCCGCCAAGAAGATATTAATGACTCAGAAGTGGAGGGAATGGTCGAATTCAAATTCAAACGTTACTATAAAACCCCTTGGGGTAGCCCCAAAACAACACTTGGATATTTGAGATTCAAGCCAGTACAAAGCAGCAAGCACCAAGCTACCTTGCCACCCATGTGTAAGTATCCGAGCGAATCCAGGATAGAAACCATGTCAGTTGCTAGAACTAGAGTGAGATTCATAGAGAACCCCCATTTGACCCAGGAGGAGCCTGGAGAGGCGGACGCTGCCCCAAAGGTTCCAAATTCCCCACACACACTGTGACCCCAGAAGGACAAGCAGACTATGGGGTTAGTCCAGGTATCACCGCGAATCAGTAAATTGTTAATGGCAAAAAAGGGCAAAGCTATCACCACTGAAACCAAGGAGGAAGAGGAAGATTTACAAGCCATGATCACTTAGATTGAAGCACATGATGAGGAAGAGAAAAATGTTTCCCAAGTACCTTCAGCGATAATACTACCACCATACATCTATCCGTGGAAAGGGATGGCCAAGATACCGAAGGATGAGGCCACAAAGAGCATGCTCCAGACCCCACTTCTTCTGGATGAAATAAGGTTTGATAGTCTATTGCTGGGTCAGGTACCGAACATCAAGTTCAAATACTTGGACCTCGCAGATAGCGAGAAGTTTCCCGAATTGGCCGTGGAGAAATTACTACAACAGAAGTGGTTATGGGGTGTGGAGAAGGAGGGATTACTCCATCTGAGGTGGATACCCCACTACCACCACGCGGCCATCACAATTTTTTTTATCCGATAGTTACTATGTCTAGTACATGATGGGTATGTCTGGCTAGAGGAACCAATTCCCATCATGGTTGATTTAATACATCAGATTTCCGATCTTCCTACTAGAGGAAATGATCCTACGGTCATAGTAGGAACGAGTAGTGATGTGGGCCTCCTAGAAGCCATGAAGGCTAAATATAAGCTACAGAAGAAGAATCGAGGGTATGTAATAGCAAGTATCAAAGATCGAGGGGTGCGCATTGCCACCTAGTTACTAGCCGGAAAGCTCATGCAGAAATTTTGTGCAGATGAGGTGCCAGCATCTGTCATTGTGCTCACAGAGCAGTGTGTAGATGGGATTCAGTTCAACTGGGTGCAGTTTGTCTGCGACGAATTTTTGGCAAAATTTAGGGAAGCCAGGAGCAGGGTAAGACTTTCCACTAGGCATGGTTGCTCCTATCGATCCTGCTGGTTGTAGGGGAGCTACCAAAGGGCAGCCAGCTTCCCAACATTGAGAAGAACCAACCTGAATCCGTGAGGTATAACTCTCTCTAGGCAACAAAAGATGCCACGAGGGTTCGTGAGATCAAGGTGTTTTGGATATTTATGGAGGCGAGTATCTGGACATGGATCGACTGCAGACTACGGTTATCCCCGATAGTATACAATAGTTTGAAAAGCATGGCCAAGTTCAAGGCGGATATGCATAATCTATATATCTAGGTGTGAAAGGATCCAACTTGAACATGGGTAAAGCTTTCATTCATTGCGACGGACGATGCAATTTTTGAGGTAATGGTAGCATGGCCTCGAGAGTGGAGCACCTCGGACTTGGATGAATTGGAAAAGATTGCAGCACAACAGAGAAAGAAGGAAATCAAGTTGCGCATCACAAAGTTGGCGGAAAGGATGCGCCAGGAATAGAAAGCGGCCACGTAGCGGGAGGCGACCCAGGTAGCAGTAGAAACCACCACCGTGCATGCCAAAGAGATCATGGAAATTTCCATGGAGTAGGACATACAGGGGGAAGTGGAGAGATAGGAATGCACAAACCTTACCACAAAATTGACCCAACTCAAGAGGTTGTGCGTCCAGAAGCAGGAGGGAGATCTTCTTGCTAGTAATGAACTAGTGCATGATGTCACTGAGGGTGCTCTGAAGGAGTTGATGATGAAGTAGACAACTGTGTTGGGTAAGATCAGAGCGCAGTTACAGGCATTACATGGCAAAACTAGATCTTGATAGGCTGCTAATCAAGAAGAATTTGAGTAACTATTTCAAACCAATCTTTTGGCTGAGGCTTAGCCTCCTCAACCTGAGAGGGCTCTCTCACTAGGTTAAATATTTTAGTTTAAAGATTAGATGGCTAACTCTATGGAAAAAACAAGTGAAAAAAGTATGAATGGTTGAACACAATCAATAAACATCCATTGGGTTATGGAGTCATAGTATGTTTTCAGTACAACAACAGATTAGCTTACATGGAAGTCAGGGCATAGAGAGTTTTAATCTATCAGCAAAATAGAGACATAATGTAGGAAACACAATTTATAAACACATAAGGAAGCTAGAGCATTATCAATGAATTCTAAGTAACATGTGTTCATACCAATGTAAGTGAGAAAATGAGGAAAGCCATGAGAAAAATCAAACACATAAAACCCTCTCTGAATCCTGAGTAGTAAAGCCAAACTTTTGTATTAACATCAAATGTACAGTCTTCCACAATAATGTAATATGCTTGTTTCTTTGAAAATTGCCAACCTTTGGTGCATTACCCCTCTTGTCATATATAGAGTTCATTACAATCTTGGATTCCTTCCTCCAACATGAGGGGAATTCAAATTTTACTTGACCTGACCTATTGATAGTTAAACAAACTATTAATTACAACCAGTTGTTAACTAACAGTCCTAGAGACCTGATACAAGTAGGATTGCAACTCCTTATCATGTTGGCAACAACCTTAATTGTGAAGTAAACTCATTCTTTGATAGCTGTCTCTCTTCAAATGTTTCTTAGGTGGTGACCTTAAACTCCATCGTGGCCTTTGATTGCTTGTCCTTCGACTATTCCTGGAAATTAGGAAACTACCCCTGTATTTCTGCTTTGGTCTCCAAGGAGGTTCTTCAAAGTCTGCTAACCATGCTGTCTCCTTTAATCACATGTGATGCATTGAATTAACTATAGACCCTGCTCATATACTTGTGCCAAGACAAAAACCTCTTGAATGCTACCTAAAGCATGAAAAACTGATTGAGCTACGAAATATCCGCTATTTTCATACCGTAGGATTTGGTGTTTGGATATGTCTTTCATTTCTTGAATCTACCTTTGCTTAGGGTTCAAATCTTCTTAAGTGGTCTTCTTATATCCCCGCAGCAGCACCCTTTTCAAAATAATCTCCTTTTCCTTACAAGATAGATACAGAAAAAGAAAAATTGGCAATTACAACAGTTTTGTAGTGTGCTACGAAATTGCTATGCATAACATGTCACCTACAGCAGTTTCGTAGCATGCTACAAAACTGCGGCGCTACGAAACTGCTCTGTGAATCAAAACACACAGTTTTTTCTCAAAAATTTGTCTTCTTTGGGATTTCTTTACAGCTTCACCTTATCCTATTAGGCCCCATATATTTTACATTATCCATCCATAAAAAACTTCAAACAGTAACGTCCTAATCCAAATTGTGTCAAAACTTCTTCACTTACTGTCTAGTTTATTTATGCTGAGGCTGACCTCCAGACTTCTTCAGCTGAATTTCCAGGTCTTCAATTTGTCTTTTCATCATCCTGATTTTAGTTCTTAATTTACCATTGATCCTTCTGATATATATTGCCTCCTTTATTACAGGGACAGTCCAAGCGAAATATTGAGCATGACTACCAACTATTTCATATCTTGGAAGTTTTCCATCTTCCTAAATGGCTTTTACTCTTTTGAAATTGGCTTTTTCAACTGCATGTTTCCTTGCCCTTTTCTTAAGTTGAGCAATCTCAAGATTGGCAGACATCAATTTCTTTTTGACCTCCTCAAAGCGACATTTATTTTTCTTGAGTGATAACTGCCTTTCTTTTGTCATCTTTGTGCATTAGTGATGATTGCACTGCTGGAACCACAGGCTCTTCAAGGAACTCTTCTACCTCCCCTGTCTCACTTACCTTTGGCTCTACCTCTTGTAACCTTCTTAAATGTCTAGTCACATGAATTCTTGGATTGAAAACAAACTCTCAAACCTGGTCATCAAATTGGAGTTTTTTAGAAGATGTAACTCTTTTTGTTTTGCTCTTACCTACTTCAATTAAGTCTGCTTGGACCAGAGGGGACTCTTCTATGTCAATAGCCTAGAGGAGATCATTCAAACTACCTTTTGAAGCTAGGTTGTCATCAGTGATCACTGTCTTACCCTTTTCTTTAGCTAATTGGCTTCTGGTTATTCTTCTCTGGACTGTTTCATCAATAGATTTTTTTTGTACCACTTCCTTGATTTGAACTTTCTTCTTTTGTGACTGTTGAGGAGTATCTTTAACAATTAGTGGTGTCATAGGTTCCTTCACCTTCTTTCTAGATTTAAGTTTCTCAAACTTGGTTGACCTTGCTTCTCCTTGATGACTTGCTGCTGGTGAAGATATTTCCTTAGCCCTAGGGCTAAGTCCTGTTTCAGTTCCAAAGCCAGACATAAATAAGAAAGCATACCATTACCTACCTACCTTCTGAAGCTCATGTAAAACAATTAATTTGATCAAGCCATGATGGAACAACAATGTTTCACAAGCTTCTTTCTTCAAATGAATATTATCAGACATTTTTCCTAAGCCTCCAAAAAGATAAAAAGCTAAGTCTAGATATATTTTTCCAGTGAAATGTAATAGAAGCTTGAAATGGTAAGAGTACACCTTATGGTATCTTTCTTCACAGGTAAAGTATCTTTGGATGCATGTGAGTAAGTTGGGAAACGGGTCTTTGACATAGCTCCTGGGCACCAATTTAGTTAAGTCTGAGTATATGAATTCGAGCTTAAGGAATACCTTGCAAGGTGCCATTTCAAATTTGAAGTTCTTAAACCATCTCTCTTGGCCACTAGGAATCTCTGTGAATGCAGAAATGACCTCAAGAGAAACGGGTAATTGTAGCATTCCAACCTTTGAATTCAAACCTCTCAAATTAAAGTGAAATCCTTGGTTACTTGACTGTGACCTCCCTGAAGTTTTTCACAGAACCTCTAGCAGCCCACCTCTTTGAATGCTTCTTCAACCTCCCTATTCTTCATGAGAACATCTAAGCCTTCAGGCTCAGCTCTCAAACACTAGCCTAATCTGTGCTTCTTCTTTTCTTCAGAAATTTCTGTGAAATCCCCGTAAAGGAGACTTGGAAAAATTTGCCCTGTTTTAGTTTGAACACTACCTTGGTTGAGGTGAAATGGAGAACTGCCTCGCTTGAGCCTTTAAAGAAATATGATATATGCTGACCCTGAGCTTGCCAAGTTCTTCTTATGCATGAAAGGAACACAGAAATGACCAAGACCAATTCACCCTTACCTTACCCTTTTTTTTTGAAATTTGAAAAGAGTGCGGACAAAGACCCCTAACGAATCTAATGATGAGAGTGAATGGCTGCATGTGATGAGTAAGGTTCATGGACTGACACCTAATGATGAAACATTAATGAATTCAGGTTGATTTGACAACTAGACTCAATTTGACACGAATCCCTGATTTCGTAGCACATCCAGTGCAAATTTTGGGTTTTGCACTACGAAAACTCCTAACTACGAATCCCCGATTTTGTAGCGCATATAGTGCATTTTCTGGGTTTTGCGCTATGAAAACTCCTAGGCAATTTTGTAGCACATGTCAATTTTGAAACAACCTAACACATGACATGTTTGAAATAATGTGGGATCTATGATAGGAGAAATAAGGTTGCTGACCTTTATTTAAAAATGGAAACAAGACTCCAATTCTATGATTTACACTCTAAAACAAAAACAATAAAAATGACTTGACCAAGACTAACATAAAACTTTGAAACCATACCAGTTGTCCAAAATTTTAGAACTTTTTTACAGTGATAATAGTGGCTCCACTTGGGATAGTGTGCCATTGTGGTACACTAAGAACCTGCAGTTCCAATGCTTTATCCACTTATGATAAAAACAGAAATTTTGTTGACAAGCATCCTCTTCAAACTGTTGGGCCTTCAACTCGGGCTTAAGCTTGATGATCACTGTAGAAGAAACAAATCTATATCTACTAAAAAATGCTCAGTCAACCTACCCTGAGCTTATTTGCACATTCCTACCTACCCTATCAGCTGCAACCTCCATTTGTAGCTCAAGGAACATGAAACTTCCAATGAAGCCAGTCATTGATCTGATCTGACACTTGAATCTCTTGACTATGCTTGAAGCAAAAATAAACATGATACAAAAATAACCAAGGTAGCCTGAGATGTAACTGATCTTCAAGATGAAAATATAACTGGAAATCTGAACAGTAAATATTTTCCATGTAATCAGCTATAGGGTCAAAAAAGACATGATTAGTTTGATGATCATCATAACATTCTAGATTTTCAGCCACACAAGATTCCTTTGATATGCTATCCAACTGATTTTCTAAATGATTCCCACAAGCAATGTAATTTTCCTCATTATTATGATCATTCTTTGATGTAAGATGCTGCAAGGAATTATAGAAATGATCAACCTTTTCTTCTACCTAAGGGTTATAAAAAATTTCTTCTAGTATCTATTTTGGTGTTTGCGATTATATTCATCTTCGTTATGATCCGAAGACTAACAAGTCTGTTGCATCTCTACATCAATCTCAGAGGATGTAATATAATTTTCATAGGTATACTCTTGCTGATTTCTATGTTGCATGTCATGGGATGTTATCCTTTCTTCTAGTTGTGGAAATGTATTGTTACGAAGAGCCTCTAAAATTTCTTCATCCATAAATTTATCATCATCATAACAATCCTCCAAATACTGAATAAAACTTACAAAATGTTTACAACAATCTTTGACCAACAATAAGGAGGGATGACACTCTTTATACATCTCATAGAATACATCATGGAAATTAGCAAGCGAATAGATTGAACCATTTTCCAAACCTTTATACCAAGACCATGCTTTTCCTTCTAAAGTAGTCATAAACATCTTCATGAGACAATATTCATGGAACTAAACCTTAAGACTGTGTACATGCATATGGAACCTAACCAAATGAAGAGAAACATTGTCTTTCTTTTCATATTTGAATATTAGAAGATCATCTAACCATTCGACCTTTAGCATTGGATTCAGAAACCCAGGGATATGGGACTGATTCATAGGGGCATAGCTGGAATTCATTCTTGCAATGTCACTCATCTTGAAACTTCATCAAGCTACTGATATTCTAGCAGTGGAGTCACCTTCCAATTTGTTATTTGATGTGTGGAGTCGCCAAGGTAGTTTTGTAGCCTCGAACAGATTCTGAAGCTCGTGCTACCTTCAAGAGTTCAACCTCATGATTTTTTGGGAATGAATAATCTTCAGGCTCCTGGCAGACACACCAAAATGTTATCACAAAACTAGACCCTGATAGGCTGCTGATCAGTAAGATTTTGAGTAACTATTTCAAACCAAACTTTTGGCTGAGGCTTAGCCTCCTCAACCTGAGAGGGCTCTCTCACTAGGTTAAATATTTTAGTTTAAAGATTAGATGGCTAAATCTATGGAAAAAATGAGTGAAAAAAGTATGAATGGTTGAACACAATCAGTAAACATCCATTGGGATATGGAGTTAGAGTATGTTTTCAGTACAACAACAGATTAGCTTACATGGAAGTCAGGGCATAGAGAGTTTTAATCTATCAGCAAAATAGAGACATAATGTAGGAAACAAAATTTATAAACACATGAAGGAAGTTAGAGAATTATCAATGAATTCTAAGTAACATTTGTTCATACCACATCAAGTGAGAAAATGAGGAAAGCCATGAGAAAAGTCAAACACATAAAACCCTCTCTGAATCCCGAGTAGTAAAGCCAAACTTCTGTATTAACATCAAACATACAGTCTTCTACAATAACATAATATGCATGTTTCTTTGAAAATTGCCAACCTTTGGTGCATTACCCCTCTTGTCATATATAGAGTTCATTACAATCTTGGATTCCTTCCTCCAGCTTGAGGGGAATTCAAATTTTAATTGACCTGACACCTATTGATACTTAAAAAAACTATTAATTACAACTAGCTGTTAACTAACAGTCCTAGAGACCTAATACAACTATGAGTGCAACTCCTTATTATGCTGGCAACAACCTTAACTATGAAATAAAATCATTCTTTGAAACATGTCTCTCTTCAACTTTGGCTTAGGTGGTGACTTTAAACTCCATGTTGGCCTTTGATTTCTTGTCCTTTGACTATTCCTGGAAATTAGGAAATTTCCCCTATATTTCTGCTTTGGTCTCCATGGAGGTTCTTCGAAGTCTGCTAACCATGTTGTCTCCTTTAATCACATGTAATGCATTGAATTGACTAAAGACCCTACTCCTATATTCATGCCAAGACAAAAACCTCTTGAATGTTGCCTAAAGCATCACAAACTGATTGAGCTATGAAATATCTACTATTTTCGTAGAGCAAGATTTGGTGTTTGTATATGTCTTTCATTTCTTGAATCCACCTTTGCTTACGGTTCAAACTTTCTTAAGTGGTCCTCTTATATCTCTACAACAGCACCCTTTTCAAAATAATCTCCTTTTTCTTACAAGATAGATCCACAAAAAGAAAAACTGGAAATTACAGCAGTTTCGTGGCACGCTACGAAACTACTATGCATAACATGTCACCTACAGCAGTTTCGTAGTGCGCTACAAAACTGTTGTGTGAATCAAAATACATAGTTTTTTCTCAAAAATCTTTCTTCCTTGGGATTTCTTCACAGCTTCACATTATGCTATTAGGCCCCATATATTTGACATTATCCATCCATAAACAACTTCAAACAGTAATGTCCTAATCAAAATTGTGTCAAAACTTCTTCACTTACTATCTGGTTTATTTATGTTGAAGCTGACCTCCAGACTTGTTCAGCTAAATTTCCAGGTCTTCAATTTGTCTTTTCATCATCCTAATTTTAGTTCTTAATTTACCATTGATCGTTCTGATATATCTTGCCTCCTTTATTTCTGGGATAGTCCAAGTGAAATATTGAGCATGACTGCCAACTACTTCATATCTTGGAAGTTTTCCATCTTCCCAAATGGCTTTTACTTTTGTTAGCCTCCTATACCAATAGGGTTTCATATTTCATGATTGACAGTGGAAGTGCTAAAAATGTTCATCTTTGGTGATACAAAGGTTCCATTTTTTGTGGACAAAGCAAAAAGTTAAAAAATGTAAAGAGGGTATGCCTTAAAAGAATAATCAAAAGGCAAGAAAATGAACTGGTCAAAAGAAAAAATAATTGAAATGAACCCCAAAGAAAGACCAGGAAAGTGGCCAATCAAAATGCCACTGCTATCTTGATGTATGGCTCAACAGTTCAAGCTGGGCCATGCCATGTTTTAAATTGCTTGTTTTAGAGTAGGTAATGAGTACCTGTTCAAACAGTTCAAGTTTGACAGATGACTAGCTGGATAGAGAAAGGAAGGAGTGCACCAGCTTAATCTGGGCCCTTGGAAGATATAAGGGTAGATCTAGATAGGAGGGTAGCAAAAAGATAAGAGCATATGAGGGTTTGCAAGTCTAAGTGCACCCTCCCTGAAGTAACAAAAAATGCTGGGTACTAGGTTGGGTAGGTAGTGAGAAGTTGCAGAATCCTGATCCTATTCAGTTTTGACCTTGATCAAGAAGGCACATGTTAGCAATTGCAGAGGTATCTATGCAGCATTTTGAAGGCAAAGTATAGAAGCATGACTAACTCCCCCTGTTTTCCCCCAAAGACTCTCTTTCTAACATCCCCTGGAGGACTTTAGGACCTTCCTAAAATAGTCCTCCTTGTATTTCTCCTTGGAAAAATTCATGACAGGTTTTCACCTTCTTCTCCAAAAAGAAGCCACATTTCTTGTGTAAAATCATTCCCCATCTACTTCTAAAATCTAGGTTTACTCACTAAACTTAGTTTTCTATTCCTCACTTTCAATCTTTCATATCCCCAATTCACATTGACTTCTAACTTTATTATCTAAATCCCTAAGTGCCCCTTTTCCCCTACTACTATAGCACTATTGTGAGAAAAGCCCAAAAAATATGTAAATACCCCCCCCCCTTGGGCATTATAGCCATCTTTTCAAAGTTTGGAGAATGCTACAGAATCAAAGGTTTCTGGTATTTGGTTCATTTTAAAGTTGGGGATTGAATTAACACTTGGTTAGTTTAATAACCCATACCGGCCCTTATCCACTTTGTGAACCCACAACATTGCATTATCCCCTCCATTGTATAAATTTTGTAAAAACCCACTTTTATCCGCTTTTCCAAAGTCTGTATTTCGGCGCGCCCCACCACAAAAAACAAAAAATATTAAAAAATCCCTGTCAGGTCTCGCCGTATCGCGTTCGCACATCTGCAGCCCATCGTTCGTCGGATCTGGGCCCTCCCATCCGACGGCCCACAACGATTTCGGACCACTCCCTTCGTCCGCCCTTTACCGCCCGAAATTTGTTAGAGGGTGACGTAGGGCCAGGGACCCGTGCCTGCCTATTATTGGAGTGGGTGACCTCTGACCATTACCGGGCCCGTACTCTTAGCGGTCCGATAAATACCACTAACCGCTTTTGTTACCGCTGTCCTGCTCCCTCCCCACGTCATCTCCGCATCAGCGCTACTTTACCCCACTCCCGCCATTCCTCAGACATGTCCGCCACATCGCCCATCCACGTCACTCCCAATTACCAGCCGCCATGTCACTCCTCCATACCTTGTTGGACCAATGATGTCATGATGACGTCATCCACTAAAAGGCGCCAAATACCAAATTTTTTATATAAGTGCGCAAAAATCGTTTTTTTCCCTTTTTCTCGCTGAATACGCACTGTACTCCTGCATGACTGTTTACGTTGCTTGTCCGCCAACTCTGAAGCTTATTCCCTCGCTGCTAGCGCCATGTGTCCACCTAACTTTCAACACCGTCGTCATACTGTGCCCAGGTATTTATCAAATTCCCTCTGTATACCTTGGTCCTTGCATAATTCACTAAAGCAAACAAGAAAAGAGGGAAAACATAAGAACTGCTAGGAATCCTCAATAACTAGAGCTTCATTTCCCCACTGTAATCCCAAATTCACCTACAGAGGTCCCCCATTGTGCTGAATTATTACAAATTCACTGCCTATTGCGCATTTGCGAATCTAAACCATTGCCAGACAAATCCACCGAAAAAGCAATTCTCAGTTCTCAGTCCCAGCATTTGCTCTTTAAATCTCTCCCAGGAGCATTTCAACTCTGTTTCACCCCAATTTACCTTGTCCTCTCTGCAAATTGCCCTGCTCATTGAAAATTCACTGCTCTATATTGCTGTGCCCAGAAAATCAAGTTCAAACACAACTTCAAGTATAACATGGCCAAAGGCAAAGCAGTACAACAAGAGGAGTCACCTCCAAATGTGGAACAGCAAGTAGAGGAGCAGGAAGGTACAGCCAAGGAACCTGCCCCCACAGAACAGCAAACGCAAGAGCAAATCCCTGCGAGGCAGGAGGTAATAGTTGAATCCTCAGTTTTACAAACACCTGCTAATGAGGAAAGAATGAGGAAAAGAGATAGGCAAGAGGACACTCCTCCAACTACTTCAGCGAATCAGCAAGGAGAAAAAAGACAGAGGCTAAATCCCTTTTTAGAGGAGGAATTACCAGAGAGACCAATTGATACTATACCCCCCCTAGCATTGAAACATCGGCCAGTTCCTTACAGCAAGGACAGGACATGCCACATGGGGCAGAGGTGAGCTCTTCAAGGCAGCGATCTAAGGTGGACTCTAGCATCAAGCAACAGTTCATAGATATCAAGAAAAGGAATGAGCCCCTCAAGTACCAAATCTACAACCAACTCTTGAAAATGGCACCAACTAATCAGCAGAGATTAATGTCTGCTTATGACATTCAAGAACAAAAAATGACTCTTAGTCATTTTAGGCCTACTATGCAGCAACCTCAAACAGCTGCTGATTATATCAGAACTAATTTGGAAATTTTTGCCAAAGACATCCACCCCATGGACCAGATCGAGCTACACAGGCAAACAGGGGAGATGCTCTATTCCACATTAGCTGATAAAACCCTACTGGCACACCAATTACAAAATTCTTTACACAATACTGCTGCTCAACTGGAATTGGAAAAGGCATCATCTCAAGCCAAGGACAACAGAATCAAGTCCTTGGAAGAGATCATTATAGAATTGGGTCATGATCCAAAGGACCCTAGGGGTGTGCAGGCACTGTTAAAGAAAAGAGATGAAGACATAGCAGCTATGAGAAAGCATATCAAGCTGCCAGCTACCCTTCACCCTCAGACTGGAGAGGTGGCAGAGCAAAAGAAGGATCAGGATGTGGTTGCTTTACTCCTGAGTTTATACAAAAGATTGATGGAAACAGAGAGTGCATTGGAGGTAGCACTGAAAACAAGACAAGTTGAATTACCAATGTAGCTAGCACAGACATCTGCAGCAGGTCCTCCCACTAGACAAACATCAGAGGCAGGCCCTTCAACCTCAGCACCAGCTACAGGAGTATCAGCGCCAGCAACAACACCAGAACAGGGACCCAGCCTAAGCATGCAGAACATGATGAAGGAGCTTGAGGCTTTAGAAGCACAGATGGCTGAACTAAAAGAGACCAAGGATAAATTGGCTTCCATTGAAGAAAAGTATGATAAATCAAAGCAGAGCATAGCTGAAAAAACAAGAGAGGTAAGGGCTCTTGAGAAGAGAATAAAGGAACTGGAGAAAGAGCTCTCTTTTGATAAGGTTGTAGTTGAAATCAAGAAAATCCTATGGACCAACATTGGTCAATCTATTACAGATCAGTGGCAATACATTGAAACTATCCATGAACATATGGATCTCATAGGCAGGGCCCAATTAGAAAGTCAAAGAGCAAGAGCATCTCTAGGCAATATGCCTGAAATAGCCAACAGGATGATCAATGTCCTTAACAATCGCACTGGCCCCCAGCTGGCAGCAATGGGTATCACTAACAGAACTGATACCATTTTACTAGTAAAGAGAGTGCTTACCTTGAGAAATCATGTACAGACATTGGACAGAAGGTGTCAAGAAATGCAGGCAGATGTGAACAAATTCATTGAGAAAATTACAACATTACATAACAGAGGTCTTCCCAGCTTGGTAACCAGTGCAGGAAGGTTACTATCTCATGAAAACTATGCCAAAAGAGTCAATACATATGCCACAAACCAGATCATTGCATCAGCAAGTGCCCCAGAGGAAACAGGGCCTCCATTTGGGCAGAGTCTCTATGACAAACTAGAGAATTTATTTTTTATTATGAATGAGATTAGACATCTTTTTGAAGTGCCTCCAAACTATTACAAACATACTGAGGAAGATGAGACTTTTGGCATAATCCTAGGACACCAATTGCCTACACAGGAATGGTGGACGGGCATGATACAAATGTTGTTGTGAAGAAAAAGGTTTTATCACCAAATTTTTGTGCATCGATCGTGAATTGGGATTTTCAGAAAATTGAAATATTTGCTCTGACTGTGAAAGGAGTGGACAGGGCCAACTCAGCAATCGAATCTAACAACCAAAGCAGGACCTACAGATGCCTACAGATGTAGATGACGGGTCTAAGGCAGCCATACCATGACAAGGCAGTAAAGGGCAGATTCCTCAAATCAGTGCGATGCACCCGACCGACCCGGTTGCCTCCAAAAGTCAAAATATTTCTGACAGAAGTGAACAGTCATTCATTGTTCATTTAAAGTAGTAATAACTATTGCATCTGCTATTTTTGAAAGTTGGTAAAGACAGTTATTGAGCAAATGACTCATCGTTAAGATATTTTTGTAAAATGATTGTATATATATCCCCACGCATAAACTTGTTGGGGTTGTTGATTTTTCTTCTGAAGAGCTATACTGTAATTTCAAACTTTTAATACAAGAGGCTAATGGAATTTCTGAAGTTCTGAGTTGTTTGAAGTGTTGTGATGGGCTTGCTTGCTGCTACAGGATTCCTGCACTATTTCATGTCACAATAAGTTTCCTGAACCAAGTTATTATGTATTCCACTCTTTCATAATCCTGTTATGCTGTATGTTTCATAGGCTTAGCATTAGAGAAAAAGAATAGTCCAGGATTTGTTCATTGAACACCCTTGACTCAATCTCTGCTGTTATGAATGTCTTCTTCAGAATTAGTTATGAATGTGAAATTCTTAATTGCTCACATTTACACTGAATCTTTCATAGTAAATATTGTTCAGGAATTATGATCTGCTCCTGAGTAATATTTCATTTCTCCATATCACCAACGTAGTGAAAGATTCTTAGTTGCCTCTCACTGGCTGGAAATAGTCCATATTCCACAATTTGAAAATTGTTTCATGAGTACCCATATGGCCCTACAGTTTCATCACTCTCACTCAACACCTCAAACAACACATAATCACAGACTCCAATACCCAATTGACTGAAACTCCTAAAGATTACATTTTAGTTGTTAGAAGACATCATTCAACCAAAACTTTAAACAAAATTCAGTGCATCATAACTGGCCTAAAAACATTACTAAAACAAAGCTAAATTCTAAAGAGAGAGCCCTCTCTAATTGCAGGTAGGCTAGAACCTGTGATCCAAATATTGGTCTGTGGTTACCTCGGCCATATTCCCTTAGGAGTCAAAGGGAACAACCTGAGGCTAACATAACTGGCGACTCCACTGGGGACAGAACGAATGTTTCAACTGCTGTCTGCTTTAGATAGTGGTTCCAAAATTTAAGAAATCCCTTGACCATTCTAAAAATATTCTCAAAAATACCAAAAACAAGTTCAGAAGCTGGCTCCTAAAAAGAGAACTAGGCATACCAGGTCAAATCCTGACCCAAATCCTCCACCTGTTTTCGATAATCCTAATTTGATTCCCAGGACTCTCAGGAACCAAAAGGAACCAGAAGAATCTGCTGAGTCCAGCCCTGAGGCAGTTCAGCAAAGTTATATCCCAACCCCTGCCAAACCATCAGTTCATCTTCATATAACTCATTCTTCCCCCTCTTCCTCATCCACTTCCCAAAACATACTATTCACACCCCCACCCAATACACAAACTGCTATTGTTATCCCTATTGTTCCAGTTGTTCCCCTTCTACCTGTTGCCTCATTTATCCCTGCAAATATGGCTAATCGTTATGCTCCTCTTCAGCTACCTGGTAATCTTGGAGCTATGCCTCAGGACTACCAAAGTAAGATTACTTATTTTGATGGAACCAATACATACACTGCCTTACAGCATACCAAGAAAATGCAAGATTACTTTGAAAATTATGAGATAGATGATGATGATGTGAGAATGAAAATTTTTGTACAAAGCTTAACAGGTGAAGTAAGAACTTGGTTCAGAGCACTTGCTGCAAATTCTATACCTGACTCAGGCACTCTTTATCAGTCCTTCCTGAACAGATGGGAAAAGAAAAAGGATCCTCTGCACATTCTATCTGAATATGACACCATAAGGAGAGGCCCACAAGAAACTGTCTTGGACTATTGCACTAGATTCAACACTGTCTATAATGCCATTCCTCAAAACCTTAGACCTCCACCTGATCTAGCTTTAATCAAATTTCCGGATGGGTTTGATGCTGATATGGCATATCAATTAAGGGAAAGAGCCCCTGCAACCCTGGCAGACATGCAAAACATAGCTGTAAGTGTTGAAGCAAATTTAATTGCTAAAAGGAACCGGGCAAGAGCTGAAAGAAGAACCACTTTTAAGGAAGAACCCTCATCATTCGAGCAAAAGCTAGATGCAATCATCAAAGGTATGGACAGACTTGGGGACAGGGTGGAAACCATAGAAAGAAAATCATCATGGGAAGGTCAACCAGGAAATGTTAGAAACCCAAACTTTAGAAAGAATCAAAATCCTAATGTTGGAAGGACTGACCTAGACCAGCATATCAGACCTCCTTTCCAAGAAAATTATGCTGAGGCTTCAACATCTAATGAACCAACTGAGGAACCTCACATCAATCTAATGGGTTTGGACAATGAACATCAAGTTTTTTTAACACAAGAAGATCAAGACATTTATAATAACAATCAATGCCACACTAAGTCAGGAGAATCATTCGATTTCAGAGAAGGTTATGATGCAGCTGTTTATGAGGTACACAAACAGTATAAACTAAGGACTAGAACGATAGATGTACCTGAACCTCTTAAACCAAGGGACAATAAGCAGCCAAAAAATACCAATGACAAGACTGCTCTTCCACAATCAGCTGGCAATTCAAACCCACACACCACAGAAGTCACTGTGGAGGATGTTTCAGAACAACAGACCCCTGAAAACCAGCCAGCCCCACTCCATCCCGCAAAGGCAAGGGCAGATACCACCCCGGGAAACAAACAGGGTACCAGTTTCATTCAAAATCATGCCAACTATGAACAAAAGACCACTGACAACCCAACTGAAAAAGAAAAACCTGCTGCACCTAATGCCAAGATTCAAATAGAAAAGCCTTTTAACTTAGAAACTGAAATAAGTAAGCTGAAGATATCAGTCCCTCTTTCGGAATTGGCCAAACATCAAGTATATAGACAGCAGATTAACAAGTCACTCCAAGTATCAGACAATAAAGATGCTGTGAATGTCCTAGATGATCAACCAGAGTTATTGTTTGGCCCTGAGGTTAATGGAAAAACAGAAAATGGAGGGGTTCCACCCTTCTATGTCAGTTTAAACATTCATGATAAGGTTCTACATAATGCAATGTTTGATTCCGGGGCCTCACACAACTTAATGCCCAAATCTGTAATGGAAAAACTCGACTTAGACATCACAAGACCTTATAAAGATCTATTCTCATTTGATTCAAGCTAGGTCAGGTGCTTAGGATTGATTAAAGACTTATGTGTCTCTCTGGTCCAATACCCAACCAAAAAAATATTGATGGATGTAGTAGTAGCTGACATACCCCCTAAGTATGGTATGCTCTTGTCCAGATCCTGGGGGGCCAAACTCCAAGGATCTTTGCAATTAGACATGTCCTATGCTACCATTTCAGTCTTTGGGCAGCCAAAGAGATTATACCGCGAGACATTGATGAAATATGTGGTAAGCAGTCAAGAGAAGCCCCAAAACTTCCCAATCTATTCAATACACTCTGACATGGATTCATTTATTCTCTATAATACTAACATCTGCAACAAAGTTTATTCCGAACAAGTAATGGCAGCAGAGACAGAGGAATTAAATGAAAAATTTGCCCCCCAACACCAAAACACTTTAGGCATAACTGATATAAAGAAGGAGTATGATGTATCAAGCAACTTGCAACAAAACAATCTGCCCATGATGCAATTCTCTAAAGACCTCAATCCAAATCTTGATAATGAAACCTTATGGTATTTAGAATTTGATGGTTCTATAAACAAGTTAGGAGCTGGGGCAGGAGTCTGGATCCATAATATGCACAATGACCAAGCTGAGGGTCATGCATACAGACTAAACTTTCGGTGCACAAACAATATGGCTGAGTATGAGGCCCCGTTGTTAGGTCTGAAACTCATAAAAAATTTGGGTGCAACCAAAGTCTCAATCTTAGGAGATTCAGATCTGATCATAAAACAAATGAAAGGAAACTTTACCACGAATGATCTAAGGTTGAGAGCATATAAGGGAGCGGCTATACAGGTACTTGATACCTTCTCACAGTCACAGTTGACTAAAATTTCTAGAGAACTCAATCTACATGCTCACAGCTTGGCAATCTTTGCCAGCGCTTGTAAGCTGCCTTTCAAACCCAATCATACTTTTACTGCTGAAATCAAACATAGACCTGTAGTTCCAGACAACATCAAAAACTGGCAAGTCTTTGAGAGTGACGCACAGATAAATAACTTCCTCACTCTAAAAGAGGAATTCTCTGGCATTAACATTGACTCAATCACTGGATATGATCAACAACAGACACACACTATTACATAGAATATATCAGCTGAAACAGCTAATCTAGTTTTGCATCCTACCACCTTTAATAGCGAAACCATACAAAAGTTGAGGCAGATAGATGGAGATGAACTGGCCGAAACAGAAGCAGAGGTAATTGAGCTAAAAGATAATTTTCTGCCCACAGGTTTAACCCCTTTGGAGGATCTGTTTGATTCAAATGATATCTCAAGAAAACCAAAAATGCAACCTCTGAATGCTGATATTGAAGATTGTAACATTGGAACTACAGAAAATCCCAAAATGATAAAGTTATCTAAAGCATTACCATCTGATCAGAAATTGAAATACATTGAGTTGTTTAAAGAGTTTCAAGATGTCTTTGCGTGGAGCTATGAGGACCTCAAATCTTATGATACCTCAGTCATCCAGCACACTATACCTTTAAAAGAAAACCAAAAGCCTTTTAAACAAAAACTTAGAAGAGTGAACCCGGTGCTCCTTCCCCTCATTGAAAAATAGGTGAAACGTATGTATCAAGCAGGAATCATTGCTCCAATCAGGTTCTCAGAATGAATTTCAAACCTAGTGCCTACTAGGAAAAAGACAGGAGAAATCAGACTGTGTGTTGACCTAAGAAATTTGAACAAAGTCTATCTCAAAGACCATTACCCCTTACCAAAAATGGATCATATCCTGCAAAGGGTAGTGGGAGCCTCTAGGATCTCATTATTAGATGGTTTCTCAGGATTCAATCAAATTCTAGTACAGCCGCATGATCAAGACAAAACTGCCTTCACAACACCTTGGGGAACTTTCAAATATGTCAAAATGCCTTTTGGGCTTAAGAATGCAGGGGCCACCTTCCAAAGAGCCATGGATATAGCCTTCGCCAAGGAAATCCATGATTTTCTGGTGGTCTACCTGGATGATCTTACTACCTTTTCAAAATCAGACCAAGAACACTTAGAGCACTTGAGGCAGGTTTTCACAATTTGTAGAAGATATGGCATATCTTTAAACCCAAAGAAATCACTGTTTGGTCTGGAGGAAGGTAAACTCCTAGGACATATAATCTCAAAATATGGTATTAGGATTGACCCAGACAGAATTCAAGCTATCCTACAAATACCACATCCAAGAAACATCAAAGAACTACAAAGCTTTCTAGGAAAAATCGATTTCTTGAGAAGGTTCATTCCTAATTTGGCCGAGCTCACAAGATTGTTAAACAATATGCTGAAAAAGGACTCCAAGTTCAAATGGACCATGGAAGCGAGACAAGCCTTTGAGGATATTAAAAGAGCATTGACAAACACACTGGTCCTAACAAGCCCTAGATTTGAGAAAGATTTCATCATTTTTTCTTTTGCATCTGAGCATACAATTGCTGTTGTTCTGCTACAAAAAGATGACCAAGGCTGTGAAAAACCTATTGCATTCTTTAGCAGAGCTCTTAGAGATTCCCCTTTGAAATATCAGATTATGGAAAAACAAGCCTATGTATTGGTAAAAGCAATCAAAGACTTTAGAATCTATATCATGTACTCCCACATCATTTCCTATGTCCCAAATGCAGTGGTGAAGGACATTTTGACCCAAGAAGGAATTGAAGGTAGGAGGGGTAAATGGATTGCCAAAATCTTAGAGTATGACATGGAAATCAAGCCTACCAACCTGATAAAAGCACAAGGTATAGCCAAGCTGATGGCTGAAACTAATTTCCAGGCCCTTGACATTAATGAACTGGACAACGATCAGGAGATGGCGACTCCACAGATCAACCACGCCTTTATGCAATCCCCCTGGTATACTGATATATGTTTTGTATTGTTAAACCTGCAAGCTCCTCCAGGGTTTTCCAGAACTAAGAAAAGGTTCTTGAAAATGAAAGCATCAAAATTTTGTATTATTGACAGTGTTTTGTTTTGGAGAAATCATGAAGGGATCTTACTCAATTGCTTAACACTGGATGAGACTGACAATGTCCTCAAAGAATTTCATGCAGGTGACTGTGGAGGACACTTATACTGGAAATCCACAGCTGATAAAATCCTAAGGGTTGGATTTTATTGGCCTTCCTTGTTTACTGATGTAAAGAAATTTGTAATGTCTTGTCACAAATGTCAAATTTTTGAAGGCAATAGAAAGCTGCTGCCTTTACCACTCAAACCTGTTTCAACTGAGAGACCATTCCAGCAATGGGGCTTAGACTTTATTGGTGAAATTCATCCCCCATCCTCTGGCCAGCATAGGTGGATTTTGATTGCTACAGACTATTTCACCAAATGGATAGAGGCTGTCCCTTATAGGCAGGCCAATGACTCCATTATCATACAATTTCTAGAAACCAACATCATGTCCAGGTTTGGCTGTCCAGATAAAATTATCACAGACAATGCTGCCACTTTGAAGTCCAAAAAAATTATCAATTTCTGTCACAAGTATCATATGGCCCTAGGTCATTCCACTGCTTACTATCCTCAAGGTAATGGCCTAGCTGAGTCTTCTAATAAAAGCCTCATCAACATCATCAAGAAAGTTTTGGAAGAAAACAAAAAGAATTGGCATAAGAAGTTAGTGAATGCACTGTGGGCAGATAGATTGACCACCAAGAGATCCATTGGTACAAGTCCATATGAACTAGTTTATGGAATGGAAGCAAGGTTTCCTTCATCTTTAGGTGTTCCTGTAATCAAGTTACTGCAAGAAATACAAGCTGAGCCCAATGATATTCAAAGAAGGATCAATCAGACAATTTACCTACAACAAACAAGAGAGGAAGTTTATGAAAGAACCCAAGTACTGCAAGAAAAACTCAAAAGAATATTTGACAAAAGAACCAAAGCTGAGGACTTCTTTATAGGAAACAAAGTGCTGAGATGGGATTCCAGGAGGGAGGACAAAGGAAAACATGGGAAATTTGATTTCTTATGGAAGGGACCTTATGTAATTTATGTTGTACAAGGTAATAACACCTATTTTCTAAAGAGCTTGGATGGCTCAAACACTGAGGAAGGCCCAGTCAATGGGAGGATGTTGAAGCATTATTTTGACCCCCTCTGATCAAAGCACTGCTCAATTGTATATTGTACATAAGTATTTATATTTCCAGTATGTGTGTTTACAGCGGATAGATAAGGGTCCAAATGGAGTAAATTTTTGAGAAAGACTAAGATGTTGCATTCTTCCTGATGTATATTACTCACTTTGTCATGGGAAAATAAGAGAAGGTACTTGGAAACTATCTAGGAGATGAAAAGCACTCAGACAAACAGGGTAACAAAAGTACTGTAATTTCACAGCAGATCAGCTTAATGAGTATTGCATGCAAATTTCATGGATTCAGATGGGCAGTCTTTAACAAATGGAAAGGTTAAACTACAAAAGGGTGAAAAAAGAAGGCAATCTGACCTGCTGATCTTGACTTTTCATCTGGAAAAGTCATCCCCAAGTGGAGCCACTATTAGCCTCCTATACCAATAGGGTTTCATATTTCATGATTGACAGTGGAAGTGCTAAAAATGTTCATCTTTGGTGATACAAAGGTTCCATTTTTTGTGGACAAAGCAAAAAGTTAAAAAATGTAAAGAGGGTATGCCTTAAAAGAATAATTAAAAGGCAAGAAAATGAACTGGTCAAAAGAAAAAATAATTGAAATGAACCCCAAAGAAAGACCAGGAAAGTGGCCAATCAAAATGCCACTGCTATCTTGATGTATGGCTCAACAGTTCAAGCTGGGCCATGCCATGTTTTAAATTGCTTGTTTTAGAGTAGGTAATGAGTACCTGTTCAAATAGTTCAAGTTTGATAGATGACTAGCTGGATAGAGAAAGGAAGGAGCCCACCAGCTTAATCTGGGCCCTTGGAAGATATAAGGGTAGATCTAGATAGGAGGACAGCAAAAATAAAAGAGCATATGAGGGTTTGCAAGTCTAAGTGCACCCTCCCTGAAGTAACAAAAAATGCTAGGTACTAGGTTGGGTAGGTAGCGAGAAGTTGTAGAATCCTGATCCTATTCAGTTTTGGCCTTGATCAAGAAGGCACATGTTAGCAATTGCAGAGGTATCTATGCAACATTTTGAAGGCAAAGTATAGAAGCATGACTAACTCCCCCTGTTTTCCCCCAAAGACTCTCTTCCTAACATCCCCTGGAGGACTTTAGGACCTTCCTAAAATAGTCCTCCTTGTATTTCTCCTTGGAAAAATTCAGGACAGGTTTTCACCTTCTTCTCCAAAAAGAAGCCACATTTCTTGTGTAAAAACATTCCCCATCTACTTCTAAAATCTAGGTTTACTCACTAAACTTAGTTTTCTATTCCTCACTTTCAATCTTTCATATCCCCAATTCACATTGACTTCTAACTTTATTATCTAAATCCCTAAGTGCCCTTTTTCCCCTACTACTATAGCACTATTGTGAGAAAAGCCCAAAAAATATGTAAATACCCCCCCCTTGGGCATTACAGCCATCTTTTCAAAGTTTGGAGAATGCTACAGAATCAAAGGTTTCTGGAATTTGGTTCATTTTAAAGTTGGGGATTGAATTACTACTTGGATAGTTTAATAACCCATACCTACCCTTATCCGCTTTGCGAACCCACAACATTGCATTATCCCCGCCATTGTATAAATTTTGTAAAAACCCACTTTTATCCGCTTTTCCAAAGTCTGTATTTCGGCGCGCCCCACCACAAAAAACAAAAAATATTAAAAAATCCCCACCGGGTCCGGCCGTATCGCGTTTGTACATCCGCAGCCTGTCGTCCATTGGATCCGGGCCCTCCCATCCGACGGCCCACAACGATTTCGGACCACTCCCTCCATCCGCCCTTTACCGCCCGAAATTTGTCAGAGGGTGACGTAGGGCCAGGGACGCGTGCCCGCCTGTTATTGGAGTAGGCGACCTTTGACCATTACCGGGCCCGTACTCTTAGCGGTCCGATAAATACCACTAACCTCTTTTTTTATCGCTGTCCTGCTCCCTCCCCACGTCATCTCCGCATCAACGCTACTTTACCCCACTCCCGCCATTCCTCAGACATGTCCACCACATCGCCCATCCACGTCACTCCCAATTACCAGCCACCACATCACTCCTCCGTACCTTGTCAGACCAATGACGTCATGATGATGTCATCCACTAAAAGGCGCCAAATACCAAATTTTTATATAAGTGCGCAAAAATCGTTTTTTTCCCTTCTTTTCGCTGAATACGCAGTGTACTCCTGCATGACTGTTTACGTTGCTTGTCTGCCAACTCTGAAGCTTGTTCCCTCGCTGCTGGCACCGTGTGTCCACCTGACTTCCAACACCGTCGTCATACTGTGCCTAGGTATTTATCAGATTCCCTCTGTATACCTTGGTCCTTGCATAATTCACTTAAGCAAACAAGAAAAGAGGGAAAACATAAGAACTCCTAGGAATCCTCAATAACTGGAGCTTCATTTCCCCACTGTAATCCCAAATTCACCTACAGAGGTCCCCCATTGTGCCAAATTATTACAAATTCACTGCCTATTGCGCATTTGCGAATCTAAACCATTGCCAGACAAATCCACCGAAAAAGCAATTCTCAGTTCTCAGTCCCAGCATTTGCTCTTTAAATCTCTCCCAGGAGCATTTCAACTCAGTTTCACCCCAATTTACCTTGTCCTCTCTGCAAATTTCCCTGCTCATTGAAAATTCACTGCTCTATATTGCTGTGCCCAGAAAATCAAGTTCAAACACAACTTCAAGTATCAGTTAACCATGGAGACCCCTGTGGCATTAAACATTGCACCTTTGAATGCCCCACATAAGGACCTGGAATGGTTGGCCCTTGCTGACAGAGATTATCAGATGAGAGAAACTGTAGAGCTGTGTAACAAATACCACATAGAAATAGTTTGTGAGTTAAGGAAGAAACACAGAGATGGTACAGACCTCCTGGGAATCTAGAAATCCCATTTGCCAATCTATTATCTCCCTCAGGTCAATGAGTTCCCTGACTTGATTCACCAGTGCTGCACAAACTATGACCCCAATCAAAGGGTTGTTCTGAGTCCTTCAGGCTCTGTCTTATTCCATGTCACTCCTGAAGCCATCAACCAAATGCTACAGTTTCAACCTACAAAATCACTGGTTCCTCTTACTATGCAGCTTTTACTAGAACAAGGTGCCAAGCTCTCCAACTCACAAGTTACAAGAATTGGCCAATTGTTTATGCTTCCAGAATTTCAGCCTAAGCAGCCTCCCCCTTATCTACATGTTTGGTTCAATGAGATAGGGAGACTGCTAGTAGACATGATATCCTCCATCTTAGGGTTCAAAACTAGTGAGTTTGTGGATGAGACAACCTTGGTAATGTTATCCATGTTCACCCCAGGACAGCCCCCTGCTGTCCAGTATGACTATGCTACATTTATAGATGATAAGATTCATGAACAGTTCATGAACTTGGAGAGAGAGAGAGAGAGTATTCAAGTACACTTCTTACATATATCATCTCCTATTGTACAATTAGCCTGATAGTTTTCCTGTTGTCCTGAAGAAATTAGATGCAAAGGGAAACAGAAGATCTGTAATGTTCTGGACATCGGTCTACCATCATATTCATTATTCACCATACAACTATTGTGAATTTATTGACCTATTCATTCACCTAGCATTGTCCCAGCTGCAGAGTTCTCCTCCTCCTAGACTCACTGATGATATGCAGAAAATCCTCCAACTTTCTAAGAACTATAGCATTGGAGATTGGTACTTTTACCAAGACCACACAGTGATCAGAATATATGGCTGTGAGTTAGCACCATACAGGCTACCAAAGTATGTGCCCATGAGACTCTTTGCATTAGAATACTTCAGGCAGTTCGGCAATGCAGATATGATTCACTTCCATAGCAGAAACAAGAAAGCACAGCTGAAAATTAAGCATCAATTGGGTCCATTTATCTTTAACAAGAGGGAAGAAGCTTGGGAAGAAGCAGACAAAATGCTAAAAGGCCTCCTCCTCAAGACCAGCTTCTATTGGGCACCCTATGACCCTAACCATTTCATAAGCCTCAGAAGAATCAAGTATAGGCTTGCCACCTATGATCATTTTAGCATTCCAGAAATTGAAAAACATGCTAACCAACTAGAGTGGAGGGAAGGCACCTTAGTGGAAGATTATTCTGAAGAAGAATTAGCAGAAAGAGCCATTAAGAATTTAGAAAAGGCAGTTGACTTGGAATATTTTGGACAGGTTTGGTCTTCAACCCCTCAGCATCTTGGAGAAGCTGCCTCTTCGTCCATCATTCCCCAGCAGCCTCCCAAAACAACTAATCAAGCAGCAAACATGGCCAAAGGCAAAGCAGTACAACAAGAGGAGTCACCTCCAAATGTGGAACAGCAAGTAGAGCAGTAGGAAGGTACAGCCAAGGAACCTACCCCCACAGAACAGCAAACGCAAGAGCAAATCCCTCCGAGGCAGGAGGTAATAGTTGAATCCTCAGTTTTACAAACACCTGCTAATGAGGAAAGAATGAGGAAAAGAGATAGGCAAGAGGACACTCCTCCAACTACTTCAGCGGATCAGCAAGGAGAAAAAAGACAGAGGCTAAATCCCTTTTTAGAGGAGGAATTACCAGAGAGACCAATTGATACTATGCCCCGCCCTAGCATTGAAACATCGGCCAGTTCCTTACAGCAAGGACAGGACATGCCACATGGGGCAGAGGTGAGCTCTTCAAGGCAGTGATCTAAGGTGGACTCTAGCATCAAGCAGCAGTTCATAGATATCAAGAAAAGGAATGAGCCCCTCAAGTACCAAATCTACAACCAACTCTTGAAATGGCACCAACTAATCAGCAGAGATTAATGTCTGCTTATGACATTCAAGAACAAAAAATGACTCTTAGTCATTTTAGGCCTACTATGCAGCAACCTCAAACAGCTGCTGATTATATCAGAACTAATTTGGAAATTTTTTCCAAAGACATCCACCCCATGGACCAGATCGAGCTACACAGGCAAATAGGGGAGATGCTCTATTCCACATTAGCTGATAAAACCCTACTGGCACACCAATTATAAAATTCTTTACACAATACTGCTGCTCAACTGGAATTGGAAAAGGCATCATCTCAAGCCAAGGACAACAAAATCAAGTCCTTGGAAGAGATCATTATAGAATTGGGTCATGATCCAAAGGACCCTAGGGGTGTGCAGGCACTGTTAAAGAAAAGAGATGAAGACATAGCAGCTATGAGAAACCATATCAAGCTGCCAACTACCCTTCACCCTCAGACTGGAGAGGTGGCAGAGCAAAAGAAGGATCAGGATGTGGTTGCTTTACTCCTGAGTTTATACAAAATATTGACGGAAATAGAGAGTGCATTGGAGGTAGCATTGAAAACAAGACAAGCTGAATTACCAATGCAGCTAGCACAGACATCTGCAGTAGGTCCTCCCACCAGAAAAACAACAGAGGCAGGCCCTTCAACCTCAGCACCAGCTACAGGAGTATCAATGCCAGCAACAACACCAGAACAGGGACCCAGCCTAAGCATGCAGAACATGATGAAGGAGCTTGAGGCTTTAGAAGCACAGATGGCTGAACTAAAAGAGACCAAGGATAAATTGCCTGCCATTGAAGAAAAGTATGATAAATCAAAGCAGAGCGTAGCTGAAAAAACAAGAGAGGTAAGGGCTCTTGAGAAGAGAATAAAGGAACTGGAGAAAGAGCTCTCTCTTGATAAGGTTGTAGTTGAAATCAAGAAAATCCTATGGGCCAACATTGGTCAATCTATTACAGATTAGTGGCAATACGTTGAAACTATCCATGAACATATGGATCTCATAGGCAGGGCCCAATTAGAAAGTCAAAGAGCAAGAGCATCTCTAGACAATATGCCTGAAATAGCCAACAGGATGATCAATGTCCTTAACAATCGCACTGCCCCCCAGCTGGCAACAATGGGTATCACTAACAGAACTGATACCATTTTACTAGTAAAGAGAGTGCTTACCTTGAGAAATCATGTACAGACATTGGATAGAAGGTGTCAAGAAATGCAGGCAGATGTGAACAAATTCATTGAGAAAATTAGAGCATTACATAACAGAGGTCTTCCCAGCTTGGTAACCAGTGCAGGAAGGTTACTATATCATGAAAAATATGCCAAAAGAGTCAATACATATGCCACAAACCAGATCACTGCATTAGCAAGTGCCCTAGAGGAAACAGGGCCTCCATCTGGTCAGAGTCTCTATGACAAACTAGAGAATTTATTTTTTATTATGAATGAGATTAGACATCTTTTTGAAGTGCCTCCAAACTATTACAAATATACTGAGGCAGATGAGACTTTTGGCATAATCCTAAGACACCAATTGCCTACACAGGAATGGTGGACGGGCATGATACAAACGTTGCTGTGAAGAAAAAGGTTTTATCACCAAATTTTTGTGCATCGATCGCGAGTTGGCATTTTCAGAAAATTGAAATATTTGCTCTGACTGTGAAAGGAGTGGACAGGGCCAACTCAGCAATCGAATCTGGCAACCAAAGCAGGACCTACAGATGCCTACAGATGCAGATGACGGGGCTAAGGCAACCATACCATGACAAGGCAGTAAAGGGCAGATTCCTCAAATCAGTGCGATGCACCCGACCGACCCGGTTGCCTCCAAAAGTCAAAAGATTTCTGACAGAAGTGAACAGTCATTCATTGTTCATTTAAAGTAGCAATAACTATTGCATCTGCTATTTTTGAAAGTTGGTAAAGACAGTTATTGAGCAAATGACTCATCGTTAAGATATTTTTGTAAAACGATTGTATATATATCCCCACGCATAAACTTGTTGGGGTTGTTGATTTTTCTTTTGAAGAGCTATACTATAATTTCAGACTTTTAATAGAAGAAGCTAATGGAATTTCTGAAGTTCTGAGTTGTTTGAAGTGTTGTGATGGGCTTGCTTGCTGCTACAGGATTCCTGCGCTATTTCATGTCACAATAAGTTTCCTAAACCAAGTTATTATGTATTCCGCTCTTTCATAATCCACTTATGTTGTATGTTTCGTAGGCTTAGCATTAGAGAAAAAGAATAGTCCAGGATTTGTTCATTGAACACCCTTGACTCAATCTCTGCTGTTATGAATGTCTTCTTCAGAATTAGTTATGAATGTGAAATTCTTAATTGCTCACATTTACACTGAATCTTTCATAGTAAATACTGTTCAGGAATTCTGATCTGCTCCTGAGTAATATTTCATTTCTCCATATCACCAGCATAGTGAAAGATTCTTAGTTGCCTCTCACTGGCTGGAAATAGTCCATATTCCACAATTTGAAAATTGTTTCATGAGTACCCATATGGCCCTACAGTTTCATCACTCTCACTCAACACCTCAAACAACACATAATCACAGACTCCAATGCCCAATGGACTGAAACTCCTGAAGATTACATTTTAGCTGTTAGAAGACATCATTCAACCAAAACTTTAAACAAAATTCAGTGCATCATAACTAGCCTAAAAACATTACTAAAACAAAGCTAAATTCTAAAGAGAGAGCCCTCTCTGATTGCAGGTAGGCTAGAACCTGTGATCCAAAGATTGGTCTGTGGTTACCTCGGCCGTGTTCCCTTAGGACTCAAAGGGAACAACCTGAGGCTAACAACTCTTTTGAAATTGGCTTTTTCAACTGCATGTTTCCTTGCCCTTTTCTTAAGTTAAGCAATCTCAAGATTGGAAGAAATCAATTTCTTTTTGACCTCCTCAAAGCTACATTCTTTTTCTTGAGTGATAATTTCCTTGTTTTTGTCATCGTTGTGCATTAGTGATGATTGCACTGGTGGAACCACAGGCTCTTCAAGGAACTCTGCTACCTCCCCTCTCTCACTTACCTTTGGCTCTGCCTCTTGTAACCTTCTTAAATGTCTAGTCACAAGCCTTCTTGGCTTGAAAACAAACTCCTAGACCTGGTCATCAAATTGGAGTTTTTTAGAAGATTTAACTCTTTTTGTTTTGCTCTTACCTGATTCAATTAAGTCTGCTTGGACCAGAGGGGACTCTTCTATGTCAATATCCTAAAGGAGATCATTCAAACTACATTTTGAAGCTGGGATGTCATCAATGATCACTGTCTTACCCTTTTCTTTGGCTAATTGGCTTCTAGTTATTCTTCTCTGGAGTGTTTCATCAATAAAATAGATAGTGTTTGCACCACTTCCTTGATTTGAACCTTATTCTTCTATCATTGTTGAGGAGTATCTTCAACAATTAGTGGTGTCGTAGGTTCCTTCACCTGATTTCTAGCCTTAAGTTTCTCAAACTTGCTTGACCTTGCTTCTCCTTGATGACTTGTTGCTGGTGAAGATATTTCCTTAGCCCTAGGGCTAAGTCCTGTTTCAGTTCCAAAGCTAGACATAAATAGGAAAGCAGACCATTCCCTACCTACCTTCTAAAGCTCATGTAAAACAATTAATTTGATCAAGCCATGATGGAACAACGATGTTTCACAAGCTTCTTTCTTCAACTGAATCTTATCAGACATTTTGCCTAAGCTTCGGAAAAGATAAAAAGGTAAGTCTAGATATATTTTTCTAGTGAAATGTAATAGAAGCTTGAAATGGTAAGAGTACACCTTATGGTATCTTCCTTCATAGGTAAAATATCTTTGGATGAATGTGAGTAATTTCGCAAATGAGTCTTTGACATAGCTCCTGGGCACCGATTTAGTTAAGTCTAAGTCAATGAATTCAAGCTTCAGGAATACCTTGCAAGGTGCCATTTCAAATTTGAAGTTCTTAAACCATCTCTCTTGGCCTCTAGGAATCTTTGTGACTGTAGAAATGACCTAAGGAGAAACGGGTATTTCTAGCATTCCAACCTTTGAATTCAAAGCTGTGAAATTAAAAGTAAAATCCTTGGTTACTTGAGTGTGACCTCCTTGAATTTTTTCATAGAACCTCCAGCAGCCAACCTATTTGAATGCTTCTTCAACCTCCCTTTTCTTCATGAGAACAACTAAGCCTTCAGGCTCAGCTCTCAAACACCGGCCTGATCTATGGTTATTCTTTTCGAGACTTGGAAAAACTTGCCCTGTTTTTGTTTGAACACTACCTCGCTTGAGTTGAAATGGAGAACTACCTTGCTTGAGCCTTCAAATAAATCTGATGTATGTTGACCTTGAGCTTACCAACTGCTTCTTATGCATGAAAGGAACACAAAAATGACCAAGACCAATTTACCCTTACCTTACCCCTTTTTTTTAAATTTGAAAAGGGTGCAGACAAAGACCCCTAACGAATCTAATGATGAGAGTGAATGGTTGCATGTGATGAGTAAGGTTCATGGACTAACACCTAATGATGAAACATTAATGAATTCAGGTTTGTTATTGGGAAATCTAGTGTCCACTCGGAGCTGCTAGTCCCACTAAGACTGGTAGCTATCTTAGAAACAAACAAACTAAAACTACTATAGCTTTCCTTTATGAGAAGTAGATAAGAGGGGAACAAAGGACACTGACCTCAGTCTTGCGCTTGGTTCCTTGCTTAGTTCCTCTCCCTTCTGACAGAACTTTGCCACCCCTCTTCTGACTACCCAGCTTTAAAGAGCACCTGTGAAATCAAAGCAGCATAATGCTATCGAAGAACAAAGATCTACAATCATAAGCAATACAGGACCAGATATGTATTGACCACACAAATGCATATATCATTGAACATACAAAAATGTGGAAGAAAACTTAAATAGCTTTATTAATATCAAGAATAGCAAAGAGGATTACAACCAATTGTTCTGACCCAGCATCATCCTCTCAGCATGAAAGCCCTTCTTCACCTCATGAAAAGCTTAGATCACCCAACACTATGATGTTACACCAGGAAACCAACAGCACTTCCTTAGAAGATACAAAATTCCAGCCTCTGGATCTCTGTGATGAGGGATCCCTATATAGATGATTGTAGGGGGGTGAGTCAACTTCTAGGATCTTGATTAGTGTCCTCTCTCTGATAGTTCTTGATTCCACTTGGAGGTTGATGATCTCTTACTCATCCCTGGGCGAATTTAGAGAGGCGAGTGTCAGAGGAGAAGTTTCTGGAAGATTCCATGATCCTCCACCTCACAAACTGTCTCTACCATTTGTCCATTCTCTCCCATCACACCCTATAGAAGGGATTTCCAGTATGCATTGCACCCTTTACGCTAAGCAAGTGAGATGCATCACACCCTCTGCACTAGGCATTCTGTATGGCCCAGTTTTGACCAGTTCTGAGCAGTTTTCTGTGGAGAACTTCTAGGAGATGATGTAATCAGTTAACCTTGTTCCTTTAGGGTGTGAAGCAACAATTTTAGGGACTTTAGAATCCCTTGGTTTATGGAAATTTATGATTGGGGTTGCAGTGCCCAAAAATGTCTATAACAGTTGCCCCCTAAAGCATGAGGTCGTTAATCTTTTGATGTCGGGTGAAATTCTTTATCATGAGGATCCGAAGTTTTTTCGAGAGGGAAGGCAACCTGTAATAAGATACAATACAATACATTATCTTCATAATATTTTTCATGATCTAGCTGAGGTGGGCATTCCCATGCTCAGCTTTATAAATTCATTTTAATGTACATAGGATCGACAATTGTCTGTGTAGCAGACTGATGATTCGGACAGAGTCATCATCCTTTGATTGGATGATCATTTGTTTGGCAATGATGTACATTTGATGTCTTTATATTCCTAAATATATCATATCCCGGATGGATGAAACTAGATCTAGGGTCATCAAACTCGTTCAATCTTCACGCGGAGTACAAGTCTATCCATGTGAAAGATGTTCTGGAGTCGAACATGGAAAGACATTGCCTGATTACCAACCAATGATGTAAGCTGTTAACAGGTACGAGAGGAATCACCAATAATGAAAATGACCCTCAAGGTACTACAGTATAGTTTGCGTGGTGTGAAAATGGGACTTGGCATCGAACACCAGGCAAAATCTCTCGGTCGAAGGCCATTGATGTAAACCTGTCGCCGAAAGTGAGAAACTTGCCATTGAGGCATGCAAGCTTCAAAGTACTGAAAGGGTTGTTCCTAGGTCGACTTCTTCGATAATGAACTGATGTCAACAAGAAGCGACCCATCGTAGGAGTTCTTTAATGAATCCCACATCTATGACATGGAAAGGAGCAAATGATTTCATGGAGATGAAAATGATCTGATGATGCAAGGTTCAAGGTGGTAGTCATGAAAGAACAGAGCGTGAATGTATTGCAATGGATGAGACACAGGTGAATTCTCTGAGTGACTTCTCTTGAACATACCGGTGACACTGACATGGATTGGTAGCATTAACCCCAAATATGGATGGTGTGATGGACCAATTTTGATATGACTGGTGAACGGAATAACCCAACCCGACTCTGGTGGAGTGAAAGTGTCATGTTCAAGAGTGACTTGCTACCAATAAAGTTTCTTCAAGTTTTCTTCCCAATTTTCCCCAGTCATTGCCGACCAGTACCTTTTTATTTTTATCAAGCTTGAGGAGGATAACATATGCTTGTTCTATAATTCACCCTTCGGGCAAACCCGTCGCTATGTTTTAATGAGCCTAGCGACAGTGAAACTCATTCTCGTCCATTTGGACAAGTTTGTCGCTATTGATTTTAACGACAATGATAACTCGATCCTTTTTCATTTTTAGAGAGTCTGAAAAGGGACAGAAAGGAAACTCAAATAATCCTTTTTCGTCATATAATCCCTTAAGTCCAAAAAAGTATAAAATAATACGAAAGGGATGAATCTTCGATAGTTTTAACGAGCCGAATAAGACAAGCGCTTGATCTTTTTGTGTAATAATCCCTCAGGTCCAAAAAGATTAAAATCTAGAGGAGGGATAGCACTTCTGATGACTTTAACGAGCCGGAGAGGCCAATCGCTCGACAATATTTTCTTATTTTATGATTCAGATGAAAAGAGCTTAAAAGAGACTCGTTTTTTGAGGAACGAGTGACAATTTCGAGTAGCAACTGATTCCAGGTAAGGTTTGGAATTTTCCAATCATGGCACTGTCACAAGGATGGCTATCAAGATCACTCATCACAAATGTTCCTCAAAAGGGTAAAGAATCAAATGGAGGCATACGATCGGCTAAACAGAGTGGAGGTGATGATGAGACCACGACCAGGGCTCAAAAAGCTGATGATAATGCATTTGCAATGGTTATTTACCAGAGATTGGTTCATTTTTTAATGAGCTTAAACTCTGGGGGAAACATTTGCTCATTTCTTAGGTTTAATTTTTAACGAGCTTGAACTTCACATAAAAACTGCTCATGCCAGTCATATAATAAGGACATCTCATCGATAGGTTCAATTTTTATGGAGCTTGCACCATTTGAAACTATGCTCTGCATCCTTTCGCTATGCAAGCTAGGAGTGACCAATCCTACGAGTTTAAAGGGTTTGAGAATCTACAAACTAAGAAAATAAATATTTTCTCTTCACTTGCATGCCAAAAGGTTTGCATGCCCCCAGGTATAGTGAAAATTTCCAGGCTACCATATAGAAGTTCCCGCATATGCAAGACAATCTCCATCCACACCGCAGATAGAAACACTTCCTGGCTTAGTCCATTTGGACAAAGGTGATTCTAAATCCCAACCAACTAACCTTGAAGAGGGAATCTTATTCTGGTCTAATCCCATTTTCCTATACGGACGGGTGTCGGAACAGTCATTTTCCTTCACGGAAACCTACTCTATACCTAGAGTTTCCCTGCCGGAGTAGGCCAGGGTGCATGCCCCCTAGGATTCGGTCATGTCCTCTCAAATTACTCGCGTTCTTCAGGTGGATGGACTGGAGATTGATGAGACATTCCTTGCGTGAAAAGACCGTTTAGGGATGGCATTTGGCTATTAGCTATGTGTGAGCCGGGGAACGAAAGTTGGTCTACGAGCTGGACCACTCGGCTTTCATGCGGAAAACACATTACTCTAAAGAGTGAGGAGACAATGGCTCCCATGCTATAAATATAGTCACATCGAAGGAGTAGATTATAGTCTAGTGGTCCTTGGACTACCATTACGTTCATATAAATGGTTTTCCTTCTCAAAGTAATAGGCACATTTGGAAGGATCCCTAATGGTCGACTGGTTCCTTTGTCAAAGCCTGTCAGATTTCTCATCTTAGGCAGAAGCGATGGTGAACCAAGTGCTTCCCAAGCAGTTGAGGAAAGGATACTCATAGAAGCCTCTTCATCTATGATGGTACCAGCCATGACCATTCTATAAGCTTGTACAATGATTCGGAATGGTATACTAGCTGGTAAACCGGGTCTGCCTAGTAGATTCCAATCGAAGGAAACTACTAGGTTGCTTGGAGGTGGGACCGAATAGATGGTCAGATATGACTCTGACGAACTTCCTTCCTACGGTAAAGGAATGGGTAGATTTCCCCCATGTTCATTGGAGTCTATGTTTACAAAAAGAATTTGAATGGTGTTGTTCCCATTCTCTTCGGTTATTGTATCATCTGAAGATGGACTCTTTGAAGGCAAGACAGGGTCAACTGCCGCCTCAACCTTTTGAATTTCGTCTGGTGTGGATTCAAAGGGTTTATCTTCAATGATAGATGCTTCGACTAACCACAATGGCGTGTTAGTCAGATTTTAAACCAGTGATGGACTCAGAAAGAGTTTCTTATATCCAGGAGGAAGCTGTAGTGGTGAAGCAGGACGGTTATCCAAAACTCTTTTAGATTTGTCTAGGAAGGGACAATGGTGGATGACATGATCACCTTCACACAATTTACAAGGAAATTTACATTTCCTTTTCTGTCCAAATACTTCGCTTTCACTGGTTGACGGTGTACTTTCAACATGATCATCAGAGGTTGACGACACCAGATTTTGCAAACGAGGAGACCAGTCCCTTAAGATCCGAGGGATGCAAGGACAATCTTGATGATAGTGGTCTCCTTTGCAAATGACACATGGAGATTTAGGTTTAGACGGTGTAGTGTGTGGATTTTTGCTAGACGATGTATGGTTGCCCCCTTCTGCTTTTGGCTCCTTCTTCTTCTTTTCCTTTTTCTCCTTCCGCTTCTTCTTCTTCTGAATTACTTGATCTTTAGCTTTACTAGCTTCATCAAGCAAAGAGGAAGGAGGAGAAGGAGAAACGGACGAAGTAGAAGGTTGGGGGGTAACTCTAGTATCATCTAGTTGTTGATTTGATTGCTTGGGAATCACAGTGGTTTGAACGACAGAGGTTGAGAAGAGCCATATTAGCAAGCCGATTGTCAATATTGGAAGTGACAATGTAGCCATATGAGGTGCACCAACATCTCCCCAAGAGGAGAAGGGACTAGGATTTCTGTCAAGGGGAAACCCTTGGTTGGTGGACTCCATTTTCTCAACCCAAGATCAATAAGGGAACAGTGACGTTATTCTGATTAGAATAAATTTTAGACACTTTGACACAACTTGCCTTTTCAATTTTTAAGAGTCGAGAAAAAACAAAAGATGACTCTAGTTGCCCTTGATTTTTAATGAGCCTGAAGTGAAAAGTGCTCAGATGGACCTTTTCCTTTAAGGAGTCTGAAAAGGAACGAAAGAGACTACTCTAGAAATATAGACAGAGGGATTACAAAACCAATCGCAAAAATGCGGAATACATTTTATGGTACGGCAGTCAATCTTCCTGAATGTTGTGTTCAGTGCATTGCGATCGATAGGGCGGCAGACACGGCTTCCTAAGGATAAAGGATATAGCCTATTGTGGTCTCCCAATATATACTCGATGGTACGTGGGAGCACAAGTCTGTACTGGCACTTGTTGTCTCAAAGAGGAGGAATCACCCAACCAGCAATGAAAGCAATAGTTACCAGGCTTTACGATGCCGTAATACGTCTCTAGCCTAGACTTCTAGATGTTGTGCGTTAGGTTCCAAAGCGTTTTTATGTTGATTGAACTTATTTTACAGTTGATCTTGCTTAAGAAATTTTCCTTTCAGGTTCACCACATGATGTAGATATACAATTCCTAAAATGTAATCTAAGATGATAAACAATCGTTTAATCTTCTTTTTGCAATGAAAATCATAGCTACTAAGGAAAGAGAACTAAGGTTCTTTCAACATAGAGCACAAAGCACACTCTAAATGCACTGTCCTAAATCAAACCAAAAAGCAGTCTAAATGCAAATGCACATGCATGTATTTGTTTTCAGCCTTCTTAATGTGTGAATGACAAGAAGAATGCTAAGTACAAATCTAAATTATCTTTTCAAAGCGACACTACTAACAAATTTCTCTTCAAAATGAAAGGAAGATAATGATGACACTTTGCAATTTCGAATTGAAAATTGTTTTCGACACTTGAAAAAACTATTAATTCAAATCAATTACAAGAGTAACAGTATAATCAACCATCAAGAACAATAGGATTCTCTTCTATGACTGAAAACGACACTTGCGAGAGTTCCAAATCAAGAAACGACAGTTCGATTACGCTACTTCTTTGTAAAATAGAACTGAAAATGGCGCATAATACATAAAAACATTTATAGTTCTTTGCTCAATGGAGGCGGAATGATGGAAAGGAAGGGGGTTTCCATAGAGGTATACTGATCACAGACAGGAAAACTCCTAAATAGAGCTAAAGAGGGTGAAGAAAAACCAAAGTCTGAAGGAAAAATTAACCTTATCTGACCATCGCACCTGTTACACAGGGAATTCAGTATGCATCCCACCTACTTCACATGGGAGGTACGATGCATACAGACTTCCTTGAAGAGAGGGTGTGATGGTACTAGTGCGAGACTTTTACTTGGTCTTTGGTCACAGTTTGCAACTCAGTTTAGGGATTTAGGCCGAGCAAGTGATGTCCAGTAAAATTCAATCACGGGGGTTGATCTAATGAGGTTACTAGAGCCACCACTAGGGCAATTAGAAGGTTTTCAAATGGATTTTTCAGTTTATAAACAAAACCCAGAGATAGACTGAACCAACATTGATCTACTTTGCACTTGCATAGCAAATGCAGTTCGAAGGCTAGCTGGCTTGACTTCAGGCATCATCTGTAAGTTTATAAAACAAACAAATATAGACAACCAAACAATCTAGTCGCTCCCCAGCGGAGTCGCCATTTTGTTATCGGGAACTCTAGTGTCCACTCGGAGCTGCTAGTCCCATTAAGACTGGTAGCTATCTTAGAAACAAACAAACTAAAACTACTATAGCTTTCCTTTATGAGAAGTAGATAAGAGGGGAACAAAGGACACCGGCCTCAGTCTTGCACTTGGTTCTTTGCTTAGTTCCTCTCCCTTCTGATAGATCTTTACCGCTCCTCTTCTGACTACCCAGCTTCAAAGAGCACCTGTGAATTCAAAGCAGCATAATACTATCGAAGAACAAAGATCTACAATCATAAGCAATACAGGACCAGATATGTATTGACCACACAAATTCATATATCATTGAACATACAAAAATGTGGAGGAAAACTTGAATAGCTTTATTAATATCAAGAATAGAAAAGAGGATTACAACCAATTGTTCTGACCCAACATCATCCTCTTAGCATGAAAGTCATTCTTCACCTCATGAAAAGCTTAGATCACCCAACACTATGATGTTACACCAGGAAACCAACAACACTTCCTTACAAGATACAAAATTCCAGCCTCTGGATCTCTGTGATGAGGGATCCATATATAGATGATTGTAGGGGGTTGAGTCAGCTTCTGGGATCTTGATTAGTGTCCTCTCTTTGATAGTTCTTGATTCCACTTGGAGATTGATGATCTCTTACTCATCCCTGGGTGAATTCAGAGAGGCAAGTGTCAGAGGAGAAGTTTCTGGAAGATTCCATGATCCTCCACCTCACAAACTGTCTCTTCCATTTGTCCATTCTCGCCCATCGCACCCTACAAAAGGGCTTTCTAGTATGCATCACACCCTTTACACTGAGCAAGTGAGATGCATCGCACCCTCTGCACTAGGCATTCTGTATGGCCCAGTTTTGACCAGTTATGAGCAATATTCTGTGGAGAACTTCTAGGAGATGATGTAATCAGCTGACCTTGTTCCTTTAGGGTGTGAAGCAACACTTTTAGGAACTTTAGAAGCCCTTGGTTTATGGACATCTACGATTGGGGTTGCAGTGCCCAAAAATGTCTATAACAAGGTTGATTTGACAACTAGACTCAATTTGACACAAATCCCTAATTTCGTAGCACATCCAGTGAAAATTCTGGGTTTTGGGCTACAAAAACTCCTAACTACGAATCCCCGATTTCGTAGCGCATATAGTGCATTTTCTAGGTTTTGCGCTATGAAAACTCCTAGGTAATTTTGTAGTGCATGTCAATTTTGAAACAACCTAAAACATGACACTTTTGAAATAATGTGGGATCTATGATAGGAGAGATAAGGTTGTTGACCTTTATTTAAAAATGGAAAAAAGACTCAAACTCTATGATTTAGACTCTAAAACAAAAACAATAAAAATGACATGACCAAGACTAACATAAAACTTTGGGACCATACCAGTTGTCCAAAATTTAAGAACATTTTTATAGTGATAATAGGTGTGACCGCGAGGATGGATGATACCAAACTTTGCGGAAGGTACATCTACAACTAAGTAGATGGTGTGCGCCTACTCATTCAACACTTTAGTATTACCAGAAAGCACCGCCCTAGCAGAGGCCGATGATGAAATGAGGGGTTGGGGGTTGAATTTGGCCGCCCTTCCTAGGGAGACCCTATACCAGCTGCAGGATGGGGTAACCGTTGAGCTCCGTGCCAGGGAAGGCCGTGCCCTCCAAGTCTTAATGGAGTAAAAGGAAAATCTAGAGCAGATCAGTCTACAATGCGACGACTTGGTTGCACATAACCAAGGATTGGAATAGGCCATGGCAGAGGTCTATAGCAGTGTACCAAAACCGGCTGTGATAGCGGAACTCCCAACAGTCAAAAAGATTCATGGTGGAAGGATTCCATAGGGCCCAAGAGGAGGTCGCGAAAGCTCAGTTGGAGTTGAACTTGAAGATCGCAGAGCTAAGATTAAAGGCACAACCCCCTACACCCCCGAAAGTCAGAGAGCAGCACCACCATGCAATTCAAGTAGGATTGGAAGTGATAGAGCGCGTTGAACAAGACTGCACGGGATTGTTGGATCAGTGTCTTATTATGCTCACATCACTACAAGAGGACCCAATGCTACAGTAGGTAGAGACAGAAGCATGGGAGTTGCAGTAAGCTTATGAAAATGTCCCGGGGACTACACAAACGGTCACCCTCACTCAGTGCTTGGCCAAGATGAGGGAGGCCCAGGCTCTGAAGGAGCAGATGGATGTCGCACGGCAGAGAGAAGTTAGGCTCAAAGCACGCATCCAGCCTTGGCTTGAGGAAGCATTCATGATCACCACTACGATGAAGGACACATATGCGCTAAGGCAAGAAGGTGCCTTTGACGATGCATTAGAACATTGTGCACAATTGATACAGTGGACAATGGAAGAATGTGTGGCAGATGTTAGTGCAACACAAAGGTTGCTGGATGGACTTCATGTGAAGATCACCGCACCAGTCGAGTGACTCGGGACGAGTCACGATGATTGTGTTGGGCACTTGTTGGGTAGCGGATCCTCTGCTTAATGATTTTGCAGCTTAAAGCCCACAATTCTAGGTAATAATATGGTGAAGGTTTTGCAAAGTGTGCGGAGCGCGAATTGTAATGAGTCAAGTCAAAGGGTTATCTGCCTGAAAATAATGTAAGATAATAGAAAGCGAGTTAGCCTACCCATGGTCCGTGGACCACAGGAATGTATAAATAGAGTGAGGTTCCAAGGGTAGAAGGAAACTTTTTGTTCTGATCTAGAGTGCTATGGGTTTAGGAAGGCAATAATCGCTTTGAGTCTGTAAGTCTGAGTCGGGGTTGGTAGTACTTAGAGTAGGCTTTGCAGCTGTGTGTGCAGAGGCCTGGTAGAGTCTGCAACTATGTGTATGGACCCTTGTAGCTGAGTGCACAGGGCAGAATTGGATTGTACTGACACAGAAGATTAATATAAGATAAGTGTTTTTGAATTATTGTGCATCTGGTTGCAGATCTATATGTTGTTCTTATGTTATGGTTTTATGCATGTCTTTAATATTTATGGTTGTGCGAGCATGTTATAACTATTGAATGCTTGATTAAGACCCCAAGAATTAGATCAGATATATAATAACCTCAATAATAATAAGGAATCTAGGAAGTTCCCTATCACATTGCTACGCGAAGGCCAGACAGCTGCGCAGAGTAGTGCGAGTGCGCAGAGCGGTTCATGACCCATCTAGACCTCATGAAGACATCCCTAGGGTGTAGAAACCTCGTTCCAACACCCTCCCATACTACCTCAGGTGACACTTCAGCCCGCGCTCCATGGATTGTTGCCAAAAGGGCCAGTAGCACCGGATTTGTTTTGCTAAAACACTTCCGAACTTGGGTCAGGCCCCAATAAGTCAACAAGTACCCTACAGATTTTCTACTTCTCCAGCCTAAGGCTAAACTCATTGGTTATCCTCTCATCCTTGGGAGGCCATGGTTGGCCACAGCTGATGCTTACATTAGCTGCAGAGCTGGGAATATGATCATCAAGAATGGGCATATGTCCAAGCAGTTAGTCATATACCCTCCTGCTCAAGCTTCTATAGAGCATGATTTACCTTTATGGTTGGAGGAGGAGGAAGAATATGAGTTTTATTCCACCTAACTTTATGCTTTAGAAGCAACCATGGGAGGATGACTGCAAGATGAGGATGACTTGATTAAACACCTGCTCCAAAATCCAACTCCTGGTTCATTACCATTAGAAGAAGAAGTAATGGAAACTCATAACAATCATGTAATTAACTTATGCTTGGCCGATTCCAATCCACTCTATGTCAAAACCATATAATTCGGCCCAGAGAAAACCTTGAAAATTAATCCATCCCTTTCTGGTCTCGAAGAGGAAAATCTATGCAAGATGTTAAAAGAAAACCTAGAAGCCTTCACTTGGAGTTACAAGGAAATGAAGCGAGTACAGCACTCAATGTGTACTCACCCCATATACATAAAAGAAGGTTGCAAGCCAGTTGGGCAACCACAAAGGAGGATGAATCTAGCTCTTAAAGATATAGTCAAAGGAGAACTGCAAAAACTGCTAGATGGAGGATTCATTTACCCTATCTTCGACAGTGAGTGGGTCTTCCCTTTAGTGTTAGTTCCAAACAAAAATGGTAAGTGGAGGATTTGTGTCGATTACAAGGAGTTGAACAAAGCCACAAAGAAGGACCATTTTCCCCTACCCTTCATTGACCAAGTGTTAGATGACTTGGCAGAGAAAAAGTCTTTTTCTTTCCTAGATGGATTCAGTGGGTACAACCAAATCCAAATCTACCCAAAAGACTAGGATAAGACCACATTCACCTGTCCTTGCGGTATTTTTGCCTATAGGGTCCTTCCTTTTGGCCTATGCAATTCTCCTGCCACTTTCCAGAGAGCAGTCTTGAGTATTTTCATCGAATTAGTACATGATGTGATGGAAATTTATATGGATGATTTTACACTTTATGGTTGTGATTTTCAAGAAGCCCTGACTAACCTAGGCAAAGGACTGCACAAATGCATTGAAATGAACCTGTCTCTCAGTCCTGAAAAATGTGAATTCTTAATGACTGAAGGGACCGTGCTAGGTCATTCAATATCTCAGCAAGCACTGTAGGTGGACCCGAACAAAATAGCAATCATCCAAAGGGTCATACCTCTGCAAAAGTAGAGAGATGGCAGGAGTTTCTTAGGGTTAGCTAGATACTACCGAAGGTTCATAAAGGACTTCAGCAAGTTGGCCTCTCCTTTATTTAGGTTGTTGCCAAAGTTTCTGATTATATGATCAAAAAGTTGTCAAGAGGCCTTAGGCATTCTGAAGGGTAAGTTAACCACTGCACCAATTATCCAAGGCTCGAACTGGGCCCTCTCCTTTCATATTCATGTTGATACCTTGCACAAAGCCATAGGAGTATCCCTAGGATAGGTAGAGGAGAAATTCCCTTATGCAATTTATTTTATCAGTAATAACTTATCAAAGGCTGAACTAAATTATACTATGACTGAAAAGGAACTCCTAGCTATTTTTCATTCATTAAACAAATTTAGGCATTACATCACAGGCTATCAAACATTTGTGCATACTGACCATGCTGCAATCAAATATTTAATGAACAAACCAGATGTGAATGCTCTAATTATAAGATGGTTGCTTTTATTACAGCAATTTGATCTAACCATTGTTGATAATCCAGGTAAGGAAAATGTTGTTGTAGATGTTTTATCTAGGGTAAATCTACTTGCAGAGGAGGAAGGAATGGTGGATGACTAGTTACCAGATGAGCACTTGTTTGCTATTTCAGTTCTCTCTCCATGGTTTACTGATATAGCAAACTATTTGGTATCAGCATAATTTCCACCAAACTTTCCCTCAATAGAAAAGAGAAAGATAGTCACAAAAATCACCCCCTTCACCTAGATTAGGGGAAATATTTTCAAGCGTGGCCCATATCAAATCTTGAGAAGGTGTGTAAGGGTAGAATAATTTTTTGACATCTTTCTGACCTGTCATGATGGGCCTTATGGAGGTCACTTTGCAGCAAAGAGGATAACATTCAAAGTGTTACAAGAAAACTATTATTGGCCCACTCTTGATTAGGATGTGAAAAAGTACACTAGTAATGTGATCAGTGCCAGAGGATGGGAAAGCCTACTCGAAGAGAAGAAATTCCCCTACAGCCTCAAGTGACCTTCGAGCCATTTAACAAGTGGGGCATGCACTTCATTGGGCCTATCAACCCTCCTTTAAATAAAAAACATAACATTATTGTGTGCACTAATTATTTGACTAAGTGGGCTGAAACCAAGGTAATCAAGGTAGAAACAGAAGAGAAGGTGGTTGAGTTTATAAGGGAAAATGTATTCTACAAATTTGGGTACCCTAGCTAGTCATAGACCAAGGCAGCCAGTTTACCTCCAACATTATTGAAAAATTGCTCAACCATCACAAAATCGAGCATAGGACCTCCACTCCCTATCATCCACAAGCTAATGGGCAAGTGGAGGTGGCCAATAGGGCACTGAAGGGCATATTAACCAAGGTAATCATTAGTAGTAGGAAAGATTGGGTAGAAAGACTAGTTGAGGTCACCTGGGCTTGTAATACCACATGGAAGACCACCACTAGATTTACACCCTATGAGATGGTCTATGGGAAAAAGGCTTTGTTGTCCATTGAGTTTGAATATAACACATTGAGGATGGCAACCCAACTAGATTTGGATCTTAGTCATGCAAAAAAAGAGAGATTGTTCCAATTGAATGGCTTGGATGAATTCAGAATGTAGGCCCTCCTACATACAAAGATAGTTCAACTTCAGAGGAAGATCTGGCATGATAAACATATTAAGGAGAAGCAATTTTAGGAGGGTGATTGGGCATTGTTATATGATTCTAGGTATAAAGACTTCAAGGGCAAGCTAAGGACAAGATGGCTCAGACCTTATGTTGTGGAAAGATGACATGATAATGGTTCAGTGCGAATCATAACTATAGATGAAGAAGCCATTTTGTTGGTTGTCAATGGGCACCGATTGAAAATGTACAATAGACTATTATAAAAACAAGCGTTCATTGACAATATCAATAAAACAGTGATGATGGTGGAGAAAGTTACAGCTCCTACCTCATCAAGTCACTAAAAAAAAAAAGAGAAAAAAGAATAAGGACTTAGGTGAAAACCTCCATGAGGCACCTGAGTCCCATATTTGAATTGAAAACCTCGTCAGGCAGCCCAATGATGAAAAAAAAAATAGGAAAAAAAGAATAAGAAGATCCATGGGTGAAAACCTTCCTTGAGGCACCCAGGGAAAACAGCTAGGGTGAAAACCTCTCTAAGGCAGCCTAATTGTTTTTCAAAAAAAAAAAAAGAGAGAGAGAGAGAAAGATATAATTGTTATTTGCAGGTGGGCAAGAAAGATAGTCAAGGAGCAAAAAGAGGATCCCAAGGGAATGCTATCTCACACATTTCATCTCCTCCACTCCTTACCATGCATCCCTCCATCATTTTTATCATTTTTTTTCCACTCCATTTCTTTGATTTATGTGAAGACTGTGTTTTCTATAGGATCCCCTATATTCCTATAGGATCTCCTGAATTATAGTGGCCCAAAAGACCTACAAAAAGAAATCCGAGGGCACATGGTACATTTTTTAAATCCCTAAAATTCACCCTCTACATGATCTAACACCTCAACTCGTCCACCATCATCATCCCTGCACTCACCATCTAAAACAAAAAAATGATCATTTTCAACAATTTCTGCTAGTCATGAAAAAAGGAAGAAAGTAAAACAGAGAGGAGTAAGAGCATTACCTGAGTGTCATTTTCTCTACACACACTCCTACTCATTTTGTTCATTCATTACACCATCCTCACAAATCCAACCAAAAGCATCATTAAAGAATTATGATGGAGAAGCAGCTACAGGACATCCTGTAAGAAATCTTGTAGAAGCCTATCCCACAGAATGCCAATCACCAGCAATAGGTCTTCACTAGGATGATCTAAGAGCTCCACAGCAGCAATAACATTAGAGCTTCAGTCACAAATACCTACAAAAGCCAAGAAACCATTGGTTGAAGGGAAAGTACCCCTAGGGTCCTTTGGGCTAAGACTCTACCAGACTGAAAATTGCTTATTCAAAGAAACACACACGCACAACCATCATTTTTACTTTTAAGCAAATTCTAATGTTTAGGGTACATACCTAAGGTCCTACGTTCGAGAAGACCGTTAGGGTGCAAACCCTTCTTGGAGTTCCCTTCTTCTTTCTTTGACCTGCAAGACAAACAAATCAAAGAACACAACAGTACATGTACAGAAACTTATGTATAAACCATCTTTATGCTATAAAGTTAGTTATAAAAATCTTTAAGTAACCACTTGCATAAGAATTCAAGACAAGAATCTCATAAGCATAAACAAAGATTGTTTCGGGAACAAAGACGTGTTTCTTTATATATAAAGGCAAATAAAGTACATATATCAGAAAGATATCACCTGAACACCTTCAGCAGGCTCCAAGCAAAGCTTCCTCCCGGATTCGTTCCAGCCTCAAGCCTCCAACAAGAGCTCCTTCCAAGTCTTACTCAATGATGATATCAAGGATGAATGATCACCAATACACATGGAAACAAGGGTTTCCTATGCAAAATGGGGGAAGTACAGAAAGCACCAAGGACTTCAGACCTGGTCTAAGGGAAAAATCTCAGCATAATAATCTTGCTCTCTTCTCTCTCCCCTTGGCTTTCCCTTTGGTGTCTTTTTATACCCTCTCCAAAGTAGTTTTTTAGTTAGGAGTTGGTTGGGAACAGTTGGGCCACGGGCACTAACAGGTGATCCAACAGGTAAAACCCGCGATCTCCGCCCGAAAAAGAGGAATTTATTATTTTTTTAAGTGTTTTAATAGATACACGTGGGTTGGGTATGACAGACCCGCGTGTACATGCGTTTAACTCAGGGCAATGTCGCGTATAGGGAATAAAACACTGTTTTTTAAATTTTTGGACCAGGTCTGGAAGGAGGGGTTGCCCTAGGCCATGAGTGCAGCATCACAAACCATAAGAGTGAGATTTGGAGCTATAACAGATGCCCCCTAATGTATGAGGTCAGAAGGGGAACATGATGGCCGAAATATATTAAGTAAGTACAAGGAAAGGAACTCTGCCGAAAAACCGAGGAGGACTTCACCAGAATTCAGCCTGCCAAGCCATCGAAAGGAGATCAGAAAGAAACACTGTCTGAGGCGGGCATACCCATGCTCAAGAAAAGTAAAGCATGTCCGCATATTAAGTACAAGCGGATCCACTAAGTATACAAGTATAACTGACTGGAAAATACATAATGGATCATCTGATCATAATGAGTAAGTACATGTCTGAATATCACATATAAGACTATCAATGATGCTGAAAGATGCAACGGATCACTGATATCAAAGACTGATCCCAAAAGGTACCAACTGAACATGATGGAATAGGATGGTACTACACTGCAAACTCAGGTGCCAGCATATAGAATGTCGCTGTGACTGACTGCAACATATGAGGTGGAGTGGTATCAACTAGCAGCAACAAGAGCAACTGTCAAGTGAACCAATGAATGCTGAAACAACCTGAGGTCTTCACCGACCGCCGTGGTACATTTCTACACCATGGGAATAAATGATCTGAAGTCGACCATGTGAGAAATCGTTTGATTACCGGTCATTGATGTATACCGTTAACAAACGCGAGACTACTCACCGATAATGATAATGAGCGTCAAGGTACCCAGTACAATCTAACAGGTGTGAATAAATGAGCTGAAGTCAAACACCTGTAAGAATCTATCAATCAGGAGACAATGATGGTTTCCCACTATCGATAGTGAGGAATCTGCCACTAACGACTGCAAACCCCAAGGTACTGCCAAATGGACTCTAGATCTTTGCCCCAGAGAAATGAGTGCAGCATCACAAACCATAAGAGTGAGATTTGGAGCTATAACAACCATTAGCATAAAGCAAGAGGGGGAAGAAGAGTGGCATGAAGCAAATAAAACAATGCAACACCTTTGATGTTTGACAACTGCAGCATGGCATCGAAATCACAGGTAAGTATGCCACTCACTTACTCATATGAATCATTTAGTCAACAATTGTAAGGGTTACAAGATAATTGGTTTATAAGTGAAAGGGTGGCCAATTAACTTGGCCACCTTCGTTAAGTCAGCACATGCAAAACTAGGTGTCCCTTCACACGTGGCTACAGTTAACTCAAAGATAGAGGAGGAGTAGGACAAAAGGTTGTTAAACTAGGGATCTACGAGGTGGGACCTGATTATGAGGAGTGGGAAATGATGAGGTGGTAGTGGGGACCAATGGTCCAAAAATGGAAACATACCTCTGCTGCCAGCACACCACCTCACCTCGAAACACCATTGTTGGCTTATTAGGGCCTGACCCAGGTTTGGAGGTGATTTAGCCAAACAAATCTCGGTACTACTGGCCCTTTTGGAAACAGTCCACGGAGCTTGGACTAAGGTCTCACTCGAAGTAGTATGGGAGGGTGCCCAGAACCAGGTCTCTACACCTAGAGATGTCTGATGGTTTTTGGTGGTCCGCGGTTTGACCATGCACATGCACTTATCAGTACTTCGCAGCCTGTGATGCTGCCTTCGTGCAACCCTACTTGGGGCTCGATTCACGTTTTTACCCAATCCCTTACTATTAGCCCGATATTAGGTGATCACTTAGCTTATCTACCTGCATTTAGTTATGCTTAAGAGTTTTTTATTCATACAAGTGCGTGCGATAAATAAAATAGTATAATTGCAAAAGATATCAACCACATAATAACTCAAAATAGATACACAAGATTTGGAACCCAAATTCTCTTTATTATTCTTCTTCCTTGGTTACAGACTTGACTCCATCTTGTGCACTCAGCTATGGACTCTCCTATGCCTCTGCACACTCAGCTACAGAGCCTCTTCCTACTACTACGACCCAAGATGGTTAGACCCTTCTTTTATGCTTCTCTATCTCATTCTATCCACTAGATTCTATCTTTATCATTTTATTCCCCTTTACAACTTAGAGTGAGGCTCTATTTATATAATCCCATGGTCCACGGACCATGGGTATGCCTACACTACATTCATAACTTAGGGCAGACAACCCTATGACTCTAACATACAATTTGCGCTCCGCACACGTAATTCGCAATGTCTTTACAACAATGTTACCCAAAACTTGGGTTTTGCACCTGTTATAGCTCCAAATATCACCTTATGTATTTGTGATTCTTGGTTTATGGCCTAGGGCAACCCCTCCTTCTAGACTTGGTCCAAATATTTAAAACACAGTGTTTTACTCCCTGTACGTGACTTTTCCCTGTATTAAACATGTGTACACGCAGGTAAGTATATACCCAACCCAAGTATATGTCTTAAAACACTTAAAAAATATAAATTTCCTTAATTATGGGCAAAGATCACGGGTTTTACCTGTTGACTACCTATTAGTGCCTATGGCCCACCTATTCCCAACTGTTTCCCGACTAAAACACTACTTTGGGAGAAGTATAAAAAGACTTCAATGGGAAGGCCTTAAGGAGGAGATAAAAGAGAGAATTACTCTTCTAATATTATCCCTTGATCAAGTCTTAAGATCCCTGTGCTTCAAGAACTTCCCCAAGTTCAGGAAACCCTTGTTTTCTAGAGAGTTGATATCCTTTCATTTGTTGGTGATATCCTTTCACTCGTATTGGTTATGGAAGGAGCCTTTTGAAGACCAGGTCTGGACGGACCTGGAGGATAGTTCCACTTGGAGCCAGAAAAGGAAGACTTAGGTGAACTCTTTCTATGTTTTGATTATAGTTTTCTGCAATAAAAGAAACATTTTCGTGTTCTTGATATCAACTTTGTTTATGCATATGATGTTATTGGTATGGTTTATATATGAATAACTATTTCAATGTGTAACTAACCATCTACTTATATGTTATAAATTTGATTTCACTATAATGCTTTATCTATATGCTACTATGCGTCTTTGAATTGGTTGTTTTGCAGGTTCAAATATTGTGAGGAGTTGCAGAGGGTTTGAACCCTGGCTGGAACTACCCAAATGAAGAACCCCCAAGTATGTAAATCCTGGCATAGTTTGCTCATTTAAGCATTTTTCCTAAGTTATTTGCTTGTTTCTTGCTATAGATTACTGCTACTTTGCTATGGTTCTGACCCAAAGCCCTAGGGGACTTTATCCCTTAACAAAATTGGCAACTCCAATGGGGACAAAAATCTTGTTGTTCCTAGTTTTGGTTATTTAGTGCCAATCAGGGCTCAGCTTTCAGTTTGCTTGCTGTGATTGTACTACCTGCTTCTGTATAAACTCAGACTTCAAGTCTGATCCTTGTCATCTGGCCTCATTTTTGTTTTTTCTTGTAAACCTTTATATAAGCACCTTTGTCGGGTTGCAGAAGCATATACACGCTTGTTTCGCTAAATTGAAACCACGTATATGCGGGTGTTTTTTGACTGAAACGTGTGTACGTGCACCTGTGTAGAGACATAGTCGCATATACATTTTTTTTTGAATGCTTTTTTCATGTCCTTTTATCTGGAAAGATTTGTTTCTTGGCTTGTGTGCTTCTTGAGTAGACAATTTCTGTTTTCATATTTTAATTTCTCAGTAAGCCTACTATTTCGAGTTCTCTCCCACTTTGAAGAGTTTTTTGTCTCAGTTTTGTTTACAGTGAGTGTTATCATTTGTGTTTGAACGCACAAGGCTTTTTGTAGAGGCTCTTGATTGTTCTGGTTTTCGGGAACATAATATTGCTTGCAATCTTTGTGTCGAACTTCATTTTTATGGTTTGCTTGCTTTGCTTCTCGTTAAGTTTGTGGCCATTCACTTCTTCTTGCTTTTCAAAAGTTTTTGTTGACAAGTTTGAAAGCGTGCCTTTCCTGATTTCTTGATCAGTGTCTTAAACCTCTTTTTGCTGCTTTTGGATCGTTTAGTGCATCTTGAAACATTTATTTTGTTAAGTTTTCATTCGTGTTGAATTGACAACTTACAAAGTTTCCTTGTGATTTGCTTTCGGTTTTTGAGTCTTTGGTAGCATTTTGAGTATGTTTGAAAAGTTGCTTTTATTGTCTTTTTTGAAAAAGAAAAGTCCTTCAAAAACATTGTTTTTTGCTTTCTTTGCCAAATTTGTGTTTGGTTTCTTTTGGTTTTTGAGAGTGATTTGGATCTTTGTGTCTAGTCCTTCTTGTTTTGGGAAAGATTTTGTGTTCAAAATTCTTATTCCTTTCAAAACACTTAAGTTGGATTATAAAAAAAATTACTTTCATTTTCTTTTTAGAGTAATCTAGATTTTTTACATCATCATGTACACTTTGCATTAGGGTAGTTGCATTATTAAAGCATCGATAGTTTTTAGTTTTTGTGAGTGTGAAGTCTGCTATAAGAAAAGAAAAGGAAAAAGTTGCTTTTGCTTTTTAGAAGTTTCTTCGAACCCAAGTAGAAGTTTCTTTTCATCTAAGAACAAAAAAAGTGAATTGCATATAAGTTAGTTTTTCATTAATTTCTTTTGCGTCATAAGAACACCATCAGTTTTAATTTCGTATTGTCCCTTTGACTTAAAAAGAAGAGCCACTTAAAATCAACTGCTAATAAAATAAACTAGAACTCTTTATATTGTCAATAAGTACACCAACAAGTTTTAGGTTATTTAGGGCCTTAGATTAGGCGAGAGGAAAGTAAACTCTCCAAGGTCACTCTAAATTGTCAAACGTAGAAGTTTGAATAAAGAGTGAAAATCCAATAGCGTTAGGGAGACCAGGAAAGCTCCGTGACTGGGAGTTAAGCACGAGGATTTTTTAAGATAAGGACGAGAGATACCCCCTCTCTTACTTGTCGGATCTTACCTCACGACTGTTCCGCCTGGCTTCTGACATGAGTTGGTATCTTTAGTTGCCTATCCTAGGGATCTACACAGGTGGTTATCGAGGGGAATCCTGTGGCACCTTAGGTCGACGTTGCATCACTTTCAACGATACTTCTGGAGGGCACCCTTGCGAAGCTTGGGGGCCCGCACTAGCAAAGGCTATTGTTTGGAGGTCAGCGTAACTCCCTCTGATACCTTTGCTAGTAGACTTGGGGCGTAATTACCCCAGTCTATTTCGAAAGGCCCCAGTCTATTTCAAAAGGCCCTTATTATTCACTTGTATTTCTGTGTCTGGTCCTAATCACCTAGAGCGGAAATACTTGGAAGTTTTTTGACTGCTTGTTATAGACATATTTGGGCACTGCAACCCCAATCATATATGTCCATAAACCAAGGGCTTCTAAGTCCCTAAAAGTGTTGTTTCACACCCTAAAGGAACAAGGTCAGTTGATTACATCATCTCCCAGAAGTTCTCCATGGAAAACTGCTCAGAACTGGTCAAAACTAGACCATACAGACTACTCAATGCTAAGGGTGCGATGCATCTCACCTGCTCAGTGCAAAAAGTGTGATGCGTACTAGAAAGCCCTTCTGTAGGGTGAAATGGGTGAGAGTAGACAAATGGCAGAGATAGTTTGCAAGGTGGATGATCATGGAATCTTCCAGAAACTTATCCTGTGACACTTGCCTCTCTGAATTTGCCCAGGGATGAGTAAGAGATCATGAATCTCCAAGTGGAACCAAGAACTATCAGAGAGAGGACACTAATCAAAATCCCAGAAGCTGACTCACCCCCCTGTAAACATCTATATATGGATCCCTCATCACAGAGGTCCAGAGGCTGGAATCTTGTATTTGTAAGGAAGTGTTGTTGATTTCTTTGTGGAACATCATATTGTTGGGTGATCTAAGCTTTTCATGAGGTAAAGAAGGGTTTTCATGCTAGGAGGATGACGCTGGGTCAGATCAATGGGTTGTAATCCTCTCTTCTATTCTTTTTATTAATAAAGTTATTCGAGTTTTCCTCCACATTCCTGTATGTTTGATAATATATGCATTTGTGTGGTCAATATATGTCTGGTCCTATATTGTTTATGATTGTAGATCTCTGTACTTCGATAGTGTTATGTTGCTTTGACTTTACAGGTGCTCTTTGAAGCGGGGTAAGCAAGGAAGGAGTGGCAAAGATCTGTTAGAAGGGAGAGGAAACAAGCAAGGAACCAAGTGCAAGACTGAGGTTGGTACTCTTTGCTTCCCTCTCATCTACTTCTCATAAAGGGAAATGAAATTAACTTTATTTTGTTTGTTTCTAAGATAGCTACCCATATTAGTGGGACTAGCAGCTCTGCATGGACACTAGATTTCCCGATAACAAAATGGCAATTCCATTGGGGAGAGAATAGCTTGTTTGCTTGTCTATATTTGTTTGCTTTATAAACTACAGACGGAGCCTGAAGTTAAGCCAGCTAGCCTTCAAACTACATTTTCTATGCAAGTGCAAAGTAGATCAATGCTGCTTTAGTCTATCTCTGGGTTTTGTTTATAAATTGAAAAATTGATTTGCAAACATCCTAATTGCCCTGGTGGTGGCTCAAGTAACCTCATTAGATCAGTCCCTGTGATTTATGTTTACTGACTATCATTTGCTCGCGCTAAGTCCCTGAACTGAGCTGCAAATTGTGACCAAAAACCAATTAAAGTCTCTTCCCTCTACCATCACACCCTCTCTTCAAGGAAATTTGGATTCATTGCACCTCCCATGTGTAGTAGGCGAGATGCATTCCTGTTTCTGGGTGTTATAGGTGCGATGATCAGAAAAGGCTAATTGTGCCTCCAGATTTTGGTTCTTCTTCACTCTCTTCAGCTTTATTCAGGAGTTTCGCTGTCTGTGATCAGTATACCACTGTGGAAACTCCCTTCCTTTGTATGATTTGGCCTCTATTGTACAAATAATTGTGAATGTTTTTGTATATTGTGCGCCATTTACAGTTCTCTTTTACAAAGAAATGGCTTAATCAAACTATTGTCTTTTGATTTGAAAGTGTCGCAAGTGTCGTTTTCAGTCAAAGAAAAGAATCCTATTGTTCTTGATGGTCGATTACACTATTACTCTTGTATTTGATTTTAATTAGTAGTTTTTCAAGTGTCGAAAGCAGTTTTCAATTCAAAATCGCAAAGTTTCGTCATTATCTTCCTTTCGTTTTTTGGAGAGAAAATTGTTAGTACTGTCGCTTTGAAAAGATAATTCAGATTTGTACTCAACATTCTTCCTGTCATTCACACATTAAGAAGGCGGAAAAAAAATGCATGCATGTGCATTTGCATTTAGACTGCTTGTTGATTTTGATTTAGGACAGTGCATCTAGTGTGTGCTCTCTGCTCTATGTTGAAAGAATCTCATTTCTCTTTCCTTAGTAGCTAGGATTTTCATTGCAAAAAGAAGATTAAACGATTGTTTATCATCTTAGATTGCATTTTAGGAATTGTATATCTACATCATGCGGTGAACCTGAAAGGAAAATTTCTTAAGAAAGATCAACTGTAAAATAAACTAAATGAACATAAAAACGCTTTGGAACCTAATGCACAACATTTAGAATTCTAGGCTAGAGACATATTCTGGCATCGTAAAGCTTGGTAACTATCACTTTCATTGTAGGTTGGGTGATTCCTCCTCTTTGAGATGGCAAGTGCTAGTACGGACTTGTGCTCCCACGTACCATCGAGTATATATTGGGAGACCACAATAGGCTATATCCTTTATCCTTAGGAAGCCGTGTCTGCCACCTTATCGATCACAATGCACTGAACACAGCATTCAGGAAGATTGACTGCCGTAACGTAAAAAGTATTCTGAAGTTTTGCGATTGGTTTGGTAATCCCTTTGTCTAGATTTCCAGAGTAGTCTCTTTCATTCCTTTTCAGACTCCTTAAAAGAAAAGGTCCATCTGAGCACTTGTCACTTCAAGATCATTAGAAATTGAAGGCGACTAGAGTCATCTTTTACTTTTTCTCGACTCTTAAAAATTGAAAAAGCAATCAAAGCGTCTAAAATTTATTTTAATCGGAATAAAATCATTGTTCCCTCATTGGTCTTAGGTTGAGAAAAATGGAGTCCACCAACCAAGGATTTCCCTTTAGGGGAAATCCTAGTCCTTTCTCCTCTTGGCGAGATGTTGGTGCACCTCATATGGCCACATTGTCCCTCCCAGGACTGACAATTGGTTTGCCAATATGGCTCTACTTGACCTCTGTCATTCAAACCACTGCGATTCCTGAGCAATCAAGTCAGCAACTAGATGATACTAGAGTTACCCCCCAACCTTCTGCTTCTCTTGTTTCTCCCTCCCTTCCTTCCTCTTCGCTTGGTGAAGCTGGTAAAGCTAAAAACCAAGTAACTGAGAAGAAGAATAAAGGAAAGGAGAAGGAGAAGAAGAAGAAGGAGCCAAAGGAAAAGAGGGGCAACCATGCATCATCTAGTGAAAATCCACACACTGCACCATCCAAACCTAAATCTCCATGTGTCATTTGCAAAGGAGACCACTATCGTTGAGATTGTCCTTGCATCCCTCGGATCTTAAAGGACCGGTCTCCTTGTTTGCACAATTCGGTGTCATCAACCTCTGACGATCATGTTGACAACACACCGTCAACTAGTGAAAACAAAGTCTCTGGACAGAAAGGAAAATGTAAATTTCCTTGTAAACTGTGTGAAGGCAATCATGTCGTCCACCATTGTCCCTTCCTGGATGAAGCTAAAAGAGTCTTGGATAACTATCCTACTTCACCGTTATGGCTTCCTCCTAGGTAAAAGAAACTCTTGCCGATTCCATCGCTAGTTGACAATCTGACTAACACAAATTTATGGTTGGTCGAAGCATCTATCATTGAAGATAGACCCTCTAAATCCACACCAGATGAAAGTCAAAAGGTCGAGGCAGCAGTCGACCTAGTCTTGTCTTCGGAAGGTCCATCATCAGATGATGTGGTCACCGAAGAGAATGATAACGACACCGTACAAATTCTTTTTGTAAACACAGACTCTGATAAACATGGGGGCAATCTACCCATTCCTTTACCGCAGGAAGGAAGTTCGTCAGAGTCATACCCAGTCATTTATTCGGTCCCACCTCCAAGCAACCTAGTCATTTCCTTCGACTGGAATCTACTAGGCAGACCCCATTTACCATCTAATGTACCATTCCGAATCATTGTACAAGCTTACAGAATGGTCATGGTCAGTACTATCATAGATGAAGGGGCTTCTGTGAGTATCCTTTTCTCAACTGCTTGGTAAGCAATTGGTTCACCATCGCTTTTGCCTGAGATGAGAAATTTGACGGGCTTCGACAAAGGAACCAGTCGACTGTTAGGGATCCTTCCAAATTTTCCTATAACTTTGAGAGAGAAAATCGTTTATATGAACGTAGTGGTAGTCCAAGGACATTTAAACTATAATATACTCCTTGGGCGCAACTATATTTATAGCATGGGAGCCATTGTCTCCTCACTCTTTCGAGTAATGTGTTTTCCCCATGAAGGCAAAGTAGTCCAACTCATAGACCAACTCATAGACTAGTCGCTCACACATAGCTAATAGTCAAATTCCATCCCTAAATGGTCTTTTCACGCAAGGAATGTCTCATCAATCTCTAGTTCGTCCACCTGAACAGCGCGAGTAATTCGGTGGTCATGATTGAAACCCAGGGGGCATGCACCCTGGTCTGCTTCGGTAGGAGAACTCTGGGTATAGGGTAGGTCTCCGCAAAGGATATCTGACTGGTCTGACACCCGTCCATCTACGAAAATGGGATTAGATTGGAATAAGATTCCCTCATCAAGGTTAGGTGATTTGAGCTAGAATCACCTTTGTCTAAATGGATTAAGCCGAGGAAGCGTTTCTGTCTGTTATGCGGATGGAAACTATCTTGCAAATGCGAGAACTTCTATATGGTAGCCTGGAAACTCTATTTCACTATAACTAGGGGCATGCAAACCTTTTTGCATACAAGTGAAGAGCGACCATTTTCTTAGTTTATAGATTCTCAAGCCCTTTAAACTCATAGGATTGGTCGTTCCTAGCTTGCATAATGAAAGGATACGGAGCAAAGCTTCAAATGGTGCAAGCTCCATAAAAATGGAACCTATTGATGAGACATCCTTATTATATGACTGGCATGAGTAGTTTTAAGGGAAAGTTCAAGCTCGTTAAAATTAAACCTAAGCAATCAGCAAATGTTCCCCCAGAGTTTAAGCTCATTAAAAAATGAACCAATCTCCGATAAATAACCATTGTGAATGCATTATCATCAGCTTTTGAGCCTTGGTCCTGTTCTTACCATCACCTCCACTTTGTTTTAGCCAATCATATGCCTCCATTTGATTGTTTACCTTTTTGAGGAACAGCTGCGATGAGTGATTCTATTAGCCATCCTTGTGAAACTACCGTGATTGGAAAATTCCAAACCTTACCTGGAATCAGTTGCTACTCAAAAATATCACTCGTTCCTCAAAAAACGAGTCTCCTTTAAGCTCTTTTCGTAGGACTTGTAAAATATGAAAAGATTGACAAGAAATTGGCCTCTCCAGCTTGTCAAAGCTATTGGAAGTGCTATCCCTCCTCTAGATTTTAATCTTTCTGCACCTAAGGGATTATTACATAAAAATATTGAGTGCTTATCTTGTTCAGCTCGTTAAAATTATCAAAAATTCATCCCTTTCATATTATTTTATACTTTTTCGGACCTAAGGGGTTATATAACGAAAAAGAATTATTGGAGTTTCCTTTCCGTCCCTTTTCAGACTCTCTAAAATTGAAAAAGGACCAAGTTATCATTGTCGTTAAACTCATTAAAATCAATAGCGACAAACTTGTCATGTAGAAAAGAACGAGTTTCACTGTCGCTAGGCTCGTTAAAACATAGTGACGGGTTTGCCCGAAGGGCAGATTATAGAACAAACATATATTATCCTCCTCAAGCTTGATAAAAATAAAGAGGTACTGGTCAAAAATGACTAGGGAAAAATTTGGTAGAAAACTTGAATAAACTTGATTGGTAGCAAGTCGCTCTTGAACATGACACTTTCACTCCATGTCTGAGTTGGGTTGGGTTATTTCGTTCACCGGTCATATTACCATTGGTCCATCATACCATCCATCTTTGGGGTTAACACTACCAATCCATTTCAGTGTCACCAATATGTTCAAGAGAAGTCGCTCAGAGAATTCACCAACCCATCTTGTGTCTCATCTGCTGCAATACATTCATGCTCCATTCTTTCATGACCGCCACCTTAAACCTAGTATCATCAGATCATTTTCACCTCCACAAAATCATTTGCTCCGTTCGGTGTCATAGATGTGGGATTCATTAAGGGCCTCCTATGATGGGTCACTTCTTGTTGACATCATCTTATTATCCAAGAAGTCGACCTAGGAACAATCCTTTCAGTACTTTGAAGCTTGCATGCCTCAATGGCAAGTTTCTCACTTCTGGCGACAGGTTTACATCAATGGCCTTCGACCGCAAGATTTTATGTGGCTTTCAACGCCAATCCCATTCTCACACCACATAGATTGTACTGTCGTACCTTGAGGGTCATCATCATTATCGGTGATTCCTCTCGCACCTGTTAACAACTTACATCATTGGCTGGTAATCAGGCGATGTCTTTCCATGTTTGACTCCAGAACACCTTTCACATGGATCGACTTGTACTTCGGGCAAAGATTGGATGAGTTTGAAGACCCTGGATCTAGTTCCATCTATTTGGGCTACGATATATTCAGGAAAATAAAGACATCAAATGTACATCATTGCTGCACAGATGATCATCTGAATCAAAGGATGATGGCTCTATCAGAATCATCAGTCTGCCACACAGACAGTTGTCTGTCCTATGTACATGAAATGAATTTATAAAGTTGAGCATGGGAATGCCTGCCTTAGGTAGATCATGAAAATATTATGAAGATAATGTATTGTATTGTATCTTATTATAGGTTGCCTCCCAGTTCGAAAAACCTCAGATCCTCATGATAAAGCATTTCACCCAACATCAAAAGATTAACGACCTCATGCTTTAGGGGGCAACTATTATAGACATATTTGGGCACTGCAACCCCAATCATATATGTCCATAAACCAAGGGCTTCTGAGTCCCTAAAAGTGTTGTTTCACACCCTAAAGGAACAAGGTCAGATGATTACATCATCTCCAAGAAGTTCTCCATGGGAAACTGCTCAGAACTGGTCAAAACTAGACCATACAGACTGCTCAGTGCTAAGGGTGTGATGCATCTCACCTGCTCAGTACAAAAAGTGTGATGCATACTAGAAAGCCCTTCTATAGGGTGTGATGGAAGAGAGTAGACAAATGGCAAAGACAGTTTGCAAGGTGGATGATCATGGAATCTTCCAAAAACTTCTCCTTTGACACTTGCCTCTCTAAATTCACCCAGGGATGAGTAAGAGATCATGAATCTCTAAGTGGAACTAAGAACTATTAGAGAGAGGACACTAATCAAAATCCCAACAGTTGACTCACCCCCCTACAAACATCTATATATGGATCCCTCATCACAGAGATCCAGAGTTTGGAATCTTGTATTTGTAAGGAAGTGTTGTTGATTTCTTGGTGGAACATCATAGTGTTGGGTGATCTAAGCTTTTCATGAGGTGAAGAAGGGATTTAATGCCGGGAGGATGACGCTGGGTTAGATCAATGGGTTGTAATCCTCTCTTCTATTCCTTCTATTAATAAAGTTATTCAAGTTTTCCTCCACATTCCTGTATGTTTGATAATATATGCATTTGTGTGGTCAATATATATATGTTCCTATATTGTTTATGATTGTAGATCTCTATACTTTGATAGTGTTATGATGCTTTGAATTTACAGGTGCTCTTTGAAGCGAGGTAAGCAAGGAAGGAGTAGCAAACATCTGTCAAAATGGAGAGGAAACAAGCAAGGAACCAAGCGCAAGACTGAGGTTGGTACTCTTTGCTTCCCTCTCATCCACTTCTCATAAAGGGAAATTAAAGTAACTTTAGTTTGTTTGTTTCTAAGATAGCTACCCGTCTTAGTGGGACTAGCAGCTCTGCATGGACACTAGATTTCCCGATAACACTGTTGAATTCCTTAGGGACATTTTTAGTGTGTGTTTTGTGCTCCTAGTTGGCCTAGCTTTCTAATTTCTTGAGTCTTTAAGTAGATCTTATTAAATAATTCAAAGTGTCTGACCGATCACGTAGATGGTCTTGTAGACTTTGTGGGCTTTCACCTGTGAGTCCAAAGCCTTCTCTTAGAAGGCATAGGAGCAATTCAACCAGTGGTTTTCAACCAGTGGCAGTTGGTGCATCGAAGATTGATCTTCCACTTGGGGGCATCAGTGTACAAGGTAGACTTGGTACTACCATAGGGTTAGAGAGGAACACTCCAGTTCTTTCTCGGGTACTCTTCCAGTTGAAAGATAATATTGAGGTAGAAGAGCTCTTAGAGTCAGTTGTGGCTCCGAATTCTCCTCTCCCTTTTGATCATCTGGACATATTGTTATACGTCAGAACTCTGACACACAAGCCTTCAAGCCCAGGTCCACACAAAAACATCCCTTTGATGACCACTGCTAGAAGCATGACATCCACCACAAGTGCTACGAGTATGAAGACTCCTATATCAGTACAAGGGGGAAGAACTATTTCCATCCCTTCTACATCATTATTTGGATCTACTGCTAGCACATCCTTGTTTGGGTCTACTTCCATTCTATCAACGAGTGGAAATTCCCAACCTCATGAATCCAATTTTGGATTCTTCCCTTTTGGAGTGCCTTCTCATGGTATTACTTCAGTTTCGTTAAGTGTACCATTAACTGCCTCCACATCCATGATGAGTGGATTGGCATATTTTTAGGGGTTTCCTTTCGGAAGTGGTCATATACCACATTCCAATCCGAGGGTGGGGTCTATGCCTTTTCCTTTCACGGTTCAAGGTACTAATCCTTTTTAGAGTTGGACTAACCATGTGGTTAGTGGGATCGGAATTGGGAATCCATTTTTCAGCCAACAAGGGAATGTGCTATACTCCTCGGTCAATTCATTTCAAATTTTTCCACCCTTAGATAATGCTTGGAACACTTAACAAGGGTTTTCCACTCCATATAATAATTCTTTAGGGGGGAACTTTACCAGTTACGGAGGTGTTTCACCTGGAGTTGGTCAAACTCTGATTTTTGCTGGACCACAAGGGTCACCTTTTGATTAAGCAGGTTCTACCAGTTACTTCGGGCAACTTGGTGCCTTTTAGAATCTAGGCAATTCTTTTCAGACTTTCGGGAACCCCACCCAATCTAGGTGGAATCCCCAAGGCCGTCTGAGACTTCCTTTTCTAGCCACGCTCAATCTGCTAGACTTGACTAAGTTAACAAACGATCCAATCAGATACAATCCGGCTTGGCCTCTGGTCCCAACCAAACTTCTATTGGATATTCCAAAATTCGAAGGGAAGAGTGGTGAAGACCCAGGCGACCATGTAACCATGTTCCATTTATGGTGCTCATCTAACTCCCTAATTGATGATTCGATTAGGTTGAGACTATTTCAACGCACTTTAACTACGAATGGAGCTAAGTGGTATATAGAGTTTTCAGAGTGCACCTTTACATCTTTCGCCAATTTGGCTAACATTTTCTTAAACCATTTTCAGTTGCCTGTCCATTAAGAATCCAGAACTGAACTTCTGGCCAATTTTCATCAGGACATGACCACTCACATTTCTGACAATATTTAGGAATGGAGATAGAGAAAGAGACTCATTAAAGCAAAAATTCCACATGAATTCCATCTCGAATGGTTTTTAAAATCATTACAACTCGAGATCTCCAAGGATGTTTCTATGTCTGGAGTATATTCCAAAGAGCATGCTATCTTTCGCACCCAACAGTTAGAACTGATATATTCTCAGTCTGGGACCCTTCAAAAAATCTTGCCTAATGCTCCCATATAAATGGTTGATATAGCTAAACCAAAGCCAGGCCCACATGCTGATGGTATTGTTGGATTGATTGATGAAAATGCGGTGAACCTTCTAAGCCAATTGCAGCAGTTGTCTTTACGAACTGCTTCATCCGATCAGGCTGCACTGCCTAATCCTTCACCTTCTCAACCTTCTTCCATAAAAACTGTTCAGGCTTCTATCCCCAAAGGAAATCAAAAATCCAATGGGAAGAAGAAGGGACGAGGTAAAAAGAAGAATCAAGATGAGAAGAGTAATGCGAACAAACCCGGCAATGGTGTTGGTGAGGGTGGAAATGAGTCTAATAAGAAAGTTAAGTTTCCATGCAAGTTATGAAATGGAGACCATTTGACTCATCTTTGACTGAAAATTCAAGATGCTTAGTGCTTGTTAGTGCAGCAAGGGTCTTCTAGCTCCCAGGTTATCTTAACTAACCCTTTCCCCCAAGGGCAGTAGTTGCTTGCTGGTGTGAACTCAAACCTTGGTACCTCTGCAGGGGGACAATTCCTCAAATGTTTTCATGATGAGTTCTAATGTCAATGTGGCTACATGGTCACGGGATTATGGTGAAGCAGAAATAGCCAAGGATAAATCTGTTCCCGGAACTATGGACCCTCTTCATATTGAGCGACACTCTGTCGAGTCTATACCTCAGATACCGAAAGGTTCCTCCAAGCACACTACTATCAACCCTAATGCTAGGGCAGCCCAAAACTACTCCATTGTAGAAGATCTGGCTCAGATTCATTGCGTGATGTCTGCTTTAGAGGTACTCTAGTTGTGTCCAGCTCAAAGAAGTGCTTTCCTCTTGGTAATGGGGGCAGTAGATCCAAATAATTCTTTAGCTCTCACTTTTGATATGTGTAATGTCAAAAAGAGACTCCCTCATCATATGGCTTTCCAGATAAAATCTACTTAGTGGAAAACTAATATTTTTGTAACAGTTATAGATGCGGGATCTTCCATGTGCATCATGTCGATGTCATGTTGGAAGGCCATTGGATCGCCTTCAGTTGTTCCTTCACCCACACTCTTGATAGCATTTGAAGGTCATTCTCATAAGCCACACAGGATTATCCCAGCCTTTCCTATATGTGTTGGGGGAAAGGTCATTAATATTGAAGTAGAAATTGTTGATGCCAACCTAGATTACAAATCTCCTCGTAGGATGAAATTGGATTTATGAAATGGATGCTGTTGTGTTGACTCTATTTCGAGTCCTTTCTTTTCCTGATGAGGGTGAAATTATTAAGGTTGATCAATTAGATTATTCTCCAATTGACCCTCGCGCAACATTGGATTCTACTGTTCCAATGGTGGATAACCCCCGTCAACCCATCAAGAATCTAGGAGTTGGGATGTACTCTTCCTTGATGGGTGTATTTGATCTTCCCCCTCCTTTAGCTAGAATCGATACAATTGCATCCTCCAAGGAACCTTTACGAAAAGATTTTGTCTAAACTCATTATTTTTTGGATCTTGGGACCCTACCTTCATTTGTGACCACATCAGATGAAGGGAAGGTGGGTGGAATAGAATCTCCTATGTCTGTAGCAAAGCTTAGATATGAATATATCGATAACTCTACAGACAACCATCCTACTCCTTCTTCGGAAATAGAGGTAGATGGTGATGTGGCTCCAGCTTGGACCCTTGACTCTACTTCTGCTATGGATTGTTTAGATATGGTTTTACCATCTGACAAAGAAATTTTTTAAGCAATGATGATTGTAGATTGACCATCGGAAGATTTAAATCATCATTCATATTTTCGTCCCCCTTGTTATAGACATTTTTGTGCCTTACAGCATGAAGCATGAAATGTCAATAATCTAAGGGATCCAAAGTCCCTAAACATGTTGTTCCTACCCCTACAGGAACAAGGTCAGCAAACCACAGCACTGAAAATCAGTTCTCCACCTGAAAACACTCAAAAACAAGCTATTTCTGGATGATGTCAATTGCTCCACTGAGCATCTGCGCTGAATGTCAACTGCTCCACTCTGTACCTGCGCTGAATGTCAAATCTAATGAAGGCTACCTGCGCTGGGCGAGATTGGCCAAGTGGCACAGTCATTCTGCAAGGTATCAATTGCCCAGGAAGCTTCCAAACTGACACTTGGGTCAAGGAATTCGCCTTGTGATGAGTAAGAGGGTCTTGATCTCCAAGTGGAAGCAAGAATCTCCAAGTGGACTCAAGAACTGAAGTATAACTGAAGTGGGAGAGGACACTAGTCAGCTTCATGCCAGCCTCAAGCTGACTCATCCTTTCTCCAAATCTCCTATATATAGAGCTCTCTCATGAGGTCTAAGGGGGCTGGAATTTTGTGAATGCAAGGAAGTGTTGTTGGTTTGTGCATAGAACTATTGGGTGATTGCTTTGAAGGAGGTGAAGAGGAGATTTCTTTCTCCTAGGAGGTGTTGCTGGATTGGGCCTCTTATGGTTGTAACACTCTCAGAACTTTACTTCTTCCATTAATAAAGCATTTGAGGTTCTTCTATATGCATGTGTCTCTATGGCGAATTGATGCTTGTATATTTGATTTATTCTAATCCTTGAATCAATTATGGATGTATGCTTCTTGTAGTTTCCCTTTCTTGTGCTTTTGCAGGATCTCTGTGTAGCTGGGCCAGTGAAAGAGCAAGGAGCTGGGAGCAAGCAGCGAAGAGGGAAGATTGGATCAACCATTAGCGGAAGACAACAGTTAGTGGATCCCTTTCTCCTCTCTCTTACATCTCATAAAGAAGTAATCTCGAGTAGCTTTGTATTCAGTTGTTGCTGAGGTACTATCACCGTTAGAGTGGGATAGGGTCATTCCGTATTGGATACTTTTCCCTACAACAAACTGGCGACTCCACTGGGGATCGTATCTTGTTGGTTGTTTGTGTTTTTTGGTATTCATTTCATAAACAAAGGGAGTACCGAATCGAACTGTGTTTGAATCTTTCAAATACAAAGTAGAGGGCAGCTACTCTAGCTCAGTTTCTGGGCAAGTTTATGATTTGAAGAGCTGATCCACAAGGACTCTAATAAGCTCTTAGTGATAGCTTTTCATCCTCCTTGTCATCCCTTAGTGTGTCCTTGACTGATAGCTTCTGATTTGAGCAAAAACTGTGAATTTTTGAGAAATCTGTGACCCGGAAACCACCAGAAACGAAAGTTTCGTTCTTCAGTGTAGGCTGTACAAAGGCTGTTTGCATTTCAGCGCAGTTCCCGAAGGGGCTACCTGCGCTGAAGTTCAAACAGGCAGTGTTCCACCTGCGCTGGACCAGTCCTGCCTTGTGCTGCTAGGGTTTCCTGCTGTTTCTTGCCCTGTTTTCACTCTTGTTTTGCTGTTTGTTACCAGTCAGTGGGCCTATCTGAAACTAACTTTCCTTGTCACTATTCCGCCTCAGTTGTATAAAGAAACTATGTTTGTTCTTTGTGTATTTCTTATGCATTTACAGTTTCGCATAACGAAAGTGAACTAGTCTTGTTGTGGCCTCTTAGATCTAGACCTGTGATAAAGTGTCGTATTGATCTTAAGAGTTAGTTTGTTTGCTGTTCATAGCTGATTGAGATTTTGCTTTCATCATATGGTTTGAATTTATATATTTCTAGTGTCGAAACAAGTAAATCTTAAGGTGTCTTTTGATTTTGGACAAGCTTGTTTGCTTTCACTTGAAATTGAATTCAAAATTATACAACAGCTTTCTTTTTGCATTTCACCAACATTAAGAAAGAGAAAAGAAATACTTGCATTGTGCATGTGCATTATGACAGTTTGCATGTTGATTTAGGAAAAAGTGCATTAGTGTGTGCTCTACGATCTGTGTGAAAAGATGTTGTCTTTATTTTCCCTCAGTAGTTAAGATTTTCAAAGTTGAAAGATTGAAAAGCTTGCTTATCATCTTAGACTGCATTTAGGAGTGTTACTATACATCTCGTGGTGATCCATAAAGGCAAACTGCTAAACAAGATCAACATTAAAATGAATTGAATTTACATAACAACGCATTGAAACATAACGCAAACACATAGAGGTCTAAGCTAGAGACGTGTTCCGGCGTCGTTAAACGTGATATCTTAGCGTTGAGTGGTTGGGTGATTCCTCCACGGTGAAGCGATAAGTATCAATACGGACTTGTGCTCCCACGTACCGTCGCGTATATATTGGGAGACCCCTATAGGATCAAAGCCTTTATCCAATAGGAAACCGTGTCAGCTGCCCTACTGATCGCAATGCAGTGAAGAGAGCATTCACGAAGATCGACCACTCGTACCGTAAAACGTATTCTGTGGTTTTGCGAAAAGTTTGGCACACCCTCTACCTAGAACTCCAGAGCAGTTTCTTTTGGCCTTTTTCAAACTCTATAATTGAAAAAGTCCATCCGAGCATTTGTCACTTCGGGCTCGTTAAAACATCGAAGGAGACTAGAGTCATCTTTAGCTTTTTCACGACTCTTAAAAAGTGAAAAAGCAAGTTGTGTCTAAAAGCGTCGTTATAAAATTCATTTTAAACGGAACATAATCACCTCCTATTCCTACGTTGATCTTTAGGTTGAGAACATGCAACGCCCCAACCAAGGAACTCCACATGATGGAAATCCTAGTCCATTCTCCTCTTGGGGAGAAATTGGCGCGCCCCACATGGCCACATTGTCGCTTCCAGGACTGACAATTGGCCTGCCTATTTAGCTATTCTCAACTAATGTAGTTCAGACCACCATGGTTCCTGAGCAGTCGAGTCAATGGTTAGACCAGTCTAGAGCTTCCCACCAGCCTTCTACTTCTTATAACTCTTCCTCTAATCCTTCATCTTCACAAGGTAGGGCTGGCAAAAGCCAAGCTCCCACGGAGAAGAAGGAGAAGAAGAAGAAGGAGAAGAAGAAGAAGGAGCCTAAGGCGACTGGGGGCAACCAAAAGGCATCTGACAAAAATCCACACACAGCACAGACCGGACCTAAATCGCCATGTGTCATATGTAAAGGAGACCACTTCCATAGAGATTGTCCCTGTATTCCCCGGATACTAAGGGACTGGTCCCCTCGGTTGCACAATTCAAGAGCGTCAACCTCTGATAGTCAGGTTGAATGCTTACCGTCAACCAGCGAAAGTGAAGGTTCAAGACGAAGAGGGGGAGTAAGATCCCCCTGCAGACTGTGTGAAGGTGGTCACGCCATCCACCGTTGTCCCTTCTTAGATGAAGCGAAGAGAGTTTTGGAAGATCGCCCGGTTTCACCGTTGAGACTTCCTCCTGGATACAAAAAACTCATGCCAAGTCCTTCATTGGTTGAAAACACAGCTGGCCTGCTCAAGTGGTCAGCTGAAGCGTCAGTCATTGAAAATGAACCTACTGAATCCAGACCAGACGAGAGTCTAAAGGTCAATACGGCAGTTGAACCAGTTCTTCCTTCAGAGGTTTCATCCTCAAATGACACCGTCACTGAAGATTCATCTTCAAATGACACTCTCACTGAAGAGAATAAGGATGACACCATCCAGATTCTTTTGATCAACATAGATTCTGTTGAGCATCACGGCAATGCGCCCATTCCTTTATCGCAGGAAGGAACATCGTCAGGATCATATCCGGCCGTGTATTCGGTCCCACCACCAAGCAACCTGGTTGTGTCCTTTGATTGGAACCAACTAGGCAGACCCCGGTTACCAACCAGTATACCATTCAGAATCATAGTCCAAATTTATAGAATGGTGATGGCTGGAACTATCATTGATGAAGGGGCATCTGTGAGTATCCTTTCCTCTATTGCTTGGAAAGCACTGGGTTCCCCAGAGATTTTGCCTGAGATAAGAAATCTCTCGGGCTTTGATAAAGGAACCAGTCGACCATTAGGGATCCTCCCCAATGTGCCTGTTACATTGAAAGGGAAGACCGTTCAAATGAACGTGATGGTCGTTCAAGGACCCTTGGATTATAACCTACTCCTTGGACGAGACTATATATATTGCATGGGAGCTATAGTCTCCTCACTCTTTAGAGTAATGTGTTTTCCACACGAAGGAAGGATGGTCAAGCTCGTAGACCAACTTTCATTTCCGGGATCGCGCATCGCAAATAGTCAAATACCAACCCTCAATGGTCTATTCACCCAAGAAATGTCTCCACCCCCAGTCCTCCTTCCCGATGAGTGCGAGTGATTCGGAAAGATAGGACTAGAACCCAGGGGGCATGCATCCTGGTCTGCTTCGGGCAGAGGAAACCTTGGGTATAAAGTAGAATTTCCGCGAAGGAATATGACTAGTCCGTACCCCGTCCATAGAAGGAAGAGGGGTTTTTCTAGAACAGGATTCTTTTGTCAAGTTTACTTGTTTGACAAAGGTCATTCACCTTTGTCTAAATAGGTAGGCTACCAAAGAAAGAGATTCTTTTGCGGCAGCAAATTGTAACCATCTTTGGGTAAAAGGCAAGCCTCACCCATTAAAACTAATGTTTTAGAGGATAAGTAGGGGCAGCCTCCAAAGAAAGAGATTCCTTTGCTGCAACAAATACTAACCATCTTTGAGTAACCTAATGATAGACATCGCCGAAGAAAGAGTTTCATTTGCGGCAGCAAATAAAACCATTCTTTGGGTAACCAGAAAGAGGCAAGCCTCACCCATCAAAACAAATGTTTTGAAGGATAAGTAGGGGCAGCCTTGAAATTGTATTTTATACCTGGGGGCATGCAAACCTTTTGGAGTGTAAGCAAAGAGCGGTCATTGATCGTTTCCTAACTTACATAAAGAAAGGATGTGGGGCAAAGGTCAAAATTTGCCAAAGAGCATAGCTTATGTGAGGTGCAAGCTCTATAAAAATTGGAATCTTGCAGGAAGACATTTCTTATCCTATGACTGGTATTTCGAGCAGTTTTACCGCGGAATTTATGCTCGTTAAAAAATAGAAAAGCGAGATCCGAGCAGTTTTAGCGTCATAGTTCATGCTCGTTAAAAAATAAACATAAGCTTTTGAGCAGTGTTTTGGCGCATTCAAGCTCTTTAAAAAATGAACCCAGTACCGGTAAATAACCATTGTGATCGTAAATTTATTAGCCATAAAAGCCTTGGTCGTGTTTTGCACTTGCCACCTCCATTTCATTTGGCCAATCGTTCACCTCCATATGATTGTTTACCCATTTTGAGGAACAACTGCGAAGAGTGATCTCACTTAGCCATCCTTGTGACACTGCCGTGATTGGAAAATTCCAACCTGTACCTGGAATCTGCTGCTATCCCTGTTTATCACTCATTCCTCAAAAGACGAGTCTTCTTTGAGCTCTTTTCTCCTGACTCGTAAAATATGAAAAGTTTGCCGAGTTTTGGCCTTCCAGCTCGTTAAAAGGACCGGAAGAGCTATCCCTCCTCTAGATTTTAATCTTTTTGGACCTGAGGGATTATTGCACAAAAAGGTCGAGCGCTTGTTTTATTCGGCTCGTTAAAGTTATCGAAAATTCATCCCTTCTGTAGTGTTTTATACTTTTTCGGACTTAAGGGATTAGATGACGAAAAATGAATTTTGGAGTTAACTTTCTGTACCTTTTCAGACTCTCTAAAAATGAAAAGGACCGAGTTTTCCTTGTTGTTAGACTCGTTAAAATGATTAAATAGCGACAAACTTGTCTTTAGACGAGAACGAGTTTCCCTATCGCTAAGCTCGTTAAAACATAGCGATGGGCTTGCCCGAAGGGCAGGTTATAGAACAAGCATATGTTATCCTCCTCAAGCTTGACAAAAATAAAGAGGTACTCGTCAGAAATGACTGGGGAAAAATTGGGAGAACCTCAAAGCTTTAATGGTAGCAAGTCGCTCTTGAACATGACACATTGTCCTCCGTATCACATCGGGTTGGGTTGTTTCATTCACCGGTCTCATCACCATGGTCCTCGCCAAACCATCCACATTTGGGGTAATGCTACCGATCCATCACATCAGTGTCGTTATATGTTCAAGAGATGTTGTTCAGAAAGAGTCAACAGTGTCCCATCCACTGCCATACATTATCCTTCATCCACCCATGATCGCCACCCTGAATCATATTTCACAGATTGTTTTCACCTCCACTAAAATCATTAGCTCCATTCCGTGTCATTGATGTGGGATTCATTAAGGCCCTCCTTTGACGGATCGCTTCTTGTCGACTTCAGCTCATTATCCAAGAAGTTGATCTAGGAACACCCCCCTCAGTACTTTGAAGCTTGCATGCCTCAATGGCAAGTTTCTCACTTCCGGCGACAGGTATACATCAATGACCTTCGACCAGAAGATTTTGCATGGTGTTTGACGCCAAGTCCTTTATTCACACCACGTGAATTGTACTGCAGTACCTTGAGGGTCATTGTCATTATTGGTGATTCCTCTCGCGCTTGTTAACGGTTTGCATTATTGACCGGTAATCAAGCGATGTCTTTCCATGTTCAACTTCAGCACAATTCTCACATGGATCGACTTGTACTTAGAGTGAAGATCGAACGAGTTTGAAGACCCCGGATCTAGTTTCATCCATCCGGGCTGCGATATATATTCAGGAAATATAAAGACATTTATTATGTACATCATTGCAGCAGATGATCATCCTACTCAAAGGATGATAATTTCAGCAGAGAATTATCAGTCTACCATCAGACGATCGTCTGTTCTATGTACCAAAATGAATTTATAAAGCTGAGCATGGGAATGCCCGCCTCAGCTGGATCATGAAAGCAGAATGAAAAATAATGTATTGTATTGTATCTTATTACAGGGCACCTCTCAGCGATTGAATGAACTTCGGATCCTCCTGATAAAGCATTTCACCCGATAAATGACCTCATACTTTAGGGGGCAACTGTTATAGACATTTTTGTGCCTTACAGCATGAAGCATGAAATGTCAATAATCTAAGGGATCCAAAGTCCCTAAACATGTTCTTCCTACCCCTAGAGGAACAAGGTCAGCAAACCACAGCACTGAAAATCAGTTCTCCACCTGAAAACACTCAAAAACAAGCTATTTCTGGATCATGTCAACTGCTCCACTGAGCATCTGTGCTGAATGTCAACTGCTCCACTCTGTACCTGCGCTGAATGTCAAATCTAATAAAGGCTACCTGCGCTGGGCGAGATTGGCCAAGTGGCACAGTCATTCTGCAAGGTGTCAATTGCCCAGGAAGCTTCCAAACTGACACTTGGGTCAAGGAATTCGCCTTGTGATGAGTAAGAGGGTCTTGATCTCCAAGTGGAAGCAAGAATCTCCAAGTGGACTCAAGAACTGAAGTATAACTGAAGTGGGAGAGGACACTAGTCAGCTTCATGCCAGCCTCAAGCTGACTCATCCTTTCTCCAAATCTCCTATATATAGAGCTCTCTCATGAGGTCTACGGGGGCTGGAATTTTGTGAATGCAAGGAAGTGCTGTTGCTTTGTGCATAGAACTATTGGGTGATTTCTTTGAAGGAGGTGAAGAGGAGATTTCTTTCTGCTGGGAGGTGTTGCTGGATTGGGCCTCTTATGGTTGTAACACTCTGAGAACTTTACTTCTTCCATTAATAAAGCATTTGAGGTTCTTCTATATGCATGTGTCTCTATGGCGAATTGATGCTTGTATATTTGATTTATTCTAATCCTTGAATCAATTATGGATGTATGCTTCTTGTAGTTTCCCTTTCTTGTGCTTTTGCAGGATCTCTGTGTAGCTGGGCCAGTGAAAGAGCAAGGAGCTGGGAGCAAGCAGCGAAGAGGGAAGATTGGATCAACCATTAGCGGAAGACAACGGTTAGTGGATCCCTTTCTCCTCTCTCTTACATCTCATAAAGAAGTAATCTCGAGTAGCTTTGTATTCAGTTGTTGCTGAGGTACTATCACCCTTAGAGTGGGATAGGGTCATTCCGTATTGGATACTTTTCCCTACAACACCCCTTTGCAAGAAGTTGAATCTAGGTCCTCCGATATGCCTACTAGCAATGTCTATACAGTTCCTTTGGCTCCAACACAGTTATTTTCCGAGGGTAATATATTGATTGGCTCGATGACTGTACCTACAAACATCTCTAGGAAAAATCTAGTGGAGCCACCTGATGGGCTCTACCTTAAGAGGCATTTTTCTTAGGTTTCGGCCAAGCAATTATTTTTGTATATATTATGTTTTTGTGTGCCTATTTTATCGAGATTTTTTGTGATATCAATCATTCATCAAGATAAATAATAATATAAAAAATGGAACTCTATATATATATCATAAAATTGACTGTGTGTACATGTTGTGGCCAGCAACAACCCCCCCCCTTTTTTTCATTTAAGTGTTGTCCAAAATACTAAATGAATGGGGACCCTTAGTTAAAACTTTAGGAAAAGCTAGAGTTTCCTTTCTTCGAAATAAGGTTACCATTGTAAGCTTAGGAAGATCTTTTGAATACTTTAAAACCTAAGTTTATGAGAAGAAAAATCTTTAAAAAGTCGCATCATAAAATGATAGAAAAACTCCTCCATTTGGGTATAATCCTGGTATGTGCAAGATTCTCTTACTAAGCGATATATTGCATCGCAATAAAGTAATGCCAATGGGAAAGCCTTCAAGATTTTCCGATTTGTGATAACCTCGATCGCAAGATCGCATATCGCAGGAATGGGCTAACAAAAATATGGCAAGCATAAAACTTCTACGATCTGCGATGTGTGCGATATTGCGATAACGCGATGGTGCGATAATGCGATGTCGCGATCTGCGACGATTGCAAACCAAATTGCAAAATCACCCCATCACGAACCTTTCGAGCGCGTTATTCAAGAAAAGCCACTTACCATAATCTGACTTAAGATCATGCGTTTTTAATGATAATAAAGGAATTAGTTGTCATCTATTAAATGTAGATGCGTGCTTTTGCAAAGAATTACTTCACGTAAGGTGGCATATTTGATATATATGTTGCATTTAAGACTCTCCCATCACCTTTCTTGATCAATCATTTCCATTTGTGAGCTGCAGGAATGAAGAACGAAAGGCGATACAAAGCCATACGTAGGAAGAAATGGGAAAGAAAAGTAAGGCTCAAGGCTCTGAGGTGAAGGAGATGGCACCTTTATATACAGACACAGCTTGTAACAGAGACGCGGGGATATCGACGTGGGAAAGCATGTACAGACTGCTTGAAGAAGAAAACCCCAGAATAATGAAGGTTACCACTGTCGCAGATTTGCAGGGCTCTTCCAAAGCATCCTTAGAAGAACTGGCGTGCTCATTCCTTCATCAGATAGCAGCAAGGCCTAAAATTCTCCCATATATGGATATGATCAACTGGATACTTGACAATGCAAAAATGAACAACAGACAGTTCAAGATTCAAGGACATGGGCTCATCGGGTCATTCGCTACACAAGACATAAAGCTCATGTATCATCTTCCTGAATCGCAGGCGACTTAGAATGCACAATTCATTAAAAAATTAGTGGCGGAGAACCCGAACCTATCAGAGACCACTAAAGATTGGTCCAGAAAAGATGAACTGCTCAAAACGGATAAAAACGGTATGTACAGCACTGGTTCCCTCACCTCTCCATATTGTTTTGCTGCGGCCATGCTTTGTAGATTATTTGGGATGCCAGATATCAATAAGTTTTCGTCTGAATAGTTACCATTGATTGATGCTGCCACAAATGCCGTTATTATAGATTGGGCCAAGATCTTTTCTGATAACCTGTTCATAGCTATTATCAAATACCGGTCTAAGAGATCCATGTCTCAAAGGATCTATCCTCCTTTTTACCTATCCGCATATGTTATGGATTCTATTTGTTATGTGTCTAAATTTCCCTCTATGGGTTGGAAATGGACAACTCAGGACCCATTACCCATCCATGTTTATCATAAGATATTATGGGATTCTCAGTTCATTCCACATTTCCACCAAATTTGTCATGGGCTTATCTTACCCATGTATAGAATGATGTATGATAAAGAACCCCTAAGGTGCTCACCTGAGGCACAGATAGATATCATCCCCATCACAAGATGGTTCGGGGAAGAATGGTTCACCTATATTAGAGTATTTGGAAGCACTGTCCCTCCTCATGTCCTACCTTTGTATATTCCTGACAAACTACTGGCTCGAGAAATTGCATATCAAACCTGTTCAGAAGGCGGCCTAACCAAAGACCTAAAAGACAAAATAAAGGCCATATGGCCCCAGTTTCCTGTAGCTTGTGGGGCCTTTTCATTGTTCGATGTGGGTCACGCATTCACCGAAGTGGAGAATATGACGTGTCTACAATTATTTAAATTCCCGGCAAGGCCATTTGACCCAAATAAAGTTGCCCAAGGTTTCGCAACGAACGTCAAGATAAAAATATTCGTTGGAAAGAAGGATTTATTTGACGATTTATTTCAGAATAAAAGCTCACTCCAGGAAATTTTGCGGGAAGTTCAATCGCAATTGTCTCCAGATGACCTCCAAAAATTCATGGTATGCAGGGAAAGAAGACTAGCCATTGTTCCTCTAGAAAAGCTGCAACTACCTGCCAGAGAACCTACTCCAAGAATTAGCCTTAGTGAGAATTCAAGCGCTACTGGATCTAAATCTAAGAGTGGACAAGAGATGCCTGAGCATTCTAAAAAATATGAAAACGACCAAGATAGAGGTGAAGAGTCAGCTAAGGACACTGCTCAGTCAATGGAATTTCCGCAGCAGCAAGTTATTGCCTCCCCGTCAAGAGATGTTCCCCCTCTCATCATTGAAGCACCACCCGTCACAACAATATTAGACAAAGAATGGGAAACCTTCAATGAAATGATCAATCTTGAAGCACAGGCCCCAAAAACACCTGTGAGCAATACACAGGTAGCACAAGAAGTGGGCTCAGCGTTGCTCTTCAACGAGTGGGACGATCAAATCAGGGAGGCAAAACAAGCAGAATGTAAGCTGAAGGCACAAGAAAAGGAAAAAGCGGTCCAAGCACTAGACAGGTTAAATTGGGAGTGTTACTGGGCATACTTAGTGAAGTCGTATAGTCAGCAGAGGACTGTGAAATGTATCATAAGTGTGGTCGAGAAGGTAGTGTCAACTCTCATAGATTCTGTTTTCTCAGCCCAGCTCAAAGCAGAAGTTAGCGAGCCGACTCTCCTCAAGCCCATGATGAATGCATGCAGTTTTAAGGATCAGATTCATAAGTAACCTTATTTAGAATGTTGTTTTTTTTTTTAAATTAAATTAGAAAAAGGACGGTCATTTGAAAACCGCATCCTAAATTTTGTAAATTAACTATTATTAGAAAAAGGAAGTAGTATTTTAACCCTTCTCATGCATTTGGAGAAGGGTCCAGAAATTTGTCAAAAACTTGTCCTCAGAACATGCACTTCTGCACCCTAAGAGGAGGTTTTGATGAATGGATGGATCGAGGTTTATTAATGTTTGCATTTGATATCTACTACTGATGTTGCACTTCTATACTCTTAATAGATGTTAGAACAAGTAGAGATAAATCATTTTTGCTTGAAGCTTACGAGTAGGACTAGTCATAAATGGTACTTTTATCTCTTGGCCATTTCTGCTTATATTCTTGAAGTGATATACAGTTTTTAGCTGTTTATATGTTATTGCATGAATGTGTGAGTTACCATTTGACACTTTTGTATGGTGGAATCATTTATTTATGTTTGATATATGAATAACTTATTATGCGATATGTTGTTCACAACTGTTTTGCCTAACTTTTTATGCAAATTGGTTCATCTTAATTGATTTCTATTCTTATGATAGCTGAATGATCTTTATTACCAGTTATTGTCTGAAATCTCTTTAGATCGCATAATAGAAGAAATACATCCCAGGTTAGCATAGATTAGATGTGCTGTTTTCATTAGATTACAATATCATAGAATTAGACTAAAGTATCTTAGATTAGAACTTGTAGATCAGCATCATCCAACTCTGCACACACACACCTTTAGATTGGGAAACTGGTCCCATTATCCCCAGTCGGACCCGCTATACCAAACGGATAAGGAGCTGCCAACCAAGGTCCGGACCGGGTGGGTATCCCCCTTGTTGTCGACCCGATTTTCGGGGCTTCAACATATTTGGTGCTAGAAGGAGGGCCTGAACATAGTGTCTGTTGGAATGGTTTGAAATCGTAATCATTTGAATTAGGATGGCTGCTCACAAACTTCCCATTTGGAGTTGCATCCATGTTCGTGCCTATTCCAACACTCCACCTGAAGTGGTAAGACTCTTGTCTCAGGTAAAATTCAATGGTAAGAATAATTCTTCTGCTTTTAATCATGCTCTTCAATTTATTCAAAGAGTTTCAAGTTCGAACGTTCAAAGAATTTATGAAGGTGTTTTATGCAGAATTTTTACTCTTACATTCACGGCGGAAGCTAGAAAATGGTGTAGAACCCTCCCAGTTGCCTCAATTCACAGCTGGGACCAATTTGTCAAAGCTTTCATATGTAAATTTGATTACTATGATTATGATCAGGTATATGATGAGATTGAGTATCTACGAAAAGAAGATGAATCTGTTAGGGATTTTAATATGCGATTTCATCTTGATTGTCTAAAATATGATCTTGAAAATGAACTCATGAATGAAGAATCTTCAGATTATTTTGAACATTCCCTACCTCCTATGTCTGATCCATCAGAAATTAGTTCGAGTCTTGTTTTATTTTCTTCTATTAGGAATGAAAATTCCAATTTAAATGTGCGAATCACTCATGATGAAGAAAATTTCCAAAGCTTAGGAAACATGCCTGCTCTAACGCAAGAAGATAAAAGCAAAGATGTTGAAAGAGAGCCTGCCTTGGAACCAAAAGACAACTTGGAGACAAGGTTCGATAATATCATCGCAAGTCAAACGCCCAGGTTAGAACAACAAATTAATTCTCTTTCGGAAAATACAAACACGCAAAGGTATGATCTAAAGCCTGATGTCTACGATGAATGTGATGAACAAGAATTTTTTCACGATGATATTTTCAAATGCATTGTTCCAGAATCACATTTTTCTCTTTATCCTGATGTATTTAGTGATGATAATTTTTTCCCCTCAGTATTAATGATATCTCAAAAAGTACAGAGGATTATTCAAATAAACCACCATAAGGTTTTCAAAATAAAGAGGCAGCTATAGAACATCCTTTGGTCATTAATAAACAAGAACGACTTGACTTTCCTTTTCTGAAAATATTGGATGAAAAAGAAAAATCTAGAAAGACCAGTAAAATTGTTTATGATAGCTACTATGATGATGATGGTGATATTGATTTATCTCAAGTAACTCAACAAAGCTCAGATAATGAGAGATATTCCAATCCAAGAATCATATCAGTCGATCCTCATTCCAGAGTGACAGATCATTTGCATGATTTTACTATCCAAAACAATATCCCGATCTATGATTCGTATCATGAGCAAACCCCTATGCATGTTCCCAATCATAACTTGTTTTCTGATTCACAAGACGTAATTCGAAATTACTCGGATCCCATAATTCTGGCCAGTTCTTGTGAAGAAGAAGATATTTCAAGTCAATCCCAGTTGTGCTGTAACACTAGCTGTACAGATAATCATTGCATTCTTTTTCACTTGCACTCATTTTGTACAAAATCGGGTTGTGTTTAAAATTTTCAGACTTTCGATAGATTACTATGGTATATTGAGCACCTTATCAAAGAACATTCGAAAGATGTATTACCATTCTAGAAAACTAAATTGTGTCAAGGAAATACAGAACTTTTTCAATTCCACGATCAATCAATATCAGCCTTTCAGAAGAAACTTCTGTGTCATCCAAAACATCATCAACAAAAAAAAAAAATTTTTGGAAACTTGCCAGCAATTCGCGTTAATTGATAAATATCTTTCCAAAAATTTCCATCTATTCTTCATTAATTTATTTAGTGATTTATATGTGGAAACTTTCCTTTTACAAGAAATTGCTAAAAGCTTGACTTTTACGCATAGCAGATTATGGGCCATCAAAACTAAAAAATCATATTCGCAATCTAGCTTGTCATCTTTCCTATTACGTGATCACTAATCCATAACAGAAATTCATCCCGATTTTTATGATCCAATAGGTATCCAATTGGACAAAAGATTTCATAAGAAAGAAATTTCAGGCGGAATTCCAACTGAAGTTACACTTTCTAATCCTACATCCAATATTCACAGTCCAAGAAAAGTTTTATTCTTAACACTAATGTTTAAAAGGTACATATGTGTAGGAATAAAAATGAAAAGATGGTTCCACTAGAAATATCATTTTACCTAGTTAATTTTTTTGTTTATAGTTAAAATAGGAGTAGGGGTAGTTTAGCTAGGTTGTTAAGTGGATAATTTAGTTTTTAAATATTGATAGGAAAAATGAGAAAGGAACTTATCCCTATCATGTACATAATCCAAGGGAATAGTTACCTCTCATTTCTTTAAATTTTCGCCTCCCTAATAAAATTTGCCTATGGTTAATAGCATTTGACATTTACTAAAGACACCATTTCTCTATCAGCTTTTGAACTTTTGCTCGTATAAATAGAAAACCTTTTGGAAACTTAATCTTTATTATTAATAGATACAGTTAAAAACTTTAAACCAGATATGATACTAGTTTCAACTTCCAAAAATTTGATGAAAGAAATCTTAGTGAAGAAATTGTTTTATATCAGTGCAATGAAAGGTATCAATAACGAAATAAGGATTCCCTGTAGATCAGCCATGTCCAAAAAACTCTATTATTTTTGTCCAGGGCTTTCTTAAGGAAAAAAATGACTTCCTCCCTGCTAAAGGAAATTGCAGCATCTAGAGAAACGACCAAGGATACACTATATCTTGAAGAATAAGAGGTCTCATCACGAGCTGGCTTATCATGATTACAGATATTATAACTTTGCTGACTTTGCCAAACACTGTCCATCAAAACAGGGCAATGACTCAAAATTGTTGAAATCAAAAGACAAGGGGTCTCATCACGAGCCAGCTTGTTCAGTGAAAGTGTAAATCAAGTGAATGATTGTGTCATAATTTGGCTACCAAACCAAGACATTGTTCTTTAAGAATAAAAAAGGAAAAAGTGTCAATATGGGTTTTTCTTTGAAAAGTTGTAGATCACCTTAAGCAGGATAAAGGATCATTACTGGGTAATAGGTAACCCTGTCAAGGCTATGAACACCTGCTAGTAGCAGAGGCTCTACTTGCGAAAAATGAGCATATTTAAAAAAAAAAACTGGCACACAGGGAAGACCTTATTTTATGTTTACAAGACCAAGTAATGGCTGATGTAAATGCAAGGACCAGCTGAGGAAGCGAATAATTAAAGTAGAAAGAGGTTGGAACGAAATGTCGTTGATAGTTTGGGGTATAATACACTTTATCTTTTATAATAAAGTTTAATTTTCCAAAAAAAATTGTTTTGGAAATTTGAAAAGTTCAATAGAAAATCAGAGATAACTGGTTCTCCCAAGTGAATCGCCAATTGTTGTGGCCAGCAACAACCCCCCCTTTTTTTCATTTAGGTGTTGTCCAAAATACTAAATGAATGGGGACCCTTAGTTAAAACTTTAGGAAAAGCTAGAGTTTCCTTTCTTCAAAATAAGGTTACCATCGTAAGCTTAGGAAGATCTTTTGAATACTTTAAAACCTAAGTTTATGATAAGAAAAATCTTTAAAAAGTCGCATCATAAAATGACATAAAAACTCCTCCATTTGGGTATAATCCTGGTATGTGCAAGATTCTCGTACTAAGCGATATATCGCATCGCAATAATGTAATGCCAATGGGAAAGCCTTCAAGATTTTCCGATTTGCGATAACCCCGATCGCAAGATCGCATATCACAGGAATGGGCTAACAAAAATATGGCAAGCATAAAACTTTTGCGATCTGCGATGTGTGCGATATTGCGATAACACGATGGTGCGATAATGCGATGTCGCGATCTGCGATGATTGCGAACCAAATCGCAAAATCACCCCATCACGAACCTTTTGGGCGCGTTATTCAAGAAAAGCCACTTACCATAATCTGACTTAAGATCATGCGCTTTTAATGATAATAAAGGAATTAGTTGTCATCTATTAAATGTAGATGCGTGCTTTTGCAAAGAATTACTTCACGTAAGGTGGCATATTTGATATATTTGTTGCATTTAAGACTCTCCCATCACCTTTGTTGATCAATAATTTCCATTTGTGAGCTACAGGAATGAAGAATGAAAGGCGATACAAAGCCATACGCAGGAAGAAATGGGAAAGAAAAGTAAGGCTCAGGGCTCTGAGGTGAAGGAGATGGTACCTTTATATACAGACACAGCTTGTAACAGAGACGGGGGATATCGACATGGGAAAGCATGTACAGACTGCTTGAAGAAGAAAACCCCAGAATAATGAAGGTTACCACTGTCGCAAATTTGCAGGGCTCTTCCGAAGCATCCTTAGAAGAACTCGCGTGCTCATTCCTTCATCGGATAGCTGCAAGGCCTAAAATTCTCCCATATATGGATATGATCAAGTGGATACTTGACAATGCAGAAATGAACGACAGACAGTTCAAGATTCAAGGACATGGGCTTATCGGGTCATTCGTTGCACAAGACTTAAAGCTCATGTATCATCTTCCTGAACCACAAGCGACTTACAATGCACAATTCATTAAAAAATTTGTGGCGGAGAACCCGAACCTATCAGAGACCACTAAAGATTGGTCCAGAAAAGATGAACCACTCAAAAAGGATAAAAACGATGTGTACAATACTGGTTCCCTCACCTCTCCGTATTATTTTGCTGCGGCCATGCTTTGTAGATTATTTGGGATGCCAGATATCATTAAGTTTTCGTCTGAATGGTTACCATTGATTGATGCTACCAAAAATGTCATTATTATAGATTGGGCCAAGATATTTTCTGATAACCTATTCACAGCTATTATCAAATACCGGTCTAAGAGATCCATGTCTCAAAGGATCTATCCTCCTTTTTACCTATCTACATATGTTATGGATTCTATTTGTTATGTGTCTAAATTTCCCTCTATGGGTTGGAAATGGACAACTCAGGACCCATTACCCATCCACGTTTATCATAAGATATTATGGGATTCTCAGTTCATTCCGCATTTCTACCAAATTTGTCATGGGCTTATCTTACCCATGTATAGAATGATGTATGATAAAGAACCACCGAGGTGCTCACCTAAGGCACAGATAGATATCATCCCCATTGCAAGATGGTTTGGGGAAGAATGGTTCACCTATATTAGAGTATTTGGAAGCATCGTCCCTCCTCATGTTCTACCTTTGTATATTCCTGACAAACTGCTAGCTCGCGAAATTGCATATCAAACTGTTCAGAAGGCGGCCTAACCAAAGACCTAAAAGACAAAAAGAAGGCCATATGGCCCCAGTTTGCTGTAGCTTGTGGGGCCTTTTCATTTTTCGATGTGGGTCACGCCTTCACCGAAGTGGAGAATATGACATGTCTACAATTATTTAAATTCCCGGCAAGGCCATTTGACCCAAATAAAGTTGCCCAAGATTTCACAACGAACGTCAAGATAAAAATATTCGTTGGAAAGAAGGATTTATTTGACGATTTATTTCAGAATAAAAGCCCACTCCAGGAAATTTTGCAGGAAACTCAATCGCAATTTTCTCCAGATGACCTCCAAATATTCATGGTATACAGGGAAAGAAGACTAGCCACTATTCCTCTAGAAAAGTTGCAACTACCTGCCAGAGAACCTACTCCAAGCATTAGCCTTAGTGAGAATTCAAGCGCTGCTGGATCTAAATCTAAGAGTGGACAAGAGATGCCCGAGCATTCTAAAAAATCTGAAAACGACCAAGATAGAGGCGAAGAGTCAGCTAAGGACACCACTCAGTCAATGGAATTTCCGCAGTAGCAAGTTATTGCCTCCCCGTCAAGAGATGTTCCCCCTCTCATCATTGAAGCACCACCCGTCACAACAGAATTAGACAAAGAATGGGAAACCTTCAATGAACTGATCAATCTTGAAGGACAGGCCCCAAAAACACCTGTGAGCAATACACAGGTAGCACAAGAAGTGGGCTCAGTGTTGCTCATCAACGAGTGGGACGATCAAATCAGGGAGGTAGAACAAGAAGAATGGAAGCTGAAGGCACAGGAAAAGGAAAAAGCGGTCCAAGCACTAGACATGTTAAATTGGGAGTGTTACTGGGCATACTTAGTGAAGCCGCATAGTCAGCATATGACTGTGAAATGTATCATAAGTGCGGCTGAGAAAGTAGTGCCAGCTCTCATAGATTCTGTTTTCTCAGCCCAACTCAAAGCAGAAGTCAGCCAGCTGACTCTCCTCAAGCCCATGATGAATGCATGCAGTTTTAAGGATCAGATTCAGAAGTAACCTTATTTAGAATGTTTTTTTTTTTTTCAATTAGACTAGAAAAAGGACGGTCATTTGAAAACCGCATCCTAAATTTTGTAAATTAACTATTATTAGAATTAGGAAGTAGTATTTTAACCCTTCTCATGCATTTGGAGAAGGGTCCAGAAATTTGTCAAAAACTTGTCCTCAGAACATGCACTTTTGCACCCTCAGAGGAGGTTTTGATGAATGGATGGATTGAGGTTTATTAATGTTTGCATTTGATATCTGCTACTGATGTTGCACTTCTGTACTCTTAGTAGATGTTAGAACAAGTAGAGATAAATCATTTTTTCTTGAAGCTTACGAGTAGGACTAGTCATAAATGGTACTTTTATCTCTTGGCCATTTCTGCTTATATTCTTGAAGTGATATATAGTTTTTAGCTGTTTATATGTTATTGCATGAATGTGTGAGTTACCATTTGGCACTTTTGTATGGTGGAATCATTTATTTATGTTTGATATATGAATAACTTATTATGCGATATGTTGTTCACAACTGTTTTGCCTAACTTTTTATGCAAATTGGTTCATCTTAATTGATTTCTATTCTTATGATAGCTGAATGATCTTTATTACCAGTTATTGTCTGAAATCTCTTTAGATCGCATAATAGAAGAAATACATCCCAGGTTAGCATAGATTAGATGTGCTGTTTTCATTAGATTACAATATCATAGAATTAGACTAAAGTAGCTTAGATTGGAACTTGTAGATCAGCATCATCCAACTCTGCACACACACACCTTTAGATTGGGAAACTGGTCCCATTATCCCCAGTCGGACCCGCTATACCAAACGGATAAGGAGCTGCCAACCAAGGTCCGGACTGGGTGGGTATCCCCCTTGTTGTCAACCCAATTTTCGAGGCTTCAACAGTACATAAAGTGTGTCAAAAATAATATACAAAATTGGGAATAAAATTCCCATAGTCATGTCTAGTACATCTAATGACTCGGCTCAGGATGAGCGGCTAAGTAGGTGACCACTGCTTTAGCCACACGCTGAAAAAGGCAAACCCAGTCACCATGCATTCCTACCACGAGGTGCTGCATATCCTTTGGTAGATCTTCTACGGCCTCCATCAGTACCCAGTGAGTCAATCTCACCAAATTTCGTTGCACTGTGTATAAGATTCTCTCGGTATCTACAGCCGCCTCTTTGGCACCTCTTTCATGATGCCTGTGCCACGAAAATCCGTCTGGTCGTACCAGACTCACATCTAGAACATGATCACTATATTAGTCATTTAATCCCATCAAAAATATCTTTAAGTTCATTTTCATATTTGAAAACGTTAAAAATCATAAAATTGACAAAACTTTAAAAATTGGTTACCTATCTCTCCCCATGCTGCATCTGGTGGCAACACCAGATCCGAATCTCCCTGGAAATCCATCTAAGCATAGGGATAGTCATCCATAGTGATGATTTGCTACTCCCACCAGGAGAAGAAATCATCGTCAAAAGCAGTCCTTGGTACATCTCTACCTCGCAGACATTTCATCAGGTCGGCCCACCTACCCATCCGAGGATCTTGGGGGCTACTGATAGGAACTGATACTCTAGGACATAACCCTGGAACCTTCTCGAAGAAGAAGGAGCACAAAATGGTCCCATATCCAACATTCTTGGTCTATCCTTTCTGAATGGAGGATAACTGACTCTTCATATTGGTCAAAAGAGGTGTACACCAGTCAAACACAATAGTGAGACAATCTACGACCAAGCTCATGGATAGTCGTGACACTTGGTTCAATGATACTAATCCATTCACCTTGGCTATGGTGAACAATATGATCCTCAAGGACAAACTCTCTACATGTTTGATTGGAATTTGACTTCCAATCTTCTCCGGATGCCCCAGATAATATATATGCATGTAGTCTTCCACTGAAAGACTACCTTGTGATCATCCAGTCAAATGCACCACTTCTCCTCTCTACGAGAGTCCAGTGATAAAGAAAATATCTTCTATCTCTATCCTTAAATGAGTTTGATCAATAATGAACGCATCATCTTCGATACTCCAATATCAGATTAACATTTCAAGCAAGCGAGTATTTGCCTTCATATTTGGCATTTTGAAAATTTTTAATAAACCACATCCTCTCAATGCATCCAAGGCCTGTTGATTTTTCATAACCTCATCATCAACAGTAGCATGCTCCCTTTCCCTCCAGGTGATTGTCATTCTGAAATAAAATCAAGTTTAACCACTAGATTTTTACGTTTTAAATCCAAACCGCGTATACACGAGTCCATTTCATACACAGTCGCATGTAGGGCCTGCGTATATGCGGGTTTCTCATAACCAACCCGCGTATATGCCATGTTGAGATTTTTAACATAATTTCCAATGGTGAAACCTCAATTAAAATTTCTAAAAACAATCACAAATTGATGCAAGCTAGATTTGGGGGTTACCTGGTGATTTTGAGCCAATTTGATCGGTCAAATTCTTTGAGGGGCAATATTGCTTCTTTTGCTCCATAGCTTTTTCTCTCAGCACAAATGGTAACAATGGTGAGTCAAAAAATCTTTTTATAAGCTTTGAAAATGTCAAATTTTTTCAAAACTTGATTTTGTTTCGTCTCATGAATCTTTTAACTTGGGAGCTTGGATTGTCGAGGATAGGTTGTTTTTCAGGACATTTTGGATGCTTTTTCAGAAATTTCACGTCGATTCCATGACTGCTAACCCATCATGGAAACTATCGTTTACTCACTGGCATATAGGTTAGTGAAGCCATTTTTCAGATGCATTTTTCATACTAGCCTCCATTTGTCGATACACTTGCTATAGGGTAGACCCCATCATGTTATGGTTCTTAAACCACCTTCACTCGCTAACTTTGTAAATCATGACATGATGGTAGATCCATCCCTTTTATGGGAATCGTAGTTAGCACCTCACTGACATTGGTTGCCCATGTTGCTTCATTGAGTAGGCTCAGGAGTCCTCTCTAGTCCCGCCATGACTTATGCATTGAAGACTCATTTCTTTTCACTTCTTTGCTTCGTTCTGTCCTTATACCTTAGAGGCTCCTTTGTGTTGATTTGTACTACTGCATTGCATTTTGACCATTTACATCTTTTGGCCTTGAGCCGGCTTCACTTGGACTCGTGTTTAAGCCACTTTTTTACCATGTCTTTTGCAAAAATTAAACTTGCAATCCTTTAGCTTCTACAACTTGACACACCCTCAGACCTGTGGAAGGAACATTCCTTTGAGTGTCCTTGACTAGTTTTGCCTCCCTACATTGAGCATAGGAATGTTCCCATCCCAGGAACTAGATCATCTGTTTCAACTGACACTCATTCTTTCCACTGTATTATAGCATTCTTTTATTCTTTTTCCAGCTTAAAAAAAAAAAAAAAAAAAAAATTACATATTTCAAAAAGAGCGGGAATGGGACAACATTTCCATTTATTATTGGCAGCTAGAGTCAGTCGTGTCACCCTTGAACAAAGCACTCAAACAAAGCATCTCCTCCATTTGGGTGGGATTTAGCTTGACTTAGGTATGCCTTAACCTTGTTATTGAGTCAGTTCTCCTCCGATTGGTTATCTCTTCCAATCATATGGAGAGTTTGTTCATGCCTCCTACATGGAAAACTTATACAGAGTCATCATATGCTGCCACATGGTCATCATTGAGTCGTGCTTTTGTTCAAGGGAAGTAATCCTGAGTCGGCCTCTCTGCGGTGTCTCTTGACCTATTTTTCAGTTGGCCATCCCTGGTTGTCAATGTCTTGTCTATCATCACATCAGTTATATTGGTTCATTACTTGTGTCAGTTTGAGAAGGTCTCCATTGACTTCTTGCTGGCAGGTCTTGTCCTTATCGACGATGACATCTTGCTCTGAGGACAGGCCTAGAGCCACACTCTGGCCCTATTTTCATTATTGATAGGTGACCTTGTGCTCAGCATCGATCAGTATCATGGTTCTTTGACTAAGTGGTTTCCATTGTGTTCAACATCAGCTTTCATTATCGCACATTGGGATTCGTGCAATGCCTTGGTTTCCATTTGAACCTTTTGGTGGATTCCTCACCTCTGTGTCAGCTTTCATTATTGGTTGGTTCAGAGGGTTTCTATCGTGTGCTAGCTACATCTTTTTTATGTCAGAAACATGCTTCGGTCGGGTTACTACATCTTTTTTCATCCGATTCCTTCCACATTATTGGCCTATGGGTTACGCTCATGCTAGATTGATGAAGGATGCCTTAATGCCTTCCTTCTAGCGGATCTTTCCCTATCGACTATGACTCATTTCTCTAGGGAAAAGGTCTAGAGTGCATTTGGTAGTACCTTGGGGTTTGTAGTCATTAATGGTAGATCCTTCACTATCGACAGTGGGAAACCATCATTGTCTCCAGATTGATAGATTCTTACAAGTGTTCAACTTCAGCTCATCTATTTGCACTTGTTAGATTGTACTGGGTACCTTGTCTCTCATTATCATTATCGGTGAGTAGTCTCGCATTTGTTAACAGTATACATCAATGACCGGTAATTAAACAATTTCTCACATGGTCGACTTTAGATCATTTATTCCCATTATGTAGAAATGTACCACAGCGGTCGGTGAAGACCTCGGGTTGCATCAGCATTCTTTGGTTCATTTGTCAGTTGCTTTTGTTGCTGCTAGTTGACACCATTCCACATTATATGTTGCAGTCCTTCACAAAAACATCCTATATGCTGGAATCCAAGTTACTCTGTAGTACCATCTTATTCCATCATGTTCATTTGGTACTATTGGGATCAGTGTTTGACATTAGTGATCATCTTCATCTTTCAACTACATTGATCATCTTCTTATATGTGATATTCATACATGTACTTGTTTGATCGTGATCAGATGATTCGTTATGTACTTTCAGTTCTTTATACTTGTATACATAGTGGATCTCCTGTACTTGATATGAAAACATGCTTTACTTTCTCTAAGCATGGGTATGCCTACCTTAGATAGTTGTTTCTTTCTTATCTTCTTTTGCTAGCTTGGCAGGCTGAAATCTAGTGATGTCCTTCCCGGTTTTTTACAGGTTTCCTTTCCATATACTTAATACATTTCGGCCATCATGTTCCCCTTCTGACCTCATATATTAGGGTGCATATGTTATAGCTCCAAATATCACCTTATATATTTGTGATGCTTGGTTTATGGCCTAGGGCAACCCCTCCTTCTAGACTTGGTCCAAATATTTAAAAGACAATGTTTTACTCCCTATCCGTGACTTTTCCCTATATTAAATGCGTGTACACGCGGGTCAGTATATACTCAACCCACTTATATGTCTTAAAACACTTAAAAAAATTAAATTTCCTTAATTATGGGTGAAGATCATGGGTTTTACCTGTTGATTACCTATTAGTGCCCATGGCCCAACTATTCCCAATTATTTCCCAACTAAAAAACTATTTTGGGAGAAGTATAAAATGACTTCAATGGGAAGTCCTTAAGCAGGAGAGAAAAGAGAGAATTACTCTGTTGAGATATCCCCTGATCAAGTCTGAAGATCCCTGTGCTTCAAGCACTTCCCCAAGTTTAGGAAACCCTTGTTTTCTAGAGAATTGATATCCTTTCATTTGTTGGTGATATCCTTTCACTCGTATTGGTTATGGAGGGAGCCTTTTGAAGACCGGGATTGGACGGACCTAGAGGACAGTTCCAATTGGAGTCGGAAGAGGAAGATGTAGGTGAACTCTTTCTATGTTTTGATTATAGTTATCTGCAATAAAAGAAACACTGTCTTGTTCTTGATATCAACTTTGTTCATGCATCTGATGTTATTGGTATGGTTTATGTATGAATGACTATTTCAATGTGTAACTAACCATCTACTTATATGTTATAAAGTTGATTTCACTATAATTCTTTATCTATATGCTACTGTGTGTCTTTGAATTAGTTCTTTTGTAGGTTCAAAGATTGTGAGGAGTTGCAGAGGGTTTGAACCCTGGCTGGAACCACCGAAACGAAGGACCCCTGGGTATGTACATCCTCACATGGTTTTCTCATTTAAGCATTTTTATTGAGTTATTTGCTTGTTTCTTGCTATAGATTACTCTTGCTCTGCTAGGGTTCTGACCCAAAGCCCTAGGGGACTTTATCCCTTAACAGTTCCCCAAAACATGTTGCGGGGGGTACCATGCCCAAAAGGCCCCCAACACAAACATCGTGACTCGTCCTTGAGTCACTTTGTCTACACAGAAACCTTGGTGCAGAGTCCCTCCAGCTGGTCCCAAATGGCCTGAATGTCGACAGCGCACTAAGCTACTATTTGTTGAACCTACTACATTCTCATTTCTGAATTCTCTATTTCTGGTGTGTTGTGCTACATCTTTGCATGTATTCCTTGAATTTGTGGAAGCTTTCCTTCAATCTTCACCGTGATTATGAAGGCTTCATCAATCCACGACTGGATGCGCTCTTTTAGAATTGCTTCTTTGTGGTGTGTCGCGTCCACCTTCTCTTTTAAATCCTTGGCATGTTGCATCCTTGCAAGCCACTGATTGAGGACTACTGTCTACATAGTCCCTCTAATGGTGTCATATTGTTGTTGGAGTTCGTGCGCCTCTGTCTCCAGCCGCTAAATGTTGGGATCCTCCTACAACATAGAGAGGACCTCTAACGCCTACACCAACATGGCGGTACAGTCACAGACTGCACCTCCAATCTCTTCCATCCTTACTGCAATAACACTAGTGCATTGTTCTCTAACTTCTAGTGGAGTGGAAGGCTGCGCCTTCAACCGCAGCTCGGTGATCTGGAGATTCAGCGTCAGCTGCACTCTTGTTATTTCCTCGCACACGCTATGGACTCCATTTACCAAATATTGGATCTGCACTTTTGTTGGTAGGTCCACTGCAATGGACAACTCTGGGACACACTGGAAAGCGTCATCAGTTGTCTGTACCAATTGTTGGTTCTGTGACGCCAACTCGTTGCGATGCAAGCTAAGCTATTCTATATTAATCTTCTACTCTCTCAGAACCTAGATTGCGTGGCTCTTTCTGGCACGGAGTTCATCTGTTATCCCGTCTTGTAGTTGATAAATTGTGTCGCGAGGAAGGGCAACCAAGTTAAAGCCAATTCCTGTCATTGTATTAAGCATCACCCAGTCCCTTGTGCTCTCTGAGACTAGCACTCCTTCTGACAAGGTTATCTTGTTGGCCATATTTGCACGGACCATCTATTCTGCTGCGGATGTGCCTATTGTGATGTGTGTAGAGAAGGTTCCTTCATGCGGGGGCTGCACCTGTAACTCTTGTAGCTACCCCTGATGGCCCCCAACACACTCTGGTGCTCCATCATAAAATCTTGGAGCTCTTCACCTGTGACATCGTGGACCATCTTGCCGATGTCATGGAGGTCACCTTCAGTTAAGGTGATTAGGTCAATGTCCAGCTTTGAGGCCTTAACCTTCTTTCTTGGGCTCAATCTCTCTGCGATGTGTGGCCATTTAAGCTGTGGGCATAGTTCTTGGGTCTGTTCTCCCTCCCACTATTTCTATTTCCTCTGTCTCTTGTCCCGAGGACATCGCTTGGCCCTTGTTTGACTATGCTGTCTCCACTGTTGCTGTTGCTTCGACAACCTTTTTCTATTCTGTGGCTGCTTGTGCCACTTCGCGAGCTCCCCTGACCTCGGCTGCCACTTTTTCGTTGTGCCTTTTCTCGGCCAGTTGGGTGACACACAACTTGGCATCACCCTTTCATTTCTGCACTACTGTCTTCTCCAACTCCTCTAAATCTGCGGTGCGCCACTCAGGAGGCCATGTCTCTAACATCGTAAAGATCGTGTTGTCAGTGGCTATGAATGGGAGCTTTGTCCACTACTGCGTCAGATCCTTTCGCACTCTAATGTAGATATTTTGCATGTCTACCTTGAAATCTGAAACATTGTGTAGACTATTGTGCACTATAGTGTATAGATGTGATCTCTTATTAATCCACTTTCAGATGCTCACCTCCATGAGCACCCAAAAAATCTTGGTATCATGAATCCTCTTTACATCTTTGGTGGCCCAAAGCGAGGCGTACTTTGTGGCATCAGCTATGTCTCGGTTAATGTTCAGGAACTGACTATCCTCTGGTAGTTCCCCTGCTACCAGCAATATAGACAAGAACAACCACGCATAGTGGAAGGTCTTACCCTGCTCCTGGGCCTCGCGACAGTTGATCAGGAACTCTTCACAGAGGAACTCGACCCAGTTGAACTGGACCCCCTCTGCACACTTTTCAGCCAGCACAACCAACAGCGTTGGTACCTCATCAGCACGACAATTTCACATCACTTTACTGGCCAGGATCTGGGTGGCTACACGCACCCCTTTATCTTTGATACTAGTGATAGTGTAACCCCTCTTTCTTTTCTCAAGCTTATATTTTTTCTTCATGGCCTCTGCGAGAGCCAAGTCATAGATTTTCCCTGCTATCATCGTGGGGTCCTATCCCTTACAGGGAAGGAGGGAAATTCAGTGGATGAGATCTGTCGTGATTGGAATAGGCTCCTCTAGCCATAAGTACCCATCATGCAATAGGAAAAGTAGCTGCTTGATGATGAAAATGGTGATGGGCGCACAGTGGAAATGTGGTATCCATAGCAGATGAAGCAACCCAGTATTTTCTGCACTGCGCAACCATTTTCGTGGCTCTAATGTTATCGTTGGTTCCTCTGTATTCTGTTTCATCAGGGTCATTGTTTCTAAATGCTGGAAATTCTCACTATCTGCGAGGTCCCATTCTTCAAATTTCATGGTAGGCATGTGTCCTAGAAGCTGACCCTCAAATGTAATTCCATCGGGGAGGAGCGAGGTCTAGAATGCACTCTTCATTGCATCCAGATCCTTTATTACTTTCGCTTTTCCTTTCCATGGAGGGACATACTCAGGAAATTTCACTATAGAGTGCATTGGTTGGATATCCTCCTCCATGTATTCTTCATCTTTTGTTGCCACACTTAGGGTCTACAAGTCTTCTTCCTCCTCATCATTTCTATTGTGACTGCTTTCCCCTTATTTTCCATGGATAACTTACTATGTCATGGATTCCTCATTGACATGTGTACTGGTCCCATTGCCTTCTTATCATCCTTCGGCCTCAGTGTTCACGGTGACTTGGGGATTTTTGGTATCACCCCGGTGCCTTCTGAAACATCTCCCACCCTTAGGGTCTGCGCAGCCTCACCAGCAGTGCCTTCCTAAATTCCCAACCCATCCTTAGTGGTTGTCGTTGTTTCTACATTGTATGCGGTCTTTTGTGAATTTATGGGCTCTATGCTTACTTAACTCTCAACACTCTACGCTCTATTCAACCGCTCAAATCTCAAATGACCAAGCTTTGTCTACTAGCTAGCCCTTGGAGTTTTATAGCATTTTTTGAATTCGAATTCGACTGTTCCCCCCCATTTCAGGCCATTAATGCTTTCTTGGTGACATATTTTCCCAAATCTTGCCCATAACTCATGTCTTAAATGCTTGCCACCTGCTCCATTTGGCCTCAAATCGCACATCCCATCATGAACAGTGACTTCAACGGTCATTTCCCATCCAATTTGTGTAGTCGAGAAATCCTCCATGCATGGTCGCAAGCCTTGCGATGTTCAGGTTCTGCGCATATCTCCTAGAGCACGCAATTCCCTGGAAAAATAATTTATAGTCTTGCACTCCCTTTCAATTGCCTGCAGCACTAAGACTGCCCTTTCTATGGCTAGTCAGGTGGTCACACCACCTGCGCAGGGCTCCATACTGACCTCCAACATGGTTCACGAAAAATCCTCATCTGCCATTGTGGTGATCGGTATGGGGTGCTCTATTATTTGCATTGCGCTAGCCTGATTACTATGTTTGGCGATATGCAGTCCCAGCCATGGTAGTAGACTAAGCATTTCTCTGTGATAGACCTCCAATTTGACATTATGATCATACACACCTTGCCTTATGATTCTTGGTTTATCGACGAGAAATGCTTACTTTATTTCATTTTCCAGCTTCTTAACCTCTTCGTCCATTAAAGCGCTTTTCTTCCTTACTCATACTCGGTCTTCTTCAAGTTCGCGAAGTCTAATGTTTCCTAACCGAATTTCCTCCTGACATCTTATTTATTCTACTTCATGCAACAATGTGATTTCTTTGTTTTGGTTTGGGTGAATTGTTGAATCTACGGGTGCTCCTACACACAGACTTAGGTTCGCATGCTTTTCAGACATTACAACTCCTTCTGTATAGTTTAGCTTCATAATTTCTCTCGTGGGCAGAGTTTTGCACATAGCCCTATAGGCCCAATCGAACCGCTAGTACGCAAAGGTCCCAGTCAGTGCACTTACATGGTTGACCTTGTTCAATACTTCACAGACCTTGTCAAAGGGTTTTCCGTGAATAATCTGTGGTGCACTTTGACTTTCTAGGTTATGTGTGTTTTTCCTGCTTTCTATCACGAGAGTAGTGTGCGTTTGTGCAAGCATTGTACCACTCATTTGTATCTATCGGGAAAGGTGGGTCCAAAATCTATTTCGTTCATCATAATCAGCTTTCCTCCACAATTGGGGTTGTCCAAATTGTAGGTACATAATCCTTCTGCAGTCGCGCCAATCCTCAAAACTTATTTGATGCATACCCCACCATCTTGCAGGTGTAGTGTGCAACACCAATTTCAGAGCATTGAACCACTACTGTTCTGGTACTTCACTTTCAAATTTGTCCAGGAATTCATCCACCGGTGTCAACCCGTCATACATAGGCAAATCCCTTTCCTCTGTTGATACACAACATAGTGACCTTATCATCATGTTGCAATTGAGTGTGGTTACCTCGTGTAACGGGTTCTGCCATCATTCTACTTCTTCATCTAAATCCAAAGTGTAGGAGTTGTAGCGCTCCCATGAAATCCTACCATCTGCTGTTGGACTCACCCAATCTTGTTCTTGCTCGATTGCTTTGTAGATACATTCGAGATTGTCATCACTATCATTATCGTGCACCAGTTCTATATAGCATGATCCCTCAGCCGGATCTAGCAGTACTACTATGCGTAGTTACTTTTTCTCAAAAATCATTTTGCGCTTCTTCAGATTTATTACTCCATTCATATCAGTGGCCCAGTCTATTCCTAGTCGTGCGGGATAGGGATTGTTGTCATCGAAAATCTCTATCACATTGAAATCTTCAAGTGCGCTCACTCCTATGATGTCTACCATTATCCCCTGCAATCTCCCCATCGATAGCATATTTTTCTGATTCGCCATTCTTAATTGAATGGGAGACCATTGCAACGTGGGCTTCCCATGCACTCCCATGTCTGCTTTGGTAGAACGCTTGTGTCCGATCCAAAATCCAAAATTACTTGATCCATTTCACACTCCCTGATTTGCACAGTCAATCCCATCTCTCTTCCCATCCGCGATGTGTGCTTCCCAAGCTTCCAGACTACGGGTGTTCTCCTGCCCCAGTGCACCCAGTCATGAGTTCTTGCAGTCCTCTCATAGCCTTTCTGTTGTGTAGAAGTTTCATGCATGTCCCTAGAAAGGTAGTGAGCATTGAAGGATCCATCTCTAGTTCTAGTTGATCTTTACTACCTAAAGGAGAGGCCTCCGTGAAGCTCTTCTTAGCTTCCATGAATGTCTCCTCTGCACATTCCAAATCGAACTCTGGTTCCTTCACAAGAGCCTTGTGAACCCACGCACTTTCTTCCAGCTAATTACTTTTGTCATCCCTAGTTGTGATACCACTTCAAAGCACTATGTTTACATTCGGGTCTTCTTTGCACGGTTCAAACCTCATAATTTGTAGGTTTTGAGTTGGGGGAGGTTGGAGAATCCCTTTATCGCGCAACATCACTATCAGAGTAGGGCAGTCCTTCATCTCATGATCAAACTGGGTACAATATAAACATGATGATTTTGTTGGATTTGTACAATTATGGGCATAATGCCCTGGCCCTCCATAATTGTAGAAAATCAGTTGTGCCCTACCCCTTCCTGACCCCATTCCACCTCGACCTTATCCGCGCCCCTAAAATCTAGCATGAACCATCCCTGCATTTGGATCGAGGGCTCGTGTTTTGGTCTACACTCTATAAGCAGGAGTCTGGTCCATCATCAACTAGTAATTTCTATAGGTGTGTTCATCATGGCCTACCGACGTGCAGAAATTGCAGAACAACTACTGTGACATTTGTCTATACTTTTGTAGTATGTGACAGTTATCTGTAGCATGCTTTCTTCCTATCTAACAAATCACGTACCATAATGCAGGCACTGCGCTCGATCCCAGTTGTGCCTCTGGTCTTAATGGCATCGGCCCTCCTCCTATGAAGTAGTTCGTGAAGAATGAAAAATGGTCCTTGTCATGGCCCTAGCCTTTGCATTTTATGCACCACACCTCCTCGCGTACCTCTGGGCGAGTTGTCCTGTCCTGTTTTAAACTATGCATTTCGAGACATAAATTTTACATTTTCACATGGATTTGTTGGACTCCCAGGCTCGGATCCTATATTGGGGTCTCGTGCAGCCTCATTGCTATTTCTAAGGCTTCAGCCAGAGTAGATAACTTCTGTTGTGACAATGCGGTCCTTAGATGAAGCATTGGTGATGCCACAAACCATGCGCGGTGCTCTCCATCTGCGAACGTCATGTTGGCCTCACGAATCATACATTTTAGTCTCTGATCAAACTCCTAGGGGGTCTCACCTGGAAGCATCGCAATTTCCTTAAACCCGATAATCGACTGTGTTTCTAGTTTTGGCCTACTAAATTCCTTATTCAGCATGGCCTAGATATCTGCGATCCCCACGTTTGGATGATCATTAGAATGCTTAATGTACGATGTCAACATGCAATCCTGCAATGTGCTAACCACTATTGCCTTCTTGATATTATCATCTGTGACTCCTTATGCTTCCCATACAGCATTTTCCATGAACCAAAATTGGTCCGGATCCTTGTTTCCTACTCCCCCTAATACCGGTAACTTTATTGCGCTCTCCATATTAAATTGTGGTGGTGGCAGAGGTGGTGTGGGTGAAGTTGGAGGTGAATATGGTGAAACCGATGGTGGTGTAGATGGGGGTGGTATGCACAGAATTGGGTGTCTTATCAGACTGATCGTGCTCCTCAGTGAAACTCTCGTGAGATTCTCCTTGCTCCCCTGTGGAGGTGAAATCATGGGACTAGTCTGTAATTATTCGCTACTTTCATTTCTATAAGTCCTCCCACTTTGTGTTGCCCCAAACATCAATTTATTCACATAACCCTTTTTTCACACAGTAGCATTTTAATCCAAGTGTTCAAATATTTAATGTAGTTACCTCGCAGTCCTTCGAGGAAGCATCATTTCACCTCGCTGTAACTGACTGTTGTGTCTACCGTGAACACAGTGATAAATCCTCCTATAATTCGATGGAGCTAGTGGTCCACAGCATGTACAAGCTTCTCTTCTGAAGCTTCTAGTCTGTACAACAATTCAGGAGTCCACACAATTGGTTTGTCAAGCCTACACCTTCGTTGACTGTCTGCTAGCTTCACAATCCACTCATACAACTCAGAGGGGAAGGATGCAAAGAAAAATTTGTGGATTTTAGTATATAAGTAGCGCTTCAACCAATGTTCCTTTGATACTCACAGATTCTGATTCTCCTGCGCTGCAAACTCATGAATTTTTTTGTCCAGCCACCCTTAAATTTCCTTCTTGCTCAGATTCCAGTGACACGACATCAGACATCCCTTATGTAGATCCCGGTCCCAACAACGAAACCATTTGTTGGCTTGTTGCGGCCTGGCCCAGGTTTGGAGGTGATTTAGCCAAACAAATCTTGGTACTACTAGCCCTTTCGGCAACAGTCCCCAAAGGCAGACTGAGGTATCACCCGAAGCAGTATGGGAGGGTGCTAGAACCAGGTTTCCGTACCCTAGAGATGTCTGATGGTTTTCGGTGGTTCGCAGTTTCACCCTGTGTGTACACTTATCAGTACTTCGTACCCTGTGATGCTGCATTCACTCAACCCTACTCATGGCTTGATTAACGTTGTTACCCAATCCCTTACTGTCAACCCAATATAAGCTAATCACCTTAGCTTATCTACCTGTGCTTAGTTATGCTTAACAATGTTTTATTCATACAAGCGCGCACGATAAATAAAACAGTATAATTATAAAAGATATCAACCACATAATAACTCAAAACAGATACACAATATTTGGAATCGAACTTCTCTTTATTATTCTTCTTCCTTGGTTACAGACTCGACTCTGTCTTGTGCACTCAACTGTAGGGGTCCGCACACTCAGCTGTGGACTCTACTAGGCCTCTGCACACTCAGCTGCGGAGCCTCTTCCTACTACTATGACCCAAGACACTTAGACTCTTCTTTTATTCATCGCTATATCATTCTATCCATTAGATTCTATCTTTCTCATTTTATTCCCCTTTACAACTTAGAGTGAGGCTATATTCATACAATCCCATGGTCCGTAGACCATGGGTAGGCCAACACTACATTCATAACTTAGGGCGGACAACCCTATGACTCTAACATACAATTTTCACTCCACGCTCGCAATTCACGGAGTCTTTACAACAATGTTACCCAAAACTTGGGCTTTGCATCCAAAAACATGATGCGGGGGGATTCCATGCCCAACAATCATAAAGGGAAATAAAACATCATTCCCATGCATTCATGCATTTCACCTCCTCGAAACTCCCTCACTCAAGTCATTCTCATAACTTTGGCCACCCAACAAAAGAAAGGATCCATCATTTTGCACGGAATTCCTACAGGATATAGTCTACAGGATACACAGAGGCAGTCTACAGCATACTTAGAGGCAGTCTACATGATAGGCAAAGAAGAGTTCAAGAGGGGATATCATGGGAATTTTCCACTGCCACCATTATAGAGAGGTAGGCTCTACAATTCCATCCCCATTTACAAGAAAATGAACCAGAAATACTCTAAAATGTAGTGAATTTAGCAACTGTGAGAGTTGAATTACATAAATAGTCAACTCTGGTTTGCTCCTGCTTTTTAAAAAATTGTGTCAACCCTCTCATTTTCTCGTCAAGATTCACCAATAAGATGATAGGATGGTTTAATAGGAGAGATCACACAAACACTGTGAGGATACAATAGCCCTAGGTGCTTGAAATCTTTAGAAGACACAATTGGATGGGGTTTTTCGAAAAATTCACAGGGTATGATGATGAAGTGGCTCAAGAATTTTCTCACTCCCTCACTCCACACAAAAGAATGCATGCCACTGTTTTAGTTAGAGGCCTCATTATACATCTCACCCCAAAGCTCATCAGTAGGGTCACGAAACTTTTGCTAGGAATTCCATGGAGAAAATAAGACAAAGGAGATAGTCAAGTGGAAAAAAGGAAATTCTTTTTAGAAGGTGAAGAACCCACTGAGGAAAAAAATGAAGGATGGACAATATGCCATACCCATGGAGTGAGGTAGGCTACCAACTCATCAAATATATCTCATGTGAGGGTAGATATAGTGTTGTTTATGGCTATCATTCCAGGATCCTTGAAGAATTAAGATTTGGGGTAGAAACACTAGTTCACCAAAGACTCACTATACCCTACTTGTTGATGCAATCACTCATAGACTCTAGCAACAAAGTGAAGGAAGGTGTTATCACAAAATCATGTACTGATGGCTGCTACCAGTTAGATTTTATGTAACTACTTCAGACCAGGCTTTAGATGAAGGTTAGCCTCCTTAGTCAGAGAGGGCTCTCTCACAGATTTGTGATAGGAATTATTAACAAGAAAATATGGCTAACTCTTCAAACATTTTATGAAAACAAGCTGGTTGGAACAACAAAATAACATCTTTTCCATTGGGCTCATGGAGTCAAATACTTCTGCAGTAAACTATAAACCACTCAATCATAGAAGCCAAGGCATATAATGTTTAACACTCAAAACATCTCTCAGAAAGAACCTCAACCCATAAATATACACAGGAAGTCTGAGAACTAGGTGAATTCAGAGTGATTGCATATTTAGTGAGCTGTAAAATATATAAAGGATAATGACAAAACCACACATATTCTGAGCATTGAACACATGATGAATCTTGGGAAGAAAAAGTAATCCTTTTATTACTGTCAAAAAGTCTTTTACATAAGCTGATAAAAACTTTGTTTTTTCATAAATCTCCCACCCTCATTACATCAGAGTTTTCACTATATATAGGAAAACAAACTTAACAACCTCGAGCTACCTCCTCCAGCATGAGGGGAGCATCGAAGGTTCCTATTAACTATCCTTATCTATTTTAAACAAACCTATTAACTACAAAAGGTATTGCGCTGTAAATACATAGAGTCCTAAACACACTAAAACTCTAACTTCATCTCCTCGTATGCCTGATTCCTTTCTTGATCTTTGACAGCTGTCTTTTGTTGGTTAGGCTCAAGATGATTGAGCTACAGATGCAAAGAACGCTGACTTTGGATACCTGTAAGCGTTGATGGATCATTTATCATCAGGATCAAAACACCTATTTTTAAGGTCCCTGTCTCCTACCATCCTCCGAAAATGTAGCAGCATGTTCCCAACTCTTTAATAACTCAAAGTATGGAACGCTGCTACCAAACACCATGTCTCCAGATGAGCTGTAGGCTGTATTGATGTACAGGTGTCTCTCTTCTAACATTCCCGGTCAAACTGTTTATTCTGCATTGAAAACATCACCTACAGCAGTTTCGTAGCGCGCTACGAAACTGCTGTGTGATTTAAAAAACACAGTTTCAACCCAAAATCTTTATCAACTGAATATTGCCAGTGGAATTTACAGTCACCATTATTTCTGATTTCCCTCTCCAGCATACACTTGAAACAAATTGACTACTATCATCTTCCATTTCTTGACTAGATACAGGGTCTTCAAATCCAAATCTATGTGATCCCATAGGCATAGGCAGAGATTTGTAGTAGGCAAAAACAGAATTGATCTCTGAACCACATGCAACATATCCATCCATGACCGAAAACTCCACAAAATTCTTCTCATTGGTATGATCAGTATAGGTCAGAGTACAGACATTATTGGATAACCTAGAAATATTGGCTTTTGTAAGATCCCACAACTTGAGTGTGTTATCTGTGGATGCAGAAATTTCACTCTCTCTATTGTTAAATTCCAGCGTACCTCTGTTTTTCATCTTTAGCTTCTCAATAACTGAAATAAGTATGCTACTCAGGAAACTACCAATTCCTAAAACACTCAAATACACAGCTATACCCAGGGATTTCGTAGAGTCTGGCATCTGATCATAAAAGTACTCCTGCATTCCTACCATCGTAAATACATCAGCTATGCCAAATAATATATATTGTGGAAGCAACAGGGAAATGCTCAATGGAATTGTTGCCTTGGGCATATCTATGAGTCCATTATCCTTTGCTGCCTTGATTCTTCTAATCTCTGTCAACGCAGCAACAATCATTGACAGAGTGGAGATAAACATGCCAGTGCCTATCCTCTGCAGAAGAGTTATACCTCGTTCATTCCCTGTCAAGTTTCTTGCAATCGGAACAAAGATGCGGTCATATATAGGCAACAGTAGAATAATAGACAGGTCAATAAAACTCTGTAAGCTTGCAGGAGGGATCTCAAAATGTTTTCCAATCTTTCTATCCATTGTGGCGCCCTGTTTTGTGAAAAAGGTTGCAGATTGTGAAAAGACAATCCCAAATGTCAAACATGACACCCAGATCGGTGACAGCCCAAGAATAGCTTTCACCTCTTCAACGTCTTGGACTGTGCATAGTCGCCAATTATGGGTTGTTTTGCATTCATAGTCTAATTCATCTTCAACTGTGGCTTTGTCAAGAAACTTAAACTGATCAGTAGGCAAATACCGTCTTCTCGACCCAAACTTCAAACCTTCTCTTTCTGCAGCGGCAGCTACTTTCATTTCTTCTTGAAAAGGAGGAGAAACATTCCACCTATGAAACGTTGCAACAAAGACATGAACAATTCGAGTGAGAGGACTACCAATGGGCAGTTTATGTCGGTAAAATCTTGTCCCACACAAGAAGGTAAACAGTGCCATCGCCATTGTCACGGCGGGAATGCCAAATCCCAGACCCCATCCAACATTGTCCTGAATATACAAGAGTACAGTGACTCCTAGAAGAGTACCAAAGCAAATACCCCAATACCAATAGTTGAAGAATGAACTTTTATACTTTTTCTCTACCGGATCGCCGTCTTCAAATTGATCTGCACCAAATGCTTGTAGACAGGGTTTGTGGCCTCCTTGCCCCAAAACAACCAAGTAGATTGAGAAGAAGAAAATCCCAGAGCGATGCAAACTCCTCACAGAGGCCGATAAAGTGACCAAAATTAAACCCAGCAAATAGATGACAGAAGTCCAGCATTAGACACGCCTCCAGATCACTGCCCCTTTTTGTTTTCCCACATCTTATCTTGCTCTTCCTTGGGCACTAACACGTGGTGGACCTCGCCTCAGCCTTTTTAAAGGAGGCTGTACAACTGGAAAATTCGTCTCAACTTCAGTGTCGGTGGAAGTTTCACTCTCACCCTTATTATTAGTAATGACAGAATCGTGAATAGATGTTACATTCCCTTCCTCCTTCACAGGTCGTAGCTATCATAAATCCGCCATTCTACTATTTTGCATCAACTGTAATTACTACAGGAACCTTTAAAAACCGCTTCCAGTAAATCGCCATAACAGAGGATCTGTCTCATCTGGAGCGTATAACTCTGGAGCTCGCGGATAATAAAAACCATCAAAGAAAAAGCCTTCCTGACGGATCAACCTGCAGATTCACACACCACTTCCGCCAAGCTATTTCCGAACCCTTCTTGTTTGGGACTAACACCCTGGGACAGAATGTCCATCTAGAAACATCTGAGCGAAACGGCCAATTGCATCTTCTTCCATTGCTGCAAATAATCAAATTGAGACCTGGTGTTCCCAAATATTGGCTTGGAAAGATCCACTTCTACTTTTCGAAGATACTTCACGAATGAACTGCAGGCCATATCATAATTTCTGGAGATATCACCAAGGAATGCGATATACATATAAAGCACTTTCAGTGGTTGCACAGTCTCTAGTACTCGGTATTGTTCTTCGTATGTATGGAGGATCTTTTTGACAAGACTAAATGGCTTAGAAAGGTTATAAAGGCAATCTAAGTATCCATCTATCTTATTCTCCTGTAAATATAGGAAATTAGTCTCAATAAATGTCCTTACCTTCTTCTCGAGGATCTTGGTTTTACCTTTGAGTAACACAGCCAGGGCCTTGGGTGTCCACTTAATGATTTGTTTCTGGTTCTGAGACATCAACTGAAACCGGCGTTGCACATTTCACACCTCTCCCAACCACACCAAGATGCGTTACATTACCACTGGAAGGGACGGCTGGTAGACTAAGCTGATCAAAACCATTGTTTGTCGCAACTTCTACTTCATGAGAGGAATTCACACTTATACAAGCATTTTAATCCTGAGAAACGCTCTTATCATTATAAAGAGCCTGAAGAACCTCAGACCACGGTGGAGTTGACATCATCGCCTTGAGATCTTCAATCTTATCTGAAAGATCTGACATTAGACCTTTAAGCACATCAACCTCATCCACAGCAGTTGTAGCCAGTGTGCAATAGGCATGCTAGGATTTGGGCCTCCACTGAAAACTCGAGCAAATCCCCAATTTCGTAGCACGCTACGAAATCACCTAATAGGTAGCGCTGTGAAACTGCTAAAAAGGATTCATGCGCTGCGAAAACGCCTTGTCCTTTAATCTAGGCTAAAAAATTTTGGCAACAGAATTTTCAGTGATAACAGAAGGGAATTCCCAAAAATTGGCTCACCATGGGTTGATTAGGATCCTCATTGAATATGCCCTCCAAAACCTCAGAATCCCTATAACATGGTCAGTCTTCAGAGACTTTCCAGTAGAGGATGACATCAAAACCCTCACTTATGATGTTAGTCCTTCTGTCAGTGAGGAGGAGGCAAACCCCACTATATTTTAGAATAAGAAAGAGCACAAGAATTAAACAAGGGAAGCCACAAATATCAACAAAAATTCCTATTGATATTGAAGATTCCCCTACACAAAGAGACAAAATGCCTTCCCCTAAGTCACCTATCACCTATGTAAGGAGTGCTAGTACTAGGTCAACTTCCTCAAAGGGTAAGTCCATCCTACAGGATCCACAACAAAACCTACAGGAAGAAAAAACAGTCCTACAGGATACACTGTTGAAACTACAAGAAGCACAAAAATTGGAAAGCAAGGTAGGGGAGTAGCAAGAAACAAAAGAAGAAGACCCAGAAAAAAGGGAACGAAGCCCCCAACCTAACCTAGACTCCTATTACTGTTTTATTGAAGGATGCAGGGAAATACCTCAAAAATTTTCCATCTGATTGTTTTCAAACTTGAGAAGGAAAGGGTTAGAACCCACCAATGGATGCATATTTCCAAATCAAAGGGGGTGGAAGAGATTGGGCACATGGATGAGAAACTCAAAGAAATCGGTATAGAGCTAAGTGGCTTAAGGGACAAAGAAGTAATAATGAGAGGTCAAATTGAGAGAGAAAATGCATGGATGAGGGGACAGCTGTAAGAAAGAGAGAACCAACTAGCATGTATGGCCAACCTCTCCTTGGAGGCCATCCAGTGTAGGAATAGAGCTAAATCTTATGCTCTTAACCTCAAAGAACAATGGCTACAGTTTCAGATTAAAACACTAGCACAAAGAGGCACCATGCCATTTCAGGACTATAGGCAATTTATTGATCTTTGTGATCGAAGTACACTAGAGGATAGGGCCAAAATGGCCGAGTTTTATTTGCACAACATGGCCCTCACAGAAATGAATGTTTGGGACCCTAACACCAATCTAGGAGATCTACAATTAATGGCTTTGGCATCATGCATGAACCATGAGGAGTCAAGAGCTGTAGAGATGAAAATAATATTGGCCAGAGAGCAAAATGAACCTCTTTTCATCAAAGTTGAACAATCAAATCCCATGGCCCTAATCATCGCCCATAATTTGATTTCAAATTATCCTCAGCTAGCACCTAGATATCTTATTGCCCAAGAGCAATAAATTTCACATTTGGAGGATATGTTTAGGCTCCTTGGAGATGATAGTATACATGCCTACTTAAAAAGATGGAACACATTGCCACACAACTTGAAGATAAGAGAATATTACTACCCTCAAAGGTTGAGAGAGGCACTCAAAAGGACACCTATGTATAAGCAATCAATGAAATGGTTGAAGATCAATTGGATAGGCCTAAAGCTCAGTCCACCACTACTCCTATGGATGCTAAAAGGGAGAAAGAAAGAATAAGAAAAGAGGCAGTGGGAAGAATTAGAGAAGAAAGTAGGTTTCTATGAACAAGAAGAAGATACCACAACAGAGGCATGGGATGTCAAAGAGGCTACCAGAGCCATGAAGGACATGGATATTAACTAAGTTTCTCAGAGGATAAGAAAAATTTTCAATAGACGGGTGATGATGAGCCTCATCTGTAGAAATTTTGAATAATTTAACACATATTCAATGGAGATTATCCTGATCATGTACTAATGCGGAAAACATACACAATACATAAGCTCCTCTACGTTGATCAAGAATATAGCAGCATCAATAACAATAAAACATCAAGAGCATTCACACATTAACACAGTATGTATCACGGGGAAAGCATCTCGCTAAAAACCCCACACTATCTGTATATTAATGATTGAGTCATGTAACATTACACAGCATAATACTTCTCACAAGTATCTCCACCTCTATTACACACAATACAGCTCAGATCTGATCTCCAAATCTCTTCCATTGCTTGCCTGCCTCCACTGCTCAATACCTGCTCAAGAACTGATGAGAATTGCTTCCCAAACTCGATTTTCACCTGCAAAATAGTCACTCACACTTTGTTGGACGTGAGAAAAGGCTTAAAATGCGGGAAAATACGTGAGCAAACTCATTGGCATACTCAATCCCTTGATTGTGCAAGATCTGGTGCACAACTATAGTCACAACTGATAGCAATCTGATTCTCTACCACCTGTCCCTGTTGAACTGAACATGCACTGACATGCACTGACATGCAACTGAGTTAACTGATGTATTCTTTAGTTGTATTATGAGTTAATAATTAGTTTAACAACTCATCATTAGTCTATCTGCAGTTAGACTAACTACAACCAGTTTAACTAAGTCAAACTGAACACAACTCCATCAACTGTACCTCCAGTCCACTAAACTCAACTCACTTGAGTTCTAACTGAAGTCATGCATGCAACAACTCAACTGACTCATAAGAAAAACGAATTTCCTTCTGACAGCTGCATGTGCCACTTCTGTAGCTCAAACTGAAGTGCTCCAAGAGAATAAGATTAAGTTTATAGTCTAAATATTATTGTGAGATAATAATATTTGACTTTTCTATTTTTGACAGCCAGTCTAAAAATAGACTTGATCACTCACACTGTGATCACTCACACTTTCATCAAAAATAGAAGTCCATCTATTTTTCCCAACTTGATCAATCATCCATAAACATAGACATGATCCATATGTCTAAAAATAGACATAGTCTAAAAATAGACTTGCGCCAAAAATAGCCTGCGGGCCCACTTAGTGAAGGCGACTCTTTTCACTAAGCTCCATCATCTTGTTGCAATCTCAACACTCCCTCTCGACAAGATATGGATTATCAGCAACCCCTATCCTACCTCGGTGGTACTCGAATTTTCTCCTGGTGAGAGCCTTCGTCAGAATATCAGCATCCTGATCCTCTGTTGGAATGTACGAAAGTAACATGATCCTCCGCTGCACACAATCTCTGATATGATGGTACCTGATGTCAATATGTTTAGATCTATCATGAAATACAAGATTAACTGAGAGTTTAATGTAACTCTGGTTATCACAGTAAATCACAGTAGGATCCAAATGAGAACCGAACAAACCAACCAGGATCTTCCTCATCCATATAGCCTCGCATGTAGCCAAACTTGCTGCCATATACTCGGCCTCCGCTGAACTGAGTGCCACGGATCTCTGCTTCCTGCTGTACCAAGAAACTGTTGTTGATCCGATACTGAAGACCCCTCCTGATGTGCTCTTTCTGTCTGTTGGGCTCCCTACCCAATCTGCATCCGTGAAGCCACATAGCTTCACCTCATCCTCCTATCTGTACCACAAACCATATCCCGATGTGCCTCTCAAGTAGCGCAATACATGCTTGCGCGCCTTCCAGAAGAGCTTGGTAGGCTTAACCATAGCTTGTGAAAGCTGGTTAACTGCATAGCATATATCAGGTCGTGTATTGACCAAATACATCAGCGACCCCACCAACTATCGATAAACAGTGGCATCCACTTCTTCTCCCGAAGTTGCATCCTCCTTCCTCCAACCTCCAGGAAGAGGAGTATCAACAGGCTTGCAGCCATGCATGTTGAACTTCTCCAGTATCTCCCGAGCATACTTGCCCTGAGAAACAAACAGTCCACCATTGCGCTGCCATATTTCCAATCCTAGGAAATAGTGAAGGAGGCCCAAGTCCTTCATCTCAAACTCTGTAGCAAGATCCTTCTTGCATGACAGTATCAACAGCTCATCACCCGTTAGAATCAAATCATCAACATACAGTACAATGATAAGCAACTTACCCTCCACCACAATCTGGTATAGGTTCGGATCCGCCTCGCTCTTGGAGAATCCAAGTCCTGTGAAATAGCTGTCTATCCGTGTGTACCAAGCACGTGGTGCTTGCTTCAACCCATACAGCGCTCTCTTGAGCCTGCACACATGCGACTCACTGCTGAAGACTTCAAAGCCTTCGGGTTGCTCAATGTACACCTCCTCCTCAATGACTCCGTTGAGGAACGTAGTCTTCACATCCATCTGATGAATGTGCCATCCCATCTGCGCTGAGAGAGCAAGAATCGTCCGTATGGAAGAATACCTTGCGACAGGTGCAAAGGTCTCCTCATAATCGATCCCCTCAATCTGTGAAAAGCCTCGGGCAACAAATCTTGCCTTGTACTTCTCCACACTCCCGTCAGCTGCCTGCTTAACTTTGTAGATCCATCTCGAACCCACCACTGATTTCCCTTCCGGTCTAGGAACAATCTCCCATGCACTGTTTCTGACAATAGAATCATACTCTTCCACCATGGCGTCTACCCATGCGGGATCCTCCACAGCTTCCTCGAAAGAGGATGGCTCAGTCACAACACACTTGCTCATAAGAGCCATGTATCCAGTGTACCGATCAGGTGACTGTCTCTGCCTGCGTTGGGCTGTAGGTGGTCCTACAACTTTCTCTGCATCTTGAGCCAGTCGCTCAGCTTCTGTCAAGCGCTTTCGCCCTCTGATGGTTGGCGCTGCATGAGTGGTCTCTTCCACTCCATGAACCTCATCTTGTGGCTGATCCATGTCCTGAAGCTCATCCTTAGGAACTAATAGCTCCTCATCTGCATGCAAGTGTAGCTCCCTCTCAAGCGAACACTTCATGGCTTTCTCCTCCTGAAATTTTATATCCCGTCGCACAACAGTTTTACCACTGTCTGGCAAATACACATGATAGTTGTGGGGCGTATCAGTGTACCCAACAAATATCCCAACCTCTGCAGTCGGCTCCAACTTCTTTCTGGCATCCTTCGTCACATGCATGTAAACGTTAGCACCAAAAATCCTCAAATGAGAAAGATCAGGCTTCTTACCAGAATAAGCCTCCTCGGGTGTACTCATGCCAAGTATCCTATGAGGACAACGGTTCTGCACATAAACTGTTGTATTGCATGCTTCTGCCCACAAGTGAAGGGGTAGGCCCTGATCATGCAACATTACCCGTGCAGCACCCACAATCGTTCTGTTCTTCCGCTCAGCTACCCTGTTCTGCTGTGGGTTATGGGGAGTTATGAACTCTCTACGAATCCCTTCTGCCTTGCAGAAATCCTTGAACTCGTCCGAGATGTATTCACCACCATTATCGCTCCTAAGAGCCTTCACCTTCTTCCCCGACTCCTTCTCGACCAGTGCTTTGAATTCACAGAACTTTGAATATGTCTCGCTCTTCTTCTGCATGAAGAAGATCCAGCACTTACGAGAGAAATCATCAACAAAAATCACATAATACTTGTGTTTTGTTGTCGAAGCAACTGAGAAAGGTCCACACACGTCTGTGTGAATTCTCTCAAGGATCGTCGTGGCGCAACTATCCTTCTCATGAAAGGTGGCTTTCACAAACTTCCCCAAAGTACACCCCTTGCATTGATCTGACTGCGCAAGTGTGCCTTTAGGAAGCCCTGTAGTGATCTGCTGCAGTATCTTCAAGGCTCCATGGTGAAGGTGACCCAATCTCCTGTGCCACAACTCGCCATCATCCTGGCTCACCAATCCTTCTGCCTTGCCTGCCATTGCTGCGCATCCATCTACATGCAACTGATAAAGGTTCCTCACTCGAACCCCTATCTTCCGGGTCTCACCAGTTGTCTTGCTGCGCAGGAAGGCCTTTCCCTCGCTAAAAACAACATCATACCCCTTGTCTTCTAACATCGCCAATGAGATGAGATTCTTCTTCAATCTTGGAACATGCATGACTTCCTTCAATACAAAGGGTTTACCAGACTCCCTCTCAAAGGAAATGGTACCGATACCGGTCGCACTGTATCTACCATCATCGCCCATCTCGATGTGCACTCCAAGATCTTTGTCCTCCAGATCAGAGAACAAATCTCTATCTCCCATCATGTGAAAAGACGCACCACTGTCCAGGAACCACACTGATCCCATCACACTTGAAACCAAGCATGCGATCAATGAAAAATCAAGCTCAAACTGAGAAGCTAAAGCCTCTCCCCCTGCAAATCCAGCAGCTTGCTTGTTCTTCTTCTTCTGCGGACAATTTGTGGCATAGTGTCCATGCTGGTGACAGTGAAAACACTTCACTTTGGACATATCCTGCTTCTTGCCTTTCGCACCAGACTGAGAAGCTTTCTTGCTCTTCCCTTTCTTTGCTTTGGCAGCCAAAGCACAATTCTCTTCATCAGCTCCCTTTGACGAAGATCCGTCCCTGGTACTCCGCCTGATCTCCTCCTGCACAAGATCTGACCATAGTCTTTCCCATCTTGGCAACTTCTCCCGACCATTGACAGAGTCCTGATAGGAATGCCAACTCTTCGGAAGACCAAGGAGAGCCAATCTCACCAAGTCCTCATCATCGACAGTAACCCCCACACTTCCCAGCTCATCTCGACACTGAGTGAACTTCGTGAGATACTTGGGAATACTGTCTCCCTTCTCGCATTTGATGTTTCTGAGTTTATCTTTGAGCGCCAGCTTTCTCTGATCGCTCTTGCTTTGGAATAATTCTGTTAATGATTTCCACATCAAATATGGAGTAGCCTTTCCATGGAGGCTGGACACAATGTGATCCTTCACGCCCTCCAACAGAATTCTTCGACATTTTGCGATCTTCTTTTGCCAAGCATCAGCTTGAGTAGCATCAGTAGGCTTTGGGATATCCGTATCTATGAATTCCTTCAGCCCATTATCATCCAATACTGCCTCCATCCTGTCCTTCCATGTAATATAGTTTGAGCTGCCCTTAAGAGCATACTCCAATCGCAATCTGTTGAAAGACATTGCTGCGTTGTCACTAAGAAAACACTGCTGCAAATTCGAATTCCACCAGCAACCAACTCAACTGCTTCCGATCAACCCTCGCTTGATATCCTATAAAAATCTCTTCTACAAATCAAGCTGCTCCGATACCATGTAGAAACTTTTTCTACAATTATCTAGCTCTGATACCATGTAGAAATTTTGAATAATTTAACACATATTCAATGGAGATTATCCTGATCATGTACTAATGCGGAAAACATACACAATACATAAGCTCCTCTACGTTGATCAAGAATATAGCAGCATCAATAACAATAAAACATCAAGAGCATTCACACATTAACACAGTATGTATCACGGGGAAAGCATCTTGCTAAAAACCCCACACTATCTGTATATTAATGATTGAGTCATGTAACATTACACAGCATAATAATTCTCACAAGTATCTCCACCTCTGTTACACACAATACAGCTCAGATCTGATCTCCAAATCTCTTCCACTGCTTGCCTGCCTCCACTGCTCAATACCTGCTCAAGAACTGATGAGAATTGCTTCCCAAACTCGATTTTCACCTGCAAAATAGTCACTCACACTTTGTTGGACGTGAGAAAAGGCTTAAAATGCGGGCAAATACGTGAGCAAACTCATTGGCATACTCAATCCCTTGATTGTGCAAGATCTGGTGCACAACTATAGTCACAACTGATAGCAATCTGATTCTCTAGCACCTGTCCCTGTTGAACTGAACATGCACTGACATGCAACTGAGTTAACTGATGTATTCTTTAGTTGTATTATGAGTTAATAATTAGTTTAACAACTCATCATTAGTCTATCTGCAGTTAGACTAACTACAACCAGTTTAACTAAGTCAAACTGAACACAACTCCATCAACTGTACCTCCTGTCCACTAAACTCAACTCACTTGAGTTCTAACTGAAGTCATGCGTGCAACAACTCAACTGACTCATAAGAAAAACGAATTTCCTTCTGACAGCTGCATGTGCCACTTCCGTAGCTCAAACTGAAGTGCTCCAAGAGAATAAGATTAAGTTTATAGTCCAAATATTATTGTGAGATAATAATATTTGACTTTTCTATTTTTGACAGCCAGTCTAAAAATAGACTTGATCACTCACACTGTGATCACTCACACTTTCATCAAAAATAGAAGTCCATCTATTTTTCCCAACTTGATCAATCATCCATAAACATAGACATGATCCATATGTCTAAAAATAGACATAGTCTAAAAATATACTTGCGCCAAAAATAGCCTACGGGCCCACTTAGTGAAGGCGACTCTTTTCACTAAGCTCCATCATCTTGTTGCAATCTCAACATCATCATCGGGTAATTATATGGGCCTTAATTCACCTCCTAGCTTAGTCCAACCAACTATTCTCATAACTTATTGCCTACTTTTGATTATATTTTGTTTATAAGAGGAGTTAGAGTTGGATATTTTGCTTTGTGGTTTAATGTGCATTTAATGAAGGATTAAAGGATGAAAGAAAGGGATTTTGGCAAAGACGTTGGTCAAAACTCGAATGGGACAAGGGAGAGGAATTATAGGAGGAAAGTCCTCCTCATTTACTACCCCTCCATTTGAATATTCCTACATCAGCTCGGAGTGCAAATAGCCAAATCATGAGGACTAGAAGGCCACCGAACAAGTGAAGACAAAACATCAGTTTATCTCTAGTTTGGGAGCCGAGCCTCCCTAATTTTAAGGAATTCATTGGAGAATTCAGATGTATAACTAGAGAGGCCTAGGACTTCAGTAGGATTCATATTTTTTTGACTCTAAAACTCTACTCTATTTTTGAGCTTCAAGACTTCTGACAGTGTTTGATATAATCCATTGTTTTAATAATAAGAATGAGTTTTGTTTTGAGACAGCACCAAGTTAATTCAGGGGGCTGAAGCTCTTGGGTTAGGGCCCAACCCTAGTAGCCAGGGCTCCTCTTTATTGTACATGTACGGTAGCGTAGATTCATAGTTTAATTGTTCATTTTCTTAGTAGATGCATTTCCATTACAATAGTGTAGATTAGATTGGTTGTATGTTAGTTTTCTTCCATTTGTGACTTCTTTCAATTAGAAGGTTAGCAAGGAGAAAAAGGATCACCATAAGGTTTTCAGTAGGTGTCTCAGCCTCACTTCCTCCCTCTACGACCCTCACTTGAGGAAGGGACCCTTTAGCAACCCCAAAAATACAAATTTCTAGTTCTTGCATGAGCTTTGGAGTTTGTTGTCTTGATTCAGTATTTGGTTCATTTCATTGTCATCTTTTTCTATTACTCTATTTTTTCAATAAGATCTCACTCATGCTTTCATTCCCTTTAGCACTTTCTTCATGCATAATATAGGAAATTGATTCATGCTTTTCTAGTTTATGAAAATGTATCTTGTTGCATAGTTCTTGGAAAACACACATGTTTTAAGTAAAGTAGGTACTTCAAGAGGAGACCCAGACATCATCACTAGCACCCACCTTCCACTTCATCCACCCTAGCCATCTCTTGTTCCACCATCACCCTCACCAGTTTTTCTGTCATTTTTCATTAAAATTCCCCTAGATACATAGAGTGAATCTAGCCATCTCTTATCTTGGATATTGTCTCCTAAGTGTTCTTAGAACTTCTAACACCCCATTCCAATCATCACACACCTTTTCCAAGCTTCCCAACACCTCCAATACATCACAATTAGCTCTCGGCTGTATCCTGTAGGTTTCTTGTAATTCATACAAGATCATCCTGTAGGTTTCTAGTACATCCTTTATGCTTTCCTGAAACGGTCTGTTTGAGGCCAAATTGATGCGGAACCTCTAGGAAGTCACAAAAGCCTCCTAGGACTCTTTCACACCATCCAAACACTCCATACATATTCTAGCCATCCTCAACCACCTTCCATCCACCTGTCACATCCACAAGAATAATTAAATTGCATACTTGATTTTGCCTAAAAAACCAAAAAGGTGAAAACATATTTAGTTTAGTTTTCTCGCTTACACATTAGTATGGTTTGATGCTCTTTACTTCTACAGCTTAGATAGTATCATTTTTTTAGTGTTTATTTAGCAATTCTTCTTAGCATAGTTTTTTTTTGCTTGTATGGGCCTAACCTAGGTTTGGAGGTGATTTAGCCAAAAAATCCTGGTACTACTGGCCCTTTCGGCTATAGTCTGCAGAGCGTGGACTGGGGTCTCACCCGAAGTAGTATGGGAGGGTGCTAGAACTAGGTTTCCAAACCCTCAGGGTGTTTGATGGTATCAAGTAGTCTGCGGTTTGACCCTGTGTGCATGTCACTACACACATCTATTAGTCCTTCACAACTTGTGATGTTGCATTCAGACAACCCTACTTGGGGCGCGATCCATAATATCACCCAAGTTCCTTACTATTAACCTGTTATTAGTCAGTTACATAGCTTATCTCTCTAAGTCTAGAGATAATTAATAGTATATCCTGCATTCATATAAAGGTGCGCGATAAACAAAATAGTATAAATGCACAGAACGTAATACAAAAGTAGATACCCAACAATTGGATTCAACTTCTCTTTATTATTATTCGTTCAAGTTTACAGACCTAACACTACCCTGTGCACTCAACTGCAGGGGTCCATGCACTCAGCTGCAGACTCTACTAGGCCTCTGTGCACTTAGCTGTAGAGCCTCTTCCTTCTACTACGATTCAACACACTTAGACTCTTACTCTATGCTCAAATCATTTGTATTCATCTATCTTTTTTCTTCTTCTTCTTAGCTATCTTTACAACTTAGAGCCTCACTCTATTTATATAATCCCATGGTCCATAGACCATTGGTAGGCCGACATGACATTACATTATATTACAAAACTTAGGGTGGACAACCCTATGACTCAACCTATACTTTGCACTCCGTGCCTGCAATTCGTAGAGTCTTACAATAAATTTGACCCAAAACTTGAGATTTGAGCCCCAAAACATGTTGTGGGGGGATCTGCTACCCAACGGGCCCCAAATAAAAACATCATGACTCACACTTGAGTCACTCTGTCAGCACAACGATCTTAGTGGGGAGTCCCTCCAACTGGTCCCAAATGCTCTTGGTATCCGCAACGCACTGAGCTGTTGCTTGCTGAACCTGCTACATCCTCTCTTTTGAGACCTGTATTGTGCTACCCTGTATATGTGTATGCTTTCCTTGAATATGTGCAAGCTTTGCTTCAATATCCATCGTGATTGTGAAAGCTTCATCAATCCATGACTAGACGGGTGCTTTTAGAACTTCCTCTTTGTCGTGTGCTGCGTCCACCTGCTCTTTTCAAGCCTTGTCCTTCTACATCCTTGCAAGCCACTGAGTGAGGAGTATTGTATGCACAGTCCCTCTAATGTTGTCATATTGTTGCTAGAGTTTGCATGCCTCGATCTATAGCCATTGAATGTTGGGGTCCTCCTCCAACGTAGTGAGGACCTCCAACGCCTGCTCCAACATGTTGGTACAGTCGTGCTCTACACCTACAATCTCTTCCATCCCTACTATAATAGCGCTAGCGCACCATTCGCTAAATTCTAGGGGAGTCGAAGGCTATGCCTTCAATCATAGCTCGACGATCTGGAGATTTAGCTCTAGCTGGACCCTTGTTGTCTCTTCTCTCGCGTTGCAGACTACACTTGCGAAACTATGGATCCGCACTTTTATCAGTAGATCTGCTGCGATAGCTAGCTCTGGGATGTGCCGGCAAGTGTCATCTACCATGTGCATGAAATATTGATTCTGCAACACCAACTCATCACGCTGCAAGCTAGGTTGTTCTATATTAATCTTCTACTCGCTCCGAACCTGGACTGTGTGGTTCTCTTTGGCACAGAGTTCTGTTGTTATCCCATCCTACAACTGATAATGTGTGTTGCAAGGAAGGGAAACCAAGTTAAGTCAAATTCCTTTCGTTGTATTAAGTGTCACCCGATCCATTTTTCTCTTCGAGACTAGCACTCCCTCTTGCAAGGTTATCATATTGGCCATCTTCGCACGGAGCATATGTTCTGCTGCTGTCGTTCCTGCTACAATGTGGGTAGACAAGGTACCCCCCTGCGGGGGTCACACCTATAATTCTTGTAGCTGCACCCTTAGGGCCCCCAACATAGTCTACTATTCCGACATGAATTCTTGGAGCACTTGGTGACATCGTGAACCATCTTGCTGATGTTGTAGAGGTCACCTTCCATCAACATCATCGGGTCGATGGCTAATTTGGAGGCCTTGACCTTTTTCTATGGACCCGATCTCTCTGTGACACGTGACCTTTTGAGTTGGGTGGAAGTTGTGCCTGGGTCCCTGCCCTCTCCTAAAAGGTCTATGTTCTCTGTCTCTTGTCCTGTAGGCAATTCCTAGCCCTCCTCAGCCTACGTTGTTGTGGCCCCTGGTGTCTGTGCTACTGCTATTGATTTGGTGGCCTTTTTCTGCTCCGCAGCTGCCTGTGCTACGTCGTGGACTTTCCTTACCTCTGCTATTGCTTTTTCATTACGCCTCCTCTTAGCCAGCTATGTGACATGCATCTTGGTCTCCTCCTTTCTTTTTTGTGCTACCGCCTTTTCCAATTCTTCTAAATCTAGGGCACGCCACTTGAGAGGCCATGTCTCTAACACTGTAAGAATTGCATCATCCATGGTAATGAATGGGAGCTTGGTCCACTGCTATGCCGGATCTTTCCGTACCCTGATGTAGACACTGTGCATATCCACCTTGAAATCTGCAAAACTCTGTAGATTGTTGTGCACTGTGGGGGACAATCACGTCCTCCTATTGATCCATAAGCGGATGCTTGCCTCCATGTGCACCCAAAAAACCTTTGTATCGCGAATCCGCTTCACGTCCTTGGTAGCCCAAAGTGATGTGTACTTCATGGCCTCAGGTAAGTCATGCTTAATGTCCAGGAACTGATCATCCTCTGGTAGTTCACCTACAACCAGCAAGATGGAAAAGAGAAACAATGTGTAGTGGAAGGTCTTACCCTGCTCCTAGGCCTCCTTGCAATTGATCAAAAATTCTTCACAGAGGAACTTGGTCTAGTTGAACTGGACCCCCTTCACACATTATTTGGCCAATGCAATCACCAGTGCTGGTACTTCATTAGCATAGCATTTTTTCATTAGCTTGCCAGCCAGCAGTTGGGTGGCTACGTGCACCCCTTTATACTTGATACTAGTGATGGCATAACCCCTATTTTTCTTTTCCAGCTTGTATTTTTCGTTCACAGCTTCTGTGAGGGCCAAATCGCCACATTTCCCTACTATCTTTGTGAGGTATTTTCCCTTATAGGGAAGCCAAGAAATTCTATGGATGAGAGTCACCGTGATGAGAATAGGCTCCTCCAGCTATAAGTACCCATCGTGCACTAGGAAAAGCAGTTGCTTGATGAAAAAAAGGTGATGGGCACGCGGTTAAAGTGTGGTATCCACAACATATGCAAAAACCCGACCTTCTCCGCACTGCACAACCTTTTTCGCAACTCTAATGTGATTACTGGCCCCTCCGTACTCTGGTTCATGAGTCTCTCCATCTCTATGTGTGGGAACTTATCACTGTCCATGAGGTCCCAATCTTCAAACTTCATTCTAGGCATGCGGCCTAGGGGTGAGCCCTCAAACACAATTCCATCTAAAAGGACCAGGGTCTAGAGTGTGCTCTTTGTGACATCCAGATCCTTTGGTATCTTGGTTTTCCCTTTTTGTGGAGGGACATACTTGGGTAATTTCATTGTAGAGCGCACTGGCTGGATATCCTCCTCTACCTCCTTTGCTTCCTCTACCTCAGCAATTAGAGCCTCTAAGTCCTCATCCTCTTCTTCTGAGTCAATGGTGATAGCCTTGCCCTTTTCTTCCATTGATAGCTTATCGAACCGCGGATTCCTTGGGGACATATGGACTGGTCTCGCTACCTGCTTATCTTTATTCGGTCTCAGTGTCCGAGGTGATTTTAGGATTTTTGGCACAACCTCGGTCTCTTTGGGAACATCATGTACCATGTGGGTCGGCGTAGCCTCGCCAGCGGTTTCTTCCTTATAGCCCAAACCTAGCCTAGTAGTTTTCATTTTGTTTGTGTTGTGTGTGGTCTTTCACAAACATAGGGGCTCCGATATTTCTCGATGTTCAAAACTCTGTGCTCTAATCAACTGCTCAAATCTTAAGTGAACAAGTGTTGTCTTGTGGCTAGCCTCTAGAGTTTTATAGTGCCTTTTGAATTCAAATTCGACCGTTCCCTCCAATTCCATGCCATCAATGCTTTGTTGGCAGCAGATTGTCCCAAATCTTGCCCATAATTCACATCTTAAATGCTCACCACCCATTCGATTTGGCCTTAAATCGAACATCTCGTCATGAATAGTGACACCAACAGTCACTTCCCAGCTTATCCGCGTGGTAGTGCTATCCCTCGTGTGCAGGCACAAACCTTGTGATATGCTAATTCTGCACGCAGCTCCCTTATCGCGCAGCTCCCAAATTGACTTCTTTATAGTCCCGCACTCTCTTTCAACTGCTTGGAGTTGATACTGTGCTTCGTATGGTTAGTCAGGTGGTCGCACCATCTATGCGAGGCTTCAGCTTGCCTTCTAGTGTAGTCCACGAAATGTCCTCAATTGCCGTCGCGACAGCTGGCACCACACGTTCTATCGTATATAGTGTGCTACCCTAGTTACTGTGTTTGATGAGATGCGGTTGTAGCCATGGCAGCAGAGTCATAAATTATTAGCGATAGTCTTTTAATTCAATGGTATGATCATTGTTGGGTCTTAAAATTGTCATTCACTTCTATTACACTTTCATTATCATGTCCATTATATCACCTCCATTTCACCTTCATTTCACTACCATGTCACTACATTCATCTAACTTTTATCATTATTTGGTCACATTTATGTTTTTCCAAACTTTATTCATTCTTAGCATTTTTAAGTGAATTTGTGGTTAAAAATTAGAAAATAATGTGCATATGCTTATACCTAACAAGTGGGATGAGATTGTTGACATGTGTAGGTCAAAAGGAAGCTTCTAATATACCTTTATGTGGCATCCTAAGGCCAAATTCGAATATGAGTGGAGAATATCATGGGATCATGAGGATATGTGTCACATTTCCTATTTGTATTGAAACTCTAAGAAGACATGTGTCTTATCATTTCCTATTTTGATTATAACTCTAAAGATATAGGGAGAGATTCATGGGCTCTCATTAATGAGATAACCTCTCATCCTTTTGTATAAATAGGAGATCTCTCTCCTTTATTTGGAGGCGTTGTTAACTTTGTTAGCTCAACTTGTCATTACTTTGTACTTTGTAATTTTGAAGAATTTGAATAAATCTTTGAGGTTCCCAACATGGAAGGAGATGTGAAGTAGGAGATGTCATGGAGCATATTAGAATATAAGGTAGAGTATATTTTATTTTGTAATTTTGCTTTGATTTCATTCAAGTATGTCATTATATTTTTATGATTGTTTTCAAGTTTAATAGTTTAGATTTTCCATTCATGCAAGTTTAATTCACGCAAGTGTGTTCAACCGGTTGATTGTAGATTTATCTAACTGTGTAATCTATGCTTAACAAAATAGTCCAAGAAAGTAGTTCTCCTATTTTCCAAATTGGTGCTTGGAGCATTAGAGCACACAGTAGATTAGCTTTCTATTAATTAGCATAACCGACTGTGTTTCCTATGCTCGCTAAATCGTCTCAAGAAGGTGGCTCTACAATTTTCCAATTGGACTGAATTTGGGTATTTGTTCATGCAGCAGTGATAGATTCATTTCCCATGCTTTCTTAAGATCACATCTATTGTATACTCAATTGCTAAAGTCATTTCAAGAAGATGATTTTGACATCTTCCTATATTGAATGTTCCCAATGGTATTTGAGCCTGCAGTAGATCATAGTTGTTTTTTAATTTTGTTGCAGCTTCATTTTCAGTTTTAGTTTCTCTTAGAACAATGAAGTATTGAATTCCTAAAAATGTTATCACAAGGAGGTTGTTCTCCCAAAATTGTGTAGCAGAGTAATAAAACACTTCATTTAGTTTTTATGATAAGATTAGTTGCAATTTCATTTTTAGTCTTAGCATCTCATTTAGCTTTTCTGCAATTTCATTTAAACTAGTATTATCATTTTTTCTTTCATTTCATAGACATTTTACCGGCCTAGATTAATCTAACTATTCAAAGTTTTGATTTGTTTCTATCTAATGTTCATTTCCTTTTCTCCCTTGTTTAGAAATTAGATTTTAACATTAGAAGTCATTAGATTTAGTTGTCCATTAACATTGAGAGATTTCATATAGAAGAATAAATTTTCTTTCTTAGATTAATTTCCTTAAACATAATAAACAAAACCCCCAAAAAAAACATAAACTATAAAACAATGAGGTAAGAAAAATGTTAACTAAGAACATATAGTGCACTACACTTCATCAGTTTACAATACCCGAATTGATAATTTATATAGAGAAATTTAGCGCACTAAATTGACCAGACATTTTGGCGTCGTGGCTGGGGAAGTGTAATTAGGAGACCTTATTTCTTACATCTAAAAAAAAATTAATAATTTCTCATGTATGCTCTCCTCCCACACTTTGTGTGATCTGGAGGATCAGAAAAAGAATTTTTATGTTAAAAAAAAAAAATTATTTTTATCATTTCGTTTGATTCAATGAAAAACTTTAAATTGTTTTGTTTAATAAAATATATATGTATATATTTAAATATTTGAAAATATATATATATATATATAATTTTAATAACAAATCATTTAAAAAAATAAAAAAAACTCCTTAAGACCATAGTAAAAGTCTTGTTTTTAGGTTCTAGTAGATTCACTTTGAAGCCTTAGTTGCCTAAAATTGAGAACTATTAATCATTTCTATAAAAATTCACATTTTCAGATAAAAAAAAAAAAAAGAAAAAAGAAAAAAAGAAACAACCGATGGCTATCTCCAATCCCAGTTTCCACTGTGGCCTCAATAGAAAACCTACATTCCTATTTGAGCTTTGGCCTTGAAACAAACCTGCAAGAACATTTAAAAAAAAATCAAATGTGCAAATTCAACAGATCGAATTGCATGGATTGTTGTGTTGAAATAAAAACTCTTGTGTGGCTTTCAAAATAATGTATGCGTTTTTATAGTTGCGGCATCCAATTCATGTGGCAGAAATTTTGAAACCAATGTGCTTGTTGTTTTCTCGCCTTACACTTTCCAGGTTATGTAAAAAAATTGGTTTTTACTTACTGACTTCTGCAAAAATTCCCCAAGATGATTAGGAACCAGTGATCTAGCAAACCAACAATCCCGTGATCTAATCAATCCTACATTTTCAACACTCTGATTGCAAAAAAAAAAAAAAACACACACCAAAGCCGAGTCCACGAGATTTCAGGAAGATTAGAGTTCAGAACCAAAGGATTCTATGCATTTCTGTATGAGAATTATAATTGTTTAGTAGAATTTGTGAGGGCTCCTTTTCTGGTTCAAGAATGGGAGGTGGATGATGGAAATGGAACAAAGAAGGAAACTTTGAGGTTGGAATTGATTGAAAGCTCTGCTCCAAAGTTCAAGGAAGCAGACGTTATTGTCTTCAATACAGGCCCTCACTGGACTCATGAAAGAACTTCAAAGGGGAAGGATTACTAGCAAGAAGGAGATCATGTCTATGCTGAATTGAATGTATTGGAAGCCTACAGAAAGGCTCTCACGACATGAGCGAAATGGGTTGACAAAAACATCAATCCCAACAAATCCTTAGTTTTCTTTCGTGGATACTCAGCTACTCATTTTAGTGGAGGGAAATGAGTCTGAGCCAATATACAATGTGATCCATGCACCTAGTAATCGTGATCCACTAGTGTGCCTGCTAATCCATACACCATTTCTAGAAAACATAGAACTGTAAAAAATGTCAATTTTAAAATGTTATTTCTAGCCAAATAAAAACAAATTAGGAAAAAAAACATGGGTTTTTTCGGGAACGGGGTCAATTAGATAACCCAGAAATAGTTTTGAGAATTTTGCAATGGTTTGGGAACATTTTCCAGTTCTTTGGAGCCCCATTTGGCATTCTGCGTGAGAAAAACGGATTTGAAATTAATACACAAAGACAACAATGCGGTCATCAAATCTGATTCTTGGGATGCTATACTAGTTTGAGGAAACACAATTGTGATTATTTGTCATAAAATCCATGAAAACGATTTCGAATGAGTCAATTTACAGTAAGTTGTTTAAACACGGTATGCTGTGGTTGTTTGAGGAAACATGATTCTAATTGTCTGTCATTAAAACCCATGAATTCATTTCCACATAAGGAATATGTGTGAAAAGGAGGAACAAAGGAGGGCATTCCCCGCAACGTTTGATTTTTGCTGGCAAGCAGTTGGAGAATGGGAAAATCTCGTTGATTACCATATTTTGGGAAGAGTCAACTCTAGACCTGGTTCTTCGTCTGTGAAGCTACGGAATGTACCCACATTCCGTAGCTAATTAGCTTTTCCGTAGCTACTTCCACGCTTTTCTAGGTTCTAGGTGTCAAGAGGAGAAAAGAACTACATGGGTAGCTTGGAAAACATCAGGGCATGGATCATATCCTATTCATCTAGCCTAGATCGACGAGGAAGACTCTGGTCAAATGGGAGTCAAACATAGAAACATATGGCAAACAGGTCTCTGGTTTTTTTGAAATAAAGCTGCAGATAAAGAAAAAATTGAATCAATGAAATAAGTAGATTATTTACTCACTTTTCTGAAAGGTATTGATTAATTTTGGACTTATGATGAAAAATGCATAGCTAACATTTTGTTCAAGATTTTTAGCTACAGAAACTATGGATGTTCCACAGCTAGAAAGCCATTCCATAGCTAAACAACAATTCTGCAACTGAGAAACCTCACTGTTCAAATCAGTCTAACTTTTTCATACGAAAACGGATTTGATTATTCAAGTGTCGTTAGAAAGATATCGACGAGATATACACAATGAGAAATCCATTATCAGAGTTTGAAATAGTCAAGAATGAAGAAATTGCTCAAAATATATAACATTTAACTTGAGGCATTAATTCCAAAGCAGATATATTTTTTTTTTTGTTTTTCCTTCGTGAACTTGTTTCATTAGTACGAATTCTTAGTTTTGTGTGTAAATATCATAACTAGAGAGATTGATCACCTCTCTATTTTGATAGTCTTACATTCCATTGCAGAAGAAGTATTAGTTTTTTTTTGCAGATTCCAGGAGGAAGGACAGATGACTACAAGTGAATAGTGTCTCTCTTAGAGACCAATTTGTTTCATAAGAGGATGATCAGCAACAAAGAAGAAATATCAATGCATGAGCACATGCTAATGCAAAATCAGATCCAAGCACTTGCAAAACTTTCAGATACTATTGTCTCCATTACATCCATACTTCATAATAACCATTCACCTCATTTCCCTTCATATTTTCCATTTACATTCATATACACTTTCCATTACTTTTTGTTCACTCCTAACCTACAAATAAAAGCAAGAGGCTCAGTTACATTCCTATTGCCCATTTCCATTATTACTTTCGATTGCCATCTTCCATTTTAATTTTCCCTTTCCTATCATTTTCATATTGCAAATAAGCCCTGCTTCAATGCAAATTATTGAGTCCATAGTCCTTTGAGTCTAAATTCCTCCCAAAAACACCTTGAGGCTTGCATGCCTTAATGGCAAGTCCTCATGCCGACGTACAATGGGAATACATTAATGTCTCTTGTTCATCAGATCTTCTAGGTGACTCGACATTAACAAATTTATTCATACCTAACAAGATGTGTTTGGGCATCTTGATTCTCACTGACATCAATGGTGAGAGTTCTTGTGTTGACTAGTGGAATCCATTAATAGCCACTAAGTCAACAATTTCTTGCTATGTTCGACATCATAACATCTATTCACATAGCAGGAATTGTTCCAATGAGTTTTGAAGACAAGAAGACTATTATTTTTAGCATTTTAGAGCAGATTTAGCAAGTTTTAGTAGAAGCAATATAAAGTCATTTTGACTCTTTTATCCATGACTCTTTTTGTTCAGCGACTTGAAGAATATTGTGATTAGAATTTTGTAGCCACCACATATACAACTCATCCATTTCCAAAGGGTAAGTTAAGTTATGTCATTTTCTAACTTTTTACCATAGAATTCCATAAAAAGCTAGAATGATAATTGTTGGAAAAACATTTCTCTTCCTCATTTCATAAAATTGCCAATACCATCAGTTTGGGGGGGAATACATTCATATTCATATCTTGCCATGTTCATATCATATTCAGAAGCCTACATACTGCCAAAATATATTAAACTATTACATTATTATTATGAGCATACAATGGCTTTCCAAAAGTGCTTAAAGGATAATTGGATACAAACACAATCATGGTTGTCACACAAGAACTAACCATGTTGCAATTCAAGTAAAACACTTTACAGACATATGAAGTTATCAAATGATATCATGCAAAATTAAGCCAAAGCTCAAGGATCAAAAGAATTAATGTAATATATATTGCATGAGGACATGCAATAGCTTCAGTTGGGGGGTATGTTGGGTCTTGAAATTGTCATTCAATTCCATTACACTTTCACTGTCATGTCCATTATATCACCTCCATTTCACCTTAATTTCACTCCCATGTCACTAAATTCATCTCACTTTCATCATTATTTGGTCACATTTATGTTTTTCCAAACTTTATTCATTCTTAACATTTTTAAGTGAATTTGTGGTTTAAAATTAGAAAATAATGTGCATATTCTTATACCTAACAAGTGGAATGAGATTGTTGGCATGTGTAGGTCAAAAGGAAGCTTCTAAAAGACCTTTATGTGGCATCCTAAGGCCAAATTCGAATTTGAGTGGAGAATATCATGGGATCATGAGGATATGTGTCACATTTCCTATTTGTATTGAAACTCTAAGAAGACATGTGTCTTATTATTTCCTATTTTGATTATAACTCTAAAGGTATAGGGACAGATTCATGGACACTCATTAATGAGATAACCTCTCATATTTTTGTATAAATAGGAGTTCTCTCTCATTTATTTGAAGGCGTTGTTAACTTTGTTAGCTCAACTTGTCATTACTTTGAACTTTGTAATTTTAAAGAATTTGAATAATGCTTTGAGGTTCCAAACATGGAAGGAGATGTGAAGTAAGAGATGTCATGGCGCATATTAGAATGTAAGGTAGAGTAGATTTTATTTTGTAATTTTGCTTTGATTTCATTCAAGTATGTCATTTTTTTAATTATTGCTTTCAACTTTAATAGTTTAGATTTTCCATTCATGCAAGTTTAATTCATGCAAGTGTGCTCAACCGGTTGATTGTAGATTTATCTAACTATGTAATCTATGCTTAACAAAATAGTCCAAGAAAGTAGTTCTCCTATTTTCCAAATTGGTTCTTGGAGCATTAGAGCACACAATAGATTAGTTTTCATTTACATGTTTTGTATTTTCTTTTTATTAATTAGAATAATCGACTGTGTTTCCTATGATCGCTAAATCATCTCAAGAAGGTGGCTCTAACATTTTCCAATTGGACTGAATTTGGGTATTTGTTCATGCAGTAGTGATAGATTAATTTCCCATGCTTTCTTAAGATCACATCTATTGTATACTCAATTGCTTGAGTCATTTCAAGAAGATGATTTCAACATATTCCTATATTGAATGTTCCCAATGGTATTTGAGCCTGCAGTAGATCATAGATGTTTTTTAATTTTGTTGCAATTTCATTTTCAGTTTTAGTTTCTCTTAGAAAAATAAAGTATTGAATTCCTCAAAATGTTATCACAAGGAGGTTTTTCTCCCAAAATTGTGTAGCAGAGTATTAAAGCACTTCATTTAGTTTTTATGATAATATTAGTTGCAATTTCATTTTTAGTCTTAGCATCTCATTTAGCTTTGTTGCAATTTCATTTAAACTAGTATTATCATTTTTGCTTTCATTTCATAGACATTTTGCCGGCATAGATTAATCTAATTATTCAAAGTTTTGATTTGTTTCTATCTAATGTTCATTTCCTTTTCTCCCTTCTTTAAAATTAGATTTTAACATTAAAAGCCATTAGATTTAGTTGTCCATTAACATTAGATATTTCATCTAGAAGCATAGCTTTTCTTTCTTAGATTAATTTCCTTAAGCATAAGAGACAAAACCCCTAAAAACAACAAAAAATATAAAACAACGAAGTAAGAAAAAGGTTAAATAAGCACATATAGTGCACTACACTTCATCAGTTTATGATACTCAGATTGATAATTTATGTAGAGCAATTTAGGACACTAAATTAACCAGACAATAATCCACACCTTGCCTTTTCATCCTTGGTCTATCAACATGACATGCTTGCTTGATCTTGTTTTCTAGCCTCTTGACCTGTGCGTCCATCAAAATGCTTTTCTTCCTCAATCGTACCCAGTCTTTTTAGAGTTCACGAAGTCTATGGTTCCCTTGCCAAATGGCTTCCTGAAGCCTTATGTGTTTAACCTCGCGTAGCTTTGTGATTTCTTCGTCCTAAGCTTTGCACACTGTCACATCTCCAAGTGCTATTACGTGTGGATTCCCTTTTTCATTCTCTTCAGAAATTACAGTCTCTGCTCTGTTCCATACCTTTGGAATCATTTTCGCAGTCAGGGTTTTGCACATGGTCCTATAGGCCCATCGAACTGCTGGTACGTGCAGGTCCCAATCAGTGTGTCTTTCCTGGTGAACCCTATTTAGTACTTTTCACACCCTATCGAATGCTTATTTACGGATAATTGGTAATGCGCGTCACCTTTTCTATTGCTACATTTTATCCCGATTCTCTATTCTGGAAGTGGTGTGCACTGGTGTAGGCTGTACGGTATATTTTCATACCATTGGGAAAGGTAGGCACACAAGTTGTTCCACCCTTGTTGACTGGCTCTCATCCTAAGCTGGGGTTTTCAAAATTGTAGGCACATCATCATTCTGCATCTGTGCCAGTCCTCAAAACTTCTTTGATGCGTACCCCACCATCGTGCGGGCGTTGTGCACAGTGCCCACTTTAGAGCACTGAACCGCTGTTGTTCTGGTACTGCGCTTTTAAATTTGTTCAGGAATTCATCCACCACTATCAACTCGTCATACATAGGTATATCCCTTACTTTTGTTGTTACGCAACATAGTTACCTTATCATCATTTTGAAATTGAGTGTGGTTACCTCGTGTAACTGATTCTTCCATCATTCTACTTCTTCATCTGAATCCGAAGTGCAGGAGCTTTCACGCTTCAACAAAATCCTACCATATGTTATCAAATTCACCCAATCCTCTTCTCATGTGGTTATCTTGTAAATACAATCGAGATCTTCATCACTATCATCATCGCGCACTGGTTCAATGTATCATGCTCCTTCAGCTGGATCTAGCGGTACTACTACATGTAGTGACTTGTTTTCAAAGATCATTTTGTGCTTCTTTAGATTTATGACTCAATTCATATCGGTGGCCCAATCTATTCCTAGTAGCATGGGATAGGGAGTACTATCATCGATAATCTCTATCACTTTAGAGTCCACCTGCGTGCTTGCACCTTCAATATCTACTATCACCCCTTGCAATCTTCCCCTGCACAATATCTTCTGTTGGTTCACCATTCGTAAATAATAGGAGACCATTGTAGCGCGAGTCTGCCCATGTGATCCCATGTTTGTTTTTGTAGTACATTCATGTCCGATCCGAGATTCAGGATTACCTGATCCATTTCATACTTGTTGATTTGTGCAGTCAACCTCATTTCCCTTCCTGTGTGCAAGACATTCTTTCCGAGTTCCCAGACCAGGGGTGGTTCTCCTGACCCTGCGCACCTAGTGATAAGTTCCTGTAGCCCTTTTACTACCTTGCAATTGTGTAGTAGTTTCATGCATGTCTCCAAAAAGGTAGTGAGCATTGAAGGATCCATCCTTGGTTCTAGTTGATCCTTACTACCGGAAGTGGACCCTCCGTGAAGCTCTTCTTAGCTTCCATGAATGTCTCCTTCGCGCGTTCTAAATCAAATTTAGGTTCCTTTGTAGGAGCCTTGCGAAACCATGCACTTTCTTCTGACTACTTACCTTTATCATCACCAGTGGTCATACCAGTCATGAGCATCATGTTTACGTTCGGGTGCTCTTCGCGCAACTCAAACCTCATCATCTGCAAATTTTGAGTTGGAGGGGGCTGAAGTACCCCATTTTCATGCAGTCTTGCTATCAATGTAGGACAGTCTTTTGCCTCATGATCAAACTGAGTACACTACAAACATGATGTCCTTGTTTGTTTTGTACAATTGCGGGCATAGTACCCTGGCCCTCTACAATTGTAACAAATTAGTTGTCCACGACCCCTCCTGGTCCCATTAAACCTTGACCTCTACCGCACCACTGAAATCTAACGCGTATCATTTCTGAATTTGGGTCGAGGGCTCACCTTTTGGCAAGGAAAATTTTAAGGATGGAAAATTTTCTTGAAGTTTAAAACATTGGCGAATCTCACTAATCCCTAATATGAAAATTATAAATGTTTATTGATATATTTGTAAAATTAATCAAATTTATAATTATTTTATATATAGTCTCTCTATAATGTTGGCGATTTTTAAGGTAAAATAATTTTATATTCTAAAATTTGGGCGAATCGTCTTTTATAAAATTGGAAATTGGCGAATCTTTTTTGTGGAAAAATCATGGAAAATTAGCCCACTGGGCGAACATTAGCCCCTAAAATTTTCCATGCCTTTTGGTCTGCACCTTGTATGCAGGAGTCCGATCCATCATTAGTTTGTAGCTTCTGTAGGTGCATTCATCATGGCCTACCGACCTGCAAAAATTGCAAAACAATTGTTGGGACATATGTGTATACTTCTGCAATAGATGACAATTATCTATAGTGTGCTTTCCTCCTATCTGATAGATCGTGCACCATAACACGGGTGTTGTGCTCTATCCTACATGTGCCTTTGGTCTTAATGGCATTGGCTCTCCTCCTATCGAGTAGTTTGTGAAGATGGGACAATGGTCCTTGTCATGTCCTTAGCCTTTTCATTTTATGCACCATACCTCCTCGCGTGCCTCTAGTTGTGGTGTCCTATCCTATTTTAAGCTTTTCATATCTAGACATAGATTTTGCAGTTGCGCATGGATTTGTTAGACCCCCAGACCAAGGTCTTGTATAGGGATTTGATGCAATCTCATTTTCATCTCCAAAGCTCCAGCGTGGGTAGAAAGTTTTTGTTGTGACAACGTCGTCCTTAAGTGTGGTGTTAGTGATGTTACAAACCAAGCACAGTGATGTCCATCTGTTAATGTCATGTTGGCTTCGTGAATCATACCCTTCAGTCTTTTGTCCAGATCCCAAGGGGTCTCTCTCGGGAGCATCGCAATCTCCTTAAACCTGATGATTGATTGTGTTTCTGACTTTGGCCTACTAAATTCCCTGTTCAGCGCATTCTGTATATCTGCGATCCCTGCGTTTGGATGGTCATTAAAATGCTTAATGTACCATGTCAATGCATGATCCTGCAACGCGCTAACCAACGTCTTCTTGATATTATCATTCGTGACTCCTTGCGCTTCCCACACAGCTTTTACCACGAACCAAAATTGGTCTGAATCCTCGTTCCCTACTCTTATGAATACGGACAACTTTATTATGCTCGTCATATTAAACTATGGTGGTGGAGGACGTGGTGTGGGCGAAGTTGGAGGTGAATATGGTGAAACCAATGGCAGTGTAGGTGGGGGTGGTATGCACAGGATTTGTTATCTTATCAGATTGATTGTGCTCCTTGGCGAAACTCTCGCAAGCTCCTTGTCACTTTCCTGTGGAGGTGAAATCAAGGGACTAGCCTATAATTCTTCATTACTTCCATTTCTATAGGTCCTCCCACTTTGCATTGCCCCAAACATAAATTTATTCGCATAACCCTTTTTTCACACAGTAGCACTTTAATCCTAGTGTTCAAAGATTTAATGTACTTACCTCGCGGTCCTTTGAGGAAGCATCACTCCGCCTTGCTGTAACTGACTATCATGTCTACCATGAACTCAGTGATAAATCCTCCTATAATTTGATCGAGCCAATGGTCCACAACGTGTGCAAGCTTCTCTTCCAACGCTTCTAGTATGTGCACCAATTCATGGGTCCACACGATTCGTTTATCGAGCCTACACCTTCTTGACTGTCTGCTAACTTCATGATCCACTCATACAAATCAGAGGGAAAGGACAAAAAGAAAATTTCATGTATTTTTGTATATAAGTAGCACTCCAACCACTGTTCCTTAGATACTCATGAATTTCTATTTTCCTGCACCACGAACTCGTAAATCTTCTTGTCCAACCACCCTTCAATTTCTATGTTTGCTGGATTCCAGTGTCATGACATTAGAAATTCCTTATGTAGATCTTGATCCTGGCAATGGAACCATTTGTTGGCTTTTATGGGCCTAACCCAGGTTCAGAGGTGATTTAGCCAAACAAATCCCGGTACTACTGTCCCTTTCGACAACAGTCCATGGAGCGTGGACTGAGGTCTCACCCGAAGTAGTATGGGAGGGTGTTAGAACCAGGTTTCCACACCATGGGGATGTCTGATGGTATCAAGCGGTCCATAGTTTGACCTTGCGTACACATCGCTACTCGCATCTATTAGTCCTTCGCAACCTATGATGTTGCCTTTGTGCACCGCTACTTAGGGCACAATCCGTATTATCACCCAAGTTCCTTACTATTAACCTGTTATTAGTTAGTTACTTAGCTTATCTGTGTAAGTCTAGAGATAATTAACAGTATATCCTGCATTCATATAAAGGTGTGCGATAAACAAAACAGTATAAATGCACAGAATGTAATACAAAAGCAGATACACAACAATTGGATTCAACCTCTCTTTATTATTCTTCGTTTAAGGCTACAGACTCAACACCACCCTGGCACTCAGCTGCATGTTGGCATTATGACACAGGTTTTGCCCTTGATGGAAACTCACTCAGATGAGAGATCAGAGTACAGTAGGTTAACAATAAAGAATTACAGATCAGACTACGCAGAATGAAGAAAGAGAGGTATGCGCAGGCTCACCTTGACCAAGCTATGTATACACACAAGTTCATTGTATACAAGTCGTGTATACGTACACATGCACTTTCACAGAATAAAAAATGCGTATATGTTGGAAAACTAAGCTTTTAGTAGGTGGTATTTGGTCCATGGTATTTTGATCTATGGTATTGGTCCAAGGCATTTGGTCTGAGGTATTGACCCTAGGTATTTGGTCTGAGGTACTGACCCTAGGTATTTGGTCCAAGGTATTGGTCTTAAATGGTTTTGGTCCGTGGTATTAAGAAAGGCCTAAAACTATATAAGGAGGAGAAGATCATTAGGTCAGGGTGTGCAAGTATTGAATATCTGATGTTGTGTGAGATCTAGTATGCAGCTTATAGGTTTGTGATGTTTTGCTTGATCTGAACTAAGGATGCACCTATGTGGTTGATGATGGATGATGGATGGGGATCTTAAGGCTTGGAATGTATTATCATTATGTGGTTTGATCATGGATAGTCTAAATCTAAATACTGACCCATGTTTTATTCTGCAAATGTTATGATCTGGGTATGACTGAATTCTGAAAGAGCTGTGAATTTTTTAAGTTAGTATTTTTAGATTTGTACGTGGGTTCTCTTTGGTAAAAGCATGTATACACGCTGGTTTGGCTCATCAGAGTAGCGTATACATTATGAAATATGATATCTAAATTTGCAATTGGTTCTAGTGGTTGTTCCAGAGTTCTGGGTGCTGCTCTGTGTTCTGGTGACTGTATTTTGATGACAGGCCTTTAGTGATTTAGAGACTGATGAGTGAGTTTCAATGATTGGTTAATGCAATGGTTGTATTATAGTGGTGATTGATTTTGATCTTCAAAGTTGTTGATGGGTCTAGTATGAAAATTGGATGAAACGTGGCATTCATATTATGGTGTTGTGTTCCAGGAGTATCCAGTATGAAAATTTATGAAATGTGGTCCCTGGAGGAAGAAATAAGGTCATAGCCTTCTGTAGGCTGGCGCCTACATACTAGTAAACATATCAGCCAGTACAAGAACCAGGGAGTTGGAGCTCCCTTCCAGTAGTAGCTGGAAAATGAGTGAAGGTTGGAGCCTTCAATAGGTCGGCGCCTACGTACTAGTAAACGGATCAGCTAGTACAAGAGCTAGGGGATTGTAGCTCCCTTCTAGTTGAAGCTAGAGAATGAGAGAAGGTTGTAGTCCTCTACAGCTGGGTGCCTACATACTGGCATGAGTTTGCACCAATACAAGATTGTAAACAGGTTTTTCTTATATTAAAAGAAGACAACAGTAGGTGGTTTTTGTCTCACATTGGGTCTCGACTTTAAACCTTGGTGTTCATGTGTGTTTCTTATGTGTGATGGTTTGTTATGATCTTACTGCACATGGTTACTATTTATATAGTTAATAAAGTATTGATGCACTAATTAAATATCAACATATGATGAATTAACTGAATCATAATTTTGTTGGATATACGCTGGTTGCCTTAAACAAAGTTGTGTGTATACGCAAGTTACCTTCACTGAAGTAGTGTATATGAATTTGAGTATAAAACAAAAAATATTATTGATTTGACTAATACTAATTCACCTGCCCCCTCTCGATATTATTTCTAACATTGCAGGGGTCCGTGCACTCATCTGCGGACTCTACTAGGCCTCTGCGCACTCAGCTGTAGAGCCTCTTCCTACTACTGCGACCCAACACACTTAGACTCTTAATCTATGCTCGAACCATTTGTATTCATCTGTCTTTCTTATTCTTCTTCTAGCTATCTTTACAACTTAGAACCTCACTCTATTTATACAATCCCATGGTCCGTGAACCATGGGTAGGATGATATGACATTACATTATATTACAAAACTTAGGGCGGACAACCCTCTGACCTAAGCTATACTTCGTGCTCCGCACTTGCAATTCACGGAGTCTTACAATACATTTGACCCAAAACTTGGGCTTTGAGCCCCAAAACATGTTGTGGGGGGATCCAATGCCCAACAGTTGTTTGAATGGTTAATTAGGATATGGTTTGATTTAGCATTACATGTTGTTTTCTTCATTATTGTAATAGAGTAGCTCTCTTAGAGTAGATTTTCTCTTCTTCCATCAAAGGATCAATATTCTTCTGACTCTATAGAATTTTGGCTTGGAACCCCTGGGGTCTCTCGCCAGATGAACGGTGACAATAGGCAAGTGATGAGCCTAGGTATTACAGCAAGAATGTTGCAACTCCCAGGGCTACTAACTTTACTTATCAGCCTGGGGTTCGTACAAACTTGGAGGTGACAATGCTATATGCACAAGTAGAAGTGAAGGTACTACTTGTTGTCACCGCTCATCTAAAAAGAGACCCCAGGGGTTCCAAGCCAGACTTTTATAGGGTCAGAAGAATCTTGATTTTGATGGAAGAAGAGAAAATATATTCTATGGGAGAGCTACTCTACTGCAGTAATGAAGAAAACAATCATGTAATGCTAAACTCACACCAGACCCTAGCTAACCAATTAAACAACTATGCTAAGTAGAATTACTAAAACAACACTAATCTAATGCTATTATCTAAGTTGCAGAAGTAAAAAGCATCGAACTAGACTAAGGGGTAAGAAAAGGAAACTAAGATAAGTCTATGTTTAAGCGGATGTAGTGTCCTAATTTTCTAGTATAGTTTTGTCACTCCTATCAAGGGTTAGATATATATATGATAGGTTGATCACTTGATTGAGGAATAATGTTTTACATACATAGTTATATTTCCTTTTATGTTTATGTATGACAGATTGATCACTGGATTGGGGAAAAATGTTTTATATAGTTATATTTCCTCTTATATGTGGCATCATTGATTATATGTATTAGATGGTTTTGATTAAGTAAAATGTTATACATATGTTTTTTTCTTTTTATCTGATTTATGATGCAGGTGTATGACATGGATGGTGATCCAAGATTGAGATACATATACCCATGGATTTTCATGGTTATGCGGAATAGATGGTTAATTATGATTTATGGATGATGTTCTAGCATTTTTTGGTTTTGATAAGATAGAATAAATTAGTCAAAAAATACATAAAAATATTTTGAAAAAATGTTAAGTTAGGATATGGACATAATGATATTGAATAAAATGTTAATGAAAAAATCTTGATGATGATGTCCATATCAAAGAAAATGTTAGGTTAAATTTCCTAAAAAATAAAGACAAAAAGAAAATGTTGGGTTAGAAAGAAAAGAAAAAAAATAAACTCTGAAAGTGAGCAAGTCTAAATGCCACTACTATTGTTTCTGCAAACTAATGGTTGTGTGCAGCTTGTTTTTAAATGCCACAACCCATGACAGTCAAACTTCTTAATCTTGATAGTATCATGCTTTAAATTTGATGTTATAGTTAGAGAATAAAGATCTGGCCAAACTGTTTAATCTTGGCAGATCAATAGTTAGGTAGAGAATAATAAGGTGCTCATCAGTTTAATATGAGCCCTTGGAGATGATAAGGGTAGATTTAGATAGTTTTCTTTTGTAAAAATAGAAATAAAGGAAAATGGTTTGCTAGCTTAAATGCACCCATTAAGTGAAGAAAAAATGATAGGATAAGCAAAGGGTAAGTAGAGAAAGGTTGCAGAAGTTTGATTATTCATTGAACAAAATGTACATTTATCATGTTTCACCATATGCTTCTATGTCCATGAAGCAATTACACAAAGTGAATGAAGGTATTCAAAATCAATTAATTAACTTTCCATTCATCCCCATTCATCCCTATACTCAATAATTTCCCCTTCCTACCTTCATACATTCATATTCATTCATTTTCCACTAGGAACTGCTTTTCCTAAAGTCAAAATCCTTTTTGCCTAGGAAAAGTAAAAACCCTATGTGAAATACCTTTTTACCATGCTAAATCCCCTTTTACCCGAAAAACACACAAAAAGTGTTTTACCCTAAGTATTATCCATATATGGAAAGTAAATAAACCATGAAAAGGCATTATACCTAGTCTATTTTCCCTTTTCCACCTAATTTCCCTTTTCTACTTATATTTCCCCTTTTCAGGTGTATTTCCCCTTTTCCACTCATATTTTCATATTAACATTAACAATAGAATTAAACCCCTAAAATCCCTTTTCCCATATATTATCAACTCCTTTAATAAAATATCTCGAAAACCTTACTTTTATAATAAAACTACATATTTTCATATCACATCGCAATATTGGTAGATCGCAAGCCTTTCAACGTGCGTCTGTTTTCCCCGATTGCAATATGCGATCAACGATGGGCCCAGACCCGACGCTATATATATTATAACTCATTGCCATATCACATCTGCCTTATTCGCAAGTCCCAACTAAAGCAATAACCCTCTGACGTTGCGATCTCTGATTGTGATGGACCGGATGCAAATATATATCATAAGACTTTACTATATCGCATCTGCCCCCATCTCAAGTCCCACTAAAGCATATAACCTCTACCATTTTCGATCTCTAATTTCGATTAGGACCTGGACCCAATCATATATCATCTATGGTTTGTTTCCACATTGCGTCCAACACCTATTGCATTCCTTGCAATGGTCTGTCCTTTGCTAAACTCCTATTGCAATATCCGATATTAGCCCAGACCTGATATCATTATCTACCCGAGTTAATAAAATTTCAAGTCTGTCATATCTGCTTTATGAAGGTTTTCTTCATTAAATCATTTTTACGATTTAAATGAAGAATTAACCTTAAACCTCCATTTCACCGCCAATATGGGTTTTAAGCCATAATAAAGTCATTACTGCCATATTTAATCATTCATACCCTCCATACTACTCCTTCACTCCACAACCATCTGATCCAATGAATTCAAATCCAACGGCCCTCGGCAATTTTGGGTTGGCTCTCTATACGAGTGTTACCCACCTGAAAAGTGGTATTCCATTAGACTTCCCTTGCTATGTGTCAGGCTTATAATTTTTTGGGTGACCCCCTCCCAAAACCACCCGCGCTTCATAAGCAGTGTGATGAAAACTGCCTTCCGCAGAATGACAAAATGGTTACTGCTCACTATCGCACCATATTTCAAAAGAAAACTGTTTTTCCCATTTAAACGCCAAAATGACCATTTTGCTATGTTTTGCCTATTTTACACAACAAAACCTCCATAATGCCTCTACAACCAATTAAACCATTGTTTCACATTCGAATACACTATGGACTCCTTCCAATATCCTTTCAAGCTCTATAAAGCCATTGAAGACCTTCTGTCACCTTTGTTTTTCTTAACAGTTTTTGTGTTTTGCAGGTAAAGATTCCTATTCGAGGCTTACAAAAGAAAAAGCCTGTGTACAATTGGAAGACAAAATGAAGATCATAGTAATTTATTTTGCCCTGTAACATAAAATATAAAGTGATTTAATGTTTAAAAATAGTGTAAAAACCTCAAATGCATTCTAAAGGTAAAAAGATATAGTAAAGGTTACTCATTAGAGTTAAAGAATATTCACAGAGTTTAAAGACCATCAGACGAAATATCAAATGTCAACCAGCACAAAGGATTCAAATAGTCAAGTAGCTTAAAGGGTGAAATATCAAACAGCAAAGCCAGTACAACCTAAATAAAAGGGTCAGCAAGAAGCAGTTCAATAGTTGCCCCTATCTTCTTGTATGAAGATCTTTCCTTTCCTAAAAGAAATCTTAATCAGTTTTAGGATATTTCTTTAGTTTCATTATTGTATAAATAAATCTCTTCTCGATTTGTTATGGGTTTGATGTTCAAGATTCATTGTTCATTGCTTGTTAAGTCTTAACTGTTAATTCTACTTTGAATCTGGAAGCCACCTTTGAAAGAAGCTTCTCTAGACACTTGATGTACTCAGTCTTTCTGGAACCTTAATATAAAGTAGAGGATTCTGAATTTGGTTTCACACAGTTTTTGTTATCCTCTAAGCTTTTCTAGTTATCAATCATTTTTTTTTTCTTCATATGCTTATGACTTATAGAGATATGTAGGTAGGAAAAATTGTGTATCAATTTATTCCTATAAGCTCCTGAAGTGATCATCTATTAAGAGAATGGATTAATGAACTGTATGTTTAGCTAATCCCCTCTAATCAATAAATCATCAGCATCTTGTGTAAGCTTAAGTATACTGCCTTGAACCTTTGGAATGTGGTTTAGAAGGTTTTCCTACTTATGATTGTTCTGTTTACAGTCTGGAAACTGTGATAATGATATTATTTGCTGTCTTCTTCTCACCACTATTTTTGATCTATATCACTATGTAAAGCTTTATAGCAACCCTTCGCTGAAGTATTAATATAACCCAAAGGATTAAGTATTTAAATTCTAATTCTGTCTTCATTCATTGGTCTTCCAAAACTAAAACCAAAAACCCCAAAACAATTATTTTAGATGCTCTGGCATTGGTAGCTGACCTACTACTATCTCAGAGGTACAACATCGAACTGGCGCCGTTGCCGGGGATTCGAATTTCATTTAAGTTTCCCTTGGGACAATGACATTCATTCATTATTATCCTTTAAAGTTGATTAAAGGGTTTATAAAGGTTAAAATCATTCACCTAAGCGACTCCACATTCCCAAGCTGGCACCTTATAAACATACTAGATCTCGTTCAGAAGCTGACATAGTTAAAACTCTGTCAGATCCTAAAAGTCTTCTAAGAAAATCTAGTTCTAAAAGGGGACACCAATCATCTTCTTCTTCCTCTTCAGTCCTGTAGTCTAAAGAATTAGGATCATTTGACCCCTATAGTAATATCCTAGCTGATCCTGATTACTCCCATTTATCACCTAGGGTTGTTGAACTTCCAGATAAAGGAGTTGATTTTAAGTCAGCCTACATTATTCATTCATTAGAATCTCATCCAATACCCACACTACCACTAGGATCACCTAAAACTAAATCTAATTTGGGTGTCAATCTACCAGAATATAAACCCACAGACTTCATATCCCCTATCACCTATCATTTTCCTTCCATTTTTGATCGACCTGAAGCTTCTTCCTCCAAACAATTTGGGGAGACCTTTTCTATATATTCCAATCCTCTCTTTGAAACAAAAGAAGATATTCCTTTACAGGTCCCAAAGTTATTTCTTACGGCTCCTTTGAAGTCTTTCAGGAGATCTCCTCCTTCATCTCCTCCTTCATGTCCAACTAGTCCATCAAACCCTGAATCACCATTTTCTTCCTCTACTTCTTCATCTTCTACATCCACACAAACACCTCATACACCTCAAGTACCTCATACACCACCTGTTGTCATGGCTTTCTAACCTATTGTACAGGCTAGATATGCTGCCTTAGTCTTACCTAATAACCTTGATGCATTCACAGTTGGATACTTAAAATACCTTCCCAAGTATAATGGAGAAATTGGTCCCTCGGCTGAGGACCATCTTTAAGCTTTCCTAGTCTTTGCAAAGAACATGAATATCGAGCAAGAAAACATTTATATGAGATTGTTCATACAGTCACTTGAAGGAAATGTGAGGATTTCGTTTAGGTAGTTACCAGCAGCTACCATTAGAAATTGGGAAGAGCTTACAACCATATTTAAAAATGAAGGGGGTGTGAAAAAGGATCCTCTTTACTTCCTCACAGAATTTGAAGAGCTTAAAAGGAACTTCGATGAACTAGTATAAGATTTTATCAAAATATTCAATAAACTCTTTCACAAAATGCCTGCTGATTGTAAGCCTCTTGTAGTAGCAGCTAAGTTTAGATTCTCTAAAGCTTTTGATGATTACTTTGTTGTTATGCTACAAGAGAGAACTTCAAGAACTCTTGAATATATGCAAACAAATGCTATAGAAGTAGAAGAAAATAGAGCAGCCTCAACTTATTTAAAACTTAAGGAAGAAAAGGCCCAAAGAAAACTCAAATCTGTTCAAGAAGCTTCTAGTTACTCTAAGACTAAATCAAAAGACTCAAAAATAGATGAAATAACATCTCTTTTTAGAAACCTATCAAATAGGATTTCAAAGATTGAGACCCAACCTAGGAAAATACAATTACTAGACCTCAAAACCAAAATCAAGGTTAGTATAAAAGAAATCCACCACTACAAATTCTTCAGAGACCTAGCAATGATCAACAGGTTCCCACTCCTCTATTGATAGATGACCAACAACCTAATGACAATACTATGACAATTACTAAAGATATTAACAGTATGGATTCTTCTTCCAATCAAACAACCATCATTCCTCTCTCACAACAAAATCAGGATCAAGAAGATCATGAAGCTTCACATGTCTCTAAATATCATGCTTTCTCTGAATTTTTAATTGCAGAGTTAAACAAGAGGTATGATCTTAGGCCTAGGCCTAGTCCTGGGAGACCTCCAAAGGAAACTCCAATCATTGAACCATGTACCAAAACTGTTGAATCTCAAACAGCTCTTATTCATCCCTTAGATCAGTTAATTGATAATACTGTTATAGACATTTTTGTGCCTTACAGCATTGAGCATGAAATGTCCATAATCTAAGGGATCCAAAGTCCCTAAACATGTTGTTCCTACCCCTAGAGGAACAAGGCTAACAAACCACAGCAATTCACAGAAGTTCTCCACCAGAAACTGCTCAAAAACAAGTCAATTAAGGATCAATTCAGTGGCTCCACTAGTTGTCTGCGATGAATGTCAAAGTCAACACTGGCTACCTGCACTACAACGCAGGTAGAAGCACTACCAGGGTGCGCTGAGCGAGAGTTGAAAAATGGCAAGTTCATTCCAAGAGGTGTCAAGACCCAGGAAGCTTCCAGAATCTTCCTCAATGACACTTGCCTCAGTGAATTCGACTAGTGATGAGTAAGAGGTTCCCAATCTCCAAGAGGAAGCAAGAACCTCCAAGTGGAATCAAGAACTGACAGAGGGAGAGGACACTAGTCAGATCTCAAGTTGACTCATCCTTTCTCCAAACATCTATATATGGATCTCTCCTCCATGAGATCTAGAAGGCTGGAATTTTGTTATTGCAAAGAATTGTTGTTGGTTTGAGATTGGAATCATTGGGTTCTTAATGCTTTGAAGGGGGTGAAGATAGGAATTCCATTTGCTGGGAAGGAGATGCTGGATTGGAGCCCTCTGGGTTGTATCTCTTCCTGAACCTTGTTATTCATCAATAAAGCTATCTTGGTTTCTCCTATATACTGATGTATCTTTGATGTATGATTGCATTAGTATGTTTAGTTTATTTCTAATCCTGAACTAGTTATGAATATGAATCTATGTCTTTGTGTAGTGTTCTCTTCTTGTGATCTTGCAGAAACCTGTTGAAGCCGGGTGAGCGAGAAGGCAAGTAGTTGGGAACTCTCAAAGAGAAGGGGAACTGGATCGAGGGACAAACAGAAGACACCGGTTAGTCCATCTATCTCTCTTCATTCTTAATTCATAAAGGAAGAATACTAGAATAGCTGTTTCTGTTTGTTGCTAAGGCAGTGTCACACCTTAGGTGGATAGGATCGTCCTGCATAGGCATTTTTCTCCACAAAAAATTGGCGACTCCACTGGGGAGATCTGTTTAGTCATTTTATTTGTGTTTCCATCATTGTTTGTTTTATAGACTCAACAGCAACAATCGAACTGCATCTGCTATTCTCAGATGCAAAGTAGACAGCTGCTGCTTTGATCCAATCACTGGATTTGTCTATGATCTGAACAATGGACTCACAAATGATTTGATGATCCTTTGTGATAGATCTTAGTACTCCCTCAAAGCATCCCTTTGATTGTACCTTGCTTGTTGCTTTGATTTGGCCTGAAACTGTAGATTAATCAGCAATCTGTGACCCAGAACCCAGTGAGAAACTCTCGTTTCTCCTTCAGCGCAGACCCTGTGAAGAGGTTCTGCATTTCAACACAGGTCCCGTGAAGGCTACCTGCGCTGAATGTCAAAACCCCTGGGTTGAGGTTGTGCTGATCCAGTTTGGCCTTGTGCAGCTGGGGTTCTCTGCTCTGTTTTGCCTTGTTTTGATCTCTGATTTTTGCAGCCTGTAACCAGCATAGGTACCAGTCTGATAACTCCTTTTCTCTGCTTAAATTCCGCCTCCTTTTGTACAAAAATACTGTGTTTTTATGTGTTTGTGGCGTCATTTACAGTTTTCCTTTGCAAGAGTGAAATAGTCATCCTATAGCCCTTGATTCAGATCTGTTGATTGTGATCTTAGGAGAGAGTTCATTGGCTGTTTATAGTTGATTATACATTTACTTTTGCTTTTTCTTTGAGTTTGTCTCTTTTACGTGTCGAAACAAGTGTTCATTTCGAAAGTCATAAAGTGTTGTATTCTCTTATACCCTTTCTGGTTTCGAAAAAGTAAACTTGTTTGTATTTGTCATTTAAAAGCAAATTCAATGTTGTACAAAAAGCTTTCTTTTTAGGCAGCAATACTAAGAAAGCGGAAAACAAACACCTGCATTATGCATTTGCATCTTGATAGTTTGCATGTTTGATTTAGGAAAAGTGCATTAGAGTGTGCTGATTGCTCTTTCAGAAAAGATGGTGTCTTTCTTTTCCCTTTGTAGCTAGGATTTTCATTGTTGAAAAGATATAAAGCTTGCTTATCATCTTTAGACTGCATTTAGGAATTGTCTATACATCTCGTGGTGATCCAAAAAGGCAAACTTCTAAGAAAGATCAACCTAAAATAAATTGAATGAACTTAACAACGCTTTGTAACTTAACGCACAACATAAAGGTCTAGGCTAGAGACGTGTTCCGGCGTCGTAAAGCCTGGTGACTGTCGATCTCGCTGATGGTGGGTGATTCCTCCTAAGGGACGATAGCGCCAGTACGGATTGTGCTCCCACGTACCGTCGAGTATATATTGGGAGACCCCTATAGGCATAAAACCTTTATCCTTAGGAAGCCGTGTCGACCGCCCTACTGATCGCAATGCACTAAACACAACATTCAGGAAGATTGACCGCCCGTACCTAAAAAAGTATTCTGCGGTTTTGCGAAAAGTTTGGCACACCCTCTACCTAGAACTCCAGAGCAGTTTCTTTTGGCCTTTTTTAGACTCTATAACAGAAAAAGTCCATCTGAGCATTTGTCAATTCGGGCTCGTTAAAACATCGAAGGAGACTAGAGTCATCTTTTGCTTTTTCTCGACTCTTTAAATGTGAAAAAGCAAGTTGTGTCTAAAGCGTCTAAAAATTCATTTAATTCGGAAACACACTTTCCACTTTTTGTATTTTGGTTGATCGAGTAATCCGCAATCGTGGAAGAAAGTCAATTGAAACCCCGTCATTCGCGGAGGCTTACGATTCAACCGTCTTTGTCTCCGGAATCGAAAACAGTACGGACAAAGCGAACTCGTTTAACCAGTTCGAAATTTCCTATCAAAGTGAGAACAACTGTTCCAACGACATTTGAGATTCTGGTTACTCCAAACATTTCTGGAAACCCTGCCTCTACAGAAGAAGTTCAACAGCCACAGAGGGACAGTAATACTGATCCTAGTCTGAGAACAAACACTTGTGTTACTGAACCAGTTCCATCTGTAACCGGTTCAGAGAGTCTTGCTCTTCAAACATCTGTCGCTGTTGATTCAACCCCTTCTTCGACACCAGAAATATTTTACGGACCTGATGGTCTTCCCCTTCCACCTGGTTTGATTGCGATAGAGGAAATTGTAGAAGATCCGCAAGCAACTACTCCAACACATTTTGGAGTTGGGGTCACTCTATTTCCTTCGACATCAGAAGTTAGTCTATCACCAGTGGAAGTTCCTGTAGAATCGCTAGGCAATCTATTGGATAGACTCAAAATGTCTGAACAACCGTCAACATCTAGGACTGTGTCGAATGACACAGTGACAACGAAACTCCCTGCCGTCACTCCGACAATGTTTTTCGGCGTACCATCTGTCCCAACTAGCTCACAACCGCTAGAAGGAGTCCACCCAGGGACTATTTCGACAGTGTGGTCCTTTCCAGTTTGTTCCTCCGGAATAATATCCGGCAACTCTTATGTTGAGGCTCGCCAGATCGATCCATTTGGAGGTCAATTTGGGAAATCCAGTCCCCAAGGACAAACAATCCCCTTGAGTTCCGGATTGCCACCGTATGGGGGGCAATATGCCCTTTCATGACCCCCTCCGGGAGGGTATCCATACGGGAGTTCACAACAGTATTCAGGTTATACTGGAGTTACATCAAGTGGTTGGGTACCTATGCTACCTCAACAACCAAGGGTTGTGTATTCTATGCAACAATGTGTACCTATGTCGAATATCCCGACCACACCGGCTATTGTGACAGTGTCGCAAGTTCAAACGTTGCCTGTTGTATGTCAACCTCAGATTTCTCAGGTTGTAATGCAACAGCCCCTTGACTCTATGACTCAACCACAATCGCCTACTGGTGGGGCGACACAGGTCCAAACGGGTACAATTACCCCACACCTTGGTCCGACGGTTAGTATAGCACAACAGAGCATGGCTTCACAACTGTGGCTGGTGCAATACCAACAACCACAATTCCAGCAAGTGTACCAAGGTTCTGAGTAGCAGATCTTTGCGAACAATGGACAACCATATATTGAAAACGGTCAAAACCAACCGCTTTACAGTGGTCAAGTCCACCAACCGTATCAGTCATACCAACATCAATTACATTATGCTGGTATGCAAAGGCCAACTTCTTAGGCAATTCCATCGTACCCTGGGTATGCTTCACCTAACCTGAATCAACAGTTACCATTCCTGGCAACTTTAGAGTTACCCGATTTACACCGGTTAACAAATGATCCAATTGCTTATGCCCCTTGGTGGCCAGCGATTCCTCACAAACTTCCATCGGACATTCCTAAATTTAATGGAAATCTGGGTGAAGATCCATCGAATCACGTGATGACCTGTCATCTATGGTGTTCATCAAACACCTTAAACGATGATTCGATAAGGCTTCGCCTCTTTCAGAGGACGTTAACGGGTCCAACAGCAAAATGGTATATTGAATTGCCTAGAGCTTCGTTCAACAACTTCAGTACCTTAGCCACGACTTTCTTAACCCATTTTCAATTATCGATAAGGTATGAAACGGGAATGGAACTCCTAACCAACTTCAAACAGACAACGACCACTCACATATCTGATCATATACATGAGTGGCGACGTTGTCGTAGGATGGTAAAAACGTACGTTCCTGATCAGCTATTAGCTGAATGGTTTATCAAATCCTTACTTCCTACAATCACGGAAGATGTGGCAAAGGGGGGAGTCGTAACGGAAGAGCAAGTCATCGCTCGTGCGCAATATCTGGACTTGGTCTATACTCAGTCTGGCACGCTCTACGACAAAATACCTGATGCCCCTAGAACGAAATTCTCAATTCCTCCTCCTCCTAAATCAAACAATGACTCTCATGCCATCGATGGCATGATTGGCACGACAGACACGAAATCGACAAAGGCTACATCTAAAAGGGCCCGTAAGATTTCCAGTCAAAATGAAAATGAGGAACTTCTTGCCTCGGAAGTAAATTCTGCGTCGACCGACAAGGGCAAACAACTGAAGCAACCAGGGGGCAAGAAGAAAAAGAAAGGGAGAAAAAGGAAACCCCCTGCGGGGTGTCATATATGCGATGAGGATCATTGGACGAGAGATTGTCCACATATAGCTGAAGTTAAGAAACTCTTTAAGAGTTCAAAAACCTCAGCAGTATTGACTGATCCGTTTCCAAGCCCAGGTACCAAACTGGTTGCTAATCAAAATGCTTCCCGATCCCAAGTGCTTATGTTGTCTATCTCAAAGCAGTAAAATGATGCTTTGGCAAGGAATAAAGATTACGGGAATCCACAGGTGTCGAATAACAAGGCTAATGAACAACCTAGTAGTTCAACAACAACTTTGACCAAAGTTGTGCCACCCACCATTCCTGAACAAATGATAAAGTCGCCAAAGGGAGTAGGGTACAAGTCGACATTTAATCCTCGTGCAAAAATAGCACAGAATTATAATATAATAGAGGACCTGGCCCAATCGTCGTCCGCTATGTCGACGCTTGAGGTACCGCAAAATTGCCTCTCCCAAGAGCAAGCTTTATTATCAGCAATAGGTGAAATTGACCCAATGGACTCCAATCTTGTGGCCTTTGATCATAAATGATATGACCCTCAGTTACCAGCTCAACTAGCTTTCCTTATTCAAGTGAAAGCCCTCAACAAAACTGTTCATCGAACAATTATTGATGAGGGGGCATCTACGTGTATTATGTCGATGAGTTGCTGGAAGAATTTAGGCTCACCACCCTTGTCGAGATCGTCAACGACGTTAAAAGCATTTGATGGATGATCATACACTCCATACGGGATTTTAAGTAACTTGCAAGTTGAACTAGGGGACAAAACAGTAGGAATTGATGTTGAAGTAATTGATGGAAACCTCGATTACAACATCCTACTGGGAAGGCCCTGGATATATGCCATGGCCGCAGTTGTTTCGACCTACTTCAGGAAGATTACATTTCCCTTTCAAGGAGGAATTACAGTCGTCGACCAACAAACTTTCCTCCCCGACAGTTCACAAGTTACGGGAAGCATTCCAATGATCCATGGAAGCAATCATTCGCTTCAAAATATTGGAGTAGGTCTCCTAAAAGACCCTGCCTTAATGGGTACTTTTGCCCTACCACCTGCAAGTAATCTGGCGGAAGTGGCCACAGTGGAAACCTAGAATATGAAATCTTCTATATCTAATGGATTCGGAAGATTCCTAAACATTTTGTCAACGTGGATCATCGCCCTAATAGAAATATTGTAAGTACAGTGGGCTCCGAGGACGGTTCTAATCTCGTGTCAACCTCGTTAAAAAATGAAACAAGGAGTCATGAGGATAGTTCTTTTACTGTGTCAACCTCATTAAAAAATGAAACAACCCCCTTTCCAAATCTCAAAGGTAAACCTTCATTCCAACCACCAAGTTGAATGCAATGAAGCTTGGGGGGCATGCACCTCGATTTGCATTATTATGCTGGGGGCATGCAAACTTATCATCGAGCAGTTTTAGCACACAGTTCATGCTCGTTAAAAAATAAATGCAAGAATCGAGCAGTTTTAGCACATAGTTCATGCTCGTTAAAAAATAAACGCAAGATCTGAGTAGTTTTAGCGCATAGTTCATGCTCGTTAAAAAATAAACATAAGATCAAGAAAATGTTTCCACCCGCGTTTAAGCTCGTTAAAAAATGAACTATCCCGATAAATAACCACTGTGAATGTAACATTATCAGCCATTAAAGCCTTGGTCATGTTTGCACCGTCACCTCCACTTTTCCATTGGCCAATCGTTCACCTCCATATGTTTGTTTACCCATTTTGAGGAACAGCTGCGAAGAGTGATTTCACTAGCCATCCTTGTGACACTGCCGTGATTGGAAAATTCCAACTTGTACCTGGAATCAACTGGTAACCTGTTTCATCACTCGTTCCTCAAAAGACGAGTCTTCTTTAAGCTCTTTTCATCTGACTCGTAAAATATGAAAAGATTGCCGAGTCCTTGGCCTTCCAGCTCGTTAAAGGCACAGGAAGTGCTATCCCTCCTCTAGATTTTAATATTTTTGGACCTGAGGGATTATTGCACAAAAAGATCGAGCGCTTGTTTTATTCGGCTCGTTAAAACTATCAAAAACTCATCCCTTCTGTATTGTTTTATACTTTTTCGGACCTAAGGGATTAGATGACGAAAAAGAAATTTTGGAGTTAACTTTATGTACCTTTTCAGACTCTCTAAAAATGAAAAGGACCGAGTTATCTTTGTCGTTAGACTCGTTAAAATCATTAAATAGCGACAAACTTGTCTTTAGACGAGAACGAGTTTCACTATCGCCAGGCTCGTTAAAACATAGCGATGGGCTTGCCCGAAGGGCAGGTTATAGAACAAGCATATGTTATCCTCCTCAAGCTTGACAAAAATAAAGAGATACTGGTCAGCAATGACTGGGGAAAAATTGGGAGAAACTCAAGAAAACTTTGATGGTAGCAAGTCGCTCTTGAACATGACACTTTTCCTCCGTACCACAATCGGGTTGGGTTGTTTCATTCACCGGTCACATCACCATGGTCTCGCCATACCATCCATATTTGGGGTAATGCTACCGATCCATCGCATCAGTGTCGCCATATGTTCAAGAGAAGTCGTTCAGAAAAGTCAACTGTGTCCCATCCACTGCCGTACATTATCCTTCATCCTTTCATGACTGTTACCCTGAATCATATGTCACAGATCGTTTTCACCTCCATCAAAATCATTAGCTCTGTTCCATGTCATTGATGTGGGATTCATTAAGGCCCTCCTTTGACGGATCACTTCTTGTCGACATTAGCTCATTATCCAAGAAGTTGATCTAGGAACAACCCCTTCAGTACTTTGAAGCTTGCATGCCTCAATGGCAAGTTTCTCACTTCCAGCGACAGGTATACATCAATGACCTTCGACCGAAAGATTTTGCGTGGTGTTCGACGCCAAGTCCTTTATTCACACCACGTGAATTGTACTGCAGTACCTTGAGGGTCATTATCATTATCGGTGATTCCTCTTGCGCTTGTTAATGGTTTACCTCATTGACCGGTAATCAAGCGATGTCTTTCCTTGTTCGACTTCAGAACATTTCTCACATGGATCGACTTGTACTTAGAGTGAAAATCGAACGAGTTTGAAGACCCCGGATCTAGTTTCATCCATCCGGGCTGCGATATATATTCAGGAAAGATAAAGACATTGACATGTACATCATTGCAGCAGATAATCATCCTACCCAAAGGATGATAATTTCATCAAAATTATCGGTCTACCATCAGACGATTGTCTGTTCTATGTACAGAAAAATGAATTTATAAAGCTGAGCATGGGAATGCCCGCCTCAGCTAGATCATGAAAGCAGTATGAAAAATAATGTATTGTATTGTATCTTATTACAGGTCTCCTCCCGGCATTGGATGAACTTCGGATCCTCCTGATAAAGCATTTCACCTGATAAACGGCCTCATACTTTAGGGGGCAACTGTTATAGACATTTTTGTGCCTTACAGCATTGAGCATGAAATGTCCATAATCTAAGGGATCCAAAGTCCCTAAACATGTTTTTCCTACCCCTAGAGGAACAAGGCTAACAAACCACAGCAATTCACAGAAGTTCTCCACCAGAAACTGCTCAAAAACAAGTCAATTCAGGATCAATTCAGTGGCTCCACTAGCTGTCAAAGTCAACACTGGCTACCTGCACTGCAATGCAGGTAGAAGCACTACCAGGGTGCGCTGAGCGAGAGTTGACAAATGGCAAGTTCATTCCAAGAGGTGTCAAGACCGAGGAAGCTTCCAGAATCTTCCTCAATGACACTTGCCTCAGTGAATTCAACTAGTGATGAGTAAGAGGTTCCCAATCTCCAAGTGGAAGCAAGAACCTCCAAGTGGAATCAAGAACTAACAGAGGGAGAGGACACTAGTCAGATCTCAAGCTGACTCATCCTCTCTCCAAACATCTATATATGGATCTCCCCTCCATGAGATCTAGAAGGCTATAATTTTGTTATTGCAAAGAATTGTTGTTGGTTTGAGATTGGAATCATTGGGTGCTTAATGCTTTGAAGGGGGTGAAGATAGGAATTCCATTTGCTGGGAAGGAGATGCTGGATTGGAGCCCTCTGGGTTGTATCTCTTCTTGAACCTTGTTATTCATCAATAAAGCTATCTTGGTTTCTCCTATATACTGATGTATCTTTGATGTATGATTGCATTAGTATGTTTAGTTTATTTCTAATCCTGAACTAGTTATGAATATGAATCTATGTCTTTGTGTAGTGTTCTCTTCTTGTGATCTTGCAGAAAGCTGTTGAAGCCGGGCGAGCGAGAAGGCAAGTAGCTGGGAACTCTCAAAGAGAAGGGGAACTGGATCGAGGGACAAATGGAAGACATCGGTTAGTCCATCTATCTCTCTTCATTCTTAATTCATAAAGGAAGAATACTAGAATAGTTGTTTCTGTTTGTTGCTAAGGCACTGTCACACCTTAGGTGGATAGGATCGTCCTGCATAGGCATTTTTCCCCACAACAAATACCCAAACTGGTAAAAACATTTTGACTACATTTAGCGTTGAAAAAGAATTAGAGAGGGTTAAGATCCCAATTCCATTATCAGAACTTTCTAAAAACCTTGGTTACAAAAGCCAAGTCTCAAAATGGATACAAAATACCTCGGTTGATGCTGAAGGTGATGTCATAAGTTTGCAAGATGAAAAACTAGAAGTTGTTTTTGGCCCTAGTTCAGACATGATAAATGAGACAATGCCTCCTTTCTATATAACTCTTAAAACAAATTATTCCATGTTGTATAATTGTATGCTTGATTCAGGAGCATCACACAACCTTATGCCAAAATCCGTCATGGACCATTTGAAGCTTGACAAAACTAAATCCTACGATGACCTGTACACCTTTGATTCTAAAAGGGTGCCCTGTTTGGGATTGATTAAGGATCTAGTGGTTACCCTTGCCCAAATTCCAGTGAAAAGTGTAGTACTTGACATTGTTGTCACAGATATCCCTCCCAAGTTTTGAATGCTCCTTTATAGGTCTTGCCATGCAAAATTAGGGGGAAATCTACAGATGGATATGTCATATGATACTATTCCTATTTATGGAGGGGAGCAATTAAGATTATATAGAGAGGTAAAAAAAATTCATACTGTTTGTAAAACTGACCAGCCAAGAAACCATCCAATTTATGCAATATATCAAGACTTTTGTTGTTTTCAACTCACTTCAAACCAACATAAAGCTCAAGCCAAAATTGAAGAGGTAGTTGAAAGTCCTAAACCAAACCAAACTGATATTTGGAAACTGTTCTTTGATGGCTCTTGCACAAAAGATGGGGCATGAGCTGGAGTAGTTTTAATTTCACCTAAAAAAGAAAATATAACTCAATCATGTAAATTAGATTTTGAAGTTACAAATAATGTGGTTGAATATAAAGCTTTCCTTTTAGGATTGCAGTTAGCCAAAAGCTTGAAAGTTCAAAACTTAAGTGTTTTTACTGATTTAGAACTTATTGTTAAGCAAGTAAGAAATGCTTTCCAAACCAAGCACCCTAGACTTAGGTCCTACCAAAATGAAGTATGGGATTCAGTTGAAAACTTCTTTGATGCTTTTAATTTGATTCATATTCCCAGTGATCAGAATATTCATGCAGATGCCTTAGCTCTCTCTACTAGCTCTTTTAAAATTCATGATCACATTGATGTACTCTATCAGATACAAGTCAAATATAGGACATCTATCCCAAATAATCTAAAACATTGGAAAATATTCGAAGATGATGAACATTTAAAATCATTTCTACAGGTAATAGATGATTTTTCGCTTCTATAGATTGATGAAGATAGAACTGAAATAAATGAAAATGTAGATGGAAATGCTACTTCATATTTTAAAACCCAAATTGCTAATCATGAAATTATTCATTTATCTAATAATTTTATTCCAAAGGGACTCATTCCTTTAGAAAGATTGTTTGACCAAAATGATGTCCTCCAAAACCCTTAGTCAATTTCTTCAAAAGATGACATAGAAGATATTAATATTGGAACTGATGAAGATATCAAAAACATCAAAATGTGTGCATCTCTAGACCCTGAGATCAAAGCTCAATATCTTAAGTTACTGCAAAATTATAAGGATGTTTTTGCTTGGACTTATGCTGATCTAAAGACCTACAATACCTCATTAATACAACATAAGATTCCTCTGAAGCCAGAAGCAAAACCTTATCAACAAAAACTTAGAAGGATAAATCTAGCCCTTCTACCAACTGTACAAAGGGATATTAAGAAAATGCTAAATGCTCAGATCATCCTCCCTCTTACATATTCTAATTGGGTTTCAAATCTAGTTCCTGTTAGAAAGAAAAATGGAGAAATAAGACTCTTTGTGGATTTTAGAAATTTGAACAAAGCATTATTAAAAGATAATTATCCTTTGCCCAAAATGGATCAGTTACTTCAAATGGTTTCAGGAGCACAAAGATGTTCTATGCTTGATGGTTTTTCAAGTTACAATCAGGTGAATGTTGATACAACAGACAGAGAGAAGATAGCCTTTACTACACCCTAGGATACATTCATGTGCGCTAGGATGCCATTTGGCTTGACCAATGTTGGAGCAACATTTTAGAGAGCTATGGACATAGCTTTTGTGGGTCAGGTAGATAAATTTGTGGAGAAAGATTTCTAAAGCACTTGATGAAGGTTTTTGACAGGTATAGAAATTTTGGAATATCATTGAACCCTAAGTCCTTATTTGCTGTCAAAGAAGGAAAACTGTTGGGCCATATAATTTCAAAGGGGGGAGTAGTAATTGACCCCAAATGAGTATCTGCCATTGAAACATTGACATTACCTAGAAATAAGAAGGAGATTCAAGCTTTTCTAGGCAAGATCAATTTTCTAAGGAAGTTTATTCCAAATTATGCAGAGATTGTAAGAGATATAACTGACATGCTCCGAAAGGACCATGAAGTCAAATGGACTCGCACTTCTAGGCATGCATTTGAACAAATAAAAAAGGCTATCTCTGAAGCTTCCACCTTAGATAGCCCTGATTATACTAAGCCATTTAGTATTTTCTCTTTTGCCTCTGAAACAACCCTTGCTGCTATTATATTACAGAAAAATGAAGATTCGCATGACCAACCCAAAGCGTTTTTTAGTAAGGTTATGAGAGATTCTGAGATTAAGTATGACATCATTGAGAAGCAAGCCTATGCCCTCATTCAAGTCTCAAAATCATTTAGGATGTATGTCTTACATTCACCTATTATTGCTTATGTCCCTAATAGTGCTGTGAAAATTGTCTTAACCCAACCAGACACTAATGGGAAAAGAGGGAGATGGATCACTCAAATTATGGAGTTTTATCTAATTATCATGACTACCAAGCTAGTGAAAGGTCAAGGATTAGCTAAGCTTCTATCTAAATCCAACTGCAAAGTACTTGGAATCAATTCTGTTTTAGAAATTCAAGGGAAGAATACACAATAACCTTCTGTCCTTGCAGAAGGGGAGAATCCACAAGAACCTTCCCTTCATCCTAAAGGGAAGAATCCATGAGAACATTCCTTTCATATAGAAGGAGAGAATCCACAAGAACCTTTACCTTCATAATAGATCAGTCCTATAGACATTGATGAAAAATTCTTATTGTCAAACTAGTATCAAGACATTGTAAATTTTTTGATCCATTTTGAGTGTCCAACATTACTCTCCAAAACCCAGTGTAAAACCCTTAAGTTAAAATCAGTTAAGTACTGCATTATAGATGCAAATTTATACTGGAAAGATCCACTGAATATTTTGTTATTATCTTTAACAGAATCAAAAACTAAAGGAATCATTGATCAGTTTCATACAAGATTTTGTGGGGGACATTATGCTTGCAGAGAAACAACATACAAGATTCTGAGGGGAGGATTTTATTGACCAACATTGTTCTTACAAGTAGGGGCAAAGGTCAGAGGTTGTGTTCCTTGTCAAATGTTTGCTGGAAAATAAAGATTAGTAGTTCTTCCAATTGTTCCATCAATAGTTTCAACACCTTTTTCTCAATGGGGATTAGGTTTTGTTGGAGAGATTCACCCCACTTCAAGTAATTAGTATAGATGGATCCTCACTACAACATACTACTTTACTAAATGGGTAGAAGAAATTCTAGTCAGAAATGTTATTGGTTCAGTAGTAATTAAGTTTATTGAGGAAAATATCTTATATAGATTTGGTTGCCCAACTCAAATTGTCATTGATAATGCAGCAGCTTTTGCTAGTGTTAAAATGATTGAATTTTGCCAAAAATATCAAATTCTATTACATCATTCAACCCCATACTACCCTCAAGGTAATGGCCTTGTAGAGCCATCAAACAAAAGTATGGTAAAGGTAATCAAAAAGACTCTAGCTAATCATAAGAAGAGCTAGGATTCACATTTGATTTATGCAGTATGGGAAAATAGAATTACTCCAAAGAGATCCATTGGAAAATCTCCATTTCAATTAGTCTATGGGAAAGATGCAGTTTTCCCTAACAATTTGGCTTTCCCTATTTTAAAATTCCTACAAGATTCAACAGATGAACTTGATGATTTTTCAAGAAGAATAAATTAGATTATTGAACTTAATGAAAACAGAGATGAAGTTCAATACAAATTGAATAAATATCAGAATAAGATGAAGACCTTGTTTGACAGAAGATCCAGGGAAAGGGACTTTAAGGAAGGTGATCTAGTTCTAAGATGGGATGCCAAGAGAGAAGACAAAGGAAAGCATGACAAATTTGAAAATTTATGGTTTGGACCTTTAGCAATTTCTGAAGGGAAGGGTAAAAACACTTTTGTGCTACAGAATCTTAAGGGGAAATATTCCACTTATCCAGTAAATGGAAGGTTTCTCAAACATTACACTCAATACTAAGAAGTTGAACTAATTTTCATTGTAAATACTCATGTTTTCTTTTACCTTTCAAGATGCCAATGTGATTTTCTTTACAGTAAGGACTCCATAGCTCGAGGAGAAGGCACATCGATCTGCAGGATCTCTACATTCTACGGGAGAAAGCAGTCCCTAGTTGGAGCCAATGTTGTAGCATTTTTTGGTTTTGATAAGATAGAATAAATTAGTCAAAAAATACATAAAAATATTTTCAAAAAATGTTAAGTTAGGATATGGACATAACAATATTGAATAAAATGTTAGTGAAAATATCTTGATGATGATGTCCATATCAAAGAAAATGTTAGGTTAGATGTCCTAAAAAATAAAGACAAAAAGAAAATGTTAGGTTAGAAAGAAAAGAAAAGAAATAAACTCTGAAAGTGAGCAATTCTAAATCCCACTACTATTGTTTCTACAAAATAATGGTTATGTGTAGCTTGTTTCTAAATGCCACAACCCATGACAGTCGAACTGCTTCATCTTGACAGTTTTATGCTTTAAATTTGATGTTATAGTTAGAGAATAAAGATCTGGCCAAACTATTTAATCTTGGCAAATCAGTAGTTAGGTAGAGAATAATAAGGTGCTCATCAGTTTAATCTAAGCCCTTGGAGGTTATAAGGGTAGATTTAGATAGTTTGCTTTTGTAAAAATAAAAAGAAAGGAAAAGGGTTTGCTAGCTTAAATGCACCCATTAAGTGAAGAAAAAATGATAGGATAAGCAAAGGGTAAGTAGAGAAAGGTTGCAGAAGTTTGATTATTCATTGGACAAAATGTACATTTATCATGTTTCACCATATGTTTCTATGTCCATGAGGCAATTACACAAAGCAAATGAAGATCTTCAAAATCAATTAATTAACTTCCCATTCATCCCCATTCATCCCTATACTCACTAATTTCCCCTTCCTACCTTCATACATTCATATTCATTCATTTTCCACTAAGAACCCCTTTTCCTAAGGTCAAAATCCTTTTTGCCTAGGAAAAGTAAAAAACCCTATGTAAAATCCCTTTTTACCATGTTAAATCCCCTTTTACCCGAAAAACCCACAAAAAGATGTTTTACCCTAAGTATTATGCATATATGAAAAGTAAATAAACCTTGAAAATGAACTATACTTAGTCTATTTTCCCTTTTCTGCCTAATTTCCCTTTTCCACCTATATTTCCCCTTTTCATGTGTATTTCCCCTTTTCTGCTCATATTTCTATATTAACATTAACTATAGTGTTAAACCCCTAAAATTCCTTTTCCCATATACTATTAACTCCTTTAATTAAATATCCTGAAAAGCTTAGTTTTATAATAAAACTATGTATTTTCATATCACATCGCAATATTGGCAGATCGCAAGCCTTTCAACATTTATCTATTTTCCATGATTGCGATATGCGATCAACGATAGCCCTAGGCCCGACGTTATATATATTATAACTCATTGCCATATCGCATCTGCCTTTATCGCAAGTCCCAACTAAAGCATTAACCCTCCGCCATTGCAATCTCCAATTGCGACGCGCCCGACGCAAATATATATCATAAGACATTACTATATTGCATTCGCCCCCATTTCAAGTCTCGCTAAAGCATATATCATCCGCCATTTGTGATCTCCAATTGTAATTGCAACCTGGACCCGATCATATATCATATATGATTTATTTCCACGTCGCATCCGGCGCCTATCGCATTCCTTGTGATGGGCCGTCCTTTGCTAAACTCTAATTGTGACATGTGATATTAGCCTAGACCCGATATCATTATCCACCCGAGTTAATAAAATTTCAAGTCCGCCATATCTGTTTTGCGAAGGTTTTCTTCGTTAAATTGTTTTTACGATTTAAATGAAGAATTAACCTTAAACTTCCATTTCATCACTAATCTGGGTTTTAAGCCATAATAAAGTTAGTACTGCCATATTTAATCATTTGTACCCTCCATACTGCTCCTTCACTCCACTACCATATGATCCAATGCAATCAAATCCAACGGCCCTCGGCAATTTCGAGTTGGCTCTTTGTACGCACGTTACCCACCCGAAAAGTGGTATTCCATTGAACTTCCCTTGCTACGTGTCAGGCTTATATTATTTCAGGCGACCCCCTTCCAAAATCACTCGCGCTTCATAAGTGATGTGATGAAAACGACCTTCCGCAAAATGAAAAAATGGTCACTGTTCACTATCGTGCCATATTTCAAAAGAAAACAATTTTTCCCATTTAAACGCCAAAATCAACATTTCACTCTATTTTCCCTATTTTACACAGCAAAGCCTCCATAATGCCTCTGCGACCAATTAAACCATTGTTTCACCTTCCGATACGCTATGGACTCATTCCAATGTTATTTCAAGCTCCATAAAGCCATTGAAGACCTTCTATCACCCTTGTTTTTCTTAACAGTTTTTGTGTTTTGCAGGTAAAGACTCCTATTCCATGATTACAAAAGAAAAAACCTGCGTATAGTTGGAAGACAAAATGAAGATCATAGCAATTTACTTTACCCTGTAACATAAAATCTAAAGTGATTTACTTTTGAAAAATATAGTAAAAACCTCGAATGCACTGTAAAGGTAAAAAGATACAGTAAAGGTTACTCAGCAGAGTTAATGGATATTCACAGAGTTTAAAGAGTGTTAGATGAAAGATCAAATGATCAAATCAGCTAGCGCAAAGGATTCAAACAGTCAAGCAGCTTAAAGGGTGAAATATAAAAAAAAAATCCACCACAACTTGAATAAAAGGGACAGCAAGAAGCAGTTCAACAACTGCCCCTATCTTCTTGTATGAAGATCTTTCCTTTCCTAGAATAAATCTTAATCAATTTTAGGGTATTTCTTTAGTTTCATTACTGTATAAATAACTCTCTTCTCAAGTTGTTATGGGTTCGAAGTTTAAGATTCATTTTTCATTGCTTGTTAAGTCTTGACTATTAATTCTACTTTGAACCTGGAAGCCACCTTTGAAAGAAGCTTTTCTAGACACTTGATGTACTTAGTCTCTCTGGAACCTTAATACAAAGTAGAGGATTTTGAATTGGTTTCACATAGTTTGTGTTATCCTGTAAGTTTTTCCATTTATCAATCATTATGTTTTTCTTCATATGCTTATGACTCATAGAGATATCTAGGTAGGAAAATGTGTGTCTCAATTTATTCCTATAAGCTCCTCAAGTGATCATGTATTAAGAGAATGGATTAATGAACTGTCTGTTTAGCTAATCCCCTCTAATCAATAAATCATCAGAATCCTGTGTAAGCTAAATTATACTGCCTTGAACCTTTGGAAAGTAGTTTAAAAGGTTTTCCTACTTATGATTGTTCTGTTTTATAGTCTGGAAACTGTGATAATCATATTATTTGATGTCTTCTTCCCACCACTATTTTTTATCTATATCATTGTGTAGAGATTTATAGCAGCCATTTGCTGAAGTATTAATATAACCCAAAGGATTAAGTATTTAAATTCTACATCTGTCTTCATTCATTGGTCTTCCAAAACTAAAACAAAAAACCCCAAAACAATTATTTTAGATGCTCTGGCATTGGTAGCTAACCTACTACTATCTCAGAGGTACAACAGATGATACATGATTTGTGTGATTATATATGTCTAATATTGTACTAGGCAAGATGCGGTAGAGTACCTAGTCATTTTCCAACAAGGATGTTAAATTATGAATGATTGTGGAAGTCATTTCTTCAAGATGACTATGGAAGTCATGCACCATTCTCAGTAAAATGTGATTAAGTTAATTTCATTATGAAATTCATTTGATTCCTTTGATCTATGAGATTGTAATTTGTGCAGGTCTTTGAATAAGGAGTCCGAAATCCAAGAAATATAAAGATGTGCAGTCTTGTATATTTAGGGCGTGAAGTCCTGAATATTTAAAAAGATCAAGTTGTGGAATCTTAGATCTTTGGAGTAGATAAAGGCATGGAGTCCTCAATCTACTAAGGCAGGGAGATAGATGAAATAGGGGTGAGGAATCCCTATTCTCCAGAATGAAAATACCACTCATGGATGAATTTCCTTAAATAAAATTTCATTCTCACAATTTTGGAATAACTTTCTAAAAATAGAAAGTCATGTCCAGCATCTCAAGCATGACTTTCCAAAAATAGTAAATCACTTTACTTAAATTGGTAATCAAGTGGAGTTGAAGAAAAATGAATTAACTTACATTAATCAATGCTAATAGTTTAATCTTGATTGAATCCTCAATATTATCAATATTATTATTATCTTATTATTAAAAAGGAATTATAAGTCAATTTTATCTCCTCAATTAATTCACACATCTCCCTCATGACTCTCATGGCTCTATGCAACTCTCTCTCTCTTTCTCTCCATTTTAAATAATTCATTATACTCTATTTTATGCACTCATCGAAGAATGGCATATTCCTTTTAACTCATTAAAAATATGTCATAAAATATTCCTCTTACGCTCTCTTTAATGCATACCTCTCCTTAATGGCATAAGTTACACTCCTCTAAATGGAATCCAATGAAGTCACATTACTCCTCCTTTATGACAAGAATTGGTTGCTCCTTCTATATATGAGTCTCATGTATTCTCACTTGGGGGATGAGGAGGCCAAGAGTGGAAGAGACTTGAGGAAAATAGTGAGAGGGAGGGATATGGAGAGTAGCCATTTGCTTCCATAATAAATCTGAAATTATTGTTAAAATGCTAAGATCTCTAGCTATTGAGGTTGGCCATGAGTGGTATTGAGAGGAAGTGAAAATTTGCTTCCTTAGTTTTCATTGCAAATCTCTTTACTATTGTCTTTTGGTACTATTTGTGAGCTTTTGTAGCTCGGGGGTTCTAGGGGGAGAAGTTCTTCCTGGATATGGTTGGGAGGAAAACCAGGTGGTTCACAATGAGTTGGTAAGGATATTGGGGCTGAAGCATACTCTGATTGGAGCTGGAGCATACTCCCATTTCTTTTTGAGTTTTATAAATTCACTACCAGGTATGTTGAAAACATTATATTGTGTTTCTTTTTCTAGTTCATTACATGGTTTTGCTTATTTGATTGTTGACTGAAACTTAGATGTATATCAAATGTTGCACTCTAAATGTTGAAGGAATTTTGCAATAACTGTAGTTTATTTTATGGAAGTTTTCCTTTTTTTTGTACAGTTTCATTGCAAGTTGATTTATATCCCGTCTTAATGGCTAAAGCATTCAGGCTGCCATGATTTTTATGAAAACATGTTAATAGCATAAATTTGGTCTTTCCTTCTCTTTTTACAACTATAGATAAGTTTGCATAGTATATGTTTCACAAAAGGGATAAATGAGATAGTATGAATTTGTTTTGGGTTGTGGTTTTAAATAATCACATTTCTGGCATTTTTGTTTCAATTTATTTCAACTTCAGTGGGTATCAGTACCCTATGGCCATTTTTCCCCAATTTTGATTTCAAAAAATAGAGTTTCAGAATCAAGTTTTGTAATCTTCTGTATTTTAAAAATTTGTTGTTGTTGCTTGGTGGTTTGTCTTGCTGCTTTTTTTTTGTAGTTGTGATTTACCTGGTAATCTATTTTTATGAAACCAGTCTGTTATATAAGCTTGGAATTATTATTTTAAAGTATCAATGGTTAATGCATTGATAGTTTAATAAAATTGTGACTGCTTGTTTGATAGTTTAATAGCTAGCAGCTTGTTTTGTGACTACTAACCACTGTTCAAATTTCCCAATGGATGTAGCTACATCACTGCGAGCTATTTGTAAAAACTCTTAAATATTTATAGTCATTATGTGCTTAATTTTTATATATGCAGCAATCTAGATGGATGACAGTTCTACTTATGTATTAGGTTCACTTCTTGGCATTACTGACAAAGAAAAAGAAATTATGTAATCTTAGATTCATGTTAGTTAATTTTGGTGAAATCGCCTTAAGGATTATGGTTGTAAGTGTTTGAAAAAATGTCTCAATGGCTATACATTTCATTCTTGCAAACGGTTTGACATAATGCTTAAATGGTTGTAGCTAGTTACATCTACGAATTTCCTATAAAAATGACTAAGTAAATTTAGGATTTGTAACCAAGGTGTTTCTGGAAATATCTCAAAGAATAAGCATGATGATTCCATTGAATTAAAAATCCATGGAAGGCAAATTGGTTAGGTGAATGTTGCAATTGTTAGCTCACATATGAATTCATAACCATTGGAAACCACTCCTTTAGAAGTTGAATTATCTTGTTTTTCTTCCCTTTGTTTTACAAAAGAATTCATAGGCATATTATCTAGAACAAAATCAAGTTAGTCACTCTTAAACACTATTAATTTCAATAGAATTAACAATTAGCTTATTGGAAATTATGGGTTGTAAATATTGATATTATTTAAAAGTGATTTTAAGACTTATGGTTATATGTTTTGGGTCTTGAGGAACCATGACCCAGTAGCTTTAATGAGAACTTTAATATTACCATGGGTTAGTTTTAGTAGAAATGAGTATGTAGTGTAAATAATACCAATAAAAACAAAAAACAAAAATATAGATATATAACCTTGCATTAACTTTTTAAACTTAAATCGCATTTTGAGTTGGCCTTAATATAATACCGATGGTTGGTAAAGTGGGACCTTACATATGGTATCAGAGCCAGCTTAAAACTCTAGGACCTAGGGCTCGCCTACTAATATTTATTTACCTAAATTTTTCCTTGGATACGTTAAGTAATCATGGAGAGAACATCAAGGAGGAGGAAGGAAGTCTCATTTCCACCTCCCCAAGATAAAGAATCTGAGCAAATGTCCATCAGGGAAGTCAGGGATATGATGTTATCTTTCCAAAAGATGATTGAAGTCTTCATTAGTAGGGTTGGGGGAAATCCTTCAGTGCCTGGCTCTTCATCTCAATTAGAGAGGCAAGAAATACCATCTGATGGAGATGTACATAGAGAGTTGGAAAAAGTTAAGCTTCCTACCTTTAAGGGTACCACAAAAGGGGAGGTAGCAGAAGCTTGGTTGGAAAACATGCACCTATGTTTTGAGTTGCAGAATTATTCTAGAAACCAGAAGGCAAAGTTGGATATATACCAACTTAACGAGAGTGCACTATTATAGTGGAGGAATTTAGAATCCCAATTGGGATACTCCATGTCTACCTTGACATGGGAACGATTTGAAGAGGAATTTTGAGCAAAGTACCTTTCTGCTGAATACTTGGAGAGGAAATTGAATGAGTTCCATGATCTTAAGCAAGGAACTAAGACAATCCTTGAATATGAAGCACGATTCATGGAGTTGCTTAGATATGCGACCCATCTAAATACTGAAGCCATCAAGGTAAACAAGTTTTTGTATGGACTGAATCCTATTATAAAGGAATACGTGCACAATTTTAGGCCTACTACATTGCATGAGGTAGTGCAACAAGCAATTATAGCCGAGGAAGAATTATTGGGGAACAAAGGGGGGGATAAAACCTCAAATCTATCATTCCATGGGAAAACTCCTCGAAGGGGAGGACAATATGTAAGACATAAGTCAGGTGGTTCACATCATCAAGGATTTCAAAAGAATCATACTTTTAAGAACCAAAGAAATAACCCAAGGCAACATCTTCAACAAAGTAATGCTCGCACTCATGGATCACCTAATAAAAGGGTCAAATTTATGAAAACTTCTCCCACTAATGGATGTTGGACTTTTGGAGGACCTCATTATGAGAGAGATTGCCCTGAAAAGAAGATTGAAGCACAATCAAAGCAGAAACAAGCCATTGTTAGAGATATGGGTAGAGCCCATATGATTCATGCAGTTGTGCAAAATTGCCAGGTCGAGCATTAGTCCATAGTGCTTGAAGCATAAGGTAAGCTAAATGGTATTGTTGTTACTATTTTGATTGATCCTGGTGCAATTGAAAGTTTTATTTCTCCTAATGCTTTATTGAAATGTAAATTGGTGGCGATAGAGCAAAATGATTTTGATCAGGTTCAGATGGCCTCAGGGCGATCTCAAAAGGTTGAATGCTTAGTGGAAGAGTGCCCTTTAGACTTGGGAGTGTGTGTCACAAATGTGAACCTTTATGTGACGCCACTTGGTCACTATGATGTGATAATTGGGATGGATTGGATTGGATCCCACTGGGATTTTCTTAGTTTTCAAAGCAAAACACTTCATTCTTTGAGTGATGAGGGCCAATCTATGCTTATCCTTAGGGAAAGGAGACCTATTTCTTTAAGACTTATCTCATTCTTGCAGATGAAGAGAAATCTTAGGAAACAATGTCAAATGTATGCTGTAATGACTTTAAATGAGGGAGATATTTCATCCTTTGAACAATATCCTTTCCTTTCAGAATTCTCTGATGTCTTTCCAGAGGAGTAACTTGGTTTGCCTCCAAAGCGGGAGATTGACTTCTCCATACAACTAAAGCCCGGTACCGAACCTATATCCAAAGCTCCCTACCCAATGTCTATTGTTGAACTTCACGTGTTGCACATGCAACTTCAAGAGTTATTAGATAGGGGTATGATTAGGCCTAGTGTTTCACCTTGGGGAGCTCCAGTGATATTTGTAAAGAAGAAGGATGGATCCCTTTGGTTATGTGTTGACTACAGGCAGTTGAATCAAGTAACTATTAGAAATCAATGTCCTTTGCCTCGCATTGATGATCTATTTGATCAAATGAAGGGAGCCACCATATTCTCCAAGATTGATCTTCAATCTGCATATCATCAGCTCAGAGTTAAAGAAGAGGATATTTCCAAAACTGCTTTTCGACCTCGTTTTGGTCGTTATGAGTTCATGGTTGTTCCTTTTGGGTTATCTAATGCCCCAAGATTGTTTATGAGTTTGATGAATGTTGTATTTAGGAATTACTTAGACAAATTTGTACACGTGTTCCTCGATGACATCCTAATCTATTCAATGTCCATAAAGAGCATGAACAACACTTGAGGTTGGTGTTACAATGCTTAAGAGAAAATAAAATTTATGAAAAAATGTCCGAATGTTCTTTTTTCCAATCAAAAATCCATTATCTTGGACACATTATCTCTAGTGAAGGCATTGTTGTTGACTCAGCAAAGGTTGATGCAATTTCAGAATGGCCAACGCCCTCTAATGTGCATGAAGTGCGTAGCTTCATGGGTATGATATGATACTATCGGAGATTTGTGGAGGGGTTTTCAAAAATAGCAAGCCCTATCACTTCATTGCTTAGGAAGGGAGTATGATTTAATTGGACAAATGAGTGTGAGCAAGCATTTTCCAAGCTCAAACAATGTTTGACTACAACTTCGATACTTAAGGTTCCAGATATGGATAGACCATTCATAGTATGTACCGATTCGTCAAAATATGGATTGGGTTCAGTATTATCACAAGATGGTAGAGTGATTGCATATGCCTCTAGGAAGTTAAGGACGCATGAAGAAAAATATGCAACCCATGATATAGAACTAGAAGCTATAGTTCATGCCTTACGTCTTTGGCGACATTATCTTGTGGGAAAGAAATTTGAATTGAAAATAGATCACAGAGGTTTGCAACATATATTTACTCAAAGTGATCTAAATGTTAGGCAAAGAAGGTGGTCAGAAATCCTAAGTGAATATGATTCTGACATAACTTACATGAAGGATACATTGAACAAAGTAGCCAATGCACTCATTTGAAGACCACGAATATTTTTAGTAATTCCATTGAATATTGATTTATAGGAGCACATCTTGAGGGCACATGATGTAGATGAATGGTGCAAGGAAGTTAAAGTTTCTCTTTCTGGGGAGGGGGCTAAGAAAAACAAGGTAGAAGGGTATTCTTGTGATGATGACGGTATGTTGAGATTCATGCAAAAGATTATAGTTCCAGATCAAGATGTACTTCATGAGTTCATTTTGAAAGAAGCTCACCATGCAACATATATGGCTCACTCGGGAGTCCAGAAGATGTATGTTGATTTAAAGCAAATTTTTTTTTGTACATGCATGAAGAAGGATGTAGCAAATTTTGTGTAAAAATGTTTGGAATGTCAGCTAGTTAAAGCAGAACATGGTCATCTAGCAAGATTATTGTAGCCACATAACATTCCTGAGTCCAAATGGGAAGAAATATCTATGGATTTTATTGTTGAATTACCTGAAACAACCAAAAGGCATAACTCCATTTTGGTGGTGGTAGATAAATTTACTAAGAGTGCCCATTTTATACCCGTTAGGGATACTTACAAAGAATCTTAAATAGCACAAGTATTTATGAAGGAGGTGGTTAGACTTCATGGTTTTCTTAAGAAAATCATATTAGATAGGGCCTTTATATTTACAGGAAGATTTTGGACTAGTTTCCACAGAGCCCTTCATTCACAATTAAATTTTAGTACAGCTTATCATCTGGAGACTGATGGCCAAACTGAAAGAGTAAATCAAGTGTTAGAGGACATGCTTAGAATGTATGTAACGGATCAAAAATCTACGTGGGAATATTATCTTCCTCCAGTGGAGTTTTCTTACAATAATAGTTATCACTGCTCCCTTGGTATGGCACCTTATGAGTTATTGTATGGAAGACCATGAAAAACACCTTTAAGTTGGGATAGATTAGAGGACAGAATCTCAGTAGGTCCTGAAATGCTTCAAGAAATGGAATAAAAGGTGTGTCGTATAAGGAAAATATTAAAGGAGGAACAAGATAGACAAAAGAGCTATGTTGATATGTATAGAGTGTATCATAGTTTTAAAGAAGGTGAAATTGTTTTTCTTCGAGTAAAACCTCAGAAAAGCTCTATTAGGTTTGGGAAAGGATCTAAGCTCTATCCTCAATTTCTTGGGCCTTTTGAGATCATTAAAAGGGTTAGACGTATGGCATATTGTCTTGCTTTACCACTAGTTTTTTATCATATGCATGATGTATTTCATATTTCGGTACTACGTAATCATGTTCATGATCCTTCTCACATTTTAGATTGGCATAAATCATTGGTAATGAACAAAGGGAACCTTAAGGCAGAGCCAGGTTTCATTTTGTACCATCGCACTCGACAGCTCAGATGTCACATGGTGGACCAAGTAAAGGTCCAATGGGACCTGTACAGTCCTAGTTCTGCCACTTGGGAAGATGCATCTTCTATGCGTCTTGAGTTTCCTTTTTTGTTTATTTAAAATTCGGGCCAAGTTTACTCCAAGAGGGGGAGTATGTAGTGTCCTATTTTTCTAGTATAGTTTTGTCACTCCTATCAAGGGTTATATATATATGATAGGTTGATCACTTGATTGAGGAATAATGTTTTACATACATAGTTATATTTCCTTTTATGTTTATGTATGATAGATTGATCACTGGATTAGGGAACAATGTTTTATATAGTTATATTTCCTCTTATATGTGGCATCATTGATTATCTGTATTAGATGGTTTTGGTTAAGTAAAATGTTATACATATGTTTTTCTGTTTGTATCTGATTTATGAAGCAGGTGTATGACATGGATGGTGATCCAAGATTGAGACACATATACCCATGGATTCTCACGGTTATGCGGAATAGATGGCTAATTATGATTTATGGATGATACATGATTTGTGTGATTATATATGTCTAATATTGTACTAAGCAAGATGTGGTAAAGTACCTGGTCATTTTCCAACAATGATCTTCAATTATGAATGACTGTGGAAGTCATGCATCATTCTCGGTAAAATGTGATTAAGTTAATTTCATTATGAAATACATTTGATTCCTTTGATCTATGAGATTGTAATGTGTGTAGGTATTTGAACAAGGCCTTACCAGGGAACCATCAGATGGGTAAAAGCTCACAATCAGTACCATAAGAAGAAACACAAAGTTTCAAAGCAGAGTAGATGAGAGGGCATGGAAATTAGGGCATGGATTCCTAAATCCAAGAAAGATAAATATGTGGAGTCTTGTATATTTAGGGCACGAAGTCCTGAATATTTAAAAATATCAATTTGTGGAATCTTAGATCTTTGGAGTAGATCAGGGCGCGGAGTCCTCAATCTACTAAGGCAGGGAGACGCATGAAATAGGGGTGCGGAATCCATATTTTCTAGAATGAAAATACCACTCATGGATGAATTTTCTTAAATAAAATTTCATTCTCACAATTCTGGAATGACTTTCTAAAAATAGAAAGTCATGTCCAGCATCTCAAGCACGACTTTCAAAAAATAGTAAATCACTTTACATAAATTGGTAATCAAGTGGAGTTGACGAAAATAAATTTAACTTATCATTAATCAATCCTAATAGTTCAATCTTGATTGAATCCTCAATATTATTAACATTATTATTATCTTATTATTAAAAAGGAATTACAAGTCAATTTTATCTCCTCAATTAATTCACACATCTCTTTCATGACTCTCATGGCTCTATGCAACTCTCTCTCTCTCCCTCTCTCTCTTTTAAATAATTCATTATACTCTATTTTATGCACTCATCGAAGAATGGAATATTCCTTTTCACTCATTAAAAATATTTCATAAAGTATTCCTCTTACGCTCTCTTTAATGCATACCTCTCCTTAATGGCATAAGTTACACTCCTCTAAATGGAATCCAATTCATTCACATTACTTCTCCTTTATGTTGGCATTATGATTCAAGTGTTGTCCTTGATGGCAACTCACTCAGAGGTTGGTACAGGTGCTCAGAGACTGGTACAGGTGATGACAACTTAACTAGTGGACAAATCTCAGTACAGCAGGACAAGTAAGAGATATACGCAGGTTCAGCAAGGAGAATCAGCGTGTACACGCAGGTTGGCTTCAGTAAAAGCGCGTACATGTGAAAACGTACCTTTGGTCAGTGGCAGTTAGTCCTTGGAAGTTGTGCCTATGGTTTTGGACCATGGCGTCTCGACGGACGTGTTGATCCCTAGTTTTGAGGTTGATGGTATTGTGTTACTATGGTTTTGGCTCTTGGTATTGAGCAAGGCCTAAGGCTATATAAGGAGAAGATCACTAGGCCAAAGCATGGAAGTGTGAGTGATGAAGATCTGAGAAAGTGTGTGATCCAAGTGCTGGTTATGGGTTGGTGATCTGAACCAAGGTTTCACCCATGTGGAGGATGATGAATGATGGAACGAGATCTCAAGGCTTGGAATGATTATCTTCATATGGTTTGACTCTGGATAGACTAGATCTACTGACGCATGTTTATTATTATGATCTGGGTATGTTTTGATATCTGATATAGCTGCAGAGTTTTAAGGTTGAATTTAGAGATATGTACGCGAGTTGGTTTTGGTAAAAGAGCGTATACACGCAGGTTGGGGTCATCCAAGTAGCGTATACAATGTGAAGTATGATATTTGAATATGGAGCTGGATCTGGTTGTTGCTATGATTGTCTGGTTATTGTTGACAGGGTTACAGTGATTCAGAATTGGGTGTTTCAGTGATTGATGATGCAGGTTGTACTACAATGATGATTGTCTTATGGATCCAGTATGAAAATGTATGAAACGTGGTCCCGGGTAGATCGTAGGCCGGCACCTACGTACTGGTAAACATATCAGCCAGTACAAGAGCCAGGGGGTTGTAGCTCCCTTCCTCTAGCAGCTGGAAAACGAGTAAAGAAGCATTCTGTAGGTAGGCACCTACGTACTAGTAAATGGATCGGCTAGTACAAGAGCTAAGAGGGTTGTAGCCCTCTGCAGGTTGTAGCCTGCGTGCTGGTAAAGGACTGCACCAGTACATTGTAAAAGAAGTTCTCATTAAAGAAGAAAGAGACAAATTGCAGTAGGTGGTTTTCACCCACATTGGGTTTCCACCTTATATCATGGTGTTCATGTGTGTGGCATTTGTGTGATGATCTGTTCTGTTATACTGCACCTGTTTACTGTTAATATGCTTAATAATGTTCTGATGCATTTACTGAAGATAAGATTAACTGAATCATAAGATCTCTGGATATACGCTAGTTGCATTAGACACAGTCGCGTGTACATGCGGGTTCACTTAACTAAAGTCGCGTATATGTTTCTGAGTATGAAATTGAAAAGTTTTATCTGATCTGATAATACTGATTCACCCCCCCTCTCAGTATTATTTCCAACAATTGGTATCGGAGCAGGTCCTTCAGAGAAGCTTGATCGCTTGAAGGAGATTCGTAGAACAATGGGGAAGAAAGCACGTCAGAAAAAGAAGACAGATCAAAAGAACAATGACAACCTGTCGTTGTGTGGAAGCAAGTATTCAGATCCTGAAGCACCTCAGATTGAAGATGGACAAGCAAATGAAGCGTCAGATCAAATCATAGATCAACAAGATCTACCTAGCAAAAGGGAGAATGCCCTCAAAGAAGAAATCATCAGATTAGAAGAACAGTTGGAATGTGCCTTCAGAGTTCGAGAAATGCTGCTAGCACTGAATAAAGAGCAAGAAAACGAGATCCTCAAACTAAGGCATCAGTTGGATGAAGGAAGGAAAGTTGAAGAGACCTTGAAGAAGCAATGTCTTGAAAAAGAAGAACAACATCAAGTTGAGGTAAATATCTTGAAAAGCAAACTAGAAGAAAAGGATAAGCTTTTACGATTTCAAGATAGCTCTAAAGTCTTGGATGATATTCTTAGTAGTCAAAGATCTCCTGCTATCAAGACTGGTCTTGGTTTTCATGAATATGTTGAAGGTGAATCTAGTTCACAAGGTGAGGCAAGAAACTCTAATGAGAAATCTGAAATGCCCAAAAAGGAACAACCAAGGAAAGAAATTCCTCAAGGAAGATTCTCTACTCCTAACTGTGGACGTGATAGACGATTATTTCCTCCACTGAATAATGTTGAATGTTTTGTATGTCATAATCTTGGACATGTTGCAGCCATATGTAGAAGAAGAAGGTTTCAAGACCATCATGCAGAAAGATCATCACATTCAAGATACTTTAATGGATATTGCTTTTCTTGCAATATGTTTGGCCACAAAGCTGCTGATTGCTACAAGAGGAATATGAAACATGTAAGATGCTATGCATGTAACAAATTTGGACATAAAGCAAGAGATTGCAGGAACAAAGCTCATGATAAGAAGAAATCATCAACATACGTGAAGATATGGAAGAAGAAGGAAGTTCAGTCAGAAAGATGTGGCACAGCACAGGGTACTCAGCACAGCACAGACATAACAGACTCAGGGGGAGCTGAAGGTATAGAACTTCAGTGTTCTGATTCTCATACGCAAGTTTCATGAAGACAAGTCGCATATATACGCGAGTTACAGGCTGCAAAGTCGCGTATATGGAGAAAGGGCAACAGAACAGACCCAGGTTCAGTCATGGTTGGCTCAGGCTCAGGGGGAGCAGAACAGACTCAGGAAATGGTTCAGACATGGGGGAGAATATTCTTCAAATAATGCATTGTTGGCATTATGGTTAGAAGGTGTTGATAAAATCTATGAAGCTAAATGATACATCTTACTGTTTAGGAATGGTATTGCAGGCTGATGCTTATGGTACAGATCATGATGCTATTGGTGGCTTTCATAAGTCTTGGTCTAGATATTTCATCACTATGTCATGTATCTCTTTTATGATGTCAAGGTCATGTAACGGCCTATGTTGGTTTCCCCACTATGCCTGGGATGAATGATGAAATGTTCATGTATTATCATGTATCTTCACATGGTTAGGTGGATGAGTCAATATTGGTATATCCCCACTAGGTTGGGTGATGAATGTATGTTGAGTCTTTTGGTGATAGGAAGGTCTTCTATGATGTATAAGTCTTTGTTCTTCTTGAAGAACATCTTTTGCAGATCTTGCCTACAGTCAAGGGGAGCATGAACAACACAATTCAGCAAGAGCAGGATGGATAGATTGGTACACTTTGGCATACACAAAGGGGGAGCACATTTGGAGATTTCAGCATGTACTCAGGGGGAGTATGGACAGCAGTATGGACAGCAGAAGGTATACCAAGGAAGAGAATATCTTGGTCCACCCTTTGCCCTTGATGTCAAAGGGGGAGAGTGACTTGGTGTGGTGGTTGCCATCAAGTCCAAATGGGGAGATTGTTGGCATTATGATTCAAGTGTTGTCCTTGATGGCAACTCACTCAGAGGTTGGTACAGGTGCTCAGAGACTGGTACAGGTGATGACAACTTAACTAGTGGACAGATCTCAGTACAGCAGGACAAGTAAGAGATATACGCAGGTTCAGCAAGGAGAATCAGCGTGTACACGCAGGTTGGCTTTAGTAAAAGCGCGTACATGTGAAAACGTACCTTTGGTCAGTGGCAGTTAGTCCTTGGAAGTTGTGCCTATGGTTTTGGACCATGGCGTCTCGACGGACGTGTTGATCCCTAGTTTTGAGGTTGATGGTATTGTGTTACTATGGTTTTGGCTCTTGGTATTGAGCAAGGCCTAAGGCTATATAAGGAGAAGATCACTAGGCCAAAGCATGGAAGTGTGAGTGATGAAGATCTGAGAAAGTGTGTGATCCAAGTGCTGGTTATGGGTTGGTGATCTGAACCAAGGTTTCACCCATGTGGAGGATGATGAATGATGGAACGAGATCTCAAGGCTTGGAATGATTATCTTCATATGGTTTGACTCTGGATAGACTAGATCTACTGACGCATGTTTATTATTATGATCTGGGTATGTTTTGATATCTGATATAGCTGCAGAGTTTTAAGGTTGAATTTATAGATCTGTACGCGAGTTGGTTTTGGTAAAAGAGCGTATACACGCAGGTTGGGGTCATCCAAGTAGCGTATACAATGTGAAGTATGATATTTGAATATGGAGCTGGATCTGGTTGTTGCTATGATTGTCTGGTTATTGTTGACAGGGTTACAGTGATTCAGAATTGGGTGTTTCAGTGATTGATGATGCAGGTTGTACTACAATGATGATTGTCTTATGGATCCAGTATGAAAATGTATGAAACGTGGTCCCGGGTAGATCGTAGGCCGGCACCTACGTACTGGTAAACATATCAGCCAGTACAAGAGCCAGGGGGTTGTAGCTCCCTTCCTCTAGCAGCTGGAAAACGAGTAAAGAAGCATTCTGTAGGTAGGCACCTACGTACTAGTAAATGGATCGGCTAGTACAAGAGCTAAGAGGGTTGTAGCCCTCTGCAGGTTGTAGCCTGCGTGCTGGTAAAGGACTGCACCAGTACATTGTAAAAGAAGTTCTCATTAAAGAAGAAAGAGACAAATTGCAGCAGGTGGTTTTCACCCACATTGGGTTTCCACCTTATATCATGGTGTTCATGTGTGTGGCATTTGTGTGATGATCTGTTCTGTTATACTGCACCTGTTTACTGTTAATATGCTTAATAATGTTCTGATGCATTTACTGAAGATAAGATTAACTGAATCATAAGATCTCTGGATATACGCTAGTTGCATTAGACACAGTCGCGTGTACACGCGGGTTCACTTAACTGAAGTCGCGTATATGTTTCTGAGTATGAAATTGAAAAGTTTTATCTGATCTGATAATACTGATTCACCCCCCCTCTCAGTATTATTTCCAACACTTTATACAAGAATTGGTTGCTCCTCCTATATATGAGTCTCATGCATTCTCACTTAGGGGATGAAGAGGCCAAGAGTGGAAGAGACTTGAGGAAAATAGTGAGAGGGAGAGATATGGAGAGTAGCCATTTTCTTCTATAATAAATATGAAATTATTGTTAAAATCCTAAGATATCTAGCTATTGAGGTTGGCCATGAGTGGTATTGAGAGGAAGTGAAAATTTTCTTCCGTAGTTTGCCTTGCAAATCTCTCAATTGTTGTATATTAGTACTATTTGTGAGATTTTGCAGCACCAGGATTCTAGGGGGAGAAGTTCTTCCTGGATATGGTTGGGAGGAAAACAGGGTGGTTCACAATGAGTTGGTAAGGATATTGGAGCTAGAGCATACTCTCATTAGAGTTGGAGCATACTCCCATTTTTTTTTGAGTTGTATAAATTCACCGCCAGATATGTTGACAACATTATATCGTGTTTGTTTTTGTAGTTCATTACATGGTTTTTCTTATTTGATTGTTGACTTAAACTTAGGTGTATATCAAATGCTGCACACTAAATGTTGAAGGAATTTTGCAATAACTGTAGTTTATTTTATGTAGGTGTTTTTTTTGTACAGTTTCATTGCAAGTTGATTTACATCATGTCTTAATGGTTAAAGCATTTAGGCTGCCATGATTTTTATGAAAACATGTTAATAGCATAAATTTGTTCTTTCCTTCTCTTTTTACAGTTGTAGATAAGTTTGCACAATATATGTTTGACAAAAGGGATAAATGAGATAGTATGAATTTGTTTTGCGTTGTGGTTTTAAATAATTGTATTTCTGGGTGTTTCTGTTTAGATTTATTTCAACTTCAAGGGGTATCTCTACTAGATGGCCATGTCACCCCAAATTTGATTTCAAAAACCAGAGTTTTAGAATTCGGTTCTGTAATCTTCTATATTTTACAGATTTGTTGTTGCTGCCTGGTGGTTTTTCTTGTTGCTTTTTTTTTTGTAGCTGTGATTTACCTCGTAATCTTTTTTTATGAAACCAGTCTGTCATATAAACTTGGAATTATTATTTGAAAGTATCAATGGTTAATACATTGATAGTTTAATAAACATGTGACTACTTGTTTGATAGTTTAATAGCTAGCAGCTTGTTTTTTGACTGCTAACCATTGTTCAAATTTCCCAATGGCTGTAGCTACATCGCTACGAGCTATTTGTAAAAATTCTTAAATATTTATAGTCATTATGTGCCTAATTTTTATATATACAGCAATCTAGATGGATGATAGTTCTACTTATGTATTAGGTTCACTTCTTGGCATTATTGACAAAGAAAAAGAAATTGTGTAATCTTAGATTCATGTTAGTTAATTTTGGTGAAATCACCTTAAGGGTTATGGTTGTGAGTGTTTGAAAAAATGCCTCAACGGTTGTACATTTCATTCTTGCAAACTGTTTGACATAATGCTTCAATGGTTGTAGCTAATTACATCTACAAATTGTCTATAAAAATGACTAAGTAAATTTAGGATTTTCAACCAAGGTGTTTATAGAAATATCTCAAAGAATACGCATGATGATTCCAATGAATTAAAAATCCATGGAAGGAAAATTGGTTAGGTGAAATGTTGTAATTGTTAGCTCACATATGAATTCATAATAATTGGAAACCGCTCCTTTAGAAGTTGAATTATCTTGTTTTTCTTCCCTTTGTTTTACCAAAGAATTCATAGGCATATTATCTAGAACAAAATAAAATTATTCACCCTTAAACACTCTCAATTGCAATAGAATGAAAAATTAGCTTACTGGAAATTGTGGGTTGTAAATATTGATATTATGTATCCCACTAAAGACTCTATCATTTAAATGTGATTTTAAGACTTATGGTTATAAGTTTTGGATATTGAGGAACAATGACCCGGTAGCCTTAATCAAAAGTTTAATATTACCATGGGTTAGTTAGTTAGTAGAAATTAGTATGTAGTGTAAATAATACCAATAAAAACAAAAAATAAAAATATAGATATATAACCTTGCATTAACTTTTTAAACTTAAATCGCATTTTGAGTCAGCCTTAGTATAATACTGATGGTTGGTAAGGTGGGACCTTACAGCGGAAGAGTAGTCGAAGATCAAAATTTGTCAAAAGAGGATGTAAGAGAGAAACAACACATAAGGACTGTTGGGTTAGGTGGGTGAAAGGTAAATGAACGGCTGAAATTAGATTGCAGGAGGGTACGTAGGTAGATGGGTGAACAAGGTTAACTAATAGGATGAACGATAGAGATTATACCATGGAGGCTAGGTCAGGAGATGGAAAAATAAGATTAATCGGTAGATGTATGACAGAGATTAGACCACGGGCAAAAGAAAAGTGTGCAAATGGTATCGAGTTTGCGGAGGTGCTAAGCTGTATATCATGCACCCTCAAAGCTATAAGCAGTGTTCTAACATTTTACGCAATTAGCCTCCTCAGGCGACATGTAGTACAGGGAAACCACTTTTCTCGCATTCTCTCAGCTGGATAACAGTCATGCAAGTTTCTGTGCAAGATTGCGTGACAACCGTTGGATCAGGCGGGGCTGGTCAATGGTGGAGATCGCCCAAGCCAATTGGCGATTGGGTGAAGCAACATCCATCAGATCAAGACAAGGCAGATCGATGGTGGGGATCAAAGTGGGAGAAGAAAACGTGCAGAAGTGATGGAGTGGGTTTAGATGGTGGTAAGTTGTTTATCCCGCGACCTCAAAGCTGTAAGTGGTTTTCTAGAATTTTACACGATTAGCCTCCTTGAGTGAAACATAGCACGGGGAAATCGCTCTTATCACATGCCCTGGGGTGGATAATGATCAGAAAGAAATCCACGCGATATGGAACGATAGCCATCGTATCTAGCTAGGTAAATCAACAGTGGAGGCTTGATCAAGCTTGTTGGTGAGTAGGTGCATGATAGCCATCGGATCCGACAAGGCAAATCGACGGCGGGGATTTAAAGTGGAAAAATTTAGCATTAAAAGTGAATCAAGTAGTGATTGGTTGAGTTTTTTTGTGAAAGGCAATCTATGGGTAAAAACATTAAACTGTGAATTAATAGCTTTTGCTTAATTATTTCATGCGGAAGGAGAATGGGCGTATGAGTGAGATCTAGGAAAGAGGGTGGAGGAACAGGTGACCATGGAATGACAGAATGACCATGAAATGAACCAAGTAACAATGGAATGAACCACTTAACTACGTTAAACAACAAACTCCATGCAACTAAAACCCTGTGTTTTTGGGGTTGCTGCAGAGTTTCTTCCTCACGTCATGGTCCCAGAGGGAGGAGGTGAGGCCGAGACACCTGTGGGAAACCTTGTGGATATTTTCTTTTCTAACCTGCTAATTGAATGAAAGCATAAATGAAGCAAACTAAAATACAACTAATCCACTATACACTATTGTAATGAGACCGCAACTACTTAAACAAACAAACAAGCAGTTAACCAATAATCCTATGTAATGGAAATGAACTACTGAAGTAAATTAACAATCAAACAATGAATTTATGATACTGCTATAATGAAAATGAATTACTTAAGTAGATGAATAGGAAATCATGAATCTATACTATTGTTGTAATAAAAATACATCTAATTAAGAAAATGAATAGAAAACAGGAATCTATGCTAGTATAACAATACAATAAAGACGATCTTTGGTTGCTAGGGTTAGGCCCTAACCCAAGAGCTTCAGCCCTCTAAGTGAACTCAGTGTTAGCTCAAAACAAAACTCATCTTCATTATAAAAACCATGGATTACAGAGCAAACTGTCACAAGTGTTCTCAGTTCAGAAATAAAGTAGAGTTTTTTTACAATAGAAGTTCTGCATCCCACTGAGGTCATCAGCCTCTCTATTTATACATTTGAAGTCTCTAGCAACTTCATTCAAAATTAGGGAGTCACAACTCCCAATTCAATGATAAAATCATGCTTTCCCTTTCACTATATTGGCTACCTTCTAGTAGGGAGGCTTGGCTCCCAACTCAAGATAAGTTCGTACTTTCACATGTTTAGCTTCCTTCTAGTACACCTAATTTGGCTATTTGCACCTTCACTTGCTTGGCTGCCTTCTATTACACCTGATTTGGCTATTTGCACCTTCAATTGCTTGCCTTCTTCTAGTACACATGATTTGGCTATTTGCCCCTTCACTTGCTTGGTTGCCTTCTAGTACTGCTCATTTGGTTGTTTATACTTTCAGCTGATGGAGGTATATTCGAATGGAGGGGCAGTAAATGAGGAGGATTTACCTCCTGTAATTCCTCTCCCTTGTCCCATTCGATTTTTTACCAAGGTATTTACCATAGTTCCTTGCTTTTATCTTTTATTTCTGCATTACATGCAAATTAGACCACAAAGCAAAATATCCAACTCTACTCATCTCATAAACAAAATAAAATCAAAAGTATGCAATAAGTTGTGAGAATAGTTGGTTTGACTAAGCTAGGAGGTGAATTAAGGTCAATTAAGGCCCATATAATTGCTCAATGATGAGGCTCATCAGTAAGACCTTCACTTTTACTTGTGCATATAGCATTGTCACCTCCAAGTTTATATGAAACCTGGGTTGATAAGTATAGCTAGTAGCCCAGGAGTTGCAGCATCCTTGCTGCAATACTAGCTCTCATCAGTTTCTTGTACCCCCTTTACATCTTGATAGTCCTTGTCAAGGAACGCCACTAGCTCATGAGACAAGTCACCTTGTATGTACTCAGGTCATTCCTAATAAAGATAACCTTCTAGGCTTTTCGTGTTATCATCAACCTTTGGGAATCAGGCAGTTCAACTTACTATGACATGGCCCCATCATGGTTCACCATATGGTACCTCTATTCCTCCATGAGTTTATGTATGGAAATCCTTGACCTATGCCTAGTAGCGGGCACACTTTGACGTGACCTGTTAGAGTATGTTGTGATTGTACATATTGCAAATAGGAGTGTGATTTTTTTATCTCTTTTTGGTTTTGTGTGTGACGCAAGCTTCTTTTAGTATCTCTTATATGCTAAAAATCCAAAAGCAATTATAAAACTCAAGAAATATAGACTTACTGTTACCAAATCAATATTGATGTCTTTCATTATGTTATTTAACCATGGGTCTAGCCTTTTTGAGTGATTTTTATGGGATAGGGTGGTGTTTCTATTGTAGCATTCATTGGAACTTAGGTGTTTTTTCCTTAAACTTGGCATACAAGGTTAGGTAATATATCACCATCATCGTTGCTGATGAGCCCCAATTTTTGGTACAATTTGGGCTCATTTTGGCCTATTTTACTTGCTCAAACCATTCATCTTTTATTGCTTATGCATGCATTTCTTAGTTTATTCGTGTTGTTTGTAGGAAGAAGGGCAGATATTTTATCTACGTGACTAATGCATGATGCTTTCAGGTTTTTGGCATTAAAAGGGAGAAAAGACCACGAGAAAGGAGACAAAGAGACAGTGAGGTGGCACTGCTGGTTTTTAGGAGAGGATGTCCACAGTCTTGGGACCTTCCTCGTGATTCCCACCATAGCTCCGAGCTCCAACCAATCTCCCCACCGAGCTTAGAGGCAGCCAACTGTTCTACAGGAACAGCAGTTATAACTGTTCTACAGGATCACCAGTTTAACCTTCAGTTGGACAGCCGAGTTCCACAAATCAAGGAAACCTGTTGGATTATCATTTTGCATAAATACTAAGGCTGTAGCCTTGAATAGGAGCTTTTTGAACTTTTGCATTACTCTTGTAATTTTGAAGTACGAGCTACAGCTCGGTGCTAGTTCTTGTTGTAAGCCGGTTTTGGCATGACATCAGATTTTTGGTTATGAATAAAGAAGGCAGATTTTGATCTCATTCTGAATTTCTAAGGGAGCTATAGCTCTTAGGTTAGGGCCCAACCTGAGAGCAATAGATCTCCTCTGTTGTAGTGTTATTTACTTTTCGTTCCAGCACTTTACTTCCTTGCTTTACCATGCAATTCGAAATTCCAGTTTGCTGAGTTAGTTTTATGAGATTGAATGAGTTTAGCTTACGGTTGAATTGCTTTCGGTTGTTTAGTTAGGCTAGCAGGTTGATAATACATTGGAGCTCCAAGGAAAAAAGGTTGAGATAGCCTCCACTGCCATCTTTGTTTGGAGATTGGAGTGCAGCCTACACCAACCACAAAAATACGCAGTTCTTTACTTTATGCTTGCTGCAACACAGTCACGGTTATGATAGATTCTTTCATGCACTTCACACTTGCACCATACACCTTCATCACAGCTTCATGCACATTTCTCTTCACGCTTTGGATTGCTGTTCATTGAGTTCATAGCACAGGTAGCCTAGGTTAATGAATTTTCGTCTTGGTGACAGTCATAAGCCATTTGTTTTATTTACACTGCTCTTCCTCGTTCCATTACCTTCTCCTTCATCTTGATCACGCATGCAACCACATCCTTGACCTTTGCTCCACTCTATTATCTCCCAAATTCCTCCACTCCTCACGTAACTTCATTCTCTAGACCTTTCGTTGATATAGCCCTCCATCTTCCAACCTACTCCATACACTCGTTCCCCACCCTACTTCTCCACTCCTGAGCCATCACCAGCCTTATCCCTACCTTACATATCTCCCCCTACCATTCCGTCACTCCACCATCACTTCAAACACCCACGGTAGGTCATCCTGTAGCAATTTGTAGACTTCCTGTAGAAACCTCTGAGTTTCCTGTAGGATCCCCTGCAGACATCCTGTAGGAGGCCACTCACTCGGTTGCTGAGCCTCTGAACATGAGGAACCTCTGTGGATGGATGCTAAGGATCCCTGGGGACCTCTCCTAGCCTCCCCAACCTTTCCCACGCTTTCCTTCCTTCTACATCACATCTGTACAACCAAACCCTAATAAGCACAAAATCACAATCACTCCATCCACTTAAAGAAAAAAATACAAAAACATGTCTTTTAAGATGCAAGTAGCTTAGATTCATGCATTTTCACTTATTAGAGGTAATGGCAGCATTGGTAGAAGTTTCATTCACATTCTTTGCATCATAGAGGTTAGACTAGTCAAATTAGGGTTTCCTAGGGTTTCTATGCTTTGATTTGCTTTCAGTTCATTTTTGTCAAGTAGATTACTTTTCTTTGAGATAGCTTTTGTCCATCATTTAGCAAGCTTCTTCTGAGAGCCTATAGAAGTTGGCTTGAGCCCTAGCGGACTTGTGCCAGCTAACCAAGTGACAGCTGCGACAAGAGCTAGTACTTGTGCATACAGCACCGTCGCTTCCAAGTTTGTACGAACTACCGGGTTGATAAAATGAGAGACAGGAAGCCCCAGGAGTTGTAGCATTATTGCTACAATACTGGAGCTCACCATCTTTTTGGCGCCGTTGCCAGGGAAGCATCAGAGTATTAGTAATTGTTGCTTTTCTTCTACTTTCGTACTCTTACTTCTGCTCAGTAGTTTATTTCATTTCCATTCTGCAAAAGTAGCATAGACATTTCCTGCTTTCATAGATTAGTATTTCCTGCTTTCATAGATTAGTATTTCCTGCTTTCATAGATTAGCATTTCCTGCTTTCATAGATTAGCATTTCCTACTTTCATAGATTAGCATTTCCTGCTTTCATAGATTAGCACTTCCTGCTTTCATAGACTAGTCTTTCCTGCTTTCCTAGATTAGCCTTTCAATTCCGCAATTTCATTTGAGCAAGATAGTTAGTTGTAGATCACTCTGTTTCAGTTTTGCAGGTACCAAAGAAAAAAGCAAAAGCAATCAAAAAAGAAAAGTCCTTTCCATTTCATGCCTCGTAGGAACCGAGATAAATCAGGCAAATTCCTACCCAACACCCCCACCACATCACTAAGTCACCCTTCTCTCTTCTTTGGTGACAGTGACCCAGAGGAACCTATAGGTGAACATCCTGAGATATACCAAGACCCTATAGAAGAAGAAGAGTTAGAGACCACTCCATCTGAAGCCATGGCTGATAATAGAAGAGAAGATGAGAGAATAGAAGGTGCCTTCCCCATCCGAGAGACCAATGGAGAGATGAAAATGAAGAACATTAGCCCCTCCGCCTTGCCTCACTTCCATGGACTGACCACTGAAGATCCTGATACCTTCTTGTTTGAGTTTGCTGTCCTTTGTAGAACCTATGACTATACTGAAGATGAGCAAAAGCTGAAGCTTTTCCCTTCAACTCTTAAGGATGCAGCATTATGCTGGTTCATGGGATTACCTGGGAATAGTATCACTACTTGGGCTCAGATGCAGCAAGCCTTCAATACCAAGTATAGGGATTACTGTAGGTCTAAGGAAACCAAGGGAGAAATCTTTCGGATGACCATGGGAAATGATGAGTCCTTAGAGGATTATGAGGAGAGGTTCCAACTTAGCTATAAGCGGGCCAGGTGCACACTTGACCCTGAATCCCTCAAGTTGGTTCTACTCCGAGGAGTCCCTGAAGATCTCTTAGATACCCTTCACATGTTAGTTGGGGGGGAAATTTACCAACTGCCTTATGAGGACATCAAGACTGTGTTTAGAAATCACTCCAGGGTAGCTAGGAAACGAGGTAGAGGAAATCTCCTCTCCACTGGTGTCCCTTTCTCCAAACATGAGTTTACAAACCAATTAGAAGATCTTAAGAGTGAGGTGAGACAGACCATTGCCATGAAGCTGGACACATTCAGGATCCAGTAGAAGAAAGAAGAAGCTGAGAGAGCCTTGGCTGTCTTCTGCCCTAGGTGCACCAGAAGACACCCTAAGAACGAATGCCCATTGCATTCAGTTGAAGTGTGTTTCGTTTGTGAGGAGGACCATCCAACAAATCAGTGTCCAACCTTACCTGGGTTTAAAGCCATGTACCAAGGGACTGAAGCCCCCACTGAACCTCTCTACTTCATCAACCAAAGGAGGCCACAAGGATCTAGACCTTATCAGCAGGGAATGCAAGGGGCACCACAAGCTTATTACAACCCCAACCAATCGACTTCCATGCCTTCTTGGGGTCCCCCTGCTCATCCTTCCTGGTCCATGCCTCCTCCATGGTCTTATCCACCTCAGTACCCTACTCAACCTACTTCTCATTCATATCATTCACATGCCCAGTCACAGCCTCATTGGAGTGCACCTCGGTCGGGGTGGAGGCCCCAATACAACACTCCTCCTGCCATTTTGCCTCCACCACCAGTTCAACCTCAGCCTTTACCTCCTGCTCCTCCAAGGCAACCTAAAATACCTGCTCAACCGAACCCGAACCCCAACAATAGACAGGCTCAGCAGGTATACACTGGGGAAACATCATGTCCTACCTATGCTGTGGAGATCCAGGAGATCAATCTTCGATCTGGGAAGACCCTTCCAGATCACCAACCTCCTCCCCCAGAGGATGAGGAAGATCAACAGGAAAGTGAACCAAAGGCTATTCCACCCTTTCCTGAGAGACTAACAGCCACCACACAACCCAACCCAGAGGAGGATGAGCTTCTGGGAGAACTCCAGCAGTTGTGTGTGAAAATACCACTTCTCCAAGCCATCAAGGATGTGCCCATATACAACAAACTGGTTAAGGAAAAGTGCTTCAAACACCCAGGCAGGAGAAAGAAAGATGCCTCAACCATCAATGTCATAGGACAACTGTCTGACCTTATGCTAGGACAAGTCATCTGCCCCAAGTATCTAGATCCTGGAAGTCCTGTAGTAGATGTCCACATCAATGGCACCATTATACCTCACACCTTGATTGATCTGGGGGCCGCCATTAATGTAATGACCAGGGATACTATGCTTAAACTCAATCTTCAGGGTTCCTTGAGGAAGACCTCGACAGTACTGCAATTAGCAGATCGCTCCACCGTGATTCCCGAAGGGATTGTGGAGGATGTCTTGGTCTCTATTGATTCTTGGGAATACCCTGCAGACTTCCTGGTTCTGCAACCAAAGGCAAAGCTTACTGGATATCCTCTCATTTTGGGAAGGCCTTGGTTAGCTACTGCAGATGCTTACATAAGTTGTCGCGCAGGAAATATGACCATCAAAAATGGTCCCATGTCCAAGCAGCTAGTCCTATACCCTCCTGCCCAACCCTCCTTAGAGCATGACTTACCACTTTGGCTAGAAGAAGGAGAGGAAGACGAGGTGTACTCAGCACCTCTGTGCACCCTAGATACCACTAGAAGAGACCCTCCAACCGAGGATGACTTGATTGAGACTTTGATCCAGAATCCACCTTCCAGTGCACTATCCTTAGAGAAGTTGGTGGAGGATGCCCAAGCTAGCTCCTTGGTGGATCTGTGTACAACCAACCCTGTCACTCCCAGAGTCAAGAATGTGGAGTTCGGCCTTGAGAGAGCATTAAAGATCAGCTCCTCCCTATCCCCTTCCCAGGAGAAGGAGTTGTGTAGCCTGTTGGCCAGCCACCTAGATGCTTTTGCTTGGAGCTATAAGGAGATGAAAGGAGTCCATCCCTCGGTTTGTACCCATCATATATACATCAAAGAGGATTGTAAACCGGTTAGGCAACCCCAGAGGAGAATGAATCCAGCCCTTAAGGACATTGTCAAGGAAGAATTGCAGAAACTGTTGGATGCCGGATTCATCTACCCCATCTCAGATAGTGAATGGGTGTCCCCTCTGGTCTTGGTTCCCAAGAAAAAATGGAAATGGAGAATCTGTGTGGACTACCGAGAGCTGAACAAAGCTACCAAGAAAGACCATTTCCCTCTACCTTTCATAGATCAAGTGTTGGATGGACTGGTAGGAAAGAAGTTCTTCTCTTTCCTGGATGGGTTTAGCGGGTACAACCAGATTCAAATCAGCCCGGAAGACCAAGATAAGACCACCTTCACTTGTCCTTGGGGTACCTTTGCCTACCGTGTCCTTCCCTTTGGGCTATGCAATGCTCCTGCTACCTTCCAGAGAGCTGTCTTGAGCATCTTCTCGGAGTTGGTCCATGATGCAGTAGAAATCTATATGGATGACTTTACTCCTTACGGGGCTAACTTCCAGGAAGCATTGTCCAATTTGGGAAAAGTCCTAACCAAGTGCATAGAGATGAACTTGTCGCTTAGCCCTGAAAAATGTGAATTCCTAATGACTGAAGGGACCGTGCTAGGCCATACCATCTCTCGCCAAGGGTTACAGGTGGATCCTAACAAAATTGCTCTAATCAAGAAGGTTCCACCTCCACAAAAGGTAAGGGATGTTAGGAGTTTCTTGGGATTAGCAGGATATTACCGAAGATTCATTAAAGACTTCAGCAAGCTAGCCTCGCCATTGTTTGGCCTGTTGGCAAAAGATGTGGAGTTTAATTGGACTGACGATTGTCAGAAGAGTTTGAATGAATTAAAAGACAAGTTAGTGTCAGCCCCAATCCTGAGGGGTCCAAACTGGGCCCTACCTTTCCACATCCACACTGATGCCTCGAACAAAGCCATAGGTGCAACCTTAGGACAAGTTGAGCAAAAACTACCATATGCCATTTACTTCGTTAGCAAAAACTTGTCCAAAGCTGAGCTGAATTACACTGTAACCGAGAAAGAATTCTTAGCTGTGGTTCATGCACTGAACAAGTTCCGACATTACATCACTGGCTATCAAACATTTGTACATACTGACCATGCTGCAATCCGATATTTAATGAATAAACCAGATGTGAATGCTCGTATTATTAGATGGTTACTTTTATTGCAACAGTTTGACTTAACCATTGTTGACAAACCAGGTAGAGAAAATGTTGTTTCTGACTTTTTATCTAGATTGGATTTATCTGCAGGTGAGGATGGAATAGTGGATGACCAGATGCCCAATGAACATCTGTTTGCTATCTCAGTACTCTCTCCATGGTTTACTGATATAGCAAACTACCTTGTTTCAGCACAGTTCCCTCCGCATCTCTCTTCGAGAGAAAAGAGGAGAATCATCAGAAAGAGTGCCTCATTTACCTGGATCGGGGGCAATCTGTTCAAGCTTGGCCCCGATCAGATCTTAAGGCGTTGTGTAAGGGAGGAGGAAGTCTTTGACATCCTCCTCACCTTTCATGATGGGCCTTGTGGAGGACATTTTGCAGCAAAGAGAATTGCCTTCAAAATCCTCCAGGCAGGCTACTATTGGCCCACACTTCATCAAGATGTCAGAAGATATGTCAGCCAGTGTGACCAATGCCAAAGAATGGGGAAACCGACCCAAAGGGATGAGATGCCTCTCCAACCTCAAGTGACTCTTGAGCCATTTGAGAAGTGGGGTATGGACTTTGTGGGCCCAATCAACCCTCCTTCGAGGCAAAGGTCTTACATCATTGTGTGCACTGACTACCTGACGAAGTGGGCAGAGACCAAAGCCATCAAAGCAGCAACAGAAGAAAAACTGGCCGAGTTCCTAAGAGAAAACATCTTCTATAAGTTTGGCTATCCAAGAGAGCTGGTCACCGATCAAGGGAGCCAGTTCACCTCCAACCTGGTTGAAGATCTACTAGCTCATCACAAGATCAAGCATAGAAATTCCACCCCCTATCATCCTCAAGCAAATGGGCAGGTGGAAGTCACCAATAGAGCATTAGAAGGGATCTTGACCAACGTGGTGAGCAGCAGCAGAAAGGACAGGGCAGATCGCCTGGTTGAAGCCACATGGGCTTACAACACCACTTGGAAGACCACCACCGGCTTCACACCTTATGAGTTGGTCTATGGGAAGAAAGCTTTGTTGTCCATCGAGTTCGAATACAACACTTTGAGGATGGCAGCTCAGCTGGATCTAGATCTCAGCAATGCACAACAAGAAAGGCTATTGCAGCTGAATGGACTGGATGAGCACCGCATGCAGGCCCTCCTTCACTCAGAAGTGGTTCAACTTCAGAGGAAGGTGTGGCATGACCAACATCTCCATGACAAGCAATTTCAACCAGGAGATTGGACTTTGTTGTATGACTCCAGATACAAATATTTCAAGGGGAAGCTGAGAACCAGATGGCTCGGGCCATATTCAGTGGAAAAATGTCATGACAATGGATCTGTTCTTATTCGGACCATTGATGAGGAGGCCATCCCCATGCTTGTCAATGGACATCGATTGAAGATCTACAGGAAGCCTCCCTCAAGACAAGAGTTCATCAAAACTATGGAGAAGGCAGTATTGGTCATAGAGAAGGGTTCTGCCCCTACTTTGGGCATACCCTGAAGAATCTAAAAAAATAATAAATAAATAATAAAGATCCTTGGGTGAAAACCTTTCTGAGGCGCCCAAAGCAGGTAGTAGGGGTGAAAACCTCATTGAGGCGCCCCTGCTATCTTTCAAAAAAAAAAAGAAAAAAGAGAAAAGAGATAAAGATCCTTGAGTGAAAACCTCTTTGAGGTGCTTAAGGTAGGTGATAGGGGTGAAAACCTCATTGAGGCGCCCCTGCTATCTTTCAAAAAAAAAGAAAAAAAGGAGAAGAAAAAAACAAAAAGGAAAATACAAGATCAGTAAGTTTATTATGTGAAAGTTGCATGCAGATTGCAGGTGTTCTATGGAGGAGAGGAAGCCTCTCAACTCAAGGCCAAGGGTCCTTATCATGCAGCCAGGACACCTCACCAGCACCTCCTCCAAGAATGCTCATTTTCTTCAAGGTATGTGCACTTTCATTACAGCTTGAGTCTTCTACAGGAAGACGCAGATTTTCTACAGGAAGATGCGGATTTTCTATAGGAAGGTGCAGACTTTCTATAGGAAGAGCTGCCTTTCTACAGGAAGCTCTGTATTTCTACAGGAAACTTCCTGTAGAAGCTCAGAACAGCCCAGAATGCATTTCATGAACAGATCTGACGACTACGGGTTGGTTTGGACGCATGCAAGCCTCTTTTGGCACCCATGCACGACGTTGTTACCTTGCTCCACCATCCTCGTCGACATGCACCCAAGTCCCCTGCACCAACAAAGCAGATCAATGAGTTCTCGCGGGAAAAGCCATTTTCAAAGATAAACAAATGCTGAGATCTTATACCACAGGCATCAGAAGCTCCGGGAGCGTGATCGAAAGGCCAGATCCTCCATCGTGCAACATGCACCCAAGGAGGAAGGACTGTTACGAGACACCCGCAGGAATCCTGTAACAGTTCAACCTGCTGGAGTGGACACCATTCACAACACCACCATCTCCAATGCAACGCGGGCACATGCAACCACAACATCCCCTCCATCATCAGCAGCCTGTAACCATGAGCCTCCGGGTCTGTGTAAGTTCGCATGCAGCAGGTAGATCCACTCACCATCATTCAAAAACTGGAAAAATCGTGTGCAGCCACGCAAGTAAGTGTCTCAACCCTTCCTTCCATCAAATCGCATGAATTTTACTTTGATTTGTTTGCACAGCGTAAAAGTGAATGGTTGAGCAGCCGTATGGCCAGTCGACTGGCCACGTTGGCTAGTTATGGTATAGTTGGATGTTTGGGTGGCGGCCACGACGAAAAGAATGAGCAGTACGCACATGAGAACACTCCCGATGGAAGCAATGAGTTTAACAGAAAAAGGCGGCGGCAGATCTGTGGGAATGGATGCGGCAACAAGTGAAAATGCAGGCAAATGATTGATGACATCACCTAACGGTCCGGCGGGGACAACTCATCCCCCGCGCCACGGATTGCGCCGATTCAAAATCTAATCGGCTAGATTTTGCACATGCATTTATGAACCACCACTTCAAACTCGAGTGGTTATTCTGATCTCCTCTGCACTTTGATACACCGAGCTCTTGGCTACCAGAACACCAGTGAAGCGCACCTCAACCGCAGTCCAACTACAGTCCTCCCTGAAATTTGCGCACTGCTCCTACAGGAACACAGTTCTACAGGAGCGCAGTTTCTACAGGAGCGCAGTTTCTACAGGAACGCAGTCTTCTACAGGGAAGCGGGTGCCTCACGTAAAAAGGTGGCCAATTAAAGAGGTAACCCTGGACTTTTCATGCAACTGGTTATTAAGGGTGGTAGAATTGTCATTCACCGTCTGGTCATAGAGAAAGTGGTGAAATTGCTGTCTGTTGTGCCTATACTGCATTCTACAGGATTATTGAGTAATTAGACTGTGTCATAAAATTTTGTGGGTATGCGCATTATTTTACACTCTGTCTCAGAAACTAAACTCTCTTCCACCATCACCACCTCCGGTTAAGAAAATTGTGCCATCATGCTGGGTGGGTTTATTAGGTGAGAACCCACTGATTCAGACAAATTAAGGAGAAATCAGGAATTGGTAGAGCTCTTTACACGAGCACAATGGATGTCTTTTTGTGATAAGTTGCAGGGTTACGATGATGAAGTGGCCGAGGAATTCTTGCAGGCCCTGAGGCCGAAATCCAAGGTGCTAGCCACAGTAAATTTCAGGGGCCTAAGCCTCAAGCTCACCCCACAATCTATCAGTAGAATCACTGGACTTCCTATGGGTCTGCCGTGGGATAAAGAAGAACGAAAGCTGAGCCAGCAAGCCAAGAAGGAGTTCTTCCCACCTGAGGAAGAATTCTCGGAGGACAAAAATGGGGTGCGAAGGACAAGCTTGTCGCCACCATGGAACGAAGTCAGCTTGCAAATCATGAAATATATCACCTGTGAAGGTCGTTATAGCATCATGTATGCATATCACTTTCGGCTGCTTAATGAACTAAGACACCGGATTGATCTTCCTGCAGAGCAGAGACTGAGCATTCCTTACTTTTTGCTACAGTCCTTGATGGAGTGTGCTACAAAGCTCAAGGACGGCATACCGGATCAGGTAGCCCACCATGGGTTAATCAAGCTTCTTGTTGAGGATGCTCTCCACTCATATAAGGTTCCCCTCTCATGGGAATCATTTAGAAATTTAACGAGAGAGGGGGACATAAAGATGTTGATTGAAGAAACGGGTTCCTCTAGCAGTGAAGAAGAAGAGGCAGTAGCCGAGAGTAAGAAAGGGAAAGGCCAAAAGATCCCGACTACAGCATAGAAGAAAGAACAAAAGGAGAAGCATGAGGGAAAGGATGACAGAGCAAAAGAGGACACCCCCATCCTGTCAGCAAGAGAAAAGAGGTTGAAGAATAGGACGGACAAAGCTGAGGTGGTCCCCATCAGCCTAAGCACCTCGTCAGCTCCTGCAGCCAAAGCCAAAAGCGAAATCCATGCAGCCAAGCAAGAAAAGGTGGTGACATTTGCATCTACAGGAACGCAGGAACAGGCTTCTACAGGAAGCCCGGAAGCAGTCCCTACAGGAAAACAGAAGCGGGCTTCTACAGGAAGCCCAAGAAAAACACCTACAGGAAAGCAGACGAACGCATCTACAGGAAGCCCAAAAACAGAGAAGGGGTCTTCCACAGGAAGCCCGACAGTGGTCAAAACCGGGTCTTCTACAGGAAGCCCAAAGCTCGTAAAGAAAGTGTCTTCTACAAGAGGGCCGAAAGTGGATAAAGCAAGGTCTTCTACAGGAAGCCCGAAAACAGAAAGGGAAGGGCCTTCCACAAGGAGCACTGGGAAAGTAAAAAGCAAGGGAGAGAAGGCTGGTCTTCTCGAGAAGGAGGCGGCAGCTGCACTGGCAGCCCTCAGCACACCTGCAAAGCCAAAAGAGAAGAGAGAAAGGGAGATCCCTCTACCTTTCGAAGCCAGGAGAAGTCAGAGAATGAAAACGGACAAGTCGCAGCCTCCACCCAGCAGCCAAACCACTTTAGGGAGTGTTCCTACTTCACCCAGTGCAAGAACTCCCTCTAAAACACCAGCCACCCCCGAGAAGGGAAGCCCGAAAGTCACTTCCTGGACACGAAAAATAAGCCAATCGCCTTCTGAAGCCCGGCTCAAGGAAATGAAAAAGGGGGAAGAAGCGCCACCCTCGTCACCACCAGGGGCAGAAAAGGCAGGGCCAGCAAAAGCAGGAAAGGAAGAGCATGCTCTCGGCTCTAGTTCTCGGCCAAAGACGAGGAGCCAGAGCAAAGTTGCTCAAGGATGAGCAAATGGTTTAGCTGGGGGGTGATGATGAGCCCCAATTTTTGGTACAATTTGGGCTCATTTTGGCCTATTTTACTTGCTCAAACCATTCATCTTTTATTGCTTATGCATGCATTTCTTAGTTTATTCGTGTTGTTTGTAGGAAGAAGGGCAGATATTTTATCTACGTGACTAATGCATGATGCTTTCAGGTTTTTGGCATTAAAAGGGAGAAAAGACCACGAGAAAGGAGACAAAGAGACAGTGAGGTGGCACTGCTGGTTTTTAGGAGAGGATGTCCACAGTCTTGGGACCTTCCTCGTGATTCCCACCATAGCTCCGAGCTCCAACCAATCTCCCCACCGAGCTTAGAGGCAGCCAACTGTTCTACAGGAACAACAGCTATAACTGTTCTACAGGATCACCAGTTTAACCTTCAGTTGGACAGCCGAGTTCCACAAATCAAGGAAACCTATTGGATTATAATTTTGCATAAATACTGAGGCCGTAGCCTTGAATAGGAGCTTTTTGAGCTTTTGCATTACTCTTGTAATTTTGAAGTACGAGCTACAACTCAGTGCTAGTTCTTGTTGTAAGCCAGTTTTGGCATGACATCAGATTTTTGGTTATGAATAAAGAAGGCAGATTTTGATCTCATTCTGAATTTCTAAGGGAGCTATAGCTCTCAGGTTAGGGCCCAACCTGAGAGCAATAGATCTCCTCTGTTGTAGTGTTATTTACTTTTCGTTCCAGCACTTTATTTCCTTGCTTTACCATGCAATTCGAAATTCCAGTTTGCTGAGTTAGTTTTATGAGATTGAATGAGTTTAGCTTACGGTTGAATTGCTTTCGGTTGTTTAGTTAGGCTAGCAGGTTGATAATACATTGGAGCTCCAAGGAAAAAAGGTTGAGATAGCCTCCACTGCCATCTCTGTTTGGAGATTGGAGTGCAGCCTACACCAACCACAAAAATATGCAGTTCTTTACTTTATGCTTGCTGCAACACAGTCACGGTTATGATAGATTCTTTCATGCACTTCACACTTGCACCATACACCTTTATCACAGCTTCATGCACATTTCTCTTCACGCTTTGGATTGCTGTTCATTGAGTTCATAGCACAGGTAGCCTAGGTTAATGAATTTTCGTCTTGGTGACAGTCATAAGCCATTTGTTTTATTTACGCTGCTCTTCCTCGTTCCATTACCTTCTCCTTCATCTTGATCATGCATGCAACCACATCCTTGACCTCTGCTCCGCTCTGTTATCTCCCAAATTCCTCCACTCCTCACGTAACTTCATTCTCTAGACCTTTCGTTGATGTAGCTCTCCATCTTCCAACCTACTCCATACACTCGTTCCCCACCCTACTTCTCCACTCCTGAGCCATCACCAGCCTTATCCCTACCTTACATATCTCCCCCTACCATTCCATCACTCCACCATCACTTCAAACACCCATGGTAGGTCATCCTGTAGCAATTTGTAGACTTCCTGTAGAAACCTCTGAGTTTCCTGTAGGATCCCCTGCAGACATCCTGTAGGAGGCCACTCACTCGGTTGCTGAGCCTCTGAACATGAGGAACCTCTGTGGATGGATGCTAAGGATCCCTGGGGACCTCTCCTAGCCTCCCCAACCTTTCCCACGCTTTCCTTCCTTCTACATCACATCTGCACAACCAAACCCTAATAAGCACAAAATCACAATCACTCCATCCACTTAAAGAAAAAATACAAAAACATGTCTTTTAAGATGCAAGTAGCTTAGATTCATGCATTTTCACTTATTAGAGGTAATGGCAGCATTGGTAGAAGTTTCATTCACATTCTTTGCATCATAGAGGTTAGACTAGTCAAATTAGGGTTTCCTAGGGTTTCTATGCTTTGATTTGCTTTCAGTTCATTTTTGTCAAGTAGATTAGTTTTCTTTGAGATAGCTTTCGTCCATCATTTAGCAAGCTTCTTCTGAGAGCCTATAGAAGTTGGCTTGAGCCCTAGCGGACTTGTGCCAGCTGACCAAGTGACAGCTGCGACAAGAGCTAGTACTTGTGCATACACCACCGTCGCTTCCAAGTTTGTACGAACTACCGGGTTGATAAAATGAGAGACAGGAAGCCCCAGGAGTTGTAGCATTATTGCTACAATACTGGAGCTCACCAGTTGCATTATTGACTATCAGTGCCATCATTTTCCTTAGGTCTTACCTCATAAAGATGCGACATTAGCCTCTCCTCAGCATTACGTCTTGGCGTAGAGCCTACTTCTACATGGATGCCCTAGTTTAGTACCTTTTGTTGTCTTTGTGTCCATGTAGTATCTTATTCATTCTATTTTCGAAATCCCTCCTCTTGACCCACCATGATTTAGAATATGAACCACATTTCCTCTTCTTTGTCATATTTTTGGGCTTACACTAGGAGGATTCCACACTTTATTGCTTTTGATGGCCACATTTTTTTAACCTATTTCTGCATGGTGAGCCTTCTTTCCTTTATTCTATCATCATCATCTTCTTGGCCTATCATTTTCTTTCACTTGGTCTTTTACCCTTTCTAGGAGGAACTGCTCTGATGACTAGTCTTATTAGCCAACCTCTTAACCTCTATCTATTTTGAGTTGTTCCACCACGACCAAAACTAGTTGCTACTCTTTATGCCACTTGTTCCCCTAGGAGGGGTTTCCTTTAATGTAATCGCCCACTTAATATTATAATGCAATTTTATTTGTGTTTAAATTACATGAAAATATTGACTTATAATTATCAAGAAATATTGGTAAATACCTTCATTGGGAAACTGTAATTTTTATTTACTGATATAAAATTATTATTGTTATTATTCAATTCCCAAATTTTCCTCTCAAATTTATTTGGGAGAAGATATGGTCCTCTCTAATTAATTACCAATTTATATATTCATCTCTCATCCCAAAAATGTCCTCTCATATTTACTTGGAAAAAGATATGGTCCTCTCCAATTAATTACTAATTTATATATTCATCTCTCATCCCCAAAATGTCCTCTCATATTTACTTGGGAAAAGACATGGTGCTCTCCAATTAATTACTAATTTATATATTCATTACTCATCCGCAAAATATTTACTTGGGAGAAGACATGGTTCTCTCCAATTAATTACCCAATTTTATATTCATATCACATCCCCAAAATGTCCTCTCATATTTACTTGGGAGACGACATGGTCCTCTCCAATTAATTATCAATTTATATATTCATCTCTCATCCCAAAAATATTTACTTCGGAGAATACATGGCCCTCTCCAATTAATTTCCCAATTTTATATTCATATCACATCCCCAAATGTCCTCTCACATTTACTTGGGAGAAGAGAAGTCAAATGTAAGGATGAGGGAGTAGTTATGACATTAATGAGAGGTGGTTGAGGTGGAGAGGAGAAGGGGGGAGCATAAAAGGGGAAGGATGAAAAAAGGAGAGGGCATCCTGGGCTTGATTTTGGATTGGTTTGGTTGTGGTTTTGGAGGATTTGTTTTGAGAGTAAGGTGGGGAAGAGAGAAGGAAGAGAAGGAGAGTATTATTCATCTTTGACACACTACATCTGGTTGGACTTGGGCTCAGAGGGCTAGGGAAGCTGTGGATGTTTCCTGGGCTTCACTATCAAAGAGGCCTCCTGCAACCGTATCTGGATGAATTTTTCTGTTAAAACTACTTGAAACAACCCGGTTTGCAGTTGCTTCCATTGATTTGCTAGTTATGCTTGCATCTATAGGAGTGAGTGAGATTCCTCATTACCAAGGATGGACAGGGAATTGGGAACTCCCGATACCTGAGACTATCGACGGTAACAACCTGTGAAGCAACAGTGTCAATGCCAATGTGGTTGTCATAACCAGAAATGATCTTGGAATTGGACAAAATATCATCATAAAGTATGTATGGACTACGAAGTGTAGCCTCAAGAATAACTTTGAAATCGAGAGTAGTTGAAACTGCAGGCTCCATTCCAACCTAGTCGTCTTTATCTGATTCTATTCCAGACCAATTAGCCTTTAAAAGACCTCCGGTCCCAACCATTTCTGAAGCTAAACATATCCCTTCCCCCTCCGCATCAGCATCTAATTCCGGAGGATCCATAACAAATCCTATCCTCTGTTAGCCCACAAGTGTTATCCCATATAAATTCTTCTGTACCAATAAATATGAGGACGTTGTCCATTGCTCCACCCAACTTTGTGAGGAATCACTTCGAAAGTATTTCTATAATTTCTCTGGTGTATTGCTTGTAGCCATTCAAGCCACTCAATAATTCTTCTTTGTATCATGGAACTATATTCTCTTCGTATCTTTGAGTGGGTACACAAACTTATGAAAGTTGGATGTTGGAATCTGAATTTAGAGCAGTCATATCATCACTTTCACATACAAAATTTTCAATGAACTAATTATTTGAGAGCCCTCTGAAAGAATTGAATGTATTATATAAATCTTGTTCAACAGCTTCAGTCTACTCGAACAGTTTATGCATTTCCTCAGTAACGCTATTTGCGCTCTTTTGCAACCTTTCCATAAAATCCTCCAGCCATTTTAGCACTTGGACATCGGATTGCAGAGACCATCCAGATTTAGTTTCTTCTTTGGATATTGTGATCAAGGAGCTATTATACAGTGTGGGACTACAAATATTAGATGTTTTTTCTTTTGGGTTTAAAAAATAAAAATTAAAAAAATTCTTTAAGCCCTTAATGAATTTTGTAGTGGCTTAAACCAATCCCCATCAGAACAGGATTTGACAGAACCTCAAGAAAATTTCTTCTATTCAAGGCATATAATACTATTTAAAAGACTTGGATTTTGAATCTATAGGGGTTGAGGGAATATACACTTCCCTTGAATTGGTGTATGCCATTTTTCCAAGCAAATTTTGAGTTAGTTAAATTTTGTTTACAACTTATCTTTATGGTCTTTGTTTTTTATAACCTGTGCATACGTTTGAGACATTCAAAGATGAACACTAAAATTAAGCTAGTGTGGTGTCTCCTTCTTTTCCTAGATAAGCTAATTGTGACTTAATTTTCACCACCCTTCACATTTTTTTTTGTTTGTTTCAATTTTATCCCATTTGTTAGAACAAAAGATCTTCTCGACTTTGTAGTTTCTAGAGCTAGTCATTTTGGAGATTTTTAAAGGGAAACTGGTAGGTCTTGTCATCATATCTTTTGACACCACCTCTCATGCATGGAGTTCATAGTTAATAACTTCTATAATTCCCTAGTTTTTCAACATGACATTAGACTTAGTGGTTTAAAATTTAGACTACTTTTCTACAAGTCATTTTAGAGGCTTGCATCTAGCACATATGGTGTTTGAAATGTGATTGAGGGCCTTGCATAACATTGCTCAAACATTTGATTTAGCCTTAGCACATTTATGATGAGGGATATCCATCAACTAAGAGTTTCCTTAAGTATTTTTGGTTAATTATTTCTCCTTGACATAGTGAATTAGTTGTTAAGCATGTTTGCATGTGTTCATAGGGTTTCACTTGGATCATTGTTTCGTAATTCTGATTAGTGAACCTTGAAGTAGTACGCCCACCCTTTGTTGCATAATTGATGTCCCTTTTGGTGGACATCTTGATGACAGGGAAAAGTGGTTGTGGTTTGCTAGAAGAATGCCAATGGCTATTTATAGTTTGGGCTAGGATGAGGCATGTTGTGAGTAGTTATTTTCTTAATAGAGGGAATCACTCCCCTTATGTAGCATCTTCTCATTCATTTGGAGGCATTCAGACCTTGCTTGGGTGGTATTTTACCTTGACACCCATGGTTTTGGTCACTTGGTATGTTATTTTTACATTATATCATATAAATTCTCTTGGGTTGGGAAGATTATTTATTACTATATTGGAGAGTGCCCTAGCCTCGTTAGACAATCTCTTAGGGTGTTTTAAAGTGGGGAGCTAACTTTTTTATTTTTATTTTATTTTTTAGTTATTCCTAACACTATTTAGTTGAGAAAGGTATCAAGTTACCACCTCGATTTATAGGACCTTTTAGAATCAGAGAGAAAATTGGACCAGTTTCCTATTGTCTTGTACTACCACCCCACTTGCATAAAATTCATTATGTTTTTATGCATCTTTCCTATAACATTATGTTTCTGATGAATCCCACAAACTTGAATAGAGGGAATTATAGGTCTCAGATGTAGGAACCATAATGATCAAACCAATATGCATATTATACCATAGGGTTCGATGGCTCAGGCATCACTCAGTGGACCAAGTTAAGATACAAAGGGGACAAGTCTAACCCAAGATCTATTATCCGGGAGGATGCAGAGACTATATGTCACAATTACCCCTCACTTTTGACCATTTATGATGTCCATTTTGACTTAGATAGCTACCTAGGCTAAGGCTCTATTTGCAGTTCCATGTTATTTATTTACGAATGCTATGTAATATTGATGCATTTAGTTGAACAAGTGAAACTACGTATATAAATCATTAGATGGATTAGGTATCGGTGATTGAAATGCTTGATGTATGACCTAATGTATGAATTACTTGGTTATGATTTATCTAGTGCATGACTTATCAGAGTTATTGTTGTTTCATGTATGGCTTAAGTGGATATGATTTATCCAATGAATGACTTAGTGAAATTATGATTTATCTAATGTAAGATTTAATTGCAGTATGAACTACAAAATTTACATGCGGATACTAGACTTAATAACATGATGTTTAAAATCATGTATCTATATCTATTTTATTGTTATATATATATTATTGTTATATATATATATATATATGCATGTATGATAACTAAACTCCAGATTGGAAAGAACCGTATGATAACCAAGATCTATTATTTCATTGGGGAAAGTCGAGATGTCCAATGAGGAAAGGTATAATGTACATTGTTCTATTACATTTTGTATCTACTTGATATGCACTCTTATAACATGGCTAAAATGTAAATGATAGGTGGCAAGGCTACTTGAATGGATTATACGATGACAAGTCCAACCAGCAGTGTAGTGTAGTCCATATTAGGGTTTTGACCCTAGTTGTAAGGAGGGGTGGAGAAATTTCCCACCGTGTAACCTCCAAACCTGGAATCATGGGAGGGAAGTAATGGACATGCTCTGCTAGACATGTGATGACGATTGCTTGTTGGTGTTGACCATAGTTGTAAGGAGGGGTGGAGGTATTTCCCACCGTGTAACCTCCAAGCCTGAAATCGTGGGAGGACAGTGGTGGACACGCTCCCCTAGATGTGTGAAGATGATTTCTAGTTGCTTGCTGGGGAAGTTAGGTCGATATAGTTGACACTTCCTCCATATTGGTTTTATCAGTGGTTAGATTGGTATAGCCAATGCCATAGTATATAACAACAGAGGATAGATAGGGTGGGAATGGAAGTAGGTCAAGAGGGATAGGAGGATATAGATCAGTTGGAGACTCTTGATGGGAAGTAATGTCATTGTCTGGCTTATGAAATTTTACTACTATAACTCTCTCTCTATTTTTTTATGCCTTCAAACTCCTTGTATCTTTTCACTCTAACTTCGGGACAAAGTTTTCTAAAGGAGGGATGTATGTAATGGCCCACTTAATCTTATCATGCAATTTTATTAGTATTTAAATTACATGAAAATATTGGCTTATAATTATCAAGAAATATTGGTAAATACCTTCGTTGGGAAACTGTAATTTTTATTTACTGATATAAAATTATTATTGTTATTATTCAATTCCCAAATTGTCGTCTCAAATTTACTTGGGAGAATATATGTTCCTCTCCAATTAATTACCAATTTATATATTCATCTCTCATCCCCAAAATGTCCTCTCATATTTACTTGGTAAAAGGCATGGTCCTCTCCAATTAATTACTAATTTATACATTCATCTCTCATCTCCAAAATATTTACTTGGGAGAAGACATGGTCCACTCCAATTAATTACCCAATTTTATATTCATATCACATCCCCAAAATGTCCTCTCATATTTACTTGGGAGAAGACATGGTCCTTTCCAATTAATTGCCAATTTATATATTCATCTCTCATCCCCAAAATATTTACTTGGGAGAAGACATGGTCCTCTCCAATTAATTACCCAGTTTTATATTCATATCACATCCCCAAATGTCTTCTCATATTTACTTGGGAGAAGAGAAGTCAAATGTAAGGGTGAGGGAGTAATTATGAAATTAATGAGAGGTGGTTGAGGTGGAGAGGAGAAGGGGGGAGCATAAAAGGGGAAAAATGAGAGAAGGAGAGGGCATCCTGGGCTTGATTTTGGATTGGTTTAGTTGTGGTTTTGGAGGATTTGTTTTGAGAGTAAGGTGGGGAAGAGAGAAGGAAGAGAAGGAGAGTATTATTCATCTTGGGCAGACTACATCTGGTTGGACTTGGGCTCAGAGGGCTAGGGAACCTGTGGAGGTTTCCTGGACTAGGAAATATTTTCTAGTTGGCTGGGAGGTAAATCCAGTTGGTAGTCAAGAGGAGCGTTCCAGTAGGAGCAACAGCTCAAGGGCATCTCCACTGGGCTATTGGTACAAGTATTCCTATCTACATAGATTACTCATGTAAGTGATGGAATTAAAATGTTTGCTATTTAAATTGTAGGAATTAAATTTTAAATGGTAGATTATCATCGTTAAATGTCTTGTCAGAAAATAAATAATTTCCCTTTTATTGCATTTAAAATTAGAAAATATAGATCTGGTAAAGGACCCTAAGAGGGGACCTTACATTTAAGATCTTTTCAGACTCATTAATTTAGAAATGTTGGAAATAATACTGAGAGGGGTGGTGAATCAGTATTATCAAATTCTTTTCAATATATCTTCCTTATTTATACTTTGAATAATTCTTCAAATACTGATAATTACTTTGTATGTCAGTATCATAAAATAATGAGCAGGAACAAGAAAAGCAAATAGTCACACAAAAGAACACGAGATATAAGGTGGAAACCCAATGTGGGTGAAAACCACCTGCTGCAATATGTCTCTATCTTTTTTTAATAAGAAACTCCTTTTACAATGATTTTGTACTGGTGCAGTCCTTTACCAGTACGCAGGCTACAACCTGCAGAGAGCTACAACTCTCTCTCTCTCGTTTTCCAGTCTCTCCTGGAAGGGAGCTACAACCCCCTACTTCTTTTCTTTCAAGGACCACTTAATTTTCAGACTAGATCCAAGAACATCAAAAACCCATCAACTACACTTGTGTCATCAATCTCTGATTTATCCAATACTAAATCAATGCTTTCACCAAAGACAACCCGCATACAAATCTGCAAATATTTCCTTATAACTTTGCAGTATACCCAGATCATAACATGTGTACAAGAAAACATGCATCAATAATTCAGATCTATAAATTCATTCTTTCAAATATTTAGATATTAGTTAACCCAGATGATTAGATTTATAGATCAAGCGTGTGCCACATATCACAGATCAAAATCATATAGAGATACCACTATTCCAGCCTTAAGATTTTGACCCATCGATAGAACTTATCCTTCTCCTTACGCTCAGGTTCCTTCTTCATTCAGATCCAGATTTTCACCATAACCCAATCACCATATTCCAGATCTAGCACTTTATCAGATATTCAATAATTCAGAAGATGCTTTGCCAAATGATCTCCTTCCTCTTTTATAGCCTTAGTCCTTTCTCAATACCACGCTCCAAAACCATAGGATCAAAAAACTGTTGGACTAATACCATGAACCAACCATGAAAGTGTGTGAGATCAACACTTTTGGATGCAATACCATGGACCAAAACCACAGGATCAAAAACTGTCGGACTAATACCATGAACCAACCATGAAAGTGCGTGAGATCAACACTTTTGGATGCAATACCACGGACCAAAACCATAGGATCAAAAACTGTCAGACTAATACCATGAACCAACCATGAAAGTGTGTGAACTTTTCTCTTGCATGAAGGGAACTTTTCTCTCCATGAAAGTGCGTAAACTTTTCTCTACATGAAATAAACTTTTCTCTGCATAAAAGTGCATGAACATTTCTCTACATGAAATAAACTCTTCTCTGCATAAAAGTGCGTGAACTTTTCTGTACATGAAATAAACTTTTCTCTGCATAAAAGTGCGTGAACTTTTCTCTACATGGAATAAACTTTTCTCTGCATAAAAGTGCGTGAAGTTTTCTCTACATGGAATAAACGTTTCTCTGCATAAAAGTGCATGAACTTTTCTCTACATGGAATAAACTTTTCTCTGCATAAAAGTGCATGAACTTTTCTCTACATGAAGGAAACTTTGTTGCACTATAATTTATCAAATAAATTTGCTGCACTATAATTTATCATTTGTGTGATTTTCCATCAAGGACAACACTTGTCTCATAATGCCAACAATCTCCCCCTTTGGACTTGTCCTACTGAGAATTGTCATCTAATATCTCTTCCGTAGATTCATCTAGATATATATAAGTGAGTTGATCTTCTATGAGTTGTTTTCCATCAAGTACAACACATGCATCATAATGCCAACAATCTCCCCCTTTGGACTTGATGGCAACAATACCAAATCACTCTCCCCCTTTGACATCAAGGGAAAAGGGCAAACCAAGATATTCTCTTTCCTAGAAAGGCATTCTGCTGTTCATACTCCCCATGAGTACCTGTTGAAATCTTTGAATGAGTTCCCCATTTGTATATGCCAAGGTGTACCAATCTATTCATGCTACATGCTGAAAGCTCTGCTCTTTCTAAATTGTGTTGTTCATGCTCCCCCTGACTGTAGGAAAGATCTGCAAAAGATGTTCTCCAAGAAAGAGATAGAGACGTATTGCAACAATATTTAGACCAGCATCCATGATCTCCTTCTGTACTTCCTCCATAATGCCAACAATGCATGATATGCTCCCCTTGAACCTGTGCCATTCGATCTTCGACCAATGTACGCATATACTTCAGATGAACCTTGCATACAACCAACAATCAGAAGAGATTCAACAACAAGATGATACATAAACAACCCCCAGCTTTTTCCTGAGGTATTCAAAGGTCTCCCTAGGAAATGGTTTGGTGAGTATATCAACAACCTATTCCTTAGAAGGAACATACTCCAACTTGACCTTTTTTTCAAGCACTTGTTCCCAGAGAAAGTGATACTTGATTGGTATGTGCTTAGTTTTGAGTGCATGACTGGGTTCTTTGAAATGCTGATTGCACTTGTATTATCACATAATATGGAGATAGGTGGTGTACAAGTGATTTGAAAATCCTACAGGGTCTGCATCATCCAAAGGAGTTGAGTGCAGCAAGATGCAGCAGCAATATATTCTGCTTCAGCTGTAGACAAGGCAATCGAACTCTGTTTCTTGCTGAACCAAGATACTAATCTGGAACCCATAAAGAATGCACCACCACTTGTGCTCTTCCTGTCATCCACGCTTCCGGCCCAATCTGCATCAGTATAAGCATGAAGTGTGAGATCTGTATCTCTAGGATACCATAAGCCATAATTTTGAGTCCCTTGAAGATATTTGAAGATTCTCTTTACTGCCTGAAGATGAGTTTCCTTTGGATTTGCCTGAAATCTTCCAACTATTCCCACTGCATGCATGATGTCTGGTTGGGTACCTGTCAAATAAAGTAGACTTCCAATCATAGATCTGTAGGTTGGTTGATGTACTGCTGCTGATTCATGATTTGCACTGAGGCTACATCCTGTGACCATGGGTGTACATACTGGTTTTGCATCTTCCATGCCATATTTCTTCAAAATCTGCTTGAGATACTTGGTTTGAGACAAGAAGATCCCTCCCTTTTGTTGGATTTGCAAGCCAGGAAAATATGTCAATTCTCCAAACAAGGACATTTTGAATTCTTTCTGCATCACCAAGGCAAAGCTTTGACTCATACATTCTTCATTGCTGCCAAAGATAATGTCATCTACATACACAACAAGTATTAGCAATTTGTCATTTTCAATTTTTATATAAAGATTGCTATCTGCTGATCCTTTTGGAAAACCTTGTTGATGAAGATATTTGTCCAAACGATAGTACCAAGCCCTTGGAGCTTGTTTAAGACCATAGAGAGCCTTTTTCAGTCTACATATAAGATTTGGATCATTTCCAAGAATGAACCCATCTGGCTGCTCAATGTATACTTCTTCTTCTAAGTCTCCATTCACAAAGGCTGATTTCAAGTCCATTTGAAATACTTTGAACTTTTGAAAGCTTGAGAGAGCAAGGAACATTCGGATGGCCTCAAGTCTTGCAACAAGAGCAAAAGATTCCTCAAAATCTATTCCTTCTTGTTGGGCATACCCTTTACAAACAAGCTTTGCCTTGTTTCTAATTACTTCCCCATTTTCATTCAACTTATTTTTGAAGACCCATTTTGTCCCTATAACATTCTTATCCTTTGGTCTAGGAACCAACTCCCAAGTGTTGTTCTTTTCGATCTACTCAAGTTCTTCATCCATTGCTTTGACCCAACATTCATCTTTGCATGCCTCTTTTACATTTTGTGGTTCAGTGGAGGAGAGTAATGCCAAATAGCTTGAAGCTTCTGCAATTGTTCTTCTTGTTTGTACACCTGCTTCTTTCTGCCCCAAAATCTGAGATTCTGGATGATTCTTCTGAACGTACTGGGATGGAGTCTTCTCTTCTATTCTTATCTGTTCCTCTGGTGCTCCTTGAGGTTCTTCTTCTTCATCATTCTGTCTTTGAGGGTAGTCTTCATCTTCTTCGATATTTTCATGATTTACTTGCCTAGGAATGTATCCCTTTTCATCAACCACTACATCAATGCTGTCAACAATTCTTCCAAGTCTTTTATTGTAGCACTTATATGCTTTACTGTGTGGAGAATAACCAAGAAGAATGCCTTCATCTGCTCTAGGTTCAAGTTTGCCAAGTTGCTCATCAGTATTCTTAATATAGCATTTGCTCCCAAAGATTTTGAGGTGCTTTACCGAAGGAGTCTCACCATACCAGAGCTCATGAGGAGTTTGAGTGTTGTTTACTCGGACATTTGTTTTGTTGAGAATAACAACTGCAGCATATGCGGCTTCACCCCAGAAAGTTGCGGGAGTTCCAGACTCATCCAGCATAGCACGAGCCATTTGTTGGACTGTTTTGTTCATCCTTTCCACCACTCCATTTTTCTGATGAGTTCTAGCTGTAGAGAATTCTCTTCTTATCCCATGTTCTTCACAGAAATCGAAAAATTCATTTGAGGTAAACTCCCCACCTCTGTCAGACCTGAGGCACTTAATTTTGTAACCTGATTCATTTTCAACCAAGGCTTTGAAGGATTTGAATTTCTCGAATGCTTTGTCTTTGTGCTTCATAAGTCCTAACCAAACAAACTTGGAGAAATAGTCAATGAATAATATCAAGTATTCTTCTCCTCGAGGTGTCCTTTTCCTAAATGGACCACATACATCTGTATGGACTATCTCAAGAGGCATGCTAGCTGATCCTTCCTTCTCTGGAAAGTTAGTTCTGGTTTGCTTTCCAAACTGACATGATTTGCATATGGTGTTGTCTGGAATTTTGATATCTGGAAGACCACGAACTGCCTGATATTTGCATGCTTTCCTTATTTGTGAAAAGCTTAGATGCCCCAACCTCCGGTGCCATAACCAGTGTTCATCATCCTTGCTCAAATAGCATTGTTGTTGTCCTTCTTCAAATATGTATAGATTATTTGGAGTTCTTCTACCTTTGATCACTGTTTCACCTGTATCAAGATCACGAACACGACATTCGTTTGATCTAAATATCACCTCGGTTCCTTGATCACACATCTGGCTGACACTTAGAAGATTATGCTTCAATCCACCAACATACAAAACATTTCCAGCTTTTACCTTTTCTTTTAACTGAGCAGTGCCTTTTCCTTTTATAGCTGCAGGAGTATCATTTCCAAAAGAAACTTTCTTCCCCTTTTCTAAAGCAAAATATGATTCAAGTTTTTCTTTATCACCTGTCATATGTTTCGAACATCCACTGTCAATGTACCATAGATTTTCTTGTCCTTCTGCATAAAATGCTATCCCACATCTTTCTGTTTGTAGTTCCTTTATTCTCCATGTTCTGGTGCTTGAGGCTTGTTCCTTTGTCTGCTGAAACCTGCTCCTGCATTCAGAATCTTCATGACCAAAGTTATTGCAAATAGAACATTCAACTTCATTTTCAAGAGCCGAAAAGTTGTTATAGGTCCTTTTTGTAATCCTGATCATACTTCTTTGTTTTTGAGCTTCTCTAGTCATGATTGTTTTATATGCAACACATTGAGCTGCTTTGTGACCGAAGTTATGGCAAGAGAAACATTGCCCATTGAAGAAACTTCTGCGATTATCAAATCTACCGGCCAAATGATTGTAATTTCTATTGTCATCCATGCTTGAAGCAAATTGAGAAGATTTTACCTGTGGCTGGTTGTAGCTTTTGTTCATCCTTAAGACAGATTGCCCCTGGTTTACCTGATAGTCTTTGTTCGTTCTTGATGTAATTCGTCCCTGCTTTACCTGGTGATCTCCATTGTGCTTTTGCTCATTCCTTCTTGCTGCATCAAGATAACTCTTTGAGGTGGATGCTTGAGATGTTTCTCCATTATACCCCAGACCTGTCTTGTTTAGCGGAGAACGCTGTACATTGATGATCTCATACAGAGTTTCAGATCCTTTGACAAACTTAAGATTAATAGCCTTTGTTTTCTCAATTTCTTTTCTAAGGTCAACAATTTTACCCTCTAACTTTTCAAGATATTTTTCTTTTTCATCAATTTGAAATTGTAGAGTATCAATGATCATATTCTTTTCTTCTATACAGGTCTTAAGTCTAGAAATATCTTCATAAAAACTATCCACATCTATAGCATCCATGTAATCACCATCTTCAAATGCCATTAAAAGTTTATAGTCATTACCTCGTTCATCTTCATCACTATTTGATAGACCATCACTGTCTTCATGAGTGTAGTAGCTTTTCTTATTTGCATTCTGTTTCTTGTTCCATCTAGCAGGTTCCTTTCCTTTGTCAATCTTATCCTTATGAGGACATTTGGTAGCATAATGACCTACTCTTCCACAAGAAAAACATTTAAAAGGTAGCTTACCTCTGAACCTTCCAGTACCCCGTTGAATATTTCTGACAAAATTTGATTCTTCTTCTTCTTCTGGCACGTGACTTGATTCATAGTAGTCTCCTTTGCCTGAAGCCTTAAAAGCAGCTTCTCTCCTGTCTGATGGACCCCCTTTTCTCATTTCATAAGCAGTTAGAATTCTGTGTAGCTGAGACATAGTAAGAGTTCGTAGATTTTCCTTTTCTTCTATTGTAGATACTTTAGATTCAAACTTGGGGGACAATGATCTTAGGACTTTTTCAACCACAACAGCCTCTTTTATTTCTTCACCCAAGTTTTTCATACAATTAACAATCTCATCTATCTGAAGGAAATAGTTAGCCACACTTTCATCATTATACATTCTGAGATTCTCATACTGAATCCTGAGGGTTTGAAGTTTTGCACGTTTTACCTGTTCATCTCCTTCGTAGCTCAAAACAATCTTGTCCCATATTTCTTTTGTGGATTTATATTGCATAACCTTCACGAATTCAGATTGAGATAGACATCCTAGAAGAGTATTAACCGCCTTTGCATTTGTTTCATATTTCTTCTTCTCAGCTGAATCTGTAGGAGTAGCTGATGGAAAAGTATACCCTGTTTCTATAATGTCACATACTTCTATACCCAAAGATTGAAGATAGGCAGTAACTCTTACCTTCCAATATACGAAGTTTGTACCATCAAAAATCGGTGGCCTGATTGATGCTTCCCTCTCGTAGTTGCTCATGATGTTAAATCTTCCTTCAAGCGATCAAGCTTCTTCAGAAGGACCTGCTCTGATACCAATTGTTGGAAATAATACTGAGAGGGGGGGTGAATCAGTATTATCAAATTCTTTTCAATATATCTTCCTTATTTATACTTTGAATAATTCTTCAAATATTGATCATTAATTTGTATGTCAGTATCATAAAATAATGAGCAGGAAAAGGAAAAGCAAATAGTCACACAAAAGAACACCAGATATAAGGTGGAAACCCAATGTGGGTGAAAACCACCTGCTGCAATATGTCTCTATCTTCTTTTAATAAGAAACTCTTTTTACAATGATTTTGTATTGGTGCAGTCCTTTACTAGTACGCAGGCTACAACCTGCAGAGAGCTACAACTCTCTCTCTCGTTTTCCAGTCTCTCCTGGAAGGGAGCTACAACCCCCTACTTCTTTTCTTTCAAGGACCACTTAATTTTAAGACTAGATCCAAGAATATCAAAAGCCCATCAACTACACTTGCATCATCAATCTCTGATTTATCCAATACTGAATCAATGCTTTCACCAAAGCCAACCCGCATACAGATCTGCAAATATTTCCTTATTACTTTGCAGTATACCCAGATCATAACATGTGTACAATAAAACATGCATCAATAATTCAGATCTATAAATTCATTCTTTCAAATATTTAGATATTAGTTAACCCAGATTATTAGACTTATAGATCAAGCGTGTGCAACATATCACAGATCAAAATCATATAGAGATACCACTATTCCAGCCTTAATATTTTGACCCATCAATAGAACTTATCCTTCTCCTTACGCTCAGGTTCCTTCTTCATTCAGATCTAGATCTGCACCATAACCCAATCACCATATTCCAGATCTAGCACTTTATCAGATATTCAATAATTCAGAAGATGCTTTTCCAAATGATCTCCTTCCTCTTTTATAGCCTTAGTCCTTTCTCAATACCACGGTCCAAAACCATAGGATCAAAAAACTGTTGGACTAATACCATGAACCAACCATGAAAGTGCGTGAGATCAACACTTTTGGATGCAATACCACGGACCAAAACCATAGGATCAAAAACTGTCGGACTAATACCATGAACCAACCATGAAAGTGCGTGAGATCAACACTTTTGGATGCAATACCACGGACCAAAACCATAGGATCAAAAACTGTCAGACTAATACCATGAACCAACCATGAAAGTGTGTGAACTTTTCTCTTTCATGAAGGGAACTTTTCTCTGCATGAAAGTGTGTAAACTTTTCTCTACATGAAATAAACTTTTCTCTGCATAAAAGTGCGTGAACATTTCTCTACATGAAATAAACTCTTCTCTGCATAAAAGTGTGTGAACTTTTCTCTACATGAAATAAAATTTTCTCTGCATAAAAGTGCATGAACTTTTCTCTACATGGAATAAACATTTCTCTGCATAAAAGTGCGTGAACTTTTCTCTACATGGAATAAACGTTTCTCTGCATAAAAGTGCGTGAACTTTTCTCTACATGGAATAAACTTTTCTCTGCATAAAAGTGCGTGAACTTTTCTCTACATGAAGGAAACTTTGTTGCACTATAATTTATCAAATAAATTTGCTGCACTATAATTTATCATTTGTGTGATTTTCCATCAAGGACAACACTTGTCTCATAATGCCAACAATCTCCCCCTTTGGACTTGTCATACTGAGAATTGTCATCTGATATCTCTTCCGTAGATTCATCTAGATATATATAAGTGAGTTGATCTTCTATGAGTTGTTTGCCATCAAGTACAACACATGCATCATAATGCCAACAAGAAAATATTTCCAAGTGAAGTTGTCTCCTTCAAGCTTGCTAAAGTACGTGAAGGGAAATCTATTTACTACAAATTTAACCTTATCTAAAATAAGTAGACAATATATGAAAAAGGAGTACTCTAGTCTATAATGGATAGAAGGTTCTCCCTTGTATTGTTTTCTCTCATTTTCAGGCTTCGGGGACTAACTTTACGAAAAGGGAACACATTGAGAATACTTGTCATCTTTTTCGTGCTCCTAAAACTATGAAGGACACTAAAAAGAGAAATGGAAAGGGAACATTTTTTTGTTAGTCATAAAAATGCTTGCATCAGTCACGTCACCCTTGAGCATGGCACATGTCTACAACATTGTCTCATAGTTGAGTTTTAGCTTTCCTAGGAGCCATACCATTCATATGAATATATCTACTCTTGAGGCTAGTTACTCTTCTAGTCAGATGGAGCATGCCTCAATGCCTCCTTCATTGTTGCATGATATCACATGGTGCTCATTAGTCTTGTTGCCAAGTAATTTGTGTGTCATGCCACTATGGGTTCAAGGGAAGTCTTAGCCTATGTCGGTCATCTATAGTTTCTTGTTGAATTTTTTGAGTCGTCCATCCATATGTTAGTTGTACTTCATCATTTCCATACTTCATCCATCCAATACACCATCTTGGTCTATTATGTGTAGATTGAGGGGGGGATACATCAAGGCCCTTCTTTGATGTAAATTCTCATGTCACCTTCAACTCATTTTCTAGGATCTTGATCTGGGAACTATTAGTACCTTGGAGCTTACAAACCTTAGTGGCAGGTTTCCTCGTGATCGATAGTGGGTATCCATCATTGACTCTTGATCAGTCAAGTCTACTAGTCTTCGACATTAGTTCATCTATTCACACTTAGTAGACTGTACTAGGTACCTTGGGGTCCGTTTTCCTCATTGGTGGATTCCCTCATGTATATTACTAGTTTACTCCATTAACCAGTAACTAGGAATTTTCTACCATGCTTGACATTAGTACATCTCTTTGCATGTTGTAGATTCGTACCATTAAGGTTATTTTGAGGACCATGGGTTAGGGAAAGATCACTCCTATATGGAACCCTTCGTAGGTTATGTTGGATTTATGTATCATTACGTACTTGCAGGACTATTCTGGTGAACTTGTTGTCTATTATGTGTCCACAGTCCCACTAATGTATACTATGACATAGATCCACATTGTATTTTCTGGTGGCTCTGATATTTTTTATTTTTCACATGGATCCAATCTGTATTGTTCATGGCCATGTCTTAGCGTTTCATGCAATGGATCCACAATGCATGTTTTGTGGCCATGTTCAGTATCTGTCTTTGATCAGGCATGAGTATGCCCACCAAAGGTATATTATCAGCAAAGTTGATAATTAAACACTTGAGTTCCTCTGATCTAGATTTGTAGTTTGGCTCCTTCCTAACATTACGATATTTGAGTATTATTGTAATACATTTAGACCATGATTTTATCTTCTAATATGATGCATTAGGGGGAATCTTTTATAGCCATATTTGCCACTCCATTATACTGAGAGAAACCCAAGTTCAAGTGACCTTAGCTATTGGGTATAATGTATCCCCTTTCACCTTTTATTTTACTTATGTGAGATTTATCTCATTTTAAAAGGGTGACATTACATAATTGAACAATTTCCCATAATTATTTCACCACAATATTATAATCATGAGATAATAATTATTTCATAATTAAGATAATTGAGAAAAATATCATAGTTGTGAAAAATGTTTCTAGAGGTTAACGTTCCCAAGGAGATCAACTTGATCCACTTATGTATGAGTTGTCTAGGGGTCCATTATTGTAGAATTTTCCAAACTTCTCAAGCCCCTAGGTGTCTAGATACATTCTTCCAAAGGATAGAATGAGCATATATAATCTCACCAAAAGGAAAGGGGGTTTATATTAGTATACACACTACAACACGAGAGTTGTATTGTAATGGTAGAAAGGGACAATACTATAACGTTGAGAAGAGTATCACATTTGTTGAAGGTATAATTCTACCATTTGATTCATTATTAACGAAATTACATGTTCCTGTTAAAATATGCTTCTAGTTTATTATACATTTTTATGTTTACTTGAGCTAACGGTCTTCTGTGGAAGGCTATTTTTGGTCTCTATTTTGTGATGCATGTGTGAAATTAGTATATTATTATCAGGAGAAAGGTCTTGTGGTTGGAGTGGAACCTTATTGCATTGATCATAACACCCTTCACCAATCCAAAAGGGCTACAGATGTGAGGTCAAACTCTTAGTGTAGGGTATACATGCATAATTGATTTGTTGAGCATATAGATTGATATTTATATATGTGATTACATTGGTCATTTAGTTTCTGGATGGTAACCTTTCTAGGGCTAAATCATTATGAAGAAATAAATCCTTGTGTGTGGATTTGAACCTACATTCTTGACACAAACATTTTGGTCATCAAATCAAATAATTTATCCATCCAAACTTGAAGAGAAATAACTCCTTAAGTTTTCGTAGCCTCCTTCCTAGTTTGACCAATTAGATTATCGACAAAGGAAATCAAAACCCTTCTTTCTTCACTTCTACTAGAGCTTCTGAGGCCTACGGCTACCTCAAAACATCTCGCACCAAACATGTTTCCATTTGATGTGATTTGAATGAATAACAATTACTTATTTATACAACTAGTTGAAGGAACCAAGGCCTTATACACAAAATTACCTCCTCATCAGCTCAGAGGAGAAGGACACTTTTATTGGAAGAAAACACTAAGTTGCAGGCCCATCTTCCAGAGTAACTTATGAGCACCAGTATTGCAACAAGAATGATACAACTCCTGAGGCTACCAACTTTACTTTATAAACCCGGGTTTGTACAAAATTGGAGGTCACAGTGTTGTATACACAAGTAAGAGTGATGGGTCTGCTCTTTTTCATTGCTCAGCTGGCGATAGACTACTAGGATTTTTCAAGAAAGACTTATATGGATCCATAAGAAGCTTAATTGTTAATGAAGGAAAGATAAATCTATTCTAAGAGAAAGCTTGTCTACTGCAGTAAGAAAAAAATAATGAAATAAAATTCTAAAAACACACCATTTTGTAACTAACTGTTGAGAGGCTATGCTTCAAAAGAATGCTAATTTAACATGCATGAAATCCTACTATCTTAAGCATGTAAATTCAAAACATCAAACATTCTACTACTATGCATGGAAATGACTAAAATAAATATGTTTTTCTTTTTGTCTTTTTTAATGGAAAAGTGTGAAACTAATCTCTTTTGGTGATGTGGTAGGTGGCTTAGGGATGTTGTTGAATGGTTATAAGGTTGAGAAGACCATTAGGTGACATTTTCTAGCTTCCTAGAGGTCTCTCCCTTAATTCGGCCTCAAGCCAAGCCACTACAGGAAAACCTACATGATGTCCGAAAAACCTATAGGATTCCCTATATTTCTACAAGATACAGCTGAGAGAAAAAGGATGGATGTTGAAGGTGATGGGAGGCTTATGGAAGGTTTTTGGTGGTGTTGTGGCCAGCAACAACCCCCCCGTTTTTTCATTTAAGTGTTGTCCAAAATACTAAATGAATGGGGACCCTTAGTTAAAATTTAGGAAAAGCAAGAGTTTCCTTTCTTCAAAATAAGGTTACCATCGTAGGCTTAGGAAGATCTTTTGAATACTTTAAAACCTAAGTTTATGATAAGAAAAATCTTTTAAAAGTCACATCATAAAATGACAGAAAAACACCTCCATTTGGGTATAATCCTGGTATGTGCAAGATTCTCGTGCTAAGCGATATATCACATTGCAATAAGGTAACGCCAATGAGAAAGACTTCAAGATTTTCCAATTTGCGATAACCCCGATCACAAGATCGCATATCGCAGGGAATGGGCTAACAAAATATGGAAAGCATAAAACTTATGCGATCTGCGATGTTGCGATATCGCGATAAAGCGATGGTTGCGATATTAAGCCAAATCAACTCTGCGATGTTATATTTGTGAGTCGATGCGAGAGCGCGATGGTGCGATAATGCGATGTCGCGATCTGCGACGATTGCGAACCAAATCCTAAAATCACCCCATCACGAATCTTTCGGGCGCGCTATTCAAGAAAAGCCACTTACCATAATCTGACTCAAGATCATGCGCTTTTAATGATAATAAAGGAATTAGTTGTCATCTATTAAATGTAGACGCGTGCTTTTGCAAAGAACTACTTCACGTAAGGTGGCATATTTGATATATCTGCTGCATTTAACACTCTCCCATCACCTTTCTTGATCAAATCATTTCCATTTGTGAGTTGCAGGAACGAAGAACGAAGGGCGATACCAAGCCATACGCAGGAAGAAATGGGAAAGAAAAGTAAGGCTCAGGGCTCTGACATGAAGGAGATGGCACCTTTATATACAGACACAGCTTGTAGCAGAGACGCAGGGATATCGACATGGGAAAGCATGTACAGACTGCTTGAAGAAGAAAACCCTAGAATAATGAAGGTTACTGCTGTCACAGATTCACAAGGCTCTTCTGAAGCATCCTTAGAAGAACTAGTGTGCTCGTTCCTTCATCGGATAGCAGCAAGGCCTAAAATTCTCCCATATATGGATATGATCAAGTGGATACTTGACAATGCAAAAATGAATGATAGACAGTTCAAGATTCAAGGACATGGACTCATCAGGTCATTCGCTGCACAAGACTTAAAGCTCATGTATCATCTTCCTGAACCGCAGGCGACTTACAATGTACAATTCATTAAAAAATTTGTGGCGGAGAACCCAAACCTATCAGAGACCACTAAAGATTGGTCCAGAAAAGATGAACCACTCAAAAAGGATAAAAACGGTATGTACAGCACTGGTTCCCTCACCTCTCCGTATTGTTTTGCTGCGGCCATGCTTTGTAGATTATTTGGGATGCCAGATATCAATAAGTTTTCGTCTGAATGGTTACCATTGATTGATGCTGCCACAAATGCCATTATTATAGATTGGGCCAAGATCTTTTCTAATAACCTATTCACGGCTATTATCAATTACCGGTCTAAAAGATCCATGTCTTAAAAGATCTATCCTCCTTTTTACCTATCCGCATATGTTATGGATTCTGTTTTTTATGTGTCTAAATTTCCCTCTATGGGTTGGAAATAGACAACTCAGGACCCATTACCTATCCATGTTTATCATAAGATATTATGGGATTCTCAGTTCATTCCACATTTCTACCAAATTTGTCACGGGCTTATCTTACCCATGTATAGAATGATGTATGATAAAGAACCCCTGAGGTGCTCACCTGAGGCACAAATAGATATCATCCCCATCGTAAGATGGTTCGGAGAAGAATGGTTCACCTATATTAGAGTATTTGGAAGCACCGTCCCTCCTCATATCTTACCTTTGTATGTTCCTGACAAACTGCTGGCTCGAGAAATTGCATATCAAACCTGTTCAGAAGGCGGCCTAACCAAAGACCTAAAAGACAAAAAGAAGGCCATATGGCCCCAGTTTCCTGTAGCTTGTGGGGCCTTTTCGTTGTTCGATGTAGGTCACGTGTTCACCGAAGTGGAGAATGTGACGTGTATACAATTATTTATATTCCCGGCAAGGCCATTTGACCCAAATGAAGTTGCCCAAGACTTCACAACGAACGTAAAGATAAAAGTATTCGTTGGAAAGAAGGATTTATTTGATGATTTATTTCAGAATAAAATCTCACTCCAGGAAATTTTGCGGGAAGCTCAATTGCGATTGTCTCCAGATGACCTCCAAAGATTCATGGTATACAGGGAAAGAAGACTAGCCAGTGTTCCTCTAGAAAAGCTGCAACTACCTGCCAGAGAACCTACTCCAAGCATTAGCCTTAGTGGGAATTCAAGCGCTTCCAGATCTAAATCTAAGACTGGACAAGAGATGCCTGAGCATTCTAAAAAATCCGAAAACGACCAAGATAGAGGCGAAGAGTCAGCTAAGGACACCGCTCAGTCAATGGAATTTCCACAGCAGCAAGTTATCACCTCCCCGTCAAGAGATGTTCCCCCTCTCATCATTGAAGCACCACCCGTCACAATGGAATTAGATAAAGAGTGGGAAACCTTCAACGAACTGATCAATCTTGAAGGACAGGCCCTAAAAACACCTGTGAGCAATACATAGGTAGCACAAGAAGTGGGCTCAGCGTTGCTCTTCAACGAGTGGGACGATCAAATCAAGGAGGCAGAACAAGTAGAATGGAAGTTGAAGGCACCAGAAAAGAAAAAAGAGGTCCAAGCACTAGACAGGTTAAATTGGGAGTGTTACTGGGCATACTTGGTGAAGTTGCATAGTCAGCGGATGACTGTGAAATGTATCATAAATGCAGTCGAGAAAGTGGTGCCAGCTCTCATAGATTCTATTTTCTCAGCCCAGCTCAGAGCAGAAGTCAGCCAACCGACTCTCCTTAAACCCATGATGAATGCATGCGGCTTTAAATATCAGATTCAGAAATAACTTTATTTAGAATGTTGTTTTTTCTTAGAAATTAGATTAGAAAAAGAACGGTCATTTGAAAACCGCATCCTAAATTTTGTAAATAAACTATTATTAGAATTAGGAAGTAGTATTTTAACCTTTCTCATGCATTTAGAGAAGGGTCCAGAAATTTGTCAAAAACTTGTCCTCAGAACATGCACTTCTGCACCCTCAGAGGAGGTTTTGATGAATGGATGGATCAAGGTTTATCAATGTTTGCATTTGATGTCTGCTACTGATGTTGCACTTCTGTACTCTTAGTAGATATTAGAACAAGTAGAGATAGATCATTGTTGCTTGAAGCTTATGAGTAGGACCTGTCATAAATGGTACTTTTATCTCTTGATCATTTCTGCTTATATTCTTAAAGTGATATACAGTTTTTAGTTGTTTATATGTTATTGCATAAATGTGTGAGTTACCATTTGGCACTTTTGTACGGTGGAGTCATTTATTTATGCTTGATATATGAATAACTTATTATGCGATATGCTGTTCACAACTGTTTTTCCTAACTTTTTATGCAAAGTGGTTCATCTCAATTGATTTCCATTCTTATGACAGCTGAATGATCTTTATTACCAGTTATTGTTTGAAATCTCTTTAGATCGCATAATAGAAGAAATACATCCCAGGTTAGCATAGATTAGATGTTCTATTTTCATTAGATTACAATATCATAGAATTAGATTAAAATAGCTTAGATTAGAACTCTTAGATCAGCATCATCCAACTCTGCACACACACACACCCTTAGATTGGGAAATTGGTCCCATTATCCCCAGTCAGACCCGTTATACCAAACAGATAAGGAGCTTCCAACCAAGGTTCGGACCGGGTGGGTATCCCCCTTGTTGTCGACCCGATTTTTGGGGCTTCAACATATTTGGCGCTAGAAGGAGGGCCTGACATAGTGTCTTTTGGAATGGTTTGAAATCGTAATCATTTGAATTAGGATGGCTGCTCACAAAATTCCCATTTGGAGTTGCATCCATGTTCGTGCCTCTTCCAACACTCCACCTGAAGTGGTAAGACTCTTGTCTCAGGTAAAATTCAATGGTAAGAATAATTCTTCTGCTTTTAATCATGCCCTTCATTTTATTCAAAGAGTTTCGAATTCGAACGTTCAAAGAATTGATGAAGGCATATGCAGAATTTTTACTCTCACATTCATGGCGGAAGCTAGAAAATGGTGTAGAACCCTCCCAGTTGCCTCAATTCACAGCTGGGACCAATTTGTCAAGGCTTTCATTTGTAAATTTGATTGCTATGATTATGATCAGGTATATGATGAAATTGAGTATCTACGAAAAGAAGATGAATCTGTTAGGGATTTTAATATGCGATTTCATCTTGATTGTCTAAAATATGATCTTGAAAATGAACTCATGAATGAAGAATCTTCAGATTATACTAAGCATTCCCTACCCCCTGTTGTGGGGAAAAATGCCTATGCAGGATGATCCTATCCACCTAAGGTGTGACAGTGCCTTAGCAACAAACGAGTACAGCTATACTGGTTTCTTCCTTTATGAAATGTGAAAGAAGAGAGATCAATAGACTTACCGGTGTCTTCCGTTTGTCCCTCGATCCAATCTCCCTTCTCTTTGGGTGTTCACAGCTACTTGCCTTCTTACTTATCCAGCTACAACTTCCTGCAAGATCACAAGAGAACAGCTACTTGCGACAAGAGAACAGCTACTTGAGACAAGAGAAGAACACTACACAAAGACAGATGTTCACATTCATAACTAGTTTAGGATTAGAAATAAACCAAATACACTAATACATTCATACATCAAAATACATCAGCATATAGGAGAAACCAAGATAGCTTTATTGATGAATAACAAGGTTCAGGAAGAGATACAACCCTGAGGGCTCCAATCCAGCATCTCCTTCCCAGCAAATGGAATTCCTATCTTCAGCCCCTTCAAAGCATTAAGCACCCAATGATTCCAGTCTCAAACCAACAGCAATTCTTTGCAATAACAAAATTCCAGCCTCTAGATCTCATGGAGGAGAGATCCATATATAGATGTTTGGAGAGAGGATGAGTCAGCTTGAGATCTGACTAGTGTCCTCTCCCTCTATCAGTTCTTGAGTCCACTTAGAGGTTCTTGCTTCCACTTGGAGATTTGGAACCTCTTACTCATCACCAGTCGAATTCCCTGAGGCAAGTGTCATTTTGGAAGCTTCCTGGGTCTTGACACCTTGAGAAATGAGCCTGCCACTTGTCCACTCTCGTTCAGCGCAGGTAGCCTTTGTTCCAGTTGACATTCAATGTAGGTAGTCAGTGTTGGTTTTGACATTCAGCGCAAACAGCTAGTGTAGCCACTGAAATGATCCTGAATTGACTTGTTTTGAGCAGTTTTTGGTGGAGAACTTCTGTGAATTGCTGTGGTTTGTTAGCCTTGTTCCTCTAGGGGTAGGAACAACATGTTTAGGGACTTTGGATCCCTTAGATTATGGACATTTCATGCTCAATGCTGTAAGGCACAAAAATGTCTATAACAGTTGCCCCCTAAAGTATGAGGCTGTTTATCGGGCGAAATGCTTTATCAGGGGGATCCAAAGTTCATCCAATGCTGGGAGGAGACCTGTAATAAGATACAATACAATACATTATTTTTCATACTGCTTTCATGATCTAGCTAAGGCGGGCATTCCCATGCTCAGCTTTATAAATACATTTTTCTGTACATAGAGCAGACAATCGTCTGATGGTAGACTGATAATTTTGATGAAATTATCATCCTTTGAGTAGGATGATTATCTGCTGCAATGATGTACATGTCCATGTCTTTATCTTTCCTGAATATATATCGCAGCCCGGATGGATGAAACTAGATCCAGGGTCTTCAAACTCATTCGATCTTCACTCTAAGTACAAGTCGATCCATGTGAGAATTGTTCTGAAGTCGAACATGGAAAGACATCGCTTGATTACCGGTCAATGATGAAAACCGTTAACAAGCGCGAGAGGAATCATCGATAATGATAATGACCCTCAAGGTACTGCATTACAATTCACGTGGTGTGAATAAAGGACTTGGCATCGAACACCACGCAAAATCTTTCGATCGAAGGTCATTGATGTATACCTGTCGCCGGAAGTGAGAAACTTGCCATTGTGGTATGCAAGTTTCAAAGTACTGAAGGGGTTGTTCCTAGATCAACTTCTTGGATAGTGAGCTGATGTCGACAAGAAGCGATCCGTCAAAGGAGGGCCTTAATGAATCCCACATCAGTGACACGGAACGGAGCTAATGATTTTAATGGAGGTGAAAATGATCTGTGACATATGATTCAGGGTGGCGGTCATGAATGGATGAACGATAATGTATGGCAGTGGATGGGACACGGTTGACTTCTCTTGAACATATGGTGACACTGATACGATGGATCGGTAGCATTACCCCAAATATGGATGGTATGGCGAAGCCATGGATGTGACCGGTGAATGAAACAACCCAACCCGATTGTGGTACGGAGGAAAAGTGTCATGTTCAAGAGCGACTTGCTACCATCAAAGTTTTCTTTAGTTTCTCCCAATTTTCCCCAGTCATTGCTGACCAGTACCTCTTTATTTTTGTCAAGCTTGAGGAGGATAACATATGCTTGTTCTATAACCTGCCCTTCGGGCAAGCCCATCGCTATGTTTTAACGAGCCTAGCAATAGTGAAACTCGTTCTCGTCTAAAGACAAGTTTGTCGCTATTTAATGATTTTAACGAGTCTAACGACAAGGATAACTCGGTCCTTTTAATTTTTAGAGAGTCTGAAAAGGCACATAAAGTCAACTCCAAAATTCCTTTTTCGTCATCTAATCCCTTAAGTCCGAAAAAGTATAAAACAATACAGAAGGGATGAGTTTTCGATAGTTTTAACGAGCTGAACAAAACAAGCGCTCGATCTTTTTGTGCAATAATCCCTCAGGTCCAAAAAGATTAAAATCTAGAGGAGGGATAGCTCTTCCTGTCCTTTAACGAGCTGGAAGGCTAAGGACTCGGCAATCTTTTCATATTTTACGAGTCAATTGAAAAGAGCTTAAAGAAGACTCGTCTTTTGAGGAACGAGTGATAAACAGGGATAGTAGTGGATTCCAGGTACAGGTTGGAATTTTCCAATCACGGCAGTGTCACAAGGATGGCTAGATGAAATCACTCTTCGCAGCTGTTCCTCAAAATGGGTAAACAATCATATGGAGGTGAATGATCGGCCAAATGAAAAGTGGAGGTGACGGTGCAAACACGACCAAGGCTTTAATGGCTGATGATATTACATTCACAGTGGTTATTTACCGGGTAGGTTCATTTTTTATTTTAAAATGAGCTTAAACACTGGAGGAAACTCTTGCTCATTGCTTATGTTTATTTTTTAACGAGCATGAAGTCCGCGTTAAAACTGCTCGATATTATATGGTCAAATTTTTTATTTTTGCCATGACTAGCTTTGCCCTTTTCAAAGATAGTACTGTATCCTCAATTGCTGCATCAAACTAGTTAGAAATGAATAATATTTTCATGAAAATGAGATTATAACCCTAATATTTCGCTTTGAACTACGTAAAAAGCCATTAAAAGGTGTTTTTACCTCTCATTTACCATTTCATTTGAACTTGGTTTGTTGGAGCTCTGGAGGTGCCTCTTCCCCCTTGATTTTCACCAGCTGATTCCGGGAGATTCTACGGACGATTTTCGGCGTCGTCTGGACCAGGTAGGAGCTAAACTCTAGCTCTTTCTTTTCATGGTTTCCTTTTTCCATTCTGTGCCTGTTTTCCTGTTCCCATGAGCCCCTGGGGTTTTGCTAGGGTGCTCTGCCATCAGCGCAGGCAGTCCATTCGAAACCTGCGTTGAATGTCAAGCTGCCTTAAGGCAGTTTGACCTTCAACGTAGGTAGGACACTAGCCACTTGCGTTGATCATAGAAAAGCAGTTCTATTGCACAGTTTTTGATGAAATTTTGCCAGTTTTTTCATCAAATCCAGGATCTTACTCTTTCTCTTGTTTGTTTTGCAGGGACTTTTGAGCAAAATGACCCTCACATGGTGAGAACGAGAACATGAAGAAGAGGACATGATTGCCCTCCATGACCCTGTCACGGTGAACGCGCTGCGGAACTGTGGCCTGCTGAAGTTCTTTCGTATCTCTAGTATGAGAGCACAGATCTCTTTACTGCAGTATATGCTTGATGCTTGGGATCCTATTAACCAAGTGTTTCAGATTAGGAGCAAATCCATCCCTTTGAACGTGGTAGACATTTACTTCTTGACTGGTTTGTCGAGGCGGGGTGCCCCCATTTCTTTGTCTGGTTCGGCCCGAGGGAATGATTCCATGAGAGATTATGTCCGCCAGTATTGCAGGGAGGGATCCCAGCCAAGCAGAGATGGCAAGGTTGTTATCCGTGAGATTACTGACAGGTCTCTCAGGTCCATTCTGTATACTATTGGTAGGATGGCCGGTAGCGCATCTCTACATGTTGCCAACAGATCTTATGTGCAGCACGCCTTGGAGTGTCTCCAACCGAAAGTATTCAACTGGTGTGATGCAGTACTTCTTCAGATGAAAAATCAGTTGAACAAGGTAAAGGACGGGAAGCTGAAGAACTTTGGATTTGGTTCTATTCTGACTGCCTTTTCCTTGGAGAAAATACCACTGATGCAGCCTCAGTATATTGCACTCGACTTGCCTTCTCCTACCGAGCCACGCATGCAGAGATGGGTTGATCACATCTCTAGGCATGCTGGTCAATCTCAGATTTCTTTCACTGATACCTTCTTCAGGTGGTTCGAGCACCAGGAGATGGTCTATTCCGAGTATCCATATGTTGGTATGGATTTCCGAGGTGATCCGGACTTGGTATTGCCGGATGGCGAACAGTGGGGCGCTATTGGTAAAATCTTTGACCATATTACTGTTTAATGTTCTTATTTATAATTTCCTTGTGCTTTATTCTATCAAGACTTTAATCAAACTCATGTGTGCATGCAGATGTTGGTCCTGTTCGTCCAGCAGTTCGCCCGAGAGCGCCAGTTGCTGCCCCAGCAGGGGAGACTGCTGGGAGAGTTATTCTCCACGACCTTGACGTGGCCGAGATCCTTACAGCTGTGCAGGAGCAGGTTGAGAGCCTTACTCTTGGCATTCCCGATGTAAGGATTGATGAGTTACCTTTACAGCTACAGCGGCATACTACTGGCATGCCTAGACGATGGACTCGTCTCTTGCGCATGATTGCACAGGCCGTGACATGCTATCATGAGCATCACTAGGCTAGGGTGCCCCCTAGCATTTTGAGTTTTTGGGTCATATGACCGATTTTTGTCTTGGTTACAGAACATTATGTATGAACGATAAACAGCTTACATATATATTTTGATTTTTGAGTTTTATTCTGGTTGAGTTATATGATCCATATGTACAACATTGATGATGTGTCTCTTTTTATAAATGTCACAAATGTCTGTCTAACACATAGTTTGCTAATGAGTCGGTTAATGTGTTTAAGTTTCTAGAAATATACTGGTATTGAATTGAATCAAATTGTCTTTCCAAAATCTTAACCCTTAGGAACATGCGATAAATAACTGGATTGCGAACGGAATATATACCATTGAGTTGTAGTATTACAAGCTGTGAGTCTAGCCTGACGATTAGTCGGCGTATACCACGGGTGATGGCATTAGAGAGTATCTCTATCAACGCGCTATACTCAGCAATGTTATTCGTTGATTGCCCAATACAAACCTCTGAAACTTAATAACTCGCCGCTTGGATCAAAAATGGCCCAGGCTGCGGAGGACAGGTTCCGCAAACTACGACTCGCTCCGTCGGCATATCCAACACATGTCTCCAGAAGGTTTGACATCTGCAATAAATGTAAAAAGGTGGATCATTCGACCAAAACAAATACTTTAGCGAAAACAAAATACAACAAAAGCATACAGGTTACTATTTAAGCATAGTAACGCTTGAGGTACAACCCATTACGGGGTTGCGCCAGTGGAATTCCATCATAATCCATTAACTCGTAGCTCCTTTTGCTAACACTCGTTTAACAATATACGGGCCCATCCATAAGGAATTAAATTTACCTGCTCCCAATTTATCGGATTCTTGGTCATAAAGCAAGACCAAGTCACCTTCTGAGAAGACACGGGGTTTGACATTTTTGTCGAACTGCACCTTGACTCGTTTCTTATGGGCTTCGTTAGCCAAAGCGGCGTCACGAAGGGTTTCATCCAATTGGATTAATTCCAAGAAACGAGCCTCTTCTTCCGAAGTTTGGGGGAGGAGATCAATTGCGAGTTTAAGCGACGAAATTTCGCACTGGATGGGCAAGACCGCTTCCAGGCCATACACCAGTTGGAAAGGTGTGAACCCGGTCGCGTTCTTTACCGATGTTCGGTAAGCCCACAAGGCTGAGTACAGGATTAGGTGCCACCTTCTTTTGTGAACCCCGATCATCCTTTGCAACATACGCTTCAGGACCTTGTTGATTGCTTCAACTTGTCCGTTGGCTTGCGGATAATACGGGGTAGAGCTGTCGTGAGATAGCCCTAGCTTGGCAGCTAATTCAACCATCATGTGATTGCGAAAATGTGACCCATGATCTGTAACTATAGCCTGTGGTACACCGAACCTGGCGACTACATGATTGAAAAAGAAAAGGGCAGCTGTTTCACTAATGTTATCTAATGTAGGCATCGCCTCGGCCCATTTGGTAAAATAGTCAACAACGACTATAATATATCCATGCCCCCCGGTCGAGGTGGGGTTACATTGCATGAAATCGATGCCCCATTTGGCGAAGGGCCCAACAACAACTATTGGCTGTAAAGGTGTGGGTGGTCTTCTGGTTTTGCTATCGAAAATTTGACAACCATGGCAACTTCTGACTGCGGTTATGCAATCTTTGAACATGGTTGGCCAGAAGTATCCTGCTCGTAAGATTTTCTGTGTTGTAGCATATCCAGATTGATGCCCCCCACACGCGGCTGAATGACATTCATTCAGGGCTTTTTCGGCCTCTTCATGGGTGAGGCACCTCCTCAGAACTGTATCGATACCACGACGGTAAAGCGTATCACCGACGATCATGTAGTCTTTCGCTTGGTATCGTATACGTTTTTGTTCTGAGTGAGAGGTGTCAGGCCTAAATTTTTGGGTTTGGAGATATATTATTATATCTCCATACCACTCATTGCTTGCAGATATCAGAAACAAACTTTCATCCACGATTGACTCTTCTGATGTTTCATCGTTGGACGACGATGGGAGATCGCACAATAATTCTGCGAAAACTAAAGCTTTCTTTGATTTGGATTTTACAAATTCCAGATCAAACTCTTGGAGGATCGCTATCCATTTTGAATATTTTCCCCCCAGCAACTATCGCGACAATATATAAGTCATGGGGTTGCAATCTGATAGAATGGTAGTTTTCCGAAAGAGGACATAATGTTGAAATCTTTGTATCGCTTGAACAGTAGCGAGTGCTAGCTTTTCAACATAAGAATATTTTCTTTCTGTATCATTCAAGTTTTTACTTAAATAATATATGGGATGTTCAATTCCATCGAATTCTTGAACTAAAACCATCACAATGGTCGTATCTTCTGCAGCCAGATACATGTTAAAATCTCTTTGATAGTCCGGGGCATACATTAATGATGCTTTTACTAGAGAATCTTTCAGAGCATCAAAGGAAACTTGAGCCACCTGATCCCAGACAAAAGGTACATCCTTTTTCAAAAGACTAGTATAACCTTTAGCCAGTTCTGCGTAATTTGGAATGAACCTCCTCAGAAAGTTTGCTTTCCCTTGGAGTTTCTGAATCTGAAGCAAATTTGAAGGTGGAGGCAAATTAATGATTGCCTGAACCTTACAAGGGTCGAGACGAATCCCATCCTTAGAGACTACAAAGCCAAGTAAACGACCAGAACCGACGCAAAACACACATTTGTGCGGATTGAGTCTTATCTTGTAGTGTCGGCAACGTAGAAATATTGCTCTTAAATGCTGCGGATGATCAGTCCGCTTTCGCGAATGAGCCGGAAGGTCGTCGAGATAAGGTTGAACGATGTTCTTGATGTCATGGAAGGCATAATTCATTGCCCTCTGAAACGTCGCCCCTGCGTTCTTTAAACCAAAGGGTAATTTTCGATAAGCGAATGTGCCCCACGGACAGATAAATGCAGTCTTTGACTGGTCATGTGGGCGGATATTTATTTGATTATACCTGGAAAATCCATCCATAAATGAAAAGATTTCACATCCGGTGCATTCGTCAATTATCTGGTCGATGAAGGGTGTAGGGTAGTTGTCCTTTGGACAAGCTTGGTTTACATCCCTATAATCGACACACACTCTAATTGTCCCTTGTTTCTTCATAACAGGGACAATATTCGAAACCTAATCGGTTAAAGGAACCGGGTAGATGAAACCAGCATGGAGGAGCTTTTCAACTTCTGCTTTAATGGCAGCGACTTTCTTGGGGTGAACCTGCCGATGCCGTTGTCTTACTGGTTTGACATCAGGATACATTTTAATTTCATGTTCAACGATACTCGAGTCAATGCCTGGCATTTCATCATATGACCAAGCAAAGACATCTCTGAATTCGCGAAAAAGAGCGTTATATATTTCCAGTTCTGAAGGAGAACAACCTTTGCCGAGATAAATATTCTCTACAACATTTGTTTTAGTCGAGATATTTATGGCAATAGTCTCTTTAATATTGGATAAGTTTTGCTCAGAATCCACTGTATTTACGGTATTTGATAGGAATTCAAAAACTGAAGGGTGGTAAAGGTCATGCTGAGTATCTTCTTCATATTTCGGAAGAAGGGAACGATGGTGGCAATCATTCCATGGTGCCCCTTCAATCAACATTGATTGTAGAATTCCTTTGTCAGTCCCATGTACTTTCGACCAAGGATCTAATGGGGTACCATATTCTCTAGACCTATCTACCCAAACGCTTGATGAGGGTTGATTTGGGATCACCTCCCATGCTCGAAACATTGATTGCTACAATATTTCTATAGGGCTTGGGGGCAAAACCATTGCATGATCCATGTCGACATCACCTTTTGAGATCTTGGTGGAAGATATCATATTGCAGGCTCTTACCAATGCTACTTCTCCTATATAGAATGGAGGTGGAAGTGCGAAAGTTCCCATTAATGTGGGGTCTTTCAGTAGGCCCACTCCGATGTCTTGAAGCGAGCGGTTGCTTCCATGGATCATGGGAATGCTTCTGTAACTTGTGAACCATTAGGGAGGAAGTCTTGCTGGTTGATGATCTTAATCCCTCCTTCAAACGGGAATGCGATCTTCCTAAAATAAGTCGACACCACAGCTGCCATGGAATATATCCACGGTCTTCCCAGTAGGATTTTGTAGTCCAGATTCCCATCGATGACTTCAACATCTATTTCTACTGTTTTTCCTCTCAGTTCAACTTTCAAGTTATTAAGGATACCGCACGGGGTATATGTCCTTCCGTCGAATGCTTTTAATGTCGTTGAGGATCGCGAAAAGGTTGGAGATCCTAAAGTTTTCCAGCAACTCATCAACATAATACATGTAGATGCCCCCTCATCAATAATTGTTCGGTGAACAGTTTTGTTGAGGGCTTTCACTTGAATAAGGAAAGCTAGTTGAGCTGGTAACTGAGGATCGTATCCTTTGTGATCGAAGGATACAAGATTGGAATCCTTAGGATCAACCCCACCAATAGCCGATAACAAAACCTGCCTTTGGGATGGGCAGTTCTGTAGTACTTCAAGAGTCGACATAGCGGATGGCGATTGGGCCAAATCTTCCACTATGTTATAATGCTGCGCCGCTCTGGCGCGAGGATTAAATGTCGACTTGTGTACTACTCCCTTTGGCGGTTTTATTGTTAATTCAGGAATGATGGGCGGTACAACTTCTGTCGAAGTTGTTGTCGAACTACTTGGTTGATCTTTACCTTTGTCGTTCGACAGCTGCGGATTCCCGTAATCTTTGTTCCTTATCGAAATCAAAGCATCATTCTGCTGTTTTGAAACCGACAACATAAGCACTTGTGACGGGGAAGCATTTCCACTATCAACCAGATTTTGACCTGGATTGGGAAATGGATCAGTTAACACAGCTGAGGTTTGCGAACTTTTAAAGAACCTCTTCAACTCAACTTTGTATGGACAATCCTTTGTCCAGTGATCCTCCTCATCACATATTTGACATGGATATTTCCTATTTCCAGGAGGGTTTGAAGAATGTTTTCCAGGAGATGACTCACCCTGTTTCTTCTTCTTCCCTTTGTTTTTCTTCTTCTTGCTCCCTGGTTGTTTGGTTTCTTTGCCCTTATCTGATGATACGACATTTACTTCCTAAGCAAGAATTTCTTCTTTTGCATTTTGATCCGAATTCTTACGGGCTTTCTTAGACGAAGCCTTTGTCGATTTCGCGTTTGCCATGCCAATCACGCCATCGCCGGCATGAGAGTCACTATTTGATTTAGGAGGAGGAGGAATTGAAAATTCCGGTCTAGGGCGTCAGGTATTTTGTCGTAGAGCGTGCCAGACTGAGTATAAACTAAGTCTAGATATTGTGCACGAGCAATAACTTGCTCCTCTGTTACGACTCCCCCCTTTGCCACATCTTCGGTTATAGCAGGAAGTAACGACTTTATAAACCATTCAGCTAACAGCTGATCGGGAACGTATGTTTTCACCATCCTACGATGACGACGCCACTCATGTATATGATCGGATATATGAGTGGCAGTGGTCTGCTTGAAGTTGGTTAATATTTCTGTTCCCATTTCATACCTTATCGGTAATTGAAAATGGGTTAAGAAAGTCGTGGCTAGGGAGCTAAAATTGTCAAACTAGGCTCTAGGTAATTCAATATACCATTTTGCCGCTGGACCCGTTAACGTCCTCTGGAAAAGGCGAAGCCTTATCGAATCATCATTCAGGGTGTTTGATGAACACCATAGATGAAAAGTCATCACGTGATTTGATGGGTCTTCACCTGGATTTCCATTGAATTTAGGAATGTCAGATGGAAGTTTGTGAGGAATCGCTGGCCACCAAGGGGCGTAAGCAATTGGATCGTTGGTTAACCGGTGTAGATCGGGTAACTCTAAAGTTGCCACGAATGGTAACTGTTGATTCAGGTTACGTGAGGCATACCCGGGATACGATGGAATCGCCTGAGCAGTGGGCCTTTGCATACCTGCATAATGTAATTGATGTTGGTATGATTGATATGGTTGGTGGACTTGACACTGTAAAGCGGTTGGTTTTGACCATTTTGAATATACGGTTGTCCACTATTCGCAAAGATCTGCTGCTTAGAACCTTGGTACACTTGCTGGAATTGTGGTTGTTGGTATTGCACCAGCCATGGTTGTGATGCCATGCCTTGTTGTGCTATACTAACTGTTGGACCAAGGTGTGGGGTAATTGTACCCGTTTGGACCTGTGTCGCCCCCCCAGTTGGCGATTGTGGTTGTGTCCCAGGGTCAAGGGGCTGTTGCATTACAACCTGAGAAATCTGAGGTTGACATACAATAGGAAACGTTTGAACTTGCGACACAGTTACAATAGCCGGTGTGGTTGGGATGTTCGACATAGGTACACACTGTTGCATAGAATATACAACCCTTGGTTGTTGAGGTAGTATAGGTACCCAACCAATTGATGTAATTCCAATATAACCTGAATACTGTTGTGAACTCCCGTATGGATACCCTCCCGGAGGGGGTAATGAAAGGGCATACTGTCCCCCATATGGTAGCAATCCGGAACTCAAGGGGATTGTTTGCCCTTGGGGACTGGATTGCCCAAATTGACCTCCAAATGGATCAATCTGGCGAGTCTCAACATAAGAGTTGCCGGATATTATTCCGGATGAACAAACTGGAACAGACCACATTGTCGAAATAGTCCCTTGGTGGACTCCTTCTAGCGGTTGTGAGCTAGTCGGGACAGATGGTATGCCAGCAAACATTGTCAGAGTGACGGCAGGGGCTTCTGCTGTCGCTGTGTCATTTGACACAGTCCTAGATGTTGACGGTTGTTCAGACATTTTGACTCTATCCAATAGATTTCCTAGCGATTCTATAGGAACTTCCACTTGTGGTGGACTAACTTCTGATGAAGGAAATAGAGTGACCCCGACTCCAAAATGCGTTGGAGTACTTGCTTGCGGATCCTCTACAATTTCTGTTGGCATTATGATTCAGGTGTTGTCCTTGATGGCAACCCATTCAGGTGGTAGATCACTATTCTTGATGATCAACTCTCTATTTTTAAGAAGGACGCAGGAAATCTGTTCAAAAAGTGCGTCCCCGCAGGTATACCATGCAGAACCTGCGTCCAGGGACGCAGGCCAGCCGTTCAGGGGGTGCGTCCACCCAGTGCACACATTTCAAGACAGAGAAAAGCACGAGGGGGTTTCTTGTGTGGTATCTAGCCGACGGTTTTGTGTTTCTATGGTGTCGGCTCGTGGTATTGTTCCATGTTTTGGGGAGGAGCTTGCCTATATAAAGCAAAGGAGTTCATTTGGATTAATCATAATCTTTGGTTGAATATCTTTTGGTGTGATCTAGTCCAGATCTATGAGGGCGAATCTTCTAATGGACTGTGATCTCTATGGCGCATGATCAGATCTGCAGATCTGACTGTTTGGGCTAGTTCTGAAGTCTTCATATCTTTTATATCTGAAGGGACGCAGGTTCAGTGAAGTGCAAGTGCGCCGAGACGCAGTACAGTAAGGGCTCAGGTGCGTCTCTGAAGCGAAAGACGCGACGCGATAGTATTATTGGGTGCGTCTCTGAAGCAAAAGACGCGGCGCGATAGTATTGTTGGGTGCGCCGGTACGCAGAGCAGTTTAAAGGAACAGTGCGTCGGTACGCAGAGCAGCAGAAGGTAAAACTGCGTCCAGTCGCAAGCCACAGAAAGAAAAATTGCGTCCCTGTCTTAAGATGATCTGTTGACTGTATTTTTCTGTTCATAAGGTGTTCTGGGTTAGTTCTGTGATTACTGATCTGATAACTGTAGTGGACTGTAACTGTTGTATACTTGTTGATCATTTGATTCTTCATGAAAAGAAGTAGGGGGTTGTAGCTCCCTTCCAGGAGAGACTGGAGAACGAGAGAGAGTTGTAGCTCTCTGCAGGTTGCAGCCTGCGTACTGGTAAAGGACTGCACCAGTACAAAATCATTGTAAAAGAATTTCTAAATTGAAAGAAGATAGAGACATATTGCAGCAGGTGGTTTTCTCCCACATTGGGTTTCCACCTTACATCTTGTGTTCTTTGGTGTGACTGTCTATTTTCTTTGTTCATGCTCATTATTTTATGGTACTGATATGCAAGAATAATTCAAAAGATCAAATAAGGAAGATTTGTTAAATTGCTAGATAATACTGATTCACCCCCCTCTCAGTATTATTTCCAACAATTGGTATCAGAGCAGGTCCTTCAGAAAAGCTTGATCGCTTGAAGGTAGATCGTTCATCATGAGCAACTACGAGAGAGAAGCATCAATCAGGCCACCGGTTTTTGATGGGACAAACTTCAATTATTGGAAGGTAAGAGTTACTGCATATCTTCAATCTCTTGGTACAGAAGTTTGGGACATTGTAGAAACAGGCTATGCTTTTCCTTCAGCCACTCCTACAGATCCAGCTGAGAAAAAGAAGTATGAAACAAATGCAAAAGCAGTCAGTACTCTATTAGGAAGTATATCCCAAACAGAATTCATGAAGGTAATGCACTTCAAATCAGCAAAAGAAATATGGGACAAAATGATCACGAGCTATGAAGGAGATGAACAGGTAAAACAAGCTAAACTTCAAACTCTCAGGATTCAATATGAGACTCTCAAGATGTATAATGATGAAAGTGTAGCTAATTATTTTCTTCGGGTAGATGAGATTGTTAATTGTATGAAAAATTTGGGTGAAGAAGTAAAAGAGTCTATAGTAGTTCAAAAGATTCTAAGATCATTATCCCCCAAGTTTGAATCTAAAGTATCTGCAATAGAAGAAAAAGAAAATCTCCGTGTTCTCACTATGTCTCAGCTACATGGAATTCTAACTGCTTATGAAATGAGAAAGGGAGGTCCATCAGACAGAAGGGAGGCTGCTTTTAAGGAATCAGGCAAAGAAGATCACTATGAAGCAAGCCATGTTCCAGAAGAAGAGGAAGAAGAATCAAATTTTGTCAGAAATCTTCAAAGGGGTTCTGGAAGGTTCAGAGGTAAGCTACCCTTCAAATGCTTTGCTTGTGGGAGAGTAGGTCATTATGCTGCAAAATGTCCTTATAAGGATAAAGGAAAGGAACCAGCTAGATGGAACAAGAAACAAAGTGCAAATAAGAAAAGCTACTACACCCATGAAGATAGTGATGGCTTATCAAACAGTGATGAAGATGAACAAGGTAATAAATATAGGTTGTTAATGGCATTTGAAGATGATGATTATGAGGATGCTGTAGATGTGGATAACCTTTATGATGAAATTACTAGGCTCAAGAGATGTATAGAAGAAAAGAACATGATCATTGATACTCTACAATTTCAAATTGATGAAAAAGAAAAACATCTTGAAAAATTAGAAGGTGAAATTGTTGGTCTTAGAAAAGAAATTGAGAAAACAAAAGCTATTAATCTCAAGTTTGTCAAAGGATCTGAAACTTTGGATGAGATTATCAGTGTGCAGCAGTCTCCACTAAATAAGACAGGTCTGGGCTATAATGGAGAAACTTCTCAAGCATCCACTCCAAAAAGTTATCTTGATGCAGCAAGAAGAAATGAGCAAAAGCACAATGAAGATCATCAGGTAAAGCAGGGACAAACTTCAAACAGAAACTATCAGGGGCAATCCAGCTTAAGGGTGAACAAAAGCCACAACCAGCCACAGGTAAAATCTTCCCAGTTTGGTTCAAGAATAGATGAAAATAGAAATTACAATCAGTTGGCTGGTAGATTCAATAACCGCAGAAGCTTCTTCAATGGACAATGCTTTTCTTGCCATAACTTTGGTCACAAAGCAGCTCAATGTGTTGCGTATAAAACAATCATGACTAGGGAAGCTCAAAAACAAAGAAGTATGACAGGGATTACAAAAAAGACCTATAACAGCTTTTCGGCTCTTGAAAATGAAGTTGAATGTTCTATTTGCAATAATTTTGGTCATGAAGACTTTGAATGCAGAAGCAGGTTTCAGGAAAGAAAGGAACAAGAGCGGAAAAAGGAACAAGCCTCAGGAACCAAAACATGGAGAATAAAGGAACCTCAAACAGAAAGATGTGGGATAGCATTTTATGCAGAAGGACAGGAAAATCTATGGTACATTGACAGTGGATGTTCGAAGCATATGACAGGTGATAAAGAAAAACTTGAGTCTTATTCTATTTTAGAAAAGGGAAAGAAAGTCTCTTTTGGAAATGATACTCCTGCAACTATAAAAGGAAAAGGTATTGCTCCTTTAAAAGAAGATGTTAAGGCTGGAAATGTTTTGTTTGTTGATGGATTGAAGCATAATCTACTAAGTGTCAGCCAGATGTGTGATCAAAGAACCGAGGTTATATTCAGATCAAATGGATGTCTTGTTCGTGATCTTGATACAGGAAAAACAGTTCTCAAAGGGAAAAGAACTCCAAATAATCTATACATATTTGAAGAAGGACAACAACAATGCTATCTAAGCAAGGATGAAGAGCACTGGTTATGGCATCGAAGGTTGGGACATCTAAGCTTCTCACAAATAAGGAAAGCATGCAAATATCAGGCAGTTCGCGATCTTCCAGATATCAAAATTCCTGACAACACCATATGCAGATCATGTCAGTTTGGAAAACAAACCAGGACTAACTTTCCAGAGAAAGAAGGATCAGCTAGCATGCCTCTTGAGCTAGTACATACAGATGTATGTGGACCATTCAGGAAAAGAACACCTAGAGGAGAGGAATACTTGATATTATTTATTGACGATTTCTCCAGGTTTGTTTGGTTAGGACTTATGAAGCACAAAGATGAAGCATTCGAAAAATTCAAATCCTTCAAAGCCTTGGTTGAAAATGAATCAGGTCACAAAATTAAGTGCCTCAGATCCGACAGAGGTGGGGAATTTACTTCAAATGAATTTTTTGATTTCTGTGATGAACATGGGATAAGGAGAGAATTCTCTACAGCTAGAACTCCTCAGCAAAATGGAGTTGTTGAAAGAATGAACAGAACAATCCAACAAATGGCTCGTGCTATGCTTGATGAATCAGGAACTCCCGCAACTTTCTGGGGTGAAGCTGCACATGCTGCGGTTATTATTCTCAACAAGACAAATGTCTGGGTGAACAGCACTCAAACTCCTCATGAGCTCTGGAGTGGTAAAACTCCTTCGGTAAAGCACTTCAAAATCTTTGGGAGCAAATGCTATATCAAGAATACTGAAGAGCAGCTTGGCAAACTTGATCCTAGAGCAGATGAAGGCATTCTTCTTGGCTATTCTCCACATAGCAAAGCATACAAATGCTACAATAAAAGACTTGGCAGAATTGTTGACAGCATTGATGTAGTGGTTGATGAGAAGGGATACATTCCTAGGCAAATACATCGTGAAGACATCGAAGAAGATGAAAGCTACCCTCAAAAACAGAATGATGAAGAAGAAGAACCTCAAGAAGAATCTCAAGAAGAACCTCATGAAGACGCAGAAGAACGAACAAGAATAGAAGAAAAGACTCCATCCAGATATGTTCAGAAGAACCATCCAGAATCTCAGATCATGGGACAGAAAGAAGCAGGTATACAAACTAGAAGAACAGTTGCAGAAGCTTCAAGCTATTTGGCATTACTCTCCTCTACTGAACCACAAAATGTGAAAGAGGCATGCAAAGATGAATGTTGGGTGAAAGCAATGGATGAAGAACTTGAGCAAATCGAAAAGAACAACACTTGGGAGCTGGTTCCTAGACCAAAGGATAAGAATGTTATCGGAACAAAATGGGTCTTCAAAAATAAATTGAATGAAAATGGAGAAGTAATTAGAAACAAAGCCAGACTTGTTTGTAAAGGGTATGCGCAGCAAGAAGGAATAGACTTTGAAGAAACTTTTGCTCCTGTTGCAAGACTTGAGGCCATCCGAATGTTCCTTGCTCTCTCAAGTTTTCAGAACTTCAAAGTATTTCAAATGGACGTAAAATCAGCCTTTCTGAATGGAGACTTGGAAGAAGAAGTGTACATTGAACAGCCAGATGGGTTCATTCTTGGAAATGATCCAAATCTTGTATGCCAATTGAAAAAGGCTCTCTATGGTCTCAAACAAGCCCCAAGGGCTTGGTACTACCGGTTGGACAAATATCTTCATCAACAAGGTTTTTCAAAAGGTTCAGCAGATAGCAATCTGTATATAAAAGTTGAAAATGACAAATTGCTAATACTTGTTGTGTATGTAGATGACATTATTTTTGGCAGCAATGAAGAAGCTATGAGTCAAAGCTTTGCCTCGGTCATGCAGAAAGAATTTGAAATGTCCTTGCTAGGAGAACTGACATACTTCCTTGGTTTGCAAATCCAACAAAAGGAAGGAGGAATCCTTTTATCTCAAACCAAGTATCTCAAGCAGATTTTGAAGAAATATGGCATGGAAGATGCAAAACCAGTATGTACACCCATGGTCACAGGATGTAGTCTCAGTGCAAATGATGAATCTGCAGCAGTACATCAACCAACCTACAGATCTATGATTGGAAGTTTACTATATTTGACAGGTACCCGACCAGACATCATGCATGCAGTTGGAATAGTTGGAAGATTTCAGGCAAATCCAAAGGAGACTCATCTTCAGGCAGTGAAGAGAATTTTCAAATATCTTCAAGGGACTCAAAATTATGGCTTATGGTATCCTAGAGATACAGATCTCACTCTTCATGCTTATACAGATGCAGATTGGGCCGGAAGCGTGGATGACAGGAAAAGCACAAGTGGTGGTGCGTTCTTTATGGGTTCCAGACTGGTATCTTGGTTCAGCAAGAAACAGAGTTCAATTGCCTTGTCTACAGCTGAAGCGGAATATGTTGCTGCTGCATCTTGTTGCACCCAACTCCTTTGGATGATGCAGACCTTGCAGGATTATCAAATCACTTGTACACCTCCAATCCCTATCTTATGTGACAACACAAGTGCAATCAGCATCTCAAAGAATCCGGTTATGCATTCAAAAACCAAGCACATACCAATCAAGTACCATTTTCTCTGGGAACAAGTACTTGAACAGAAGGTCAAGTTGGAGTATGTTCCTTCTAAGGAACAAGTTGCTGATATTTTCACCAAACCGTTGCCCAGGGACACTTTTGAATACCTCAGGCAAAAACTGGGGGTTGTTGATGCATCATCTTGTTGAACCTCTTCTTATTGGTGGTACAGGCTCAGGGGGAGCACATAATGCATTGTTGGCATTATGAAGAAGGAGATCTTGGAAATAGCTGCAATATGTCTCTATCTCTTTCATGGTGGATTTCTGGTTACTTGCAGATCTGGAGGAGCATGAGCGTAGGGGGAGCATACCCTTTGCCCTTGATGTCAAAGGGGGAGAATGAAGCTGAAGATCATGAGGTTGCCATCAAGTCCAAAGGGGGAGATTGTTGGCATTATGATTCAGGTGTTGTCCTTGATGGCAACCCATTCAGGTGGTAGATCACTATTCTTGATGATCAGCTCTCTATTTTTAAGAAGGATGCAGGAAATCTGTTCAGAAAGTGCGTCCCCGCAGGTATACCATGCAGAACCCGCGTCCAGGGACGCAGGCCAGCCGTTCAGGGGGTGCGTCCACCCAGTGCACACATTTCAAGACAGAGAAAAGCACGAGGGGGTTTCTTGTGTGGTATCTAGCCGACGGTTTTGTGTTTCTATGGTGTCGGCTCGTGGTATTGTTCCATGTTTTGGGGAGGAGCTTGCCTATATAAAGCAAAGGAGTTCATTTGGATTAATCATCATCTTTGGTTGAATATCTTTTGGTGTGATCTAGTCCAGATCTATGAGGGCGAATCTTCCAATGGACTGTGATCTCTATGGCGCATGATCAGATCTGCAGATCTGACTGTTTGAGCTAGTTCTGAAGTCTTCATATCTTTTATATCTGAAGGGACGCAGGTTCAGTGAAGCGCAAGTGCGCCGAGACGCAGTACAGTAAGGGCTCAGGTGCGTCTCTGAAGCGAAAGACGCGGCGCGATAGTATTATTGGGTGCGTCTCTGAAGCAAAAGACGCGGTGCGATAGTATTGTTGGGTGCGCCGGTACGCAGAGCAGTTTAAAGGAACAGTGCGTCGGTACGCAGAGCAGCAGAAGGTAAAACTGCGTCCAGTCGCAGGCCACAGAAAGAAAAATTGCGTCCCTGTCTTAAGATGATCTGTTGACTGTATTTTTCTGTTCATAAGGTGTTCTGGGTTAGTTCTGTGATTACTGATCTGATAACTGTAGTGGACTGTAACTGTTGTATACTTGTTGATCATTTGATTCTTCATGAAAAGAAGTAGGGGGTTGTAGCTCCCTTCCAGGAGAGACTGGAGAACGAGAGAGAGTTGTAGCTCTCTGCAGGTTGCAGCCTACGTACTGGTAAAGGACTGCACCAGTACAAAATCATTGTAAAAGAATTTCTAAATTGAAAGAAGATAGAGACATATTGCAGCAGGTGGTTTTCTCCCACATTGGGTTTCCACCTTACATCTTGTGTTCTTTGGTGTGACTGTCTATTTTCTTTGTTCATGCTCATTATTTTATGGTACTGATATGCAAGAATAATTCAAAAGATCAAATAAGGAAGATTTGTTAAATTGCTAGATAATACTGATTCACCCCCCTCTCAGTATTATTTCCAACAATTTCCTCTATTGCAATCAAACCCGGTGGAAGAGGAAGACCGCCAGGTCAGTAAAATATTTCTGGTGCCGAAGAAGGGGTTGAATTGACAGCGACAGTTGTTTGAGGAGCAAGACTCTCTGAACCGGTTACAGATGGAACTGGTTCAGTAACGCAAGTATTTGCTCCCAGACTAGGATCAGTGTTACTGTCCCTCTGTGGCTGTTGAACTTCTTCTATAGAGGCAGGGTTTCCAGAAATGTTTGGAGTAACCGGAATCTCAGATGTGGTTGGAACACTTGTTCTAACTTTGATAGGAGATTTCGAACCGGTTAAACGAGTTTGCTTTGTCCGTACTGTTTTCGATTCTGGAGACAAAGACAGTTGACTCGTAAGCCTCCGCGAACGACGGGGTTTCAATTGACTTTCTTCCATGATTGTGGATTACTCGATCAACGAAAATACAAAAGGGGAAAGTGTTTTTCCGAATTAAATGAATTTTTTAGACGCTTTTCGACACAACTTGCTTTTTCAGTTTTAAAGAGTCGAGAAAAAGCTAAAGATGACTCTAGTCTCCTTCGATGTTTTAACGAGCCCGAAGTGACAAATGCTCGGATGGACTTTTTCTGTTATAGAGTCTGAAAAAGGCCAAAAGGAACTGCTCTGGAGTTCTAGGCAGAGGGTGTGCCAAACTTTTCGCAAAACCACAGAATACTTTTTAGGGTACGGGCGGTCAATCTTCCTGAATGCTGTGTTCAGTGCATTGCGATCAGTAGGGCGACCGACACGGCTTCCTAAGGATAAAGGTTTTATGCCTATAGGGGGCCTCCCAATATATACGTGACAGTACGTGGGAGCACAATCCGTACTGGCGCTATCGTCCCTCAGGAGGAATCGCCCACCTTCCACGAGATCGACAGTCACCAGGCTTAACGACGCCGGAACACGTCTCTAGCCTAGACCTCTATGTTGTGCGTTACGTTACAAAGAATTGTTAAGCTCATTCAATTTATTTTAGGTTGATATTTTTAAAGTTTGCCTTTCAAGGTTCACCACGAGATGTATGATACAAATTCCTAAATGCAGTCTAAAGATGATAAGAAAGCTTTATATCTTTTCAACTTTGAAAATCCTAGCTACTAAGGGAAAAGAAAGACACCATCTTTTCTCAAAGAGCAATCAGCACACTCTAATGCACTTTTCCTAAATCCAACATGCAAACTATCAAATGAAAATGCACAATGCAAGTGTTTGTTTTCCGCTTTCTTAGTATTGATGCCTACAAAGAAAGTTTTTTGTACAACTTTGAATTTTCTTTTAAATGATCAATACAAACAAGTTTACCTTTTCGAAATCAGAGAAGATAGAAGAGATTACAACACTTAACGATTTTCGAAATAAAGACTTGTTTTGACACTTAAAAGAGACAAATTCAAACCAATAAGCAAAAGTAAATGTATAATCAATCTACAAACAACCAATGAACTCTCTTCTAAGATCACAACCAATAGATTTGAATCAAAGACTAGAGGATGACTATTTCACTCATGCAAAGGAAAACTGTAAATGACGCCACAAACACATAAAAACACTCACAGTATTTTTGTACAAAAGGAGGCGGAATGTAAGCAGAGAAAATGGGTTATCAGACTGGTACCTATGCTGGTTACAGGCTACAAAAATCAGAGATCAAAACAAGGCAAAACTGGTTCAGCGCAACCTCAACACAGGGGTTTTGACATTCAGCGCAGGTAGCCTTCACGGGACCTGCGTTGAAATGCAAAATCCCTTCACTGGGTCTGCGCTGAAGGAGAAACTCTCGTTTCCCTCAGGTTCTGGGTCACAGATTGCTACTCAATCAACTGTTTCAGGCCAAATAAAAGCAACAAGCAAGGTGTAATCAAAGGGATGCTTTGAAAGCTACTAAGATCTATCACAAGGATCATCAAATCATTTGTGAATCCATTGTTCAGATCATAGACAAGTCCAACAATTGGATCAAAGCAGCAACTGTCTACTTTGCATCCGGGAAAGATGCAGTTCGATTGTTGTTGTCAAGTCTATGAAACAAACAATGATAGAAACACAAATAAAATGACTAACAAATTTCCCCAGCGGAGTCGCCAATTTGTTGTGGGGAAAAATGCCTATGCAGGACGATCCTATCCACCTAAGGTGTGACAGTGCCTTAGCAACAAACGAGTACAGCTATTCTGGTTTCTTCCTTTATGAAATGTGAAAGAAGAGAGATCAATAGACTTACCGGTGTCTTCCGTTTGTCCCTCGATCCAATCTCCCTTCTCTTTGGGTGTTCACAGCTACTTGCCTTCTTGCTTATCCAGCTACAACTTCCTACAAGATCACAAGAGAACAGCTACTTGCGACAAGAGAACGGCTACTTGAGACAAGAGAAGAACACTACACAAAGACAGATGTTCACATTCATAACTAGTTTAGGATTAGAAATAAACCAAATACACTAATACATTCATACATCAAAATACATCAGAATATAGGAGAAACCAAGATAGCTTTATTGATGAATAAAAAGGTTCAGGAAGAGATACAACCCAGAGGGCTCCAATCCAGCATCTTCTTCCCAACAAATGGAATTCCTATCTTCAGCCCCTTCAAAGCATTAAGCACCCAATGATTCCAGTCTCAAACCAACAGCAATTCTTTGCCATAACAAAATTCCAGCCTCTAGATCTCATGGAGGAGAGATCCATATATAGATGTTTGGAGAGAGGATGAGTCAGCTTGAGATCTAGCTAGTGTCCTCTCCCTCTATCAGTTCTTGAGTCCACTTGGAGGTTCTTGCTTCCACTTGGAGATTTGGAACCTCTTACTCATCACCAGTCGAATTCCCTGAGGCAAGTGTCATTTTGGAATCTTCTTGGGTCTTGACACCTTGAGAAATGAGCCTGCCACTTGTCCACTCTCGTTCAGCGCAGGTAGCCTTTGTTCCAGTTGACATTCAACGCAGGTAGCCAGTGTTGGTTTTGACATTCAGCGCAAACAGCTAGTGTAGCCACTGAAATGATCCTGAATTGACTTGTTTTGAGCAGTTTTTGGTGGAGAACTTCTGTGAATTGCTGTGGTTTGTTAGCCTTGTTCCTCTAGGGGTAGGAACAACATGTTTAGGGACTTTGGATCCCTTAGATTATGGACATTTCATGCTCAATGTTGTAAGGCACAAAAATGTCTATAACACCTCCTATGTCTGATCCATCAGAAATTAGTTTGAGTCTTGTTTTATTTTCTTCTAATAGGAATGAAAATTCCAATTTGAATGTGCGAATCAATCATGATGAAGAAAATTCCCAAAGCTTACGAAAGATGCCTGCTCTAATGCAAGAAGAGAAAAGCAAGAACGTTGAAAGAAAGCCTGCCTTGGAACCAGAAAGCAACTCGAAGACAAGGTTAGATAATATCATCGCAAGTCAACAAATGCAGACGCCAAGGTTAGAACAACAAATTAATTCTCTTTCGGAAAATACAAACACGCAAAGGTATGATCTAAAGCCCGATGTCTACGGTGAATGTGATGAACAAGAATCTTTTCATGATGATATTTTCAAATGCATTGTTTCGGAATCACATTTTTCTCTTTATCCTAATGTATTTAGTGATGATAAATTTCCCCCCCCAGTATTAATGATATCTCAAAAAGTATAGAGGATTATTCAAATGAATCACCATTAGGTTTTCAAAACAAAGAGGTAGCTATAGGAAATCCTTTGGTCATTTACAAACAAAAATGACTTGACCTTCCTTTCCTGAAAATATTGGATGAAAAAGAAAAAACTAGAGAGACCAGTAAAATCATTTATGATAGCTACTATGATGATGATGATGATGTTGATTTATCTCAAGTAACTCAACAGAGCTTAGATAATGAGAGATATTCTAATTCAAGAATCATATCAGTCGATCCTCATTCCAGAGTGACAGATCATTTGCATGATTTTACTATCTAAAACAATATCCCGATCTATGATTTGTATCATGAGCAAACCCCTATGCCTGTTCCCAATCATAACTTGTTTCCTGATTCACAAGACGTAATTCAAAATTTCTCAGATCCCATAATTATGGCTAGCTCTTGTGAAGAAGAAGATATTCCAAGTCAATCCCAGTTGTGCTGTAACATTAGCTGTACAGATAATCATTGCATTCTTTTTCGCTTGCACTCGTTTTGTATAAAATCGGATTGTATTTTAAATTTTCAAACTTTTGATAGATTACTATGGTATATTGAGCACCTTATCAAAGAACATTTGAAAGATGTATTACCATTTTGGAAAACTAAATTGTGTCAAGGAAATACAGAACTTTTTCAATTCCACGATCAATCAATATTAGCCTTTCAGAAGAAACTTCTGTGTCATCCAAAACATCATCAACAAAAAAAAGTATTTTTGGAAACTTGCCAGCAATTCGCGTTAATTGATAAATCTCTTTCCAAAAATTTCCATCAATTCTTCATTGATTTATTTAGTGATTTATATGTGGAAACTTTCCTTTTACAAGAAATTGCTAAAAGCTTGACTTTAACGCATAGTAGATTATAGGCCATTAAAACTAAAAAATCATATTCGCAATCTGGCTTGTCATCTTTCCTATTACATAATCACCAATCCATAATAGAAATTCATCCCGATTTTTATGATCCAATAGGTATCCAATTGGACAGAAGATTTCATAAGAAAGAAATTTCAGGCGGAATTCCAGCTGAAGTTACACTTTCTAATCCTACATCCAATATTCACAGTCCAAGAAAAGTTTTATTCTTAACACTGATGTTTAAAAGGTACATACGTGTAGGAATAAAAATGAAAAGATGGTTCCACTGGAAATATCATTTTACCTAGTTAATTTTTCTGTTTATAGTTAGAATAGGAGTAGGGGTAGTTTAGCTAGGTTGTTAGGTGGATAATTTAGTTTTTAAATACTGATAGGAAAAATAAAAGAAGAAATTATCCCTATCATGTACATAATCCAAGGGAATAGTTACCTCTCATTTCTTTAAATATTTTCCTCCCTAATAAAATTTGCCTGTGGTTAACAACATTTGACATTTACTAAAGACACCATTTCTCTATCAGATTTTGAACTTCTGCTCGTATAAATAGCAAATCTTTTGGAAACTTGATCTTTATTATTAATTGATACAGTTAAAAACTTTAAATCAGATAAGATACTAGTTCCAACTTCAAAAAATTTGACGAAAGCAATCTTAGTGAGAAAATTGTTTTATATCAGTACAATGAAAGGTATCAATAACAAAATGAGGATTCCCTGTAGAACAGCCATGTCCAAAAAACTCTATTATTGTCGTCCAGGGCTTTCTTAAGGAAAAAAATGACTTCCTCCCTGCTAAAGAAAATCACAGCATTTAGAGAAACGACCCAAGGATACACTATATCTTGAAGAATAAGAGGTCTCATCACGAGCCGGATTATCATGATCACAGATATTATAACTTTGCTGACTTTGCCAAACACTGTCCATCAAAACAGGGCAATGACTCAAGATTGTTGAAATCAAAAGATAAGGGGTCTCATCATGAGCCAGCTTGTTTAGCGAAAGTGTAAATCAAGTGAATGACTGTGTCATAATTTGGCTACCAAACCAAGACATTATTCTTTAAGAATAAAAAAGGAGAAAGTGTCAATATGGGTTTTTCTTTGAAAGTTGTAGATCACCTTAAGCAGGATAAAGGATCATTACTGGGTAATAGGTAACCCTGTCGAGGCTATGAACACCTGCTGGCAGCAGAGGCTCTACCTGCGACAAATGAGCACATTTTAAAAAAACTGGTACACAGGGAAGACCTTATTTTATCTTTACAAGACCAAGTAATGGCTGATGTAAATGCAAGGACAAGCTGAGGAAGCAAATAATTAAAGTAGAAAGAGGTTGGAACAAAATGTCATTGACAGTTTGGGGTATAATACACTTTATCTTTTTATAATAAAGTTTAATTTTCCAAAAAAAAATTGTTTTGGAAATTTGAAAAGTTCAATAGAAAATCAGAGATAACTGGTTCTCCCAAGTGAATCACCAATTGTTGTGGCCAGCAACACCCCCCCCCCTTTTTTCATTTAAGTGTTGTCCAAAATACTAAATGAATGGGGACCCTTAGTTAAAATTTAGGAAAAGCAAGAGTTTCCTTTCTTCAAAATAAGGTTACCATCGTAGGCTTAGGAAGATCTTTTGAATACTTTAAAACCTAAGTTTATGATAAGAAAAATCTTTAAAAAGTGGCATCATAAAATGACAGAAAAACACCTCCATTTGGGTATAATCCTGGTATGTGAAAGATTCTCGTGCTAATTGATATATCGCATCGCAATAAGGTAACACCAATGAGAAAGACTTCAAGATTTTCCGATTTGCGATAACCCCGATCGCAAGATCGCATATTGCAGGGAATGGGCTAACAAAATATGGCAAGCATAAAACTTCTGCGATCTGCGATGTTGCGATATTGCGATAAAGCGATGGTTGCGATATTAAGCCAAATCAACTCTGCGATGTTATATTTGTGAGTCGGTGCGAGAGCGCGATAGTGCGATAATGCGATGTCGCGATCTGTGACGATTGCGAACAAAATCCCAAAATCACTCCATCACGAATCTTTCGGGCGCGCTATTCAAGAAAAGCAACTTACCATAATCTGACTCAAGATCATGCACTTTTAATGATAATAAAGGAATTAGTTGTCATCTATTAAATGTAGACGCGTGCTTTGCAAAGAATTACTTCACGTAAGGTGGAATATTTGATAGATCTGCTGCATTTAAGACTCTCCCATCACCTTTCTTGATCAAATCATTTCCATTTGTGAGCTGCAGGAACAAAGAACGAAGGGCGATACCAAGCCATACGCAAGAAGAAATGGGAAAGAAAAGTAAGGCTCAGGGCTCTGAGGTGAAGGAGATGGCACCTTTATATACAGACACAGCTTGTAGCAGAGACGCAGGGATATCGACGTGGGAAAGCATGTACAGACTGCTTGAAGAAGAAAACCCCAGAATAATGAAGGTTACCGCTGTCACAGATTCACAAGGCTCTTCCGAAGCATCCTTAGAAGAACTAGCGTGCTCGTTCCTTCATCAGATAGCAGCAAGGCCTAAAATTCTCCCATATACGGATATGATCAAGTGGATACTTGACAATGCAAAAATGAATGACAGATAGTTCAAGATTCAAGGACATGGACTCATCGGGTCATTCGCTGCACAAAACTTAAAGCTCATGTATCATCTTCTTGAACCGCAGGCGACTTACAATGCACAATTCATTAAAAAAATTGTGGCGGAGAACCCAAACCTATCAGAGACCACTAAAGATTGGTCCAGAAAAGATGAACCGCTCAAAAAGGATAAAAACAGTATGTACAGCACTGGTTCCCTCACCTCTCCGTATTGTTTTGCTGCAGCCATGCTTTGTAGATTATTTGGGATGCCAGATATCAATAAGTTTTCGTCTGAATGGTTACCATTTATTGATGCTGCCACAAATGTTGTTATTATAGATTGGGCCAAGATCTTTTCTGATAACCTATTCATGGCTATTATCAATTACCGGTCTAAAAGATCCATGTCTCAAAGGATCTATCCTCCTTTTTACCTATCCACATATGTTATGGATTCTATTTGTTATGTGTCTAAATTTCCCTCTATGGGTTGGAAATGGACAACTCAGGACCCATTACCTATCCATGTTTATCATCAGATATTATGGGATTCTTAGTTCATTCCACATTTCTACCAAATTTGTCATGGGCTTATCTTACCCATGTATAGAATGATGTATGATAATGAACCCCCAAGGTGCTCACTTGTGTCATAGATAGATATCATCCCCATCGCAAGATGGTTCGGAGAAGAATGGTTCACCTATATTAGAGTATTTGGAAGCACCATCCCTCCTCATATCTTACCTTTGTATGTTCCTGACAAACTGCTGGCTCGATAAATTGCATATCAAACCTGTTCAGAAGGCGGCCTAACCAAAGACCTAAAAGACAAAAAGAAGGCCATATGGCCCCAGTTTCTTGTAGCTTGTGGGGCCTTTTCATTGTTCGATGTAGGTCACACATTCACCGAAGTGGAGAATGTGACGTGTCTACAATTATTTAAATTCCTGGCAAGGCCATTTGACCCAAATGAAGTTGGCCAAGACTTCACAACGAACGTCAAGATAAAAGTATTCGTTGGAAAGAAGGATTTATTTGATGATTTATTTCAGAATAAAATCTCACTCCAGGAAATTTTGCGGGAAGCTCAATCGCGATTGTCTCCAGATGACCTCCAAAGATTAATGGTATACAGGGAAAGAAGACTAGCCAGTGTTCCTCTAGAAAAGCTGCAACTACCTGCCAGAGAACCTACTCCAAGCATTAGCCTTAGTGGGAATTCAAGTGCTTCCGAATCTAAATCTAAGACTAGACAAGAGATGCCTGAGCATTCTAAAAAATCTAAAAACGACCAAGATAGAGGGGAAGAGTCATCTGAGGACACCGCTCAATCAATGGAATTTCCACAGTAGCAAGTTATCACCTCCTCGTCAAGAGATGTTCCCCCTCTCATCATTGAAGCACCACCCGTCACAATAGAATTAGATAAAGAGTGGGAAACCTTCAACGAACTGATCAATCTTGAAGGACAGGCCCCAAAAACACATGTGAGCAATACACAGGTAGCACAAGAAGTGGGCTCAACCTTGCTCTTCAATGAGTGGGATGATCAAATCAGGGAGGCAGAACAAGTAGAATGGAAGTTGAAGGTGCCAGAAAAGAAAAAAGACGTCCAAGCACTAGACAGGTTAAATTGGGAGTGTTACTGGGCATACTTGGTGACTCTGCATAGTCAGTTGATGACTATGAAATGTATCATAAATGCGGCCGAGAAAGTGGTGCCAACTCTCATAGATTCTATTTTCTCAGCCCAGCTCAAAGCAGAAGTCAGCCAATCGACTCTCCTCAAACCCATGATGAATGCATGCAGCTTTAAAGATCAGATTCAGAAATAACTTTATTTAGAATGTTGTTTTTTCTTAAAAATTAGATTAGAAAAAGGACGGTCATTTGAAAACCGCATCCTAAATTTTGTAAATAAACTATTATTAGAATTAGGAAGTAGTATTTTAACCCTTCTCATGCATTTAGAGAAGGGTCAAGAAATTTGTCAAAAACTTGTCCTCGGAACATGCACTTCTGCACTCTCAGAGGAGGTTTTGATGAATGGATGGATCGAGGTTTATCAATGTTTGCATTTGATGTCTGCTACTGATGTTTCACTTATGTACTCTTAGTAGATATTAGAACAAGTAGAGATAAATCATTATTGCTTGAAGCTTATGAGTGGGACCTGTCATAAATGGTACTTTTATCTCTTGATCTTTTCTGCTTATATTCTTAAAGTGATATACAGTTTTTAGTTGTTTATATGTTATTGCGTAAATGTGTGAGTTACCATTTGGCACTTTTGTACGGTGAAGTCATTTATTTATGCTTGATATATGAATAACTTATTATGCAATATGCTGTTCACAACTATTTTGCCTAACTTTTTATGCAAAGTGGTTCATCTCAATTGATTTCCATTCTTATGATAGCTGAATGATCTTTATTACTAGTTATTGTTTGAAATCTCTTTAGATCGCATAATAGAAGAAATACATCCCGGGTTAGCATAGATTAGATGTGCTATTTTCATTAGATTACAATATCATAGAATTAGATTAAAATAGCTTAGATTAGAACTCTTAGATCAGCATCATCCAACTCTACACACACACACACCCTTAGATTGGGAAACTGGTCCCATTATCCCCAGTCAGACCCGTTATACCAAACGGATAAGGAGCTGCCAACCAAGGTCCGGACCGGGTGGGTATCCCCCTTGTTGTCGACCTGATTTTTGGGGCTTCAACAGGTGGATGGAATGAGGTAAGGAAATACCTAGGATTACTCCAGCACTCAAAACCAAAGTTGGGAGATGGATTGATTTTCTCAACAAGCTTGGAGAAGTTTCCTTGCAAAATGATGAAATTTGTGAGGGTCTTAGTGAAAGAAAGGAATGATCATGGATGGATGAAGTTGGAAGGAGGTTGATGACTATGATATCTCTCTATACTTTTGAAACAACTGCACTTCATCAAAAAATTCCATTTACTGAAAAATCATGTAAACAAGAAGAATTTCAATGATCTAGGAAAACAAAGTTTAATGAGCTAATTGTCTACTTCATGCATGAAGAAAAATTGCGGAATAAGATGGAATCATTGATGAGATCTAACATAAGTTTGAATATGGAAGAAATGATAACTAAATCCTACTCTTGCAAACTGATCAAATGTTGACCTAAGTATAGAAAACCCTAAATTCTATAAGAAAGTAGAATTCTATCTTTTTGGGGCTGCATAGGAGTTATTCCCTCAAATTATGATCCCTGAAGGAAGAAGTGACGCCAGAACACCTATTTAAATATTTTTTATGTTCCTTTATCTCTTATGAAATAGTTCCAAAATAAATCACAAATGGAAGCAAATTAATAAGAAACTAATCAATCTGCACTACTTGCAATGAAATAATCCTAAAGACAGTTCAACCATTGAGCTATGAAATCTATCTCAGCGTAAAAATACAAGAAGAGGAGCCTTTGTTGCTAGGGTTGGGCCCTAACCCAAGAGCTCCAACCCTCAAAGTTAACTCAATTCTGGATCAAGAGAATTCTCATTCTCATTATCGAAACAGGAAATTACATAGCAATGTTTTTCACAAGTCTTCAACTCGAAAATGACTAGTGTTTTCTACAACAAAAATTTGAATCCTAATGAGACTCTAGGCTTCTTTATTTATACAAATGAAGTCTCTAATGACTTCCTTAAATCTAGGAAGGATCAGCTCCTAGACGCGAGATAAACTAACTCTTTAACTTTCACTTGCTCGACTGCCTTTTGATCTCCATGACTTTGCTGCTTGTACTTTGATCTAGTGTGATTGATGGAGGAGTATTCAAATGAGGGAGGAGTTAAATGATGGGTCCCTATAATACTAGTGATTACCCCATTAATATTATAATTGTACCCCTTATTAATATTTGTGTGCCCCTATTATCCCCATATTGTTATTACTGTGCCCCATAGAATCTCTCTATTGTTATTTTTGTGGCTTTATATTATTATTGTTAGGTCGGCTGGGTTATATTGTGACTCCTTAGACTCCTATATATAGAAAGGAGATTTTGTCATTTGTACCATCCAGGAATTGTTCATTTATGTAATATAAAGGAGGTTGCCCCCTCGAAGAGACTGAATTCTAAGGCGTGGATCTATCTTTTCTATCTTTTTCTTGAGTTGCTTTCATAACATTTGGGATCAGAGCTTTGGATTCTATGGTTTCGCTGCTCCAAACAGGTCATCATGGCATTTGCGCTATAACTTTTTTCTGAGATGTTTCAGAAGCTAAAAAAAAAACCCATTTGAGAAGACATCGCGCTGAATCTCAAGTCCAAATTTCAGAGCTTTTTGCACTATATTTGTGGAGATATGATATGAGGAAGTTGGTCTTTTTGCAGACTCCTGAATTACATTCCAAACAGGGGACCTGGGGAAAATCGTCATAACTTTCTCTCTGAGCATTGGATTGAAATTTCGTGAGAAGGTATCGAAAGAGGGTGGACTGTATTTTATTTTATATATTTTGCAGAGCCAGAGGTCGAAACAGTGACTCGTGGCACGTCGTACAAGTTCGCTCTACTGAACTAGTCTATAATCAGGTCACTGTGGGAGATTTCACATAACTCTTCCTTGGAGAATCCTATTTGGATCAAACTGGTTGCATTGGAAAGAGGAAAAAGAGGGCTATTGCAGGTCACAATTTCAGAACTGGATGATTTGAATGTATAGAGATACATCAAAAGCAATATCGAGCTCCTACAAAGTGAAAAAAGGTGTGTAGATTCTTTTAAATTTTTTCTTAAGATTGGATTGAAATTTATTTTGAAGGAATTCAAAGGGCATAGTAGAGCATTATTATTGGTAACTGATGACCCGAGGAAAGAAAATGCAAACACCTAGTAAGGAACCTGAAATCTCTAGCATGACTCATGAAGAAGAGGAATAAATGCAACATGATATATCAAAATTACAAGACCAAGTGCAGCAACTGTCCCTTGCACAAAAAGGAACAGAATCTAAGATGGATGGTTTAAAGAAAGATGTAGAAGCTAAGATGGATGGTTTAAAGAAAGTTGTAGAAGCTAAGATGGACTGTTTAAAGAAAGACGTAGAATCTAAGATGATTGACGTGGAAGCTAAGATGGATGATTTGAAGATAGATTTGAAGACAAACATGGAAGATTTGAAGACAGGCATGGAAGATTTGAAGACGGATTTAACAAAGTTTCTACAAGAAATGCTTACTAATGGTGAAAGAGTAGTAAAGGAAACTCATGATGAGAACAAAATAAATGTTAATCATGATTTCATAGACTCTAATGTTGGATCGAAGACCCACCATATTCCAAAAATCGATATGAGGAAGTTTGATGGCAAGGATCCCACAACATGGATACTACAGATGGAGCAATTTTTCAATCTCAATAATGTGAAAAACACACAAAAGGTACGTATTGCAACTTTATATTTGGAACCAAATCAGTTTGTATGGTATCAATGGCTTTTCTCTTGTAAACAATTTATCACTTGGGCAATTTTTACGAAAGAATTGATAGCACATTATGAGGATACAAAAAGCAACACTTTCTTTAGCCAATTGATAAGTCTCAAACAAAAAGGTTCAACAATGGAGCACATTGAAGAGTTCCAAAAATTGAACATAAGGGTAAAAAATATTCCAGAGGAGCATAGGATTGATGTGTTCATAGGGTCTTTAAAGGATAATATCCAACATGATGTTCGCCTTTGGGAACCTGATTCATTAGAGAAGGCATTCAGGTTAGCAAGAAAAATGGAAAGCAAAATTATGGCAACCAGGAAGCATACCACTCACAACTATAAAGATGGAAGTGTTGTTGCCCCTAGTCTTCCACAAACTATAAGGTTGACACCACAACAATTGGAAGAAAAAAGAGCAAAAGGGCTTTGTTACAGTTGTGATAGCAAATACACTAAAGGTCATAAGTGTGCTGAGAAGAAATTATTCTACATAGATTGTGAAGAGGAAGAAGAAAAGGAGCAAGAAGGGTCAAAAGAAGAAGATATACTCCAAGAACAAAGCCTAGATAAAGAAGAAATGAATCCAACCATATCTTGTAATGCATTGGCGGGAATTACCACTCCTCAAACCATCAAGATAGAAGGAGAAATCAAGAAGAAAAAGGTAATAGTGTTGATTGATTCAGGAATTACCCACAATTTATTCATTGTAAGGTAGCAAAAGAATTGAATTGCTTCTTATATCTAGCACCAGAGTGTCAAGTGATGGTTGCAAATGGAGGAACAATAAATTGCTCTGGAAAGTGCCATAATATCAAGCTATCCATGGGAGAATATGTATTGACTAGCCCAATGATTTCCATTCCAATGGGAGGTGCTGATGTTGTACTAGGAGTCCAATGGCTACAATCCTTGGGTACAATAGCTTTTAATTTTCAAGAACTTTTCATCAAATTTTCTACAGAAGGAAAGGAAGTTGAATTAAGGGGTATTGCAGGGAAACCAAGAAAGATAATCAGCTCTAATGGTATGACAAAGCTTCTAAAAAAGGAACAAAGAGGTGTAATTGCACAATTATGTTCGCTAGATGTTTCCACATCAGAATCATCTATTTCTCCTGATCTCAAAAAATTCCTGGACAATCATTCCAAGGTATTTGAGACTCCCAAAGGTCTCCCACCTATGCATGATCATGATCATGCTATTCATCTAATTCCAGGAAGTGTTCCTCCAAACATCAGGCCGTACAGATATCCCTATGCCCAAAAGAGTGAAATTGAACGTATGGTTGCAGAAATGCTAGAGGCTGGTATAATTCAACCGAGTCAAAGTTCTTTCTCTGCTCCAGTAGTATTGGTGCACAAGAAGGATGGATCATGGTGCATGTGTCCAGATTATAGGGAGCTCAACAAGCTCACTATTAAAGATAAGTTTCCCATTCCTGTCATTGATGAATTACTGGATGAATTGCATGGATCAATTTACTTCACCAAGTTGGATCTTCGTTCAGGATATCATCAAATCAGAATGAAGATTGAAGACATTCTGAAAACAACATTTAGAACTCATGAGGGTCATTATGAATTTTTGGTCATGCCTTTTGGCCTTACCAATGCACCTTCAACATTTCAAGGTTTGATGAATTCAATTTTCAAACCATTCCTTAGAAAATTTGTGTTAGTATTTTTTGATGATATACTAATCTACAGCAAGTCTTGGAAGGATCATGTTGAACATGTTGACAGGGTGCTACAACTATTGGAGGAAAAACAATTATATGCAAAAAGATCCAAATGTTTTTTTGGAGTCCAAGAGGTGGAATATCTGGGTCATATTGTATCTCATGAAGGGGTTAAGGTAGACCCTAGCAAAATTAAAGCCATTAAGGAATGGAAAATTCCCACATCCATAAAGCATCTGCAAGGATTTTTTGGGTTGATAGGGTATTATCACAAGTTTGTTAAGAATTATGGGAGAATAGCAGCACCTCTAACAACATTATTGAAGAAATATGCATTTTCATGGACTCAGAAAGCAACAAAGGCCTTCAAACATCTTAAAGAGGCAATGTGCCAAGCACCGGTCTTAGCTACACCGAACTTCACAAAAACCTTTATTGTGGAATGTGATGCTTTAGGAAATGGAATTGGTGCTATTCTAATGCAAGATGAAAGACCCATTGCTTTTGAAAGTCGTCCAATCAAGGGAAAGTTTTTACGCAAAGCTATTTATGAGAAGGAAATGTTGGCAATACTCCATGCACTTAAGAAATGGCGACACTACCTAATGGGAAGACACTTCAAGGTAAAAATGGATCATGATAGCCTTAAATACTTTTTAGAACAAAGATTATCCTCTGAAAAGCAACAAAAGTGGGTCACAAAGATGTTGGGTTATGACTTTGAAATCATCTACAAAAAAGGGAAGCAAAATGTGGTGGCAGATGCACTCTCAAGAAAGGATGAGGATGTGGAAGCATTGTTGTGCACCATTTCTATTATCCAACCAGATTGGATAAATGAAGCAAGGGAGGAATTGAAGAATGACGAAGAAGTGTGGGCACTTATTCGAAAGTTACAACAATATTCCAGTACGTTTGATACATTTAGCTGGCAAAATGATTCGTTATGGTACAAAGATCGCTTATACCTCTGTAAGAATTCCCAGCTAAAACAAAAGATTCTTATGGAATTGCACACTTCTCCCTTAGGAGGGCACTCAAGATTTTTAAAAACTTACCACAGGGTTAAGAAGGAATTTTTTTGGGATGGCCTTAAATCAGATGTTCAAAATTTTGTGGCAAAATTTTTGGTTTGCCAACAAAATAAAGTTGAAACAATTAAGACACCAGGTCTATTACAACCTTTATCCATTCCAAGAAAACATTGGGAGGAGGTTTCAATGGATTTTATTACAGGTTTACCCAAGTCTGAGGGAAAGAGTGTCATCATGGTGGTAGTTGACAGACTTACCAAGTATGCACACTTTTGTGCATTATCACATCCATTTAAATCCAGTACAGTTTCTACTGCATTTATGGAAACAATTCAAAAGCTACATGGAAACCCAAAGATTATTGTAAGTGACAGAGATCCCATTTTGACTGGAAATTTTTGGACAGAATTATTTTCTTGTCTTGGTACTCAGTTAGCTCATAGCTCATCTTATCATCCTCAATCTGATGGGAAAACTGAGATAGTAAACAAATGTTTGGAAGGATATCTTCGTTGCTTTGTATATGATAAACAAACACAATGGGTCCAATGGTTGCCTCTCGTTGAATGGTGGTATAACACTTCCTTCCATACAACAACAAAAATGACCCCATTTATGGCACTTTATGGGTATCAGCCACCATCCATCACATCATATTTAAGAGAAACTTCTAAGTTTCAGGCAGTGGAACATCACATCGAACATCAACAACAAGTCCTCCAATTCTTAAAGGATAACCTCGTGTTGGCACAGAATAGAATGAAACAACAGGCAGATCAATATCGCAGCGAAAGAAATTTTGATGTAGGTGATTGGGTATTCCTACGGCTATAACCATATAAGCAAATGTCCCTCAAGCAAGCTAAGAAGGATAATAAATTATCACCAAAGTATTATGGTCCATACAAGGTGTTGCAAAAGATTGGTACTATGGCATACAAATTGGAGCTTCCTGCGGCTTCTCGATTGCAACCAGTTTTCCATGTTTCATGTTTAAAGAAGGTTATAGCCGACAAGCTCCCAGTTCAAACAATATTGCCAGAACTTGACGAGGAAGGAAAAATTATATTGGAACCGAAAGTAGTCATAGAAACAAGAACTCGACAGCTACGAAATTGATCAACTTTAGAGTATCTTATCAAGTGGAAGAACTTATCCGCTGAAGATTCCACATGGGAGGATGATAATTTTATACAGAAGTATCCAGAACTACTCAAGCATTGAGGGAAACACCTTTTTGAAGGAGAGGGGCATGATGGGTCCCTATAAGACTAGTGATTACCCCATTACTATTGTAATTGTACCCCTTATTAATATTGTTGTGCCTCTATTATCCCCATATTGTTATTACTATGCCCCATATAATCCCTCTATTATTATTTTTGTGGCTTTGTATTATTATTGTTAGGTCGGCTGGGTTATATTGTGACTCCTTAGACTCCTATATATAAAAAGGAGGTTTTTTCATTTGTACCATCCAGGAATTGTTCATTTATGTAATATACAGGAGGTTGCCCCCTCAAAGAGGCTGAATTCTAAGGTGTGGATCTATCTTTTCTATCTTTTTCTTGAGCTGGTTTCATAACATTAAATGAGGAGGATTTACCTCCTACAATCTCTCTTCCTTGTCTAATTCAAGTATCAGCCTTTAATCTAGCCAAAATTCCCTGATTTTTTCTTCACACACCTGCATTCAATGCATAATAGTCCACTAGGCATAATATCTCACTTTGACTCATCCCATTAAACAAAATATAATCAAAATATGTAATAAATTGTGATAAAAGTTGATTTGACTAAGCTAGGAGGTGAATTAAGGTACATATAGTTACCCAATGATGAGGCTCATCATCACCGCCTACTGAAAGTGTTACACTTCCTATGAGAAACTCAATAAATACCTATGTATTTCATAGCTCTAGTGGCCTCCCTGACATCCCATGCTTCTGTTGTAGTTTCCTCTTCTTCTGCATAAAATCATGCCTTCCTTTCTATCTGCTCCCACTGCTTTCTTTCTTCCTCTTTCTTCCTTCCTTATAAAATCCATAAGAGAAATGTTGGATCGAATTTCAACCCAATCCAATTAACTTTGAGTCTTTGGAGGGCTCACTTGTAGATCGGTGTCCTGTTCAGTGCTTCTCCCATTATTTAAGGAGAATGGTACTCTCTGATTTTCAAACTATATGGCAAAGTATTCCATATCCTTTGGCAAGCTTGAATGTTGTCAACCCCTAACAGCCTTAACATATCCTCAAAATGTGTTATTTCTTTCTCTTGGGCAACAAGATACCTAGGTGAAAGTTGAGGATCATTTGCAATTAAGTTATTGTTTAGTTTCATTATATTCTTTCCATGACTATCCCACGTAGTTAATCGGGGGGTTAGAAGGAGGGCGGAGCCCCCCTCTTTGTTGCATTGATTGTGTAGTGGGAGGAGTCACAAGGGCTTTGATGGGTGCAGGTAACCCCATTCTACGGGGTCCAGGGTAGCGCCATGGGAAATTTTGTTTTTGGAAGCTATATTAGGTTAAGTAGACCTACCTAGGGTTTTGTGCATTATTTTTCGCACATGGTTTCAGACACGATGGTTTTCGGTCCATGGTATTAGATGCTTGAGCATGTATAAATATGTATTGTAACATTGAAAGGAACATAATGAAAAATCAAGCTGGTAGTCCCAATTTTGGGATCCAGGGGAAAATTTCTGTGTATATGTGTTTTATGTGTTATGCTCTCGCATTTTTAATTTTCTGTGTTTTACAATTTGTGTGTAGGTAATTTTTGTACGGGGTTAAAACCTACATTTGGTATCAGAGTTGTTTTGGCTTCAAGGGGATGCCTTTGTTACTAAGGGGTTTCACTCGGGCCTGTGGTAGACCCTGTTCAGTGGGAGATCTACGAGATCAATTCTGGTGGTGAAAGAAGATGGCAAGAATTGGAAAGATAGAGATCGAGAAATTTAATGGTCAGAATTTTGAGTTATGGAAACTCAAGATGGAGGATCTATTGGTGGATAAAGATCAATGGATCATGGTAGAACTAGGTACTAAACCAACGAGAGTGTCTGATGAAGAATGAAAGAAGTTGGATCAGAAGGAAAAAAGCACAATACAATTGTGTGTATCAAATTCAGTATTTTTAAATGTATAAGGGGAAGCTACACAAAAGCTTTGTGGAAAAGTTAGGGACTTTGTACCAATCTAAGTCTCTATTGAATAAACTGTTCCTACGGAAAAACCTGTATAACCTAAGGATGAAAGATGGAGACTCAGTGACAGAACATCTGAATGCATTTAATGTTGTGGTAAGTTGGTTATTATCTATTGATATTAAAATTTCAGATGAAGATAAGTGCGTTAGTTTGTTGTGTTCTCTACCAGATTTGTGGGATAGTCTGGTTATTGCAATAGGTAGCAATGCAACTACCTTGTAGTTTGATGAAATAGTCTCATCCTTGCTGATGGAGGAGATGAGACGGAAAAATATGGAGAGCTAGAATGGCGATTCCTTGTCTATACGAGGATGGTCCTAGAATAGGAACAAAAATCAGTCATTGAGTGGGAGATCTAAATCTAGAGGGAGATCTAAATCTCCAGGAAAACCTGTAAAGGTGGTATGTTGGAAATGCGGAAAGGAAGGGCAATATAAAAGGGACTATAAATCTAAAGCTCCTCATAAAATAAAGGGATTTGATGATGCTCCTTCCATAGAGGCGAAAACCACCTCAGATGAAGGTGGGGATGTGTACTTGGATTCTTCAAGTACACATTTAGATCATGAGGCATGGTTGATTGACTTAGGTGCATCCTTTCACTTCACTCCCCATAAAGAGTGGTTATGCGAGTATGAGAAATATGATGGTGGTGATGTCTTCTTGGGGGATGACAGGAAGGCTAGAATCGTTGGTCGTGGAAAAGTAAAGTTGAAGTTGCAAAGTGGAAGGCTTAGAACACTTCCAGGTGTTCTGCATATTGCTGCATTAGCTAGAAATCTGATTTCTGTAAGCAAGCTGGATGATGCAGGTGTAAAAATAGTGTTTGAGAATGATACCTGCAAAATGGTTCGGGGAGCACTGGTATTGATGCGGGGAGTTCAGATTGGAACTCTGTAAAAGCTGCAAGGTAGCACCATTATTGTTGGGTGCAATAGTTCTCTAGTTCCTAAAAGTGGAGCAGAAAATCTAGTGGTCTCTAGAGAGAAGACCATGTTGTGGCATCAAAGGCTTGGACATATTGGAGAGAAGGGCCTTTGAATACTTCATGGTAAATATATGGTAGAAGGTATGAGTAATAGCTCTCTGGATTTTGATTTCTTTGAAAATTGTGTATATGGGAAGCATAATCGGGTGAGTTTCCCCTCTAGTGGTAAGAGGGCGAAACATATATTAGAGCTTGTGCACAGTGATGTGTTTGGACCTGTGAAGGTTCCATCACTGGGTAAGTTTGTGTACTATGTATCATTTATAAATGACTTCTCAAGGAATACATGGATATATTTCCTTAAGAAGAAATCTAAAGTCTTTGACAGGTTTAAAGAATTTAAGGCTCTGTTGGAAAACTAGACAGACAAGAAGATAAAGGTGCTGAGGATAGATAAGGGTGGAGACTTTTGCAAAGGAATTTTAAGAATTCTGTAAGAAGTGTGGTATAGCATGATAGAATACTACTCCATATACACCTTGGCAAAATGGAATTGTAGAAATAATGAACAAGACGTTGATGGAAAGGGAAAGAAGCATGCTCAGTGGTTCCGGGTTAGGACAAGAATTCTGGGCAGAGGCAGTGGAGATAGCATGTTACCTGGTCAACAGATCACCTTCATCAGCGTTGGAGGATAAGACTCCACAAGAGGTATGGACTTGTAAGAAACCCTCTCTTTCACATCTGAAGGTATTTGGATGTGATCCATATGTACATGTTCCAAAGGAGAAAAGAACCAAGTTGGATAGTAAATCTAAAAAGTGCATCTTTATTGGGTCTAAGGATCGTTTAAAGGGTTATAAGCTTTGGAACCCAGTAACAAGGAAGGTTGTGTACATCCAAGATGTGGTGTTTAGAGAGGTGAAAGATGTTATTAAACATGAAGTCCAACCAAAGGAACCTGAGAAGATAGAGTTTGATCTAAAGGAGGAAGAATCAAACTCTACAGCAAAGGAGGAATCAAAAGATGAAGAGCAACAAACTCTGGGAGTGAGAAGATGAGTTCGAGAAAGAAGGCAGCTAGAAAGGTATCGTCCATCTACTTTCTGTTCAATTTTTTCTTTATCTATTACTGATGATAAACCGAGAACTATGAAGGAAGTAGTAGATTTAGAGGATGGAAAACTCTGGAAAGAGGCAATAGTTGATGAAATGGCATCTTTGCACAAAAATGAGGCTTGGAATCTGGTTGAGTTGCCGGGTGGAAGGAAACACATTGGCAGTAAATGGGTGTTCAAGAAGAAGACAAATGCAAAAGTAAAGGTGGAAAAATACAAAGCTCAGTTGGTAGAAAAGAATTATTCCCAAGTTTCAGGAATCGATTTTGGTGGTATTTTTTCTCCAATTTCCAAGGTAACTTCTATTAGATTACTTTTATCTCTTGTTGCTGCTTTTGATTTTGAGGTAAAACAGATGGATGTGAAGACAACATTTCTTCATGGGGATCTGGAAGAGGAGATCTACATGAAGCAACCTAAAGGCTTTGTAGTGAAGGGTAAGAAAGAACTGGTATGCAAGTTAAAGAAGTCTTTGTATGGGTTAAAACAGTCACCAAGGATGTGGTATCAAAAATTTGATACATTTATACAAGGACTTAGCTTCACTAGAAGCAAAGCAGATCACTATGTTTATTTTAAATTAATTGATGACTGTGTTATTTATCTGGTCTTGTATGTGGATAATATGTTGCTGGTCAGCAATGAAAAATAAATTATCCAGGATTTGAAGATCCATTTGTCCTCCAAATTCGACATGAAAGATCTTGGTGCTACAAACTATATTTAGGGCATGGAAATTAAAAGAGATTAGACAAAGAGGAAGCTCTGGTTAAAACAGAGGAAGTGTGTCGAGATAATATTGTAGAGGTTTAATATGTAGGATAGTAAACCGGTGAAGGTTCCTATTCCTATAGGTGTAAATTTATCTGTTGAACAGTGTCCCAAGACACGAGAAGAGGAAGAGAACATGTCCTATGTTCCATATGCAAGTGTAGTCGATAGCTTGATGTATCCAATGGTCTATACTAGACCAGACATTGCACATGTAGTGGGAGTATTGGACAAGTTTATGTCAAAACCAGGGAAGGAGCACTGGATAGCAGTGAAGCAAGTTTTCAGGTATTTGCATGGCACAAGTGATTATGGTTTGTGCTACCAAGGAAGACTAGGATTGGAAAGATTATTGGATATTTATGGCTTTGTTGATGCATACTTGGTGGAGATATAGATCAGAGAAGATCTACAAGTGGGTATGTGTTTAACCTATTTGTAGGTGCAGTCAGTTGGATGAGTAAGAAACAATCTGTAGTGGCACTATCAACTACAGAGGAAAAATGCATGGCATCATTCATGCAAGAAAGGAAGCAATTTGGTAGCAGAGATTGTGTTCAAGTATGGGGTTAGTGCAGGGAGCTATAAGGATAGACTGTGACAGCCAAAGTGTAATTTTCTTGACAAAGAACCCTAAATATCATTCAAAGACAAAGCACATCGATGTTCAATATCACTTTGTGAGGGATATGATAGAAGACAAAAAGGTGTTGCTGATAAAGGTGGAAACTTTGAAGAATACTATAGATGCATTGACAAAATATGTGAGCTATGAGAAGTTATCTTGGTGTAGAGAAACAATGGGTGTTGCAGGGTCAGATAAATCACTAAGCTCTCTTGTGGCCCCCTGTGGAAAGAAAACAACAAGTGGGAGAATGTTGGGTTGTGTTATATTCTTTCCATGACTAGCCCATGTAGTTAACCAGGGGGGTTAGAAGGGGGGTGGAGCCCCCCCCTTTGTTCAATCGATTGCGTAGTGGGGGGAGTCGCAGGGAGTTTGAGGGGTGCAGGTAACCCCACTCTATGGGGTCAGACGCAGTGCCATGGAAAATTTTGTTTTTGGACCCTACATTAGGTTGGGCGGACCTACCTATGGTTTTGTGCATTATTTTTTGCACATGGTTTTGGACGTGATGGTTTTTGGTCCATGGTTTTGGACACAATGGTTTTCAGTCCATGGTATTGGATGCTTCGGCATATATAAATATGTATTGGAACATTGAAAGGAACATAATGAAAAATCGAGCTGGTAGTCCCGGTTTTGGGATATAGAGGAAAATCTCTGTGTATATGTGTTTTATGTGTTATGCTCTCGCATTGTTTATTTTCTGTGTTTTAGAATTTGTGTGCAGGTAATTTATGTACAAGGTTAAAACCTATAGTTATGTGTTTTAATGAAAACCATTGGATTTGACTGCTCAGCTCTTATCATGAGAGGCTTTGTTCATTCCCTTGCCATTATATTCTTCATTTCTGCAGCCCTTTCTTCCTCATGGTTCATCTATGATGCCAAATCCATCAAATGTAAATCCCCTAGTTTTGCATTAGGGTCCCATACATTCAGATCTGTCAAGGCTAAGTTATGTAGGTCGAACTCAACCATTTTAGCCCTATCCTCTAGTGTGCTTTCATCATAAATATCAATGAACTATCTATAATCCTGGAATGGCACAGTGCCTCTCTGTGCTAGGGTCTGGAGTTGGAACTGCAACCATTGTTCCTTCAGGTATAATGCATAGGACTTAACTGGCATCCTGCACTGGATTACCTCTAAGGATAGACTAGCCATGGATGCCAATTGATTATCTCTTTCTTGTAGTTGTCCTTTCAACCATGCATTTTCTCCCTCCAACTGAGCTTTCATTATGGCCTCTCTGTCCCTCAGGATATTGAGTTCTTTGCCCATCTCCTTAAGCTTTCCCTCCACATGACCTATGTCTTTCACCCCCTTTGAGTTGGCAATCTGCATCCATCTATGTGTTTTTTCTCTTTCTTTCTCAGGCTCAAAGAATAATGGGATGGAAATTTTTTGTGGAATGACCCTACCCCCTTCAATAAACCTATAGTGGGAGTCAAGGTTAGGTTGAGGACTAGTTTCCCTTAGCTATGGATCCTCCTTCATTTTTTATTGTTGCATACTCTCTTCTTTGTCCAGTTTCTGAGTTTCCTATAGGTTTAGGAGAGTTTCCTGTAGGATTTCCTCTACTTCCTGTAGGTCATGTTGTGTATCCTGTAGGATGTCCTTCCCTTTGCATGAGGTAGATCTAGTCATAGGCCTTCTCACAAAAGTGATAGGAGACTTAGGGTAGGCCTGTTGTAAGGGTCCTTCTCCTTGAGTTTTCATAAGAGGAGTCATCTTCTACTACTACTTAGTTGAGTCTTCAATAATAATAGGAACCTTGGTGGGAGTTTGAGGTTTTCCCTACCTTATTCTTGTACTTTTTCTTTTCCTAAAGTATAATGGAGTTTTTCTTTGCCTTTTGATTTTTTTTTTTTGATAGGGGTGCTAAGGGCAGTGAGGGCAACTGCTACCTCTCTCTCAGTGGGTATTGGAGACACCCTGGGTGACTCCTCCTTTTCTTTTTCCTCCTCTTTTTTATTCCCCTTTTCATCATTGTCTTTATCCTCTTCTTCTCCCTCTAGTTCCTCACTTTGTTCATCAGTTTCATCCTTGGCAACTCCTTCTGTGTCTTCACCACTTTCCTTCTCTTTTTCATCTTCTTCTTTTTCAGTTTCTTCTTCATCCTCTTCACTGGAAGTGGAGCTCTTGTCATATTCAAGGACTTTTATATCTCCCTCTATTTGCACGTGTCTGAAAGTTTCCCATGTGATAGGAATTCTGAGATGTTGGAGGACATCTTCTATCACGAGTGTAATTAACCCATGATGGGCTAGTTGTTAATGGTTTCCTTCCTACACCTTCATGCTCATATCTATCATTGATTGGATAAGGAAGTAGGGTATGCTCAGTCTGTGTTGAGGAGGTGTGTTTGCCCCAAACCTTAATTATTCAAGAATCCTAAAGTGGTATCCATATACCACACTCTACCTACCTTCACATGAAATATACTTTATAAGGTGGTAGTTAATTTCATTCTAAGGATAGGGTAGGCTTGCCTTCCTTAATCCATTTCTTCCTTCCATGGACTCCTCTTCTTTTAAAAAGAATTTCTTCTTTGCAGTTTGGTCATTTCCCTTATCCTCCTTTCTCCAAGGCACTCCTAGGGGAAGTGTGGTAATTTTTCCTATGATTTTAGGGGTGAGTTCTTTGGAGAGGCCTCTCACCATGATAGTGGCATGGGTCCTAGAGTCAGTGGAATGAAGGGTAGAGAAAAATCTCTAGCTACTTCATCATCATACCCCCTCAATTTCTCAAAGAAGCCCATCCAATTATGCCTTGTGAATATCTCTAGCACAGAACGGTGTTGATGAATCCTCATGGTGTTGATGGGCTCCCTTGTATTAAACCCTCCCGTTATCTTCTCTGACGGATGGAGGAATGTAGAGGTCTGATATAAACTTTAATGATGGAGGAATTCTTCTACCTTTGGATCTCCATGCTTGAAACTGACTGCAATCTATGAATTTTGTTTTGTGGGATAGGCTACTATAGGATTTCTTATAGGATGTCCCATAGCTGCTTCTCCCTCAGAATTTTTAATCATTTTCTACTGCTGGGACCTGAGGATGATTGGCATGGGAAGAGAATGGGTCTAGGGATTTGTGCATGAGGAAAAATAACCTTCAGGTGTTGTCCCCTTTCTCTCTATCTTCATCCTCTTTCCTCTGTGTTTTTCTCTTGAAAACTATAATTTTTTTGAAAACTTACATTTGTGATGAATGCAGGGATGATCATGGTGGAGAGAGGTATGGTGAGGAGATGGTGAAGTAGGGTTTTTTTTTTTGATATGGGTAGGTCATTCCCTTTCTCTAGGGTTACTTCTTTTAGGATTCCCAAGCCACTGTAAATCCTACAGGATCATCTTGTACGTTTTCAGGGAATCTTGTAGGTTTACAGGGAATCCTGTAGAAAACACAGAACCCTTGAAAACTCAGGCAAATAAGGGGAAAAATGGAAGGAATATTGTGATGATGAAGGATAATAAATGGATAAATAAAACATGAGATGGAAAAGTCCCTTTTGATTCTCCATTGTTGCTCTGATTGTCCTCTTGCTGACCTGCAAACAATATTTTCTTAATTTTTCTTTTCTCCCTTTTTTCCTTTCTCTTTTTTTGAAAACAACTAGTCTACCTCCAAGAGGTTTTCATCCTAGTTGCTTGGCCTGGGTGCCTCAAGAGATGTTTTCAGCTAGAGATCTTTTAATTTCTCTTTTTTTTTTGACACCATTGGGCCGCCTGAAGAGGTTTTCAACCCAACAATGGGACTCAGGTGCCTCAAGGAGGTTTTCACCTAAGTCTCCTTATTTTTCTCTTTTTTTTTTTGTTTTTCTTTAGTGGCTGATGTGGTAGGAGCTGAGACTTGCTCCACCACCATCACTGTTTTTCTGATATCATCAATGAACTCTTTCTTTGATAATGGCTTCTTGTAAACTTTCAATCTGTGCCCATTAACAAGTAAAGGAATGGCCTCTACATCTATGGTTCTAATCTACATTGAACCATTATCATAACATTTCTCGATGACATAAGGCCCTAACCATCTAGACCTTAACTTACCCTTAAAGTCTTTATATATGGAATCATATAACAAAGCCCAATCACCTTCTTCAAATTGCTCATCCTTGATGTTATTTTCATGCCAGATCTTCCTCTGAATTTGAGTTACCTCTGTGTGTAGGAGGGCTTGCATTCTAAACTCATCTAACCCATCCAACTGGAGAAATCTCTATTTTTGTGCACTGTTAAGATCTAGATCTAGTTGGGATGTCATCATCAATGTATTGTACTCAAATTGAATGTACAATAGGGCCTTCTTCCCATAGACCAACTCATAGAGTGTGAATCCAGTGGTAGTCTTCAAGGTGGTATTATAGGCAAAGGTGGCCTCAACTAATCTATCTACCCAATTTTTTTTGCTGCTGCTAACCACTTTGGTCAGAGTGCCCTCCAACACTCTGTTGGTCACCTCCACTTTCCCATTATCTTCTGGGTGATAGGGAGTGGAGGTTATATGCTTGAACTTGTGTTGGCTTAACAATTCTTCAATCTTGTTGGATGTAAACTGGTGGCCTTGATCAGTGACCATTTCTCTAGGGTACCCAAACTTGTAAAAGACATTTTCGGTTAAGAACTCAGTCGCCTTCTCCTCTGTTGCCACCTTGATTGCCTTAGTTTCAGCCCACTTGGTTAGATAGCCAGTGCACACAATAATTTTGGTGAGCTCCAGTATTGCATAAATCATGCTGCAACTCTTGGGACTCCCTACTTTACTTTTATCAACCCGGTAGTTCGTAACAAACTTGGAAGCGACGATGTTATATGCACAAGTACTAGCTCTTACTGTAGGCTGTCACTTGATTAGCTGGCACAAGTTCGCTAGGAGCTTAAGCCAACTTCTATGAGTTATTAGAAGAAGGTTTTAACTGAGATGGATGAAATCTAACTCAAAAGAGGCTAGTCTACTTGCAAAAAGAAGATGAAAGCTGAAAGAAAATGCAAACCCTAGCAAACCCTAGTTTTACCGACTAATGCTACTTGTGCAAGAAAAGAGATGAAAGCTGCTAAAATGGATACCATTGACTCTTGAAAAGGTAAAATGCATGTCTTTAAGCTACTTCTGAAGGAAAATACAGAAAAATCATCTTTTTGTATTTTTGAGTAATTTTTATGCAGAATTATTATGCATGTGTTTTAACTATTTTTTACTGTGCAGAAATTTATTGGCGAAAGGAAATTGAGTGGGTGTTTGCAGGAGGTTGGGAAGGTTAGAAGAGGACCTAAGGGGTCCGTAGCATCCTTCTGGAGATTTCCACTGCACTCAGATCTTTAAAAATCACTCGCGTGAACTTCTACAGGAGGCTGCAGGGGATCTACAAGAAATTCTACAGGAAGTTCTACAGGAACAGGCCGAAAGTGGTTTTTAGAGGGTTGATGGTGGAAAGTGGGAAAGTGGGAATGAAGGATGGATAAGGATGTTAAGGGGTCTAGGATCTGGTAGATGAAGCTCAGGAGTGATGAAGATGGTTGGATCTATTCAAGGATGAAGGAAGCAATGTTGCACAAAAATGTAGAAATTAGGGCGAGTTGGGAAAGTGTGGTGAATGAGGGAAAGGAATATTGAGAAAAGGAATGGAGTAGGTTGTATGATGGAGGAAGGATAGGCTGGATTTTTTTACAAGTTTTCTACACACGACTTTCCAAAATTGATCCAAGCAAAGACTAAAAAACAGAGATCTATTTATTTTGACCTAATCTGACCTAAAAACTAGAAACATGATGAACATAAGTTTATAGATAGGAAATCATGTAAGAAAGCTATTTAAACTAATCAAGAATAGATCTAAACATGAAAACACAACTGATATCAACCTTTCCAACTTAAAATCTAACACTAGCAATTGCATTGGAAGGCAAAAACAATGTTTTTGTGGCTGCAATGTGCCTTGGTCTCAGTTCATGGTCCCAAAGAGGGAGAAATGAGATCAAGGACTACTTGATAGCCTTTTTGTGGATCTTTTCTATCACCAAACTGTCAAATCAACCTGAAGCAAGAACAACTATCTTAATCATCAAAAACAACCTAAGTAACAGAGCAAGATTTTAACCTAAATAACATAAATTATTCTATGAATGCAAGAAAAACACATAAAAGTACACAAAGGAGGTACTGGGCACTTGGGTTGGGCCCAAACCCAAGAGCTACAGCCTCCTAAGAAAGCTCAGAGCTGGTGCAAAGCGGGATTCATCTTCATTGATCAAAAAATAATAGTTACATCACAAAAATTGTCTGTAAGAAGAACTCGAAAATGTGTTGATATAGAGCTGCACTATAGGGCTAAAATAGACTATCAATTGGCTAAACTACGAAGGCTTGAAGCCTTCCTACTTATGCAAACAAGGACTCCCAACAATCCTCCTTAACTTTAGGAGCTTGGATGCCCAAAACTGCAGTTAATCAGCCACTTCACTAGACCTGCTCAGCTGCCCCTTGAAATCATCTTTGGTGGGTTGTTGAACTCCGAGCTGATGGTGGAGAACTCAAGGAAGGGGTCATTTAGTGCAAGAGACACCCCTCCTATAAATCCTCAGCCTTTTTTCTTCGTATTTGGCTGACAATTTGCTCATAAATGCCTAATCTTGGTCAAAAAATGTCCAAAAATCTGCAATAAGCACGTATTAGACTTTGTGGTCAAGTGACTATTCCCATTCACTCAATTAACATAAACATATTCAAAATCATGCATAAAAATCTGGAGAATGATGGATTGAATGAGAATAATAGGCAAAATGAGCCCATATAGTTACCCATTTCCGGGGCTCATCATCACCCCCCTGCTGAATGTGTTGCTCATCCTCTGAGCAACTAATCCAGTTCATCATATTTGATTGCTTTGACTACCTCTCTGACATCCTAGGCCTCTAAGGTGATGTCCTCTTCTCTATCATGAAAACCTTCCTTTCTATCTACTTCCTCCCATTGTCTTTGTTCCTCTTCTTCGTTGACCCCTTTTAACAGCCCTAGCAGTAGTGGCGGGCTGAAGTTAAGGCCAATCCAATTGGATTTCAAATTCTACATTGATTGTTTGTATAGGGGTACTCTTCTCATAGCCTCCCTCATTCTGGTTGGGGCGTGGTACTCTCTTATTTTCAGACTATGGGACAATGTGTTCCATCTCCTTGTGCAAGCATGAATGCAATTATCACCAAACAGATTTTCCATGTCTTCAAAGTGAGCAATGGCCTAAGCTTGCATTTCAACATAGACAGGTGCAATGTGAGGGTTGTCTGCAAGGTGCCGATGGGAATATATAAGAGTTGAGGGATATTCTGGTTCTGCCCTAATCATTAGTGGCTCACTTAGCTCCCTGGCCATAATCTTCTGAATTTCTACTGCCCTCTTTTCGTCATGGCCTAACCAAGAAGCCATGGCCATGAGTTGCAGATCTCCTAATGCAGTGTTCGGGTCCCATAGATTAATGTTTGGAAGTGCCAAGTTGTGTAAATAGAATTATGCTAACATGGCCTTATCTTCAGCTGAGCTACTCTCACATAAATGCATAAACTGATTGTAATTCTGGAATGGAATGGTGCCCCTTTGGGCCAATGTGTTAATTTGAAATTGCAACTATTGGTGTTTAACATATAATGCATAGGTTTTAGCAGGTTGCCTACATTGTAAGGCTTCTACTTCCCAACTAGCCATGCAGGCCATTTGGGCTTCATTTTCTTGCAACTGCTGTTTTAAAACTTGTATTTCTTCTTTTGCCTAAGACTCCTTTTTTTGCAGTAGTTTTGTTAGCATCTCAACATCAGCTTGTAGCTCTCCCTCTTTTTGTTGTTTCTCGGTTGTTTCCTTGTTTGTTGGAGGTCCTTCTTGCTACTGCTACCCTCCCAAAATGGACAGCCTATCTTCCTTATGAACTTCCTGTAGCTACAACTAATTTTTTAGCAGCTCATTCTCTTCTTCTAGTTGGGCTCTTTTGCCGCTTTCTATGTGCCTCACAATGGCCAACTCCCCTCTTAATTCCTTTAGCTTGTCCTCCATGTGGCCTATGTCCTCAATTCCTTTAGATTTGATGATTTGCATCCATGTGTGTGTTCTAACACTCTCTTTTTCTAATTCGAAGAATAAAGGTACAAAAAATTTCTATGTGATGCTTTTCCCACCCTCTAATAGATTGTAATATGAGCCCAAATTAGGCTGAGGGGTTGGTTCATGTATTTCTTTGGCCTTTCCCTCCCCGTGAGACTGTTTAGCTACTTTCTCCTCCAATTTCTCAGTTTCTTTTAACTTGGCTAGAGTTTTCTATAGAGATGTTTCAGCTTCCTATAGAACTGCCTTTGAATCCATCAACTTAATTTTCTCTTTCCATGTGGAGGTTTTTGGGCTTCCTCTTTCATAGGTGATAGATATCTTGGAAGGAGACTCTTCCTTCTTTTTAGTGGGTGTGTCCTCAATGACAATTGGTTCTTTTGATGGTGGCTGGGGTTTGCACACTTTGATCCTTGTGCTTTTTCTAGCTTTAAAGTACATGGAGGTTTGCATTTTTCTTTTTCCTTTTTGTTTTGTAGGTGTGCTTAATGTAGTAAGCATAGTTTCTGCTTCCCTTACCAACATTTCTGTTAAGTTATGGTATGTTCTATGCTTATAAAAGTTTACTTCTTTTTCTTATTATATTCCACCAATTAGAAATCACATGTACATAAAGTAAAGTGCAGATAGAACATTAAACGATCGATAGAAAACAAGCCAAGACAAGAGACACAAGATGTGGCGGCTAGCCAGGGACAAACCCCACAATGTGTGGGGAAACCCTTTGATCAAATATTATTTTATATTCAATAATTCAGCAGAGAGAAATAGTACAATAAATCTGATTCATATTAGTAGTACCAAACCCTAGATCAGTAGCATCAGCATTAGCGGCTTCATTATCAAACTAGGGCAGACCATATCTCACAAACCGACAGTCGGATTGACTTCATTCCACCACCAAAAATTTCGGATTCTAGAGGAGGTTCAGATGAACCTAAAGTGTAGTTCATATGAGGAGATCTTCTAGGCCACACAAGTCAATATTTACTTCTGCAGTTGCAGCTTCAGTTTCAGCAGTTTCCGGCTTCAAACTAGGGCAGTCGATATCTTGCAAACCGTTTGTCGGATTGACTTCATTCCACCATGTTATAGACATTTTTGTGCCTTACAACTCCAAGCATGAAATGTCCATAAACCAAGTGCTCCTAAGTCCCTAAAAGTGTTGTTCTAACCCCTAAAGGAACAAGGTCAACAAATTACAGCTTCTCCCAGAAGTTCTCCACCAGAAACTGCTCAGAATAAGTCAAAACAGGATCATTTCAGCTGCTCCACTGGCTAGGTGCATTGCATTGCACCCAAATACACTGGCTAGGTGCGTTGCAATGCACCTAAATGCACTATGAGGGTGCGTTGGGCGAGAAATGACAAATGCAGTGTCATTCCGAGAGGTGGAGAGACAATGGAAACTTCCAGAATCTTCTCCTGTGACACTTGCCTCACTGAATTTGACCAAGGATGAGTAAGAGGCCTTCAGTCTCCAAGTGGAAGCAAGAACTGACAGAGAGAAGACACTAATCAAATAACAAGCTGACTCATCCTCCTTACACATATCTATATATGGATCCCTCATCCCAGAGATCCAGAGGCTGGAATTTTGCACATTGTAAGGAATTGCTGTTGGTTTTGAGACAAACATCAGAGTATTGGGTGATCTATGCTTTGTTGGAGGTGAAGAGGGGCTTCTTTGCTGGGAGGTTGATGCTGGGTCAAGAATCATCAGTTGTAACTCCTCTTGGATCTTTTCTTGTTTATCAATAAAAACTATTTGAGTTTTTCCTCCATGCTTTTGTATCATTGATGCTTGTTACATTTGTATGGTAAACTTAAATCTGATCCTAAGTTGTTTATGAATATAGATCCATGTCTTTGTATAGTGTTCTTCTTCTGTGATCTTACAGGTACTTGGTGAAGCTGGGCAAGTAAGGGAGCAGGTAGCTAGAAGCTGTCAAAGAAGAGAGAGATTGGATCAAAGGATTAGCGCAAGACACAGGTTGGTTCTTCCTATTCCTCTCTATCTATAGTTCATAAAGGAAATACAAAATTAGTTTTTCTCTGTTTGTTTCTAAGGAAGCTGTCACACCTTAGTGGGATAGAGCAGTTCTAGATAGACACTTTTCCCGTTAACAAAATGGCGACTCCGCTGGGGAGAATGTCTAATTAGTTTGTTTGTGTATCTCTTTGTTGTTTGTTTCATAAACTTATAAGTAGCATTCGAACTGCATTTGCCATAACAAATGCAAAGTAGACATCTGCTGTTTCAATCCATTCACTGGATTTGTTTATCATTTGAATAGCTGATTCACAAATTATTTGATTGCCCTTGTGATAGCTCTTAGACCCTTCTTAGATCTACCCCTGATTGTGCATTACTGATTGCCTTTACTCGGCCAAAAACCAAAGACTGAACTGCAAACTGTGACCCAGAACCCGGACAGATTCTCGTTTCTGGCCCAGTGCAGGTACTGTGAAGAGATCCTACATTTCAATGCACTTCCCGAAAGGGAAACCTGCGCTGCAATGCAGTTTCTCTATGTTACAGGTGCGCTGATCAGACTAGCCCTGTGCAGCTGAGGTTCTTGTGCTTCATTCTTTCCAGTTTTGTCTCTAGATTTTGCAGCCTGTGATCAGTATATGTCTGTTTAAAACCCCTTTTCCTTACTGTTATTCTGCCTCCTTTGTACAAAAGAACTGTAGATGTTTTTGTGTGTTTGTTGAGTCGTTTACAGTTTTCCATTACAAAAGTAGAATAGTCGTACTGTCGTCCTTTGATTTAGATCTATCGCAAGTGTCGATTTTGATCATAGGAGAAAGTTTAATTGCTATTGATGGTCGATTACACTTTTACTATTCCCTTTGGTCTGAATTTGTGATTTTCTAGTGTCAAAACGAGTATTCATTTTAAAATCGTAAAGTGTCGTAATCGTCTCTATCTTTTGATTTCGAAAAGAAGCTTGTTTGTGTTTGTCGCTTGAAAGCAAATTCAGATTTGTACATCAACTTTCTTTTTAGCATCAATACTAAGAAAGTCGAAAACAAATATATGCATGTGCATTTGCATATAGATAGTCTGTTTGGCTTGATTTAGGAAAGTGCATTTACAGTGTGCTCTTTGCTCTTTGTGAAAAGATTATGTCTTTCTTTTCCTCTAGTAGCTAGGATTTTCATTGCAGAAAAGAGATAAAAGTTTGTTTATCATCTTTAGATTGCATTTTAGGAATTACATCTACATCTCGTGGTGAACCCAAAAGGCAAACTTCATAAGCAAGATCAACTTAAAATAAATTCAATGAATCTAACAATGCTTTGGAACTTAACGCACAACATTTAGAGGTCTAGGCTAGAGACGTATTCCGGCGTCGTAAAGCCTGGTCACTGTTGTCCTCACTGATGGTTGGGTGATTCCTCCACTTTGAGATGATAAGTGCCAGTACGGACTTGTGCTCCCACGTAACGTCGAGTATATTTTGGGAGACCCCTATAAGCTTAAATCCTTTATCCATAGGAAGCCATGTCCGCCGCCCTATCGATCGCAATGCACTGATCACAGCATTCGAGAAGATTGACTGCCGTACCGTAAAAAGTATTCTGCAGTTTTGCGATTGGTTTGGTACTCCCTCTACCTAGACCTCTAGAGCAGTCCTTTTCGTTCCTTTTCAGACTCCTTAACGGAAAAGGTCCATCTGAGCACTTGTCACTTCAGGCTCATTAAAAATCGAAGGAGACTAGAGTCATCTTTTGTTTTTTCTTGACTCTTAAAAACTGAAAAAACAAGTTGTGTCAAAGCGTATAAAAATTTATTTTAAACGGAATATTCATTACTCCTTTCCTACGTTGATCTTGGGTTGAGAAAATGGAGTCAACCAACCAAGGAATTCCCCTTGGAGGAAATCCTAGTCCCTTCTCCTCTTGGGGAGATGTTGGTGCGCCCCATATGGCCACATTGTCGCTTCCAGGGCTGACAATTGGTTTGCCTGTATGGCTCTTCTCAACCTCTGTCATTCAGAACACCACTATTCCTGAACAATCGAATCAGCAATTAGACGAGTCCAGAGTTGCCCACCAACCTTCTACTTCCTCTAATTCTTCCTCTCCTCCTTCCTCTTCGCTTGATGGGGCTGGTAAAACCAAAAGTCAAGTTCCTAAGGAGAAGAAGGAAAAGAAGAAAAAGAGAAGAAGAAGAAGGAGCCAAAGGCGAATGGGGGAAAATGAGTGTCGTCTAACGCAAATCCACACACTGCACTGACCAGGCCTAAATCACCATGTGTCATTTGCAAAGGAGACCACTTTCACAGAGATTGTCCTTGCATCCATTGGATATTAAGGAAATGGTCTCCTTGTTTGCACAACCCAGTGTCGTCAACCTCTAATGATCATGTTGAAAGCACACCATCAACTAGTGAAAGTGAAGCCCCAGGACAAAAAGGGAAATGTAGATTTCCTTGTAAACTGTGCGAAGGCGATCATGCCATCCACCATTGTCCTTTCTTAGACGAAGCTAAAAGAGTTTTGGATGATCGTCCGGTTTCACCGTTATGACTTCCTCCTGGATATAAAAAACTCTTGCCGAGTCCGTCACTAGTTGAAAATCCGGCTGGCCCGCTCAGGTGGCCGGCTGAAGCACCTATCATTGAAGATAAACCATCTAGATCCATACTAGACGAAAGTCAAAAGGTCGAGGCGGCAGTTGACCCGGTCTTGCCTTCAGAGGTTTCATCTTCAGATGATACAATCACTGAAGAGAACAAGGATGACACTGTCCAAATTCTTTTCATAAGCACAGACTCCAATGAACATGGGGGCAATTTACCCGTTCCTTTACCACAGGAGGGAAGTTCGTCAGAGCCGTACCCGGCCGTCTATTCCGTCCCACCTCCAAGCAACCTAGTTGTCTCCTTCGACTGGAATCAACTAGGCAGACCCCGTTTACCAGCTAGCATACCATTCCGAATTATCGTTCAAATATATATAATGGTTATGGTTGGTACCATCATAGATGAGGGGGCTTCTGTGAGTATCCTTTCCTCAACTGCTTGGAAAGCGCTTGGTTCGCCATCGCTTTTGCCTGAGATGAGAAATCTGACAGGCTTTGATAAAGGAACCAGTCGACCGTTAGGGATCCTTCCCGATGTGCCCATAACATTGAGATGGAAAACCATTCACATGAACGTAATGGTAGTTCAAGGACCCCTGGATTACAATCTACTCCTTGGACGAGACTATATTTATTGCATGGGAGCCATTGTCTCATCACTCTTTAGAGATGTGTTTTCCGCACGAAGGAAGAGTGGTCAAGCTCGTGGACCAGCTTTGATTTCCCGGATCACGCATAGCAAATAGTCATATACCATCCCTAAATGGTCTTTTCACGCAAGAAATGTCTCAATCTCCAGTCCGTCCACCTGATGAGCGCGAGTAATTCGGGGGGACATGACTGAAACCGAGGGGGCATGCACCCTGGTCTGCTTCGGCAGGAAAACTTCGGGTATAGAGTAGGTTTCCACGGGAGAATATGACTAGTCTGTACCCCCGTCTGTGATTGGAAGAGGGGGTTATTCTAGAACAAGATTCTCTTGTCAAAGTTATGTGAGTTGGCGAGCGCCGCCACTCACCTTTGTTTATCTCGGTGGACATCGCCGAAGAAGTGTTTTGTTTGCGCTGTGAATAGAACAACCTTTGGGTAACCTGTAAGAGGTAGGCCTCTCTCGGTAAAACGAATGTTTTGGCAGAAAGAAGTAGAGGTAACCTTGAAACTATGTTTTATACCTGGGGGAATGCAAACCTTTTGGAATGCAAGCAAAGAGCGATTATTTATCTGTTTTTGGATTAGTCGTTTCCTAACTTGCATAAAGAAAGGATGTGGGGCAAAACTATAAAAATTTCCATTTTATATGAGACATTCTTATCATACGACTGGACTAATCGAGCAGTGTTACCGCAAGGTTCAAGCTCGTTAAAAACTAAACCCGCACCGAGAAAATGTTTCCACCCGCGTTTAAGCTCGTTAAAAAATGAACTATTCCCCAGTAAATAACCACCGTGAATGTAGTACTTCAGCCACTAAAGCCTTGGTCGTGTTTGCACCATCACCTCCACTTTTTCATTGGCCGATCATTCACCTCCACTTGATTGTTTACCCATTTTGAGGAACAGCTGCGAAGAGTGATTTCACTAGCCATCCTTGTGACATTGCCGTGATTGGAAAATTCCAAACCTTACCTGGAATCAGCTGCTACCCATTTTATCACTCGTTCCTCAAAAGACGAGTCTTCTTTAAGCTCTTTTCAACTGACTCGTAAAATATGAAAAGATTGCCAAGTCCTTGGCCTTCCAGCTCGTTAAAGGGACAGGAAGTGCTATCCCTCATCTAGATTTTAATCTTTTTGGACCTGAGGGATTATTGCACGAAACGATCGAGTGCTTGTTTTGTTTGGCTCGTTAAAACTATCGAAAATTCATCCCTTCTGTATTGTTTTATACTTTTTCAGACTTAAGGGATTAGATGACGAAAAATGAATTTTGGAGTTACTTTTACGTACCTTTTCAGACTCTCTAAAATTGAAAAGGACCGAGTTATCCTTGTCGTTAAACTCGTTAAAAATATTATAGCGACAAACTTGTCTTTAGACGAGAACGAATTTCACTATCGCTAGGCTCGTTAAAACATAGCGATGGGTTTGTCCGAAGGGCAAATTATAGAACAAGCATATGTTATCCTCCTCAAGCTTGACAAAAATAAAGAGGTACTGGTCAGCAATGACTGGGGAAAAATTGGGAAGAAAACTCAAAGAATCTTTATTGGTAGCAAGTCGCTCTTGAACATGACACTTCCACTCCGTGTCCGAGTCGGGTTGGGTTGTTTCATTCACCAGTCACATCGCCATGGTCACACCATACCAACCACATTTGGGGTTAATGCTACCAATCCATCACATCAGTGTCGCCGACATGTTCAAGAGAAGTCATCCAGAGAAGCCACTTGTGTCCCACCCACTACCATACATTATACTCCATTTTTCCCATGACCGCCACCCTGAACCATATATCATCAGATCGTTTTCACCTCCATCAAAATCATTTGCTCCTTTCCGTGTCATTGATGTGGGATTCATTAAGGCCCTCCTGTGACGGATCACTTCTTATCGACATCAGCTCATTATCCAAGAAGTTGGTCTAGGAATAAGCCATTCAGTACTTTGAAGCTTGCATGCCTCAATTGCAAGTTTCTCACTTCCGGCGACAGGTTTACATCAATGACCTTCGACCGAAAGATTTTACGTGGTGTTCGATGCCAAGTCCTTTATTCACACCACTTGAATTGTACTGCAGTACCTTGAGGATCATTATCATTATCGGTGATTCCTCTCGCGCTTGTTAACAGTTTACATCATTGACTGGTAATCAAGCGATGTCTTTCCATGTTCGACTTCAGAACATTTCTCACATGGATCGACTTGTACTTCGAGTGAAGATCGGACGAGATTGAAGACCCCGGATCTAGTTTCATCCATCCGGGCTGCGATATATATTCAGGGAAATAAAGACATTAATGTACAGCATTGCATCACAGATAATCATCCTACCAAAAGGATGATGGCTATATCAGAATCATTAGTCTACAATCAGACGATTGTCTGTCCTATGTACATGAGAATGAATTTATAAAGTTGAGCATGGGAATGCCCGCCTCAGCTAGATCATGAAAAACAGTATGAAGATAATGTATTGTATTGTATCTTATTACAGGTCTCCTCCCAGCATTGAAAGAACTTCGGATCCTCATAATAAAGCATTTCACCCGACACCAAAAGGTTAACGGCCTCATACTTTAGGGGGCAACTGTTATAGACATTTTTGTGCCTTACAACTCCAAGCATGAAATGTCCATAAACCAAGGGCTCCTAAGTCCCTAAAAGTGTTTTTCTAACCCCTAAAGGAACAAGGTCAACAAATTACAGCTTCTCCCAGAAGTTCTCCACCAGAAACTGCTCAGAATAAGTCAAAACAGGATCATTTCAGCTGCTCCACTGGCTAGGTGCATTGCATTGCACCCAAATACACTGGCTAGGTTTGTTTCAATGCACCTAAATGTAGTATGAGGGTGCGTTGGGCGAGAAATGACAAATGACAGTGTCATTCCGCGAGGTGGAGAGACAATGGAAACTTCCAGAATCTTTTCCTGTGACACTTGCCTCACTGAATTTGACCAAGGATGAGTAAGAGGCCTTCAGTCTCCAAGTGGAAGCAAGAACTGACAGACAGAAGACACTAATCAAATCACAAGCTGACTCATCCTCCTTACACATATCTATATATGGATCCCTCATCCCAGAGATCCAGAGGCTAGAATTTTTCACATTGTAAGGAATTGTTGTTGGTTTTGAGACAAACATCAGAGTATTGGGTGATATATGCTTTGTTGGAGGTGAAGAGGGGCTTCTTTGCTGGGAGGTTGATGTTGGGTCAGGAATCATCGGTTGTAACTCCTCCTGGACCTTTTCTTGTTTATCAATAAAAACTATTTGAGTTTTTCCTCCATGCTTTTGTATCATTGATGCTTGTTACATTTGTATGGTTAACTTAAATCTGATCCTAAGTTGTTTATGAATATAGATCCATGTCTTTGTATAGTGTTCTTCTTCTGTGATCTTACAGGTACTTGGTGAAGGTGGGCAAGTAAGGGAGCAGGTAGCTGGAAGCTATCAAAGAAGAGAGAGATTGGATCAAAGGATTAGCGTAAGACACAGGTTGGTTCTTCCTATTCCTCTCTATCTATAGTTCATAAAGGAAATACAAAAGTAGTTTTTCTCTATTTGTTTCTAAGGCAGCTGTCACACCTTAGTGGGATAGAGCAGTTCTAAATAGACACTTTTCCCGGTAACACACCACCAAAAGTTGCGGCTTTCAAAGGAGATTCAGATGAACCTACAGTGCAATTCCAAAGAGGATATCTTCTAGGCCATGCAAGTCAATCTTTACTTCTGCAGTTGCAGCTTCCGTTTCAGAAGTTTCTGGCTTCACATGTGTGAGAGAGAGAGACCCATTTCAGCGCAGTAGAGAAAAGACTCATATATGCGCAGTAGAGAGAGAGAGATGTGATGAGATGAGTGAGTCCAAATGAGGAAAAGTCCTCTTATATTTATACACAACGTTGGTGGGTGAATAGATGCGACTGTTGGGCTTCTGAGCCTACATGAGTTGTAGGTCGGCTTGATAATAATTCCATAATCAAAATAAATTCATATCTCCATGAATACTTATCGGAATTGGATGATCTTTATATCAATCCTACACCTCTCGACGAGAGGAATATAATAAAAATATTATTAGCCATGAATAAGATGACCCACATGAAGTTTTTCCCTAGTTGCCAATTTTAACACTCCCTCTCAACCATGGAGAACTTCATCTGCAATCTGTCTATCGGTCATTACTATTCATCCATCAAATGCACTGCCTTGTACAGCCTGACCCTTGCCCTGCTCTGCTCTATTTTTCCTGTTCTGTTTTGTCTTGTTCTGCCCTGCACTGATCTGTATTGTTTTGTTCTATTCTGCTCTGCTCCTGCATTGTTCTGTTCTACTCTGCTTTTGTCCGAATTATGAAGAAGAAGAAATGATCGAGGATGTATCATACTGACTCAAAGTCAGTCTCAGAGTATGTACCACTGGTCCTAGACTAGTCTCAACCAACATAAAGTCAGTGTCATAGTGAGTACAACTCCAATTGTCCCAGACCAATATCATCCTCCATTGACTCAAAGTCAGTCTCAGAGTATGTACCACTGATCCCAGACTAGTCTCAACCAACCCGAAGTCAGCGTCATAGTATGGGACAACTCCTACCACTGGTCCCAGACCAGTATCATTGATCCCAGATCAATGGAGGTCATCCTAGCATAGGGAGTATGGTAGTTACAACGATGCGTCAATTGGTACTACTATGGTCCCTAACTTCATTTCCCTACTCATTGATCAGATGAGAGGCACTTCCCATGAGTCCCAGACTGCATGGGTAGGATGCCTTGACAGGAGAACTAATCAATCCTATCCTCACAGGAGAACACATCAATCCTGCTACAATCGCCATGGAGAACACATCAATCCAGGCCACGATGGAGAACACATCAATCCAGGCCTTACAGGAGAACACATCAATCCTGCTACAATCACCATGGAGAACACATCAATCGAGGCCTCACAGGAGAACTAATCATCCTACTACACAGGAGAGAAAATCATCCTGTTCCACAAGAGAGTGAATCATCTTGTCCCACAAGAGACCGAATCATCTTGTTCCACAAGAGAGCGAATCATTTCGCACCACAAGAGAGCGAATCATCTTGTTCGACAAGAGATCGAATCATCTTGTTCCAGTGCACACTACCAGGGGAGGGTGAGTCACCCTGTGGTCGTATGTTGCTCCAGTAAGAACCACAAGCCCTCAGAGCTCCCAGAGCTTAATGTATGCAACATGCAGGACCCTTGTACAAGGATTTCTTGATGACTCCAAGTCGTTTGGGAAAATCACAAATTAGATCTTTCCTCAGGGCTTTGACAAGGTGTATCAACCTGTACATCATCTTAATGTGATGGAGCCTCCTTGCTCATCAACTTACCATATCCCAGATGATGTCTATCTGCTGGAGCAATCGACAAATATGGGATTCCTCAATAATCGAATCCCACCTCTGGTTGTTATAGAGAATCACAATGGTATCCAATGTAAATCCAAACAGCTCACTGAAGAGCTTTCGCAACCAGACTGCCTCACACGAGGTCATGCTAGCAAAAATATATCCTGCTTCAGCGGTGCTCAAAGTCACCGACTTCTGCTTCCTGCTCATCCAGGATATCGAAGTAGATCCCAAGGTGAAACAGCACTCGAAAGTGCTCTTACGGTCCACCACACTTCCTGCCCAATCAGCATCAGTATATCCAAGTAGTCTCACATCTTCGACAGTGTATCTTAATCCATGAGAGATTGTGTCCTAAAGACATCTCAGAAGATTCCAGGCATCAATCCAGTGAAGCTCAACCAAATATGAGCTCACAATGTTAACTGCAAAACATATGTTCGGACAGAGGTTCACCAAGAACATCAATGCGAATGAGTTTATGAAACTCAGAGGCATTTCCCAAATCTAGTCCGACATCACTACCATATAAATTTTAAAAGTTAAGATCCTCGAGGTAGTCACAGGCTTGCAGTCCATCATACCAAATCTTTCCAATATCTTTACCGCATATTTTCCTTGAGATAGGAAAATTTCCCTTCGCTTCTGCCACACTTCAAGTCCTTGGTCCTTCATTTCAAATTCAGAATCCATCCCCCTCTTACATTTGTGAATGAGACGATTTGCACTTGTAGAAAGAGGTCATCCACATGCAAAACCAGTATGATAGGCTTTTCATATTCAACCTTAAAGTAAAGGTTAGGATCGGCTTCACTCCTAGTGAATCCCAACTTCATCAAGTAGCTATCGATCCTCTCATACCATGCTTGGGGTGCTTGCTTCAGCCCATAGAGAGCCTTCTTCAACCTGCATACATGAGATTTTCAATCATAAATCTCAAATCCTTCGGGTTGCTCCACATAGACCTCTTCTTTGATCAAACCGTGCAAGAACGCAGTCTTAACATCCATCTGATGTAGGTTCCATCCTTGCGAAGTCACAAGGGCTATGATCAAGAGGATGGTCGTATATCTGGCAACAGGTGCAAATATCATAGTCTATACCTTCCTTCTGGGATAAACCACGAGCAACAAAATGAACCTTATACTTTTCCATACTTCCATTTGCTGCATGTTTTATCTTGTAAAGCCATTTTGAAGTAACAATTGTCTTGTCCAGGGTCTAGGAACTACTTCCCAGACATCATTCTCCATAATAGACTCATATTCTTCGGTCATAGCATCCTTCCATACTTGATGCTTGACGGAATCTGAGAATGACGAAGGCTCATTTTGTATGATCATTCTCATGATGGTCAGGTATCCTTGATACCTATTAGGTTTCTTACTTTCACGAAAGGTTCCTCGGGGTGCAGCATGTCCTTCAGCATCATCAAGTAACCCCTTAAGCCATGAAGGCCTCTTCCTAGAAGAGGAAGGCTCATATGGAGGAGGATCAATCGGATCCATGGGTTCTTCTACATCAGGCATTGATTCATCATCCTTTTCTTTCCGTTCCCTGGTGTTGGCTTCTTGAGAGCTCCTCAAAGTCGGAAGATTGATCACCTTGCTGAGAGCCATATCTTCGTCAAAGGTGACATCATGACTAATTATGACTTCCCTTTGACCGGCTAGATAGATTCTATAGCCTTTAGTATTTTCACCATAGCCCACGAAAATTCCCTTCTTTCCAGATGCTCCCAATTTATTTCTTTTCTCTTTCGGCAGATGAAAGTACACAGGGCTTCCAAAAATTTTAAAATGAGAAACATCAGGTTTCTTACCGGTGAATTTTTCTTCAGGAGTCTTGCAACCCAATGCTTGATGAGGGCATCGATTTTGTACATATATGGCAGTGTTTGCAGCTTCAGCCCATAGAAACTTTAGAAGTCTTTGATCATGTAGCATGGCCCGGACAGCTTCCATCATCGTGCAGTTCTTCCTTCCCACCACACCATTCTTCTCAGGAGTATGTGGTGTAGTAGTCTCCCTCTTAATGCCAACCTCAGGTATGCCTAAGTGAACCAACTGTAATATATCGGAGGTCTTGCTTTGGCTTGAGGGGAATGGTCCCCTTTTGAGCTTTCCTTCGGCACATCCCGGACATACACCTTCTTTCTCTACTTGGAATTCAGGCATCCCTGTTACCATCTGTCTTACATCGGGTAGAGCTTTGTAATGAAGGTGGGAAAATCTCCGATGCCAAACTTCGGACTAAAGAGTTGTGTCACAAGACATGAAACCTAGCGGACTTCCATCGACCTGATATAATGAATCAACACTAAACCCAAGAGTAAAGGAATCTTTATCATTATTTTTCCATATACATACCTTGCCATTGCTGAAGGTTACCTTGTAGCCTCTGTCTTTCATTGCCAAGATGGACACTAGGTTCCTTTTGAGGTCAGGTGCATTTAATACATCCTGGACTTTCTAGCCTTCCTGAATGGTTGTCCTCTTCCTCGATCTCCAACTCTCCTCTTACATTTGCTGTTGAATTTTCCATTCCTTTGATTTGCCATCAGAGGGATTTTGATCATCGTCCCATGTGTGAGTCCTTTCTTCTCTTTGCATGAGAAGAAAGGGCAACAGGAGGACCTTTAGGCATGGGCATTTCTTGCACTTCTACCCTTGTTTGTTCTTGAATGCATCTAGCCATTAATTCCTCGAAACCAGGAATTACATTACAGTTCAAAAGAGTAGTCCTGAACACATACCATTCAGATGGTAATCCTCCGAGAGTTGTGAGTGTCATTTCTCTGTCAGTAATGGTTTCCCCAATAGATAGGAGATCGTTCTTGATCTCGGTGATTCTTAAGAAGTATGCTCGCATACTTTCATCTTTACCCTTCTTGATTTCCCTCAACTTATTTCTAAGAAACAAAACTTGATTTGCATCATTAACTTTAAATAAACTCACCAGTCTGTCGTAGATTTCCTTGGAGGTGTCTAGATCAGAGATGTAGGCCACCAAGCGCTTGTCGATAGAGTCCCGGATGATCTTCTTTGTTTTGACTTCTCCATTTTTCCATTTGTTCCAGGAAGTAGCAGATGCATTTGATGAAGGCTCAAAAATATTGCCTCTTACATGGTCCAGCACTCCTTGATCTTCAAGGGTTAGATCGATAGACATCTTCCATCCGTGATAGTCAGCTTTCTCACGGAGCTTGTCTTCGGCAGGAAAGAGTGTTGAGGACCCCATCGTTCTTTTAGGATAGCCTTGCCAATCTTCTCTTCAATGATTGCTCTTGCTCTTGCTCGGGCTTTGTCTTCACCTCAGCTCTGATACCATGTTAAGTTATGGTATGTTCTATGCTTATAACAGTTTACTTATTTTTCTTATTATATTCCACCAATTAGCAATCACATGTACATAAAGTAAAGTGCAGATAGAACATTAAACGATGGACAAAAAACAAGCCAAGACAAGAGACACAAGATGTGGCGGCTAGCCAGGGACAAACCCCACAATGTGTGGGGAAACCCTTTGATCAAATCTTATTTTATCTTCAATAATTCAGCAGAGAGAAATAGTACAATAAATCTAATTCATATCAGCAGTAGCAAACCCTAGATCAGTAGCATCAGCATTAGCAGCTTCATTATCAAACTAGGGCAGACCATATCTCACAAACTGACAGTCAGATTGACTTCATTCCACCGCCAAAAGTTTCGGCTTCCAGAGGAGGTTCATATGAACCTACAGTGTAGTTCAGATGAGGAGATCTTCTAGGCCACGCAAGTCAATCTTTACTTCTGCAGTTGCAGCTTCAGTTTGAGCAGTTTCTGGCTTCAAACTAGGGCAGTAGATATCTTGCAAACCGTTCGTCGGATTGACTTCATTCCACCACCAAAAGTTGCGGCTTTCAAAGGAGATTCAGATGAACCTACAACATAGTTCCAAAGAGGAGATCTTCTAGGCCATGCAATTCAATCTTTACTTCTGCAGTTGCAGCTTCAGTTTTAGCAGTTTCCAGCTTCACATGTGTGAGAGAGAGAGAACCATTTCAGCGCAGTAGAGAAGAGACTCATATCTGTGCAGTAGAGAGAGAGAGATGTGATGAGATGAGTGAGTCCAAATGATGAAAAGTCCTCTTATATTTATACACAATGTTGGTGGGTGAATAGATGCGACTGTTTTTGCTTCTGAGCCTACATGAGTTGTAGGTCGCTTGATAATAATTCCATAATCAAAATAAATTCATATCTCCATGAATACTTATCGGAATTGGATGATCTTTATATCAATCCTACACCTCTCAACGAGAGGAATCTAATAAAGATATTATTATCCATGAATAAGATGACCCACATGAAGTTTTGCCCTGGCTTCCAATTTTAACACTCCCTCTCAACCATGGAGAACTTCATCTGCAATCTGTCTATCGGTCGTTACTATTAATCCATCAAATGCACTGCCTTGTACAACCTGACCCTTGCCCTGCTCTGCTCTATTTTTCCTATTCTGCTTTGTCTTGTTCTGCCCTGCACTGATCTGTATTGTTTTGTTCTGTTCTGCTCTTGCATTGTTATGTTCTACTCTGCTTTTGTCCGAATTATGAAGAAGAAGAAATGATCGAGGATGTATCATACTGTCTACAAGTCAGTCTCAGAGTATGTACCACTGGTCCCAGACCAGTCTCAACCAACACAAAGTCAGCATCATAGTGAGTACAACTCCAATGGTCCCAGACCAATATCATCCTCCACTGACTCAAAGTCAGTCTCAGAGTATGTACCACTAATCCCAGACCAGTCTCAACCGACCTGAAGTCAGCGTCATAGTATGGTACAACTCCTACCACTGGTCCCAGACCAGTATCATTGATCCCAGATCAATGGAGGTCATCCTAGCGTAGGGAGTATGGTAGTTACAACGATGCGTCCATCGGTACTACTATGGTCCCTAACTTCATTTCCCTGCTCATTGATCAGATGAGAGGTACTTCCCATGAGTCCCAGACTGCATGGGTAGGATGCCTCGACAGGAGAACTAATCAATCCTGTCCTCACATGAGAACACATCAATCCTACTACAATCACCATGGAGAACACATCAATCTAGGCCTCACAGGAGAACACATCAATCCTGTTACAATTGCCATGGAGAACACATCAATCCAGGCCTCACAGGAGAACTAATCATCCTGCTACATAGGAGAGTGAATCATCCTATTCCACAAGAGAGAGAATCATCTTGTCCCACAAGAGACCGAATCATCTTGTTCCACAAGAGAGCGAATCATCTTGTTCCACAAGAGAGCGAATCATCTTGTTCCATAAGAGAGCGAATCATCTTGTTCCAGTGTGCACTACCAGGGGAGGGTGAGTCACCCTGTGGTCGTATGTTGCTCCAGTAAGAACCACAAGCCCTCAGTGCTCCCAGAGCTCAATGTATGCAACATGCAGGACCCTTGTACAAGGGTTTCTTGATGACTCCAAGTCGTTTGGGAAAATCACAAATTAGATCTTTCCTCAGGGCTTTGACAACCTGTATCAACCTGTACATCATCTTAATGCGATGGAGCCTCCTTGCTCATCAACTTACCATATCCCAGATGATGTCTATCTGCTGGAGCAATCGACGAATACGGGATTCCTCAATAATCAAATCCCACCTCGGGTTGTTATAGAGAATCACAAGGGTATCCAATGTAAATCAAAACAGCTCACTGAAGAGCTTTCGCAACCAGACTGCCTCACACGAGGTCATGCTAGCAATAGTATATCCTGCTTCAGCGGTGCTCAAAGACACCGACTTCTGCTTCCTACTCATCTAGGATATCGAAGCAGATCCCAAGGTGAAACAGCACTCGGAAGTGCTCTTACGGTCCACCACACTACCTGCCCAATCAACATCAGTATATCCAAGTAGTCTCACATCTTCGACAGTGTATCTTAATCCATGAGAGATTGTGTCCTAAAGACATCTCAGAAGATTCCAGGCATCAATCCAGTGAAGCTCAACCAAATATGAGCTCACAATGTTAACTGCAAAACATGTGTTCGGACGAAGGTTCACCAAGAACATCAATGCGAATGAGTTTATGAAACTCAGAGGCATTTCCCAAATCTAGTCCGACATCACTACCATATAACTTTTAAAAGTTAAGATCCTCGAGGTAGTCACAGGCTTGCAGTCCATCATACCAAATCTTTTGAATATCTTTACCACATATTTTCCTTGAGATAGGAAAATTTCCCTTGGCTTCTGCCACACTTCAAGTCCTTGGTCCTTCATTTCAAATTTAGAAGCCATCTCCCTCTTACATTTGTGAATGAGAGGGTTTGCACTTGTAGAAAGAGGTCATCCACATGCAACACCAGTATGATAGGCTTTTCATATTCAACCTTAAAGTAAAGGTTAGGATCGCCTTCACTCCTAGTGAATCCCAACTTCATCAAGTAGCTATCGATCCTCTCATACCATGCTCGGGGTGCTTGCTTCAGCCCATAGAGAGCCTTCTTCAACCTGCATACATGAGATTTTCAATCATAAATCTCAAATCCTTCGGGTTGCTCCACGTAGACCTCTTCTTTGATCAAATCGTGCAAGAATGCAGACTTAACATCCATCTGATGTAGGTTCCATCCTTGTGAAGTCACAAGGGCTATGATCAAGTGGATGGTCGTATATCTGGCAACAGGTGCAAATATCATAGTCTATACCTTCCTTCCGGGATAAACCACGAGCAAAAAAATGAACCTTATACTTTTCCATACTTCCATTTGATGCATGCTTTATCTTGTAAAGCCATTTTGAAGTAACAATTGTCTTGTCCAGGGTCTAGGAACTACTTCCCAGACATCATTCTCCATAATAGACTCATATTCTTCGGTCATAGCATCCTTCCATACTTGATGCTTGATGGCATCTAAGAATGACGAAGGCTCATTTTGTATGATCGTGCTCATGATGGTCAAGTATCCTTGATACCTATTAGGTTTCTTACTTTCACGAAAGGTTCCTCGGGGTGCAGCATGTCCTTCAGCATCATCAAGTAACCCCTTGAGCCATGAAGGCCTCTTCGTAGAAGAGGAAGGCTCATATGGAGGAGGATCAATCAGATCCATGGGTTCTTCTACATCAGGCATTGATTCATCATCCTTTTCTTTTGGTTCCCTGGTGTCGGCTTCTTGAGAGCTCCTCAAAGTCGGAAGATTGATCACCTTGCTGAGAGCCATATCTTCGTCAAAGGTGACATCATGACTAATTATAACTTCCCTTTGACTGACTACATAGATTCTATAGCCTTTAGTATTTTCACCATAGCCCACGAAAATTCCCTTCTTTCCAGATGCTCCCAATTTATTTCTTTTCTCTTTTGGCACATGAAAGTACACAGGGCTTCCAAAAATTTTAAAATGAGAAACATTAGGTTTCTTACCGGTGAATTTTTGTTCAGGAGTCTTGGAACCCAATGCTTGATGAGGGCATCGATTTTGTACATATACGGCAGTGTTTGCAGCTTCAGCCCATAGAAACTTCAGAAGTCTTTGATCATGTAGCATGGCCCGGACAGCTTCCATCATCGTGCAGTTCTTCCTTCCCACCACACCATTCTCTTCAAGATTATGTGGTGTAGTAGTCTCCCTCTTAATGCCAACCTCAGGTATGCCTATGTGAACCAACTATAATATATCGGAGGGCTTGCTTTGACTTGAGGGGAATGGTCCCCTTTTGAGCTTTCCTTCGGCACATCTCGGGCATACACCTTCTTTCTCGACTTGGAATTCAAGCATCCCTGTTACCATCTGTCTTACATCGGGTAGAGCTTTGTAATGAAGGTAGGAAAATCTCCGATGCCCAAGTTCGGACTAAATAGTTGTGTCACAAGACATGACACCTAGCGGACTTCCATCGACCTGATATAATGAATCAATTCTAAACCCAAGAGTAAAGGAATCTTTATCATTATTTTTCCATATACATACCTTGCCATTGTTGAAGGTTACCTTGTAGCCTCTGTCTTTCATTGCCAAGATGGACAATAGGTTCCTTTTGAGGTCAGGTGCATTTAATACATCCTGGACTTTCTAGCCTTCCTGAATGGTTGTCCTCTTCCTCAATCTCCAGCTCTCCTCTTACCTTTGCTGTTGAATTTGTCATTCCTTTGATTTGCCATCAGAGGGATTTTGATCATCGTCCCGGTGTGAGTCCTTTCTTCTCTTTTCATGAGAATAAAAGGCAGCAAGAGGGCCTTTAGGCATGGGCATTTCTTGTACTTCTACCCTTGTTTGTTCTTGAATGCATCTAGCCATTAATTCCTCGAAACCAGGAATTACATTATAGTTAAAAAGAGTAGTCCTGAACACATACCATTCAGATGGTAATCCTCCGAGAGTTGTGAGTGTCATTTCTCTATCAGTAATGGTTTCCCCAATAGATAGGAGATCGTTCTTGATCTCGGTGATTCTTAAGAAGTATGCTTGCATACTTTCATATTTACCCTTCTTGATTTCCCTCAACTTATTTCTAAGAAACAAAAATTGATTTGCATCATTAACTTTAAATAAACTCACCAGTCTGTCGTAGATTTCCTTGGAGGTGTCTAGATCAGAGATGTAGGCCACCAAGCGCTTGTCGATAGAGTCCCGGATGATCTTCTTTGTTTTGACTTCTCCATTTTTCCATTTGTTCCAGGCAGCAGCAGATGCATTTGATGAAGGCCCAACAATATTGCCTCTTACATGGTCCAGCACTGCTTGATCTTCAAGGGTTAGATCGATAGACATCTTCCATCCGTGATAGTCAGCTTTCTCACGGAGCTTGTCTTCGGCAGGAAAGAGTGTTGAGGACCCCATAGTTCTTTTAGGATAGCCTTGCCAATCTTCTCTTCAATGATTGCTCTTGCTCTTGCTCGGGCTTTGTCTTCACCACAACTCTGATACCATGTTAAGTTATGGTATGTTCTATGGTTATAACAGTTTACTTCTTTTCCTTATTATATTCCACCAATTAGCAATCACATGTACATAAAGTAAAGTGCAGATAGAACATTAAACGATCGACAGAAAACAAGCCAAGACAAGAGACACAAGATGTGGCGGCTAGCCAGGGACAAACCCCACAATGTGTGGGGAAACCCTTTGATCAAATCTTCTCTTATCTTCAATAATTCAGCAGAGAGAAATAGTACAATAAATCTGATTCATATCAGCAGTAGCAAACCCTAGATCAGTAGCATCAGCATTAGCGGCTTCATTATCAAACTAGGGCAGACCATATCTCACAAACCGACAGTCGAATTGACTTCATTCCACCATCAAAAGTTTCGGCTTCCAGAGGAGGTTCAGATGAACCTACAGCGCAGTTTAGGTGAGGAGATCTTCTAGGCCACGCAAGTCAATCTTTACTTCTGCAGTGGCAGCTTCAGTTTGAGCAGTTTCCGGCTTCAAACTAGGGCAGTCGATATCTTGCAAACCGTTCGTCGGATTGACTTCATTCCACCACCAAAGTTGCGGGTTTCAAAGGAGATTCAAATGAACCTACAGCGTAGTTCCAAAGAGGAGATATTCTAGGCCACGGAAGTCAATCTTTACTTCTACAGTTGCAGCTTCAGTTTCAGCAGTTTCCAGCTTCACATGTGTGAGAGAGAGAGACACATTTCAGCGCAGTAGAGAAGAGACTCATATCTGCGCAGTAGAGAGAGAGAGATGTGATGAGATGAGTGAGTCCAAATGATGAAAAGTCCTCTTATATTTATACAAAACTTTGGTGGGTGAATAGATGTGACTGTTGGGCTTCTGAGCCTACATGAGTTGTAGCTCGGCTTGATAATAATTCCATAATCAAAATAAATTCATATCTCCATGAATACTTATTGGAATTGGATGATCTTTATATCAATCCTACACCTCTCGACGAGAGGAATCTAATAAAAATATTATTAGCCATGAATAAGATGACCCACATGAAGTTTTGCCCTGGTTTCCAGTTTTAACACTCCCTCTCAACCATGGAGAACTTCATCTGCAATCTGTCTATGATCGTTACTATTCATCCATCAAATGCACTGCCTTGTACAACCTGAACCTTGCCCTGCTCTGCTCTATTTTTCCTGTTCTGCTTTGTCTTGCTCTGCCCTGCACTGATCTGTATTGTTTTGTTCTGTTCTGCTCTACTCTTGCATTGTTCTGTTCTACTCTGCTTTTGTCCGAATTATGAAGAAGAAGAAATGATCGAGGATGTATCATACTGACTCAAAGTCAGTCTCAGAGTATGTACCACTTGTCCCAGACTAGTCTCAACCAACACAAAGTCAGCGTCATAGTGAGTACAACTCCCATGGTCCCAGACCAATATCATCCTCCACTAACTCAAATTCAGCCTCAGAGTATGTACCACTGATCCCAGACCAGTCTCAACCGACCCGAAGTCAGCGTCATAGTATGGTACAACTCCTACCACTGGTCCCAAACCAGTATCATTGATCCCAGATCAATGGAGGTCATCCTAGCGTAGGGAGTATGGTAGTTACAACGATGCGTCCATCGGTACTACTATGGTCCCTAACTTCATTTCCCTGCTCATTGATCAGATGAGAGGTACTTCGCATGAGTCCCAGACTACATGGGTAGGATGCCTCGACAGGAGAACTAATCAATCCTGTCCTCACAGGAGAACACATTAATCCTGCTACAATCTCCATGGAGAACACATCAATCCAGGCCGCCATGGAGAACACATCAATCCAGGCCTCACAGGAGAACACATCAATCCAGGCCTCACAGGAGAACACATCAATCCTCCTACAATCGCCATGGAGAACACATCAATCCAGGCCTCATTGGAGAACTAATCATCCTGCTACATAGGAGAGTGAATCATCCTGTTCCACAAGACAGCGAATCATCTTGTCCCACAAGAGAGCAAATCATCTTGTTCCACAAGAGAGCTAATCATCTTGTTCCACAAGAGAGCGAATCATCTTGTTCCAGTGCGCACCACCAGGGGAGGGTGAGTCACCCTGTGGTCGTATGTTGCTCCAGTAAGAACCAAAAGCCCTCAGAGCTCCCAAAGCTCAATGTATGCAACATGTAGGACCCTTGTACAAGGGTTTCTTGATGACTCCAAGTCGTTTGCGAAAATCACAAATTAGATCTTTCCTCAGTGCTTTGACAAGGTGTATCAACCTGTACATCATCTTAATGCGATGGAGCCTCCTTGCTCATCAACTTACCATATCCCAGATGATGTCTATCTACTGGAGCAATCGACGAATACGAGATTCCTGAATAATCAAATCCCACCTCTGGTTGTTATAGAGAATCACAATGGTATCCAATGTAAATCCAAACAGCTCACTGAAGAGCTTTCGCAACTAGACTGCCTCACACGAGGTCATGCTAGCAACAGTATATCCTGCTTCAGTGGTGCTCAAAGTCACTGACTTCTGCTTCCTGCTCATCCAGGCTATCGAAGCAGATACCAAGGTGAAACAGCACTCGGAAGTGCTCTTACGGTCTACCACACTACCTGCCCAATCAACATCAGTATATCCAAGTAGTCTCACATCTTCGACAGTGTATCTTAATCCATGAGAGATTGTGTCCTAAAGACATCTTAGAAGATTCGAGGCATCAATCCAGTGAAGCTCAACCAAATATGAGCTCAAAATGTTAACTGCAAAACATATGTTCGGACGGAGGTTCACCAAGAACAGTAATGCGAATGAGTTTATGAAACTCAGAGGCATTTCCGAAATCTAGTCCGACATCACTACCATATAACTTTTAAAAGTTAAGATCCTCAAGGTAGACACAGGCTTGCAGTCCATCATACCAAATATTTCCAATACCTTAACCACATATTTTCCTTGAGATAGGAAAATTTCCCTTGGCTTCTGCCACACTTCAAGTCCTTGGTCCTTCATTTCAAATTTAGAAGCCATCTCCCTCTTACATTTGTGAATGAGAGGGTTTGCACTTGTAGAAAGAGGTCATCCACATGCAACACCAGTATGATAGGCTTTTCATATTCAACCTTAAAGTAAAGGTTAGGATCGGCTTCACTCCTAGTGAATCCCAACTTCATCAAGTAGCTATCGATCCTCTCATACCATGCTCGGGGTGCTTGCTTCAGCCCATAGAAAGCCTTCTTCAACCTGCATACATGAGATTTTCAATCAAAAATCTCAAATCCTTCGGGTTGCTCCACATAGACCTCTTCTTTGATCAAATCATGCAAGAACACAGTCTTAACATCCATCTGATGTAGGTTCCATCCTTGTGAAGTCACAAGGGCTATGATCAAGCGGATGGTCGTATATCTGGCAACAGGTGCAAATATCATAGTCTATACCTTCCTTCTGGGATAAACCACGAGCAACAAAATGAACCTTATACTTTTCCATACTTCCATTTGCTGCATGCTTTATCTTGTAAAGCCATTTTGAAGTAACAATTGTCTTGTCCAGGGTCTAGGAACTACTTCCCAGACATCATTCTCCATAATAGACTCATATTCTTCGGTCATAGCATCCTTCCATACTTGATGCTTGACGGCATCTGAGAATGACGAAGGCTCATTTTGTATGATTGTGCTCATGATGGTCAGGTATCCTTGATACCTATTAGGTTTCTTACTTTCACGAAAGGTTCCTCGGGGTGCAGCATGTCCTTCAGCATCATCAAGTAACCCCTTAAGCCATGAAGGCCTCTTCTTAGAAGAGGAAGGCTCATATGGAGGAGGATCAATCGGATCCATGGGTTCTTCTACATCAGGCATTGATTCATCATCCTTTTCTTTCGGTTCCCTGGTGTCGGCTTCTTGAGAGCTCCTCCAAGTCGGAAGATTGATCACCTTGCTGAGAGCGATATCTTCGTCAAAGGTGACATAATGACTAATTATGACTTCCCTTTGATCGACTACATAGATTCTATAGAATTTATTATTTTCACCATAGCCCACAAAAATTCCCTTCTTTCCAGATGCTCCCAATTTATTTCTTTTCTCTTTCGGCACATGAAAGTACACAGGGCTTCCAAAAATTTTAAAATGAGAAACATCAGGTTTCTTACCGGTGAATTTTTCTTCAGGAGTCTTGGAACCCAATGCTTGATGAGGGCATCGATTTTGTACATATACGGCAGTGTTTGCAGCTTCAGCCCATAGAAACTTCAGAAGTCTTTGATCATGTAGCATGGCCCAGACAACTTCCATCATCATGCAGTTCTTCCTTCCCACCACACCATTCTGCTCAGGAGTATGTGGTGTAGTAGTCTCCCTCTTAATGCCAACCTCAGGTATGCCTGAGTGAACCAACTGTAATATATCGGAGGTCTTTCTTTGGATTGAGGGGAATGGTCCCCTTTGAGCTTTCCTTCGGCACATCCCGGACATGCACCTTCTTTCTCTACTTGGAATTCAGGCATCCCTGTTACCATCTGTCTTACATCGGGTAGAGCTTTGTAATGAAGGTGGGAAAATCTCCGATGCCAAAGTTTGGACTAAAGAGTTGTGTCACAAGACATGACACCTAGCGGACTTCCATCGACCTGATATAATGAATCCACACTAAACCCAAGTATAAAGGAATCTTTATCATTATTTTTCCATATACATACCTTGCCATTGCTGAAGGTTACCTTGTAGCCTCTGTCTTCCATTGCCAAGATGGACACTAGGTTCGTTTTGAGGTCAGGTGCATTTAATACATCCTGGAATTTCTAGCCTTCCTGAATGGTTGTCCTCTTCCTAGATCTCCAGCTCTCCTCTTACCTTTGTTGTTGAATTTGTCATTCCTTTGATTTTCCATCTGAGGGATTTTGATCATCGTCCCGATGTGAGTCCTTTCTTCTCTTTGCATGAGAAGAAAAGGCAGTAGGAGGAACTTTAGGCATGGGCATTTCTTGCACTTCTACCCTTGTTTGTTCTTGAATGAATCTAGCCATTAATTCCTCGAAACGAGGAATTACATTATAGTTCAAAAGAGTAGTCCTAAACACATACCATTCAGATGGTAATCCTCCGAGAGTTGTGAGTGTCATTTCTCTGTCAATAATGGTTTCCCCAATAGATAGGAGATCGTTCTTGATCTCGGTGATTCTTAAGAAGTATGCTTGCATACTTTCATCTTTACCCTTCTTGATTTCCCTCAACTTATTTCTAAGAAACAAAACTTGATTTGCATCATTAACTTTAAATAAACTCACCAGTCTGTCGTAGATTTCCTTGGAGGTTTCTAGATCAGAGATGTAGGCCACCAAGCACTTGTCGATAGAGTCCCGGATGATCTTCTTTATTTTGACTTCTCCATTTTTCCATTTGTTCCAGGCAGCAGCAGATGCATTTGATGAAGGCTGAAAAATATTTCCTCTTACATGGTCCAGCACTCCTTGATATTCAAGGGTTAGATCGATAGACATCTTCCATCCGTGATAGTCAGCTTTCTCACGGAGCTTGTCTTCAGCAGGAAAGAGTGTTGAGGACCCCATAGTTCTTTTAGGATAGCCTTGCCAATCTTCTCTTCAATGATTGCTCTTGCTCTTGCTCGGGCTTTGTCTTCACCTCAGCTCTGATACCATGTTAAGTTATGGTATGTTCTATGCTTATAACAGTTTACTTCTTTTTCTTATTATATTCCACCAATTAGCAATCACATGTACATAAAGTAAAGTGCAGATGGAACATTAAATGATTGACAGAAAACAAGCCAAGACAAGAGACACAAGATGTGGCGGCTAGCCAGGGACAAACCCCACAATGTGTGGGGAAACCCTTTGATCAAATCTTATTTTATCTTCAATAATTCAGCAGAGAGAAATAGTACAATAAATCTGATTCATATCAGCAGTAGCAAACCCTAGATCAGTAGCATCAGCATTAGCGGCTTCATTATCAAACTAGGGCAGACCATATCTCACAAACCGACAGTGGGATTGACTTCATTCCACCACAAAAAGTTTCGGCTTCCAGAGGAGGTTCAGATGAACCTACAGTGCTTTTCAGATGAGGAGATCTTCTAGGCCACGCAAGTCAATCTTTACTTCTGCTGTTGCAGCTTCAGTTTCAGCAGTTTCCGGCTTCAAACTAGGGCAGTCGATATCTTGCAAACCGTTCGTCAGATTGACTTCATTCCACCACCAAAAGTTGTGGCTTTCAAAGGAGATTCAGATGAACCTACAACGTAGTTCCAAAGAGGAGATATTCTAGGCCACGCAAGTCAATCTTTACTTCTGTAGTTGCAGCTTCAGTTTCAGCAGTTTCCGGCTTCACATGTGTGAGAGAGAGAGAACCATTTCAGCGCAGTAGAGAAGAGACTCATATATGCGCAATAGAGAGAGAGATATGTGATGAGATGAGTGAGTCCAAATGAGGAAAATTCCTCTTATATTTATACACAACGTTGGTGGTGTTATCACCCAGGTTGTTCCCTATGACTCCCAAGGGAATACGGCCGGGGTAACCACTAACCAGTCTTTGGATTACAGTTTCTAGCCAAACTGTAATCAGAGAGGGCTATCTCTTTATGATTTGTCTCTGTTCTGATAGTATCTTAGGCTAGATGTGAAGTTTTGATTTTGGTTTAAATTTGTTTGGTTGGAAAAGGTTCAGTCAAATGTGTATGCTCTTACCAGTATCTTATATAACATTGGGCAATGGAGTCAGTGGTCCTTTGGTTTGGTGTGCTATGTTGATATAATAAGGAAAGCTGCAGAGCAGGATAATTGTCCGAGGAACAATGCTTTGAAATTGAGTTTGTGTGTAACATGTTCAGGATAAGAAAGGCAATTAAGGATCTTTCTATAAACTGATACGAAAGAAAAGCAATTGTTACCTGGAAGCATTTAAGAATTTCTAGATAACATTCAAAACATGGAATTAAATGTAACATGAGCATTTAAGAATTCATGTCTGTTTTAATCCTGAAGAAAACATTTACAGCAATATAAGATTGAGCACAGGGTGTTAAGAAACATGTCCTGAGCTATTCTTTTTCTTTGTTGCTAGATATGATAAGAATATGAAAATGAAATAACATAGGGAAACAGAACAGAGTTTAAAGGAAACATATCATTCCACCAGACAACGCAAGGATTCTGCAACAGCACTTAAATTATCAACAAGACACCATAGCTTTAGGAAATCACTGAGCTGAAATTGCTCTTTGTATTAAACTTTTCTGTAAATACAGAGTATACATGCCTCAGAGTAAAAATTACCAACCCCTTATGCGTTACTAAGGGGAGTATATATACAAATTTACATAAGAAAATATCAGAAAGGAGAGTGAATGTTCCATAAATGCTCAGTTAATTGCTGGAGTGTAGCCGCTGAGAGAGTAAATGCTGTGATCACTTTTAGTCCCTTAGCTGTCAGAAAAAGGTCAGAGACTGCTGACTTGGTGGCTCTTGGAGTTGGTTAGGGGTGTACCGCCAAAATTTACGCATTTCTTTATCTTTTTGGCTAGCCGACATAGTCTAAATGCTGAGTCTGCATTCAGCTGCTTTTAATGCTCACTTTATCCTTCTATTTGTTTGATAGTGACCTGGAGCTGGCAGTGACTGAACAGCTGGAGCTACCGTGGCAGAATTTGAAGCATTGCTTGCCACCAATCTTCCTTTGGCATTTGATGTCTCCGAATTTTTATTAGAATCTCATCGGCCTCTGTATACCGCCAAAAGTTAGGAGGAGTTTCAAACAAATGATTTGCCTCACTTTCAATGAAAAATAGGCCTTCAAGTTTAGTGTACAAGCTCTGTGCTGTTGGAGGCCCTGTTTCCTCAGGAGTACTGCCAGATGCTGTGATTTGATTTTCAATGTAAGTAGCCATTCTGTTGGTGAATTGATCACTGGTAATCAATTTCCCTGTGCTGTTCAGCAGGCCAGGCAATCCCCTTGCTTGCAGCATTCCCATTTTGAGTTTATACTCCTCCACCTCAGCCTGTATTTCATAGCATTTTCTTTCTACAGTCTGTACATAACTTTTGAGAGTTAGCACCTTTTTAGCTGTGAGGATGGCCTCTGTTCTGTTGACGATGCCAATGGCTGCCAGCTCCTCTTTGTCTTGCCTGTTCAAAAAATCTATCAGTTGGTTTGCCTGCTCAGGTCTGTTTCCTAGCACTGTTTTGGCCCTCTGGATTTCTGTCTGTGCTTGGCCAACTAAATCCATGTACTCATGGATTGTTTTGATGGATTTCCATTGTTTGGTGACAGCTTGGGTAATCTTACCCCACAAAATTCTTTTTATGTCGACCATGGTACTTTCCAGATTGAGCTCTTTTTCCAGGGCCTTTATTTTATCCTTTAGGGCCTTAATTTCTCTGCCCTGTTCTGCTATAGTTACCTCTGATTTGTCATACTTGGCATCTATCTCTGCCAATTTGTCATTTGCTTTCTTTATCTCATCTGCCTGGAGCTCCATTGCCTTGACAGCCTTGGTCAATTCTTCTACACTTGGGTGGGCATCTGGAGCTGCTGTTGTGCCTGCTGCTTCTGTTGTAGGGGCCACTGTTGCCCCTGAAGTTGTTGCTGTTGATGAAGCTGTTGGAGGAGCCTGGAGTGTAGATTCTCCCTGTTTTTCTTGTAGCGTTCCTTCCAGTTCTTTCTCCAATTCTTTGATCCTCTGATCTTGCTGTAGAAGGAGGTCAAGTTGTTCATCAAGCTGTTTTTCTTTTTGTAGTTCTGCTGTCTGGGGGTGTTCTGTAGGTAACAACCCCAACCTCTTCTTCATGGCATTCAGATCATCATCTTTCTTCTTTATGAGGGCCTTTACACCTGTTGGATCACTAGGATCATGCCCTAGATCAATAATAATCTCCTCCAGAGACTTTATTCTATTGTCCTTGGCCTTAGAGGACATCCTCTCAAAATCAAGCTGAGTGTTTGTGTTCTTCAAGGATTCTTTCAGCTCATGGGCCAGTGTGGCCTTCTCAACCAATGTGGCATAGACCATCTCCCCAGTCTGCTTGTGGAGTTCAATCTGGTCCATAGGATGTATGTCTTTAGCTAGGACCTCCACCCTTGTTTTGATAAAATCTGCAGTTGTCATTGGCTGTGGCCCCTTGGGTTTGAAATGGCTGAATATCATTTTTTCTTCCTTGAAGTCATAGACCGACATCAATCTTTCCTGCTGGGCTGGTGTAGCATCTATGAACTGTTTGTAAACCTCAGCCCTTAATAACTCATTTGCTGCCTTGATCTTTTTAAAAGAAGCCTTAGTGCTTTTAGGCTTCTGGCTTTGGTGAGATGAGGATGACACCTCCAAACCAAGCTGTAAAGTCTGCTCCTACTGAAAGGAGCTTGTCCCTGTATGTTGGCTTCCCTCCCTGTCCTTTCCTGTGCTGTTTAAGACATCTTCAGTAATGTCTTCCACCTCAGGGGAATCTGCCCTTTGTCTTTTGGCCTTTGGCTGATGGGAAGGTCCACTAATAGGAGTGGACTCTTCTCTCTCTCTTTTAGAACCCCTCTCCTCATGGGCTGGGGTTTGCAGAATAGGTGCTGTAGGAGTCTGAGTTTGTGGAGGAGGAGTTTGATCTTTCAGCTGCTCTGTTTGTTCCTCCCTCTGCAGCTCATTTTGCTGCTTAGTTTGCTGTTCAGTTGAAGGGGCTGCCTTCTCTTTCAGTGTTTCATGTTCTGCATCCATTATGCCTTTGCCTTTATCCACTGCTGCTGCCGATGTAGAGGGTGCCTGTGGTGTTGTCCTTGTCACTGAGGTCCCTTCTCCTACTGAGTGAGGCGGCCTGAAAGGTACCTGCTGCACATAGTCCAGGTCAATAGTCTTCTCAAGCTCTTTCATGTTTTTAAGCATTCTTTCTTCTTCAGTTAAACTCTCCACTAGGGTGTCCAGCTGCCATTCTTGCAAATTGGCATACTTTTCTATTTGTGGGTAGTGACAGTGCTTAATACCTAGGAGTCTGTACTTATTTCTCCTAGCAGTGATGAAACCTTGAGGGTCATAAGGGACCCATCGAAAACTATAGGACAACTTATATTTGTCTTTGAGGACCAAGTCTGCAGATTCCCATCCTTCCTTCTTGTTCATAATGAAGGGGCCCAACTCATTTTTGAAACTAAGGTGGGCCTTTTTCTTGGAGCTGTGGAAATGGGTGAGGTCTGACTGAATTAATTGCCTGTAATACTCCAAGGCAAACAACCTCATAGGTACATACTTGGGGAGCCTGTATGGACAGAGCTCACAAACATAAACTCTGAATACAGTATGGTGTTCATATAGGTACCAGTCACCTATTTTATATTTTTTAGAGAGCTGCAGAGCTTTCTTGATTTCATTAGATATTCTAGGTGGAGGGGAGCTCATCAGCATGCAAGAAACTGGGTACACAAACTGGTCAACAAATTCACAGTAGGTATAGGGTGAATTTGTGACTTTATGATAAACTGAGGTCCAGAAGATGACAGATCTTCTCTCCCCTTTATTATCCAGCCTTCTGATGTAACATGGGAAGGCTTCAGAATGATGAAACATGAACAGATGGTATATGTAAGCTGAGTATCTGAAGACCCCCTGTCTGTCCACCTTGCTTAATTGATCATGAATCTTATTGGCTATAAACTTAGCAAAGTTATACTTTCGGGCAGGGGGTTGACGCGGGCTGTAAGCAGACAGCAACACTAGCATGGATTTATCCACATGCTCACTGTTTTGGTATCCCAATACATAGGCTATCATGTCTAGTAATAGCCTGCCTATATCATCGAAATGCTCCCTCAGATAGGGAGGTGGCCCTGTAGGCTGGTATTCAGGTCTCATGAAGTTCCGGGTGACCTTTTGCAGCTCCTCACTGGTCATCTTATCACCAGTTTCCAGCAAATAAGTTGTGGAGAACGGGACCAGCAACTCTGTCTGATCAAACTGTAACATCTTGTTGATGGAGTCAGCATTTATATAGAAGAGGATCCTCCCTGATGGAGTATTGACAGCTCTGTGCTGGACATCATAGTGTTCAGCACATAGGTGGATGATTTCAGGGAAAAGATTCACAGCTGGGAGACAGTAATAGGGCAGGTTTGACTCCCATATCCCATGTGTACCATGCCCCTCCTTATAATCTTCCCTTAGTTGAGTGAATGTCTTCAAGAAGTCCCTGTCTCCCTCAAATTCCCCAATGAGACAATCCTTGTCAATGAATGGCAAGGCCTCCAGCTCCTTGTTGGTTTGATTTAATGGAGCTACACTGAGGGAAGAGGATGCAGAGGCTGCCATGCTATAATCTGAATTTGTGCAGGTGGAAGTACTGGCTTAACAAGTCTATAAGGACTTAAGTAGCAGGTGAACTGTAAACATAGGCTAGTGTCTTCCTTTTAATGAAAAAATGCAAGCTGGCTTTTGTGGTTTACTGCAAATTCACAGGGATGTGAATTGCTAATGGCAAGCTTTAGAGACAGTGATGTTTCTTTGGTAAGAATGCAGGTGGCCTGTACTCGGCAAAAGGGAACAATGCCGAGCACCTCAGGGGCAATTTTACAGTTTTAGCCCGCGGACTGATCGCTCCAGGGTCGAATTGTGGTTTAGGGATGGTGCAGATTGTTTGGGTTCACTTCAGATGGCAGGCAGAGCTGAACTTAGGAGTTTTAGCAGTCTTTTAATGGTGAATTTTATAGAGAATTGGAATGCATGGGCAAAGTAGGAAAACTGGCGTAATACCTGGAAAAACTGGCTTGAAAGCTTGCGGGCCGGCCTGTGGAGGCTTAATGGCGTCGAATCCTGAATTTGCAGCGGTTGTAATGTCGAATTTGATGGCTGGAGGACAGATTTCGCGGCAGCTGGTCGACAACGGCTACTTCTTTTGCGCGTGATAATGACCGAAAACGACTCATTTAGTCGTTTATAACGTTAATTTTGGAAAAAATGTGCATTTGGCGCTTTTCCGCCGATGACATCAGCATGACGTCATGGCGGGGCCCGGGTACGGAGGTGACGTGTCTGCTGAGGTGTCCGCCAGGGTGGCAGGACATGGTGGCGGGTGGATGCGGTGGCAGGACTGCGTGGAGGGCCACGGGACGCGGGGGCGGGCATAGGTGAGGTGACGTCAGGATGACGTGCGCATGACGCAGGGGGAAGGGTGGTAACAGGGAGGGTGGTAAGCGGGTTCCCCGCACCGCTTTTGCTGGCAAGTGGTATTGGGGAGGGGGGCTCCGAACAACCCCGGTGATTGAGACGCGTCCAGGGTACGGAGGTGGTAAAACCGCTTTCCCCGGACTCTAAAAGTCGGCAGGTCGGGGAACAGCAATGACCACCCACCGTAAGATCTGGGCGCCTCGAGATCGGACGGCTGGCGGGTCCTCCGACGGATCGTGCAGGTTGGGGGGGACCTGCCGGCCGATTAAAATATTCTTTTTAAATATTTCGGGCGGGGACCTTAGAATAGTGAGTTTTTATGGGTTTTTTCGGGATTTCTTCGGTTTTTTCAATAATCTGAATGGGGTTTATGGTTAGAAAGGGTTTTTATAGGCTTTTCTTTGGTTTTGAAGGGTTAAATGAGTGGATTGAGCTGTAGCAAGGGAGAGAGAGATAGTGGAGGCTCATCAAAGTGACCAGATGTCATTTTGATTCCTTTTCAGAGAACATACAGCTATAATGCCAAGGGGAGGGATATTTATACAAAATTTTGGGGTTTATACACCATGGTGTTAATACTAGTAGGGGAAAGGTAGTGTAGGGAGGTTTACATAGTAGTGTTAGAGTTAATATGGATGAAGGGGTAAATGGAGGGGAAACCACTAAGCTTATTTGAAACTTGCTTAGTTTAGAGAGTAGATCAAAATGAAAAGATTTTTAGACAAGAAATGTGGCTTCTGAATGAACAAGAACCACCATGAAACCATGATGTTCTTCCCTAAATCTCAGCTGATGAGGGGATGTTAGTAATGAAATGGAAGGGGGGAGGAGGGGGGTTAGTCATGCTCCTTGCTGTAACTTGATGAAGATGAACACCTTGTCAATTGATTGATTTTACTCTGGTAAACACAGTTAACATATCTGCAATGGTAAAGATAACCTTTCTGCAACCCCAACTACTTACCCAGCTTCTTACCTAGCATTTTTATTACTTCTTGGAGGGTGCACTTGGACTTGCAGACCCTTTACTTGCCTTTTCTTTTCTTTGGCCTTTTCTTTTGTTTTTCTATCTATTTCTACCCTTATTGCTTCCAAGGCCCCAGATTAAACAGTTGGGAACCTTAATTCTCTACCTAGCTACTTGTCCGCCAAGATTAGACTGTTTGGACAGACTTCTTTCTCTATTCTACAACTGAAAATTTAAAGCATGACATGGTCCAGATTAGGCTGTTGGACCATCCATCAAAATTGAATCCTTATCAAGATATATACATACCTTGTCTCCTTATGAAAAATATGGGATCTTTGCATCATCAAAGCAGAGCATATTTGGATTTTCTATAACCAATCATGAAACATGAAACCTATTGATATAGGTAGCAAACAGTGGCTCCACATGGGGATGGTTTTTCATTTGAAAGACCAAGAACAGCAGGTCAGATTGCCTTGGTCCATGGCTGCCCAAATCATTCTTGAAGTTTGCTGCTTTGAAGTGCCAAATTGTGTGCTTCTCTTCTTGGTAGACCTCTGATTCTATTTACCTTCTGCTGGTCAGTCAATAAACTTGGAAAACTGCATTTTTACAATCTAAACAGAAAATAATATGTACATCTGCATATATACAAGGGAGAATCGGGTTGCACTTATGGATGATATTCAAAATAGTGCTTCAGCATCCTGCCATTCATAGGTCCTTCGTCCAAATTAGTTTCAGTGAGACTTTTTAGGAAGTAAGTGTTGTTACCTTGCACTGCTTGGACAGCAAATGGTCCTCTCCATAAAGAATCAAATTTTCCATGTTTTCCTTTCTCTTCTCTTCTTGCATCCCACTTGAGGACTTTATCACCAACATTAAAATCTTCTGCTTTGGTTCTTCTGTCAAAGGCTTTCTTTAGTTTTTCTTGTAACACTTGAACCCGGCTGAAAACTTGGTCTCTGGTTTGCTGCAAGCATATGATTTGATTTATTCTTCTCTGCATATCATTTGGTTCAGCTTGGCTTTCTTGAAGAAGCTTCATGACAGGTATCCCTAGTGATGAGGGAAATCTGGCCTCTAGTCCATAAACCAATTCATAGGGGCTGGTCCCAATTGATCTCTTGGTTGTTAGTCTATCTGCCCATAAGGCATTGACTAGTTTCTTGTGCCAGTTCTTTTTGTTCTCTTCAAGTACCTTCTTTATAATGTTTACAAGGCTTTTGTTTGATGATTCAGCAAGGCCATTTCCTTGGGGATAGTATGCAGTAGAATGGCCCAAAGTAATATGAAATTTATGGCAAAAGTTCACCATTTTCTTGGATCTGAAAGCAGCAGCATTGTCTGTAATAATTTTATCAAGGCAGCCAAATCTAGCTAGTATATTGTTCTCCAAGAACTGAATGATAGTGGAATCATTTGCTTGTCTGCATGGAACAGCTTCAATCCACTTGGTGAAGTAGTCTGTGGCTGTCAAGATCCATCTATGTTGGCCTGAAGATGAGGGATGAATTTCAATGAAGTCCAATCCCCATTGTTGAAAAGGTCTCTCTGTTGCAATAGGCCTTAAGGGAAGTGGCAGCAGTTGTCTCCTTCCTTCAAACACTTGGCATTTATGACATGATGTGATAAATTTCTTGACATCAGAGAACATGGTGGGCCAGTAGTATCCAGCCCTTAGTATTTTATCCACAGTGGACTTCCAGTACAAGTGTCCACCACAGTCTCCTGCATGAAACTCTTGCATGATATTGTTAGTTTCATTTTCAATTAAACAGTGCAACAATATCCCTTCATGGTTTTTCCAAAGTAAATTGCCATCCATCACACAAAATCTTGATGTTTTCATTTTTAGGAACCTACACTTAGTTTTGGACAGTCCTGGGGGAGCACACAGGTTTTGTAACACATAACAGATATCAGAGTACCAGGGGGATTGTTCAAAGGCTACATTGATCTTTGGAGTCGCCAGCTCTGTTTCACTGTCCAGCTGATTGATGTCTAAGGCTTGAAAATTTGTTTCTGTCATTAATTTGGCCAAGCCTTGCCCTCTTATTAGTTTTGTAGGTTTTATCTCAATGTCAAATTCCAAGATACTGGCAATCCATTTTCCTCTTCTGCCTTCTAAGTTTTCTTGGGTGAGAATGTCTTTGACAATAGGACTTGGCACATATGCTTTGACATGGGAATAAAGGATATAAATCCTAAAGTCTTTGATTGCTTTGACTAAAGCATAAGCTTGTTTTTCCATGATTTGATATTTTAATTGCGCATCTCTAAGAGCTTTGCTAAAGAAAGCAATTGGCTTCTCATTTCCTTGGTCATCCTTTTGTAGTAAAACAGCTGCAATAGTATGTTGGGAAGCAAAAGAGAAAATGATAAATTCTCTGTCAAACTGAGGATTGGTCAAGACTGGGGTTTGGGTAAGGGCCAATTTTATACCTTCAAATGCTTGATTGGCTTCAACAGTCTACTTGACCTTTGAATCCTTTTTCAGCATGTTGTTTAATAATCTGCTTAGTTCTACTAAGTTTGGAATAAACCTTCTCAAGAAATTGATTTTTCCCAAGAATCCTTGCAGTTCTTTGACATTTCTTGGGTGGGGCATTTGTAGGATAGCTTGGATTCGGTCTGGGTCTATTCTAATGCCATCTTTTGAGATGATGTGTCCTAAGAGCTTGCCTTCTTCTAAACCAAACAGGGATTTCTTGGGATTCAGAGAAATTCCATATTTTCTGCATTTTAGGAAGATCTGTCTCAAATGTTTTAGATGTTCTTGGTCTGATTTTGAGAAAGGTGTAAGGTCATCTAAATAAATGACTAAAAAGTCATGAATTTCCTTGGCAAAGGCAATATCCATTGCTCTTTGAAATGTTGCCCCTGCATTCTTCAATCCAAAAGGCATCTTTACATATTTGAAAGTTCCCCATGGGGTTGTAAATGTTGTTTTGTCCTGATCATCAGGGTGAACTAAGATCTGGTTAAAACCTGAAAATCCATCCAGTAATGAGATCCTTGTGGCCCCCACTACTCTCTGCAAAATGTGATCCATCTTGGGCAAGGGGTAATTGTCTTTGAGGGATACCTGGTTTAGATTCCTTAAGTCCACACACAGCCTGATCTCACCTGTCTTCTTTCTTGTAGGGACTAAGTTGGAAATCCATTCAGAGAATCTGATTGGTGCTATGATGCCTGCTTTGAACATTTTATGTACCTCTTGTTCCATTGCTGGGAGAAGCATAGGATTGATTCTCCTCAGTTTTTGTTTAAAGGGCCTTTGGTCAGGCTTGAGAGGGATGGTATGCTGGATAACAGAGGTATCATAGGACTTCAGGTCCTCATAACTCCATGGAAAAACATCCTGGAACTCTTTGAAGAGGTCAATGTATTTTGGCTTTTGGTCAGGAGGTAAGGACGCTGATAATTTGATTATCTTGGGTTTGTCAATTGTACCTATGTTACATTCTTCAATGGCTGCATTTAGGGGCTGCATTTTTGGTTTTCTGGGAATATCATTTGAGTCAAAGATGTCCTCTAGTGGGGTTAGGCCTGTTGGTAGAAAATTGTCCTTTAGTTCAATGACTTCAGTTTCAGCGTTGGATACTCCCTCTTCCCAGTCAATTTGTTGAATTTGCTGGATGTTTTCTATATTGAAAATAGTTGGATTCAGCATTTGTTTTGCAGTCCTAGGTGATATTGGCTGAGCAGTCTGTTGGAGCTGTATTTGTGATGGACTTGCTCCATTGAATATTTGTGATTGACTTGCTGTCTTAAGTATTTGTGATTGACTTGCTTTCTCATTGTCAATATTTAATCCTGCAAATTCTTGCTGCAGAGTTAAAAACAGGTTTATTTGCTTGTCATCCTCAAATACTTGCCAATCATTGATGTTGTTTGGAATGGAGGGTCTGTGTTTTACTTCAGCTGTGAAACGATGGTGGGGTTCAAAGGGCAACTTGCAGGTACTTGCAAATGTAGCCAAGCTATGGGCATGACGGTTCTGGGTCCTAGGGATTTTCATAATCTGAAATTCAGTAAATGAATTTAATAGTTCAGCAGCAGCAGACCTATAGGATCTCAGCCTTTTGTCATTGGTAACAAAATTACCCTTAACCTGTTGAATAACTAAGTCTGAATCACCCATGATTGAAACCTTGGCCGCTTGTAAGAATTTTACTAACTTGAGGCCTAGCAGAAGAGCCTCATATTCTGCCATATTATTAGTACACCTGAAATTTAATCTGTAAGCTCTGCCCTCTGCATGGCTATTTTCTTTATTGTGTACCCAAACTCCGTCCCCTGCCCCTAATTTGTTGACTGAGCCATCAAATTCAAGGAACCATAGAATATCTTGTTGGGAAGGAGATTTTATGATCTGTTCATGGGCTGGTAATGTAAGTAGCAGTTGTGGTTTTTTCTCTAGCTTGTCTTCTAGGACAGTCTCATCATTCAATTGGTTGTTTTTGACAATTAAGGCAGCAGCACTATCTAATGTTAGATTGACTGTTGTTTTATGAGTGATACTACTCTCATTTGCGTCTTCCTCTTGTATGAACATCTTGGTTTCAACTTCACCTTTTGAGGGAGTAGTTGCATTATTGAAGAGAATGTATGAGTCCATGTCTGAATGAACAGCATATATAGGAAAATTTTGAGGTTTTTCTTCACTGCTGACCATATACTTCATTAGTGTTTCTCTATACAGTCTTTTTGGTTGCCCAAACACAGAGATGGTGGCATATGACATGTCTAATTGTAGGGAACCTTGGAGTTTGGCTCCCCATGATCTTGATAACAGCATTCCATACTTAGGTGGGATATCAGCAACTACCACATCCATTAGGATTGTCTTGTTTGGGTATTGAACTAGAGAGACACATAAATCTTTTATGAGACCTAGGCACTTGACTTGGCTGGAGTCAAAGGAAAACAGATCCTTGTATGGTATTCTTATGTCCAAATTCAATCTTTCCATCACTGCTTTTGGCATAAGGTTGTGAGAGGCACCTGAATCAAACATTGCATTATGTAATATTTTATCATGAACATGTAAACTGACATAGAAAGGCAGTACCCCTGTGACTACTGTTTTTCCATCCACTTCTGGCCCAAAAAGGAGTTCTGGGGTGTCATCCAGTACATTGACATCATCTTTGTTGCTAGTGAGTTGTAGGGACCTTTTGATTTGTAATTTATAGCCGTCATGCTTGGCTAATTCCGAGCGAGGGATAGCTATTTTTATTTTGCTAATTTCTGTTTCGAGATCAAAAGGTTTTTCAGAATGGGTTTTGGGGTTATAGGTGACAGTTCTCTCCTTGTTCATTACATCTTCTTCTTGATTTTTATTTTGTCTTTGGGATTTATCCTTGTTAGTTAGTTCTTGAGGAGTAATATTTGAATTAGGATGAGAGGATGAAGTGTCCAAGGACTGCTGTCTTGAGGACAGTGGTTCAGTGATTTCTTCAACAATCACTTCTTTGGTAGGTAAGTTTAGTTGGTCACTAGGTTCTGTGACTATAACTTTTTCAGGCTGCTGATTAACCTCTTTCTTTTCAGGCTGGTTGATATTCACAGTTCTGCTCCTCAGCTTGTATTGTTTATGGAGTTCATAAACAGCAGTGTCATAGCCTTGTTTAAAGTCAAAGGATTCACCTGATTTAGTTTGGAACAGTTTTATTTCCTCATCCTCATGATCTTCTTGTGTTAAGAAAACTTGACTTTCACCGTCTAGCCCTATCAAATTTATCTCAGGATCTTCATTTGGCTCAGTCAATGTGGAAGTTTCAGCATAGTTTTCCTGAAATGGAGGTCTGATTTCAGGATCAGCATTGGCCCTGCCATTGTTTGTGTTTGGGTTCCTCCTAAAATTTGGATTTCTAGGAGGGTTATTTTGTGGTGCTTCCCATGATGCTTTTCTTTCCACTGATTCCACCCTATCACCCAATCTTTTCATGCTATTGAGTATGGCATCAAGCTTTTGGTCAAAGGCTGTGGGTTCTTCTTTGTATATGCTTCTCTTTTCTAACCTTGCCCTGTTTCTTTTGGCAATCAAGTTTGCTTCTACTGTGACAGCAGCCTTTTGAGCGTCTTCAAGGGTTTCAGGTTCTCTTTCCCTCAACTGAAATGCTATGTCAGAATCAAATCCATCAGGGAATTTGTACAAGGCCAAATCAGGGGGGGTCTCAAGTTTTGTGGTATTGCATTGTACACATTGTTGAATCTAGCACAATACTCTAGAACAGTCTCTTGAGGGCCTCTCTTGATTGTTTCATATTCACCAAGTATGTGCAGGGGATCTTTCTTCTTCTCCCATCTGGTAGTAAAGGCCTGATAAAGCTCATCAGGGGTTGTGATAGTGTTTGCAGCAATTGACCTGAACCAGGTTCTAACATCATCGGTCAGGCTTTGGACAAAAACTCTCATCCTCACACTGTCATCATCTATCTCATAGTTTTCAAAGTGATCTTGCATCCTCTTAGCATGTTGAATAGCAGAGTAATGGCCAGTGGAGTCAAAATATGTGATTTTGGTTTGGTAATCCTGGGGTAGAGCTGGTGGATTAGCAGGTAGCCGCAAGGGTGCATATCTATTTGCCATATTTGGTGGGTTGGGTGTATTTATAGGGACTGCTGGGATAATAGGAACAGTGGGTACCACAGGGGTAACAGGTGAAGCTGAACCTGAATGATGGTTGAAGGGGATATGTGTAGTGAATGAGGATGAGGGAGGAGGACTTTGAGATGTGGATGGTGAACTAGGAGAACATGGAACAGACCTAAAGAGGACTTTAAGTGGAGTAGAAAGGTTGGGAAAATCTGCAACTGAGGTCAAAATAGCAGGCTGGTCCTGCTTTTGTTGCTTCCTGATGTTTCTTGGAATAGTGTTTGGATTATCAACAATGATGGGTGGATTAGGGTCAGGATTAGCCCTAGTATGTCGAGGATTTTTCTTAGGAGCCAGTTTCTAACTGTTTTTTAGGACTTTTATAGGAAGTTTTTATATATGCAAGGACTGGATGAAGATTTTGGAATGGCTATATACGTTTCAAAGCTAAGATGAAGATTCCCTAAAAAGCTCTTCCCTAAAGCTGTCACTGTGGTAGAAAAACAGTTCTAAGGCCTCTTGGCTGGTTTCAGGCTCGATGGTAGCTTTGGAAGATAGATAGTAATTGAAAAATCCTAAGAAGTTCCCAGTGGAGTCGCCAATTATGTTATCACCCAGGTTGTTCCCTATGACTCCCAAGGGAATACGGCCGGGGTAACCACTAACCAGTCTTTGGATTACAGTTTCTAGCCAAACTGTAATAAGAGAGGGCTCTCTCTTTATGATTTGTCTCTGTTCTGATAGTATCTTAGGCTAGATGTGAAGTTTTGATTTTGGTTTAAATTTGTTTGGTTGGAAAAGGTTCAGTCAAACGTGTATGCTCTTACCAGTATCTTATATAACATTGGGCAATGGAGTCAGTGGTCCTTTGGTTTGGTGTGCTATGTTGATATAATAAGGAAAGCTGCAGAGCAGGATAATTGTCCGACGAACAATGCTTTGAAATTGAGTTTGTGTGTAACATGTTCAGGATAAGAAAGGCAATTAAGGATCTTTCTATAAACTGATACGAAAGAAAAGCAATTGTTACCTGGAAGCATTTAAGAATTTCTAGATAACATTCACAACATGGAATTAAATGTAACATGAGCATTTAAGAATTCATGTCTGTTTTAATCCTGAAGAAAACATTTACAGCAATATAAGATTGAGCACAGGGTGTTAAGAAACATGTCCTGAGCTATTCTTTTTCTTTGTTGCTAGATATGATAAGAATATGAAAATGAAATAACATAGGGAAACAGAACAGAGTTTAAAGGAAACATATCATTCCACCAGACAACGTAAGGATTCTGCAACAGCACTTAAATTATCAACAAGACACCATAGCTTTAGGAAATCACTGAGCTGAAATTGCTCTTTGTATTAAACTTTTCTGTAAATACAGAGTATACATGCCTCAGAGTAAAAATTACCAACCCCTTATGCGTTACTAAGGGGAGTATATATACAAATTTACATAAGAAAATATCAGAAAGGAGAGTGAATGTTCCATAAATGCTCAGTTAATTGCTGGAGTGTAGCCGCTGAGAGAAAAAATGTTGTGATCACTTTTAGTCCCTTAGCTGTCAGAAAAAGGTCAGAGACTGCTGACTTGGTGGCTCTTGGAGTTGGTTAGGGGTGTACCGCCAAAATTTACGCATTTCTTTATCTTTTTGGCTAGCCGACATAGTCTAAATGCTGAGTCTGCATTCAGCTGCTTTTAATGCTCACTTTATCCTTCTGTTTGTTTGATAGTGACCTGGAGCTGGCAGTGACTGAACAGCTGGAGCTACCGTGGCAGAATTTGAAGCATTGCTTGTCACCAATCTTCCTTTGGCATCTGATGTCTCCGAATTTTTATTAGAATCTCATCGGCCTCTGTATACCGCCAAAAGTTAGGAGGAGTTTCAAACAAATGATTTGCCTCACTTTCAATGAAAAATAGGCCTTCAAGTTTAGTGTACAAGCTCTGTGCTGTTGGAGGCCCTGTTTCCTCAGGAGTACTGCCAGATGCTATGATTTGATTTTCAATGTAAGTAGCCATTCTGTTGGTGAATTGATCTCTGGTAATCAATTTCCCTGTGCTGTTCAGCAGGCCAGGCAATCCCCTTGCTTGCAGCATTCCCATTTTGAGTTTATACTCCTCCACCTCAGCCTGTATTTCATAGCATTTTCTTTCTACAGTCTGTACATAACTTCTGAGAGTTAGCACCTTTTTAGCTGTGAGGATGGCCTCTGTTCTGTTGACGATGCCAATGGCTGCCGGCTCCTCTTTGTCTTGCCTGTTCAAAAAATCTATCAGTTGGTTTGCCTGCTCAGGTCTGTTTCCTAGCACTGTTTTGGCCCTCTGGATTTTTGTCTGTGCTTGGCCAACTAAATCCATGTACTCATGGATTTTTTTGATGGATTTCCATTGTTTGGTGACAGCTTGGGTAATCTTACCCCACAAAATTCTTTTTATGTCGACCATGGTACTTTCCAGATTGAGCTCTTTTTCCAGGGCCTTTATTTTATCCTTTAGGGCCTTAATTTCTCTGCCCTGTTCTGCTATAGTTACCTCTGATTTGTCATACTTGGCATCTATCTCTGCCAATTTGTCATTTGCTTTCTTTATCTCATCTGCCTGGAGCTCCATTGCCTTGACAGCCTTGGTCAATTCTTCTACACTTGGGTGGGCATCTGGAGCTGCTGTTGTGCCTGCTGCTTCTGTTGTAGGGGCCACTGTTGCCCCTGAAGTTGTTGCTGTTGCTGAAGCTGTTGGAGGAGCCTGGAGTGTAGATTCTCCCTGTTTTTCTTGTAGCGTTCCTTCCAGTTCTTTCTCCAATTCTTTGATCCTCTGATCTTGCTGTAGAAGGAGGTCAAGTTGTTCATCAAGCTGTTTTTCTTTTTGTAGTTCTACTGTCTGGGGGTGTTCTGTAGGTAACAACCCCAACCTCTTCTTCATGGCATTCAGATCATCATCTTTCTTCTTTATGAGGGACTTTACACCTGTTGGATCACTAGGATCATGCCCTAGATCAATAATAATCTCCTCCAGAGACTTTATTCTATTGTCCTTGGCCTTAGAGGACATCCTCTCAAAATCAAGCTGAGTGTTTGTGTTCTTCAAGGAATCTTGCAGCTCATGGGCCAGTGTGGCCTTCTCAACCAATGTGGCATAGACCATCTCCCCAGTCTGCTTGTGGAGTTCAATCTGGTCCATAGGATGTATGTCTTTAGCTAGGACCTCCACCCTTGTTTTGATAAAATCTGCAGTTGTCATTGGCTGTGGCCCCTTGGGTTTGAAATGGCTGAATATCATTTTTTCTTCCTTGAAGTCATAGACCGACATCAATCTTTCCTGCTGGGCTGGTGTAGCATCTATGAACTGTTTGTAAACCTCAGCCCTTAATAACTCATTTGCTGCCTTGATCTTTTTAAAAGAAGCCTTAGTGCTTTTAGGCTTCTGGCTTTGGTGAGATGAGGATGACACCTCCAAACCAAGCTGTAAAGTCTGCTCCTGCTGAAAGGAGCTTGTCCCTGTATGTTGGCTTCCCTCCCTGTCCTTTCCTGTGTTGTTTAAGACATCTTCAGTAATGTCTTCCACCTCAGGGGAATCTGCCCTTTGTCTTTTGGCCTCTGGCTGATGGGAAGGTCCACTAATAGGAGTGGACTCTTCTCTATCTCTTTTATAACCCCTCTCCTCATGGGCTGGGGTTTGCAGAATAGGTGCTGTAGGAGTCTGAGTTTGTGGAGGAGGAGTTTGATCTTTCAGCTGCTCTGTTTGTTCCTCCCTCTGCAGCTCATTTTGCTGCTTAGTTTGCTGTTCAGTTGAAGGGGCTGCCTTCTCTTTTAGTGTTTCATGTTCTGCATCCATTATGCCTTTGCCTTTATCCACTGCTGCTGCCAATGTAGAGTGTGCCTGTGGTGCTGTCCTTGTCACTGAGGTCCCTTCTCCTACTGAGTGAGGCGGCCTGAAAGGTACCTGTTGCACATAGTCCAGGTCAATAGTCTTCTCAAGCTCTTTCATGTTTTTAAGCATTCTTTCTTCTTCAGTTAAACTCTCCACTAGGGTGTCCAGCTGCCATTCTTGCAAATTGGCATACTTTTCTATGTGTGGGTAGTGACAGTGCTTAATACCTAGGAGTCTGTACTTATTTCTCCTAGCAGTGATGAAACCTTGAGGGTCATAAGGGACCCATCGAAAACTATAGGACAACTTATATTTGTCTTTGAGGATCAAGTCTGCAGATTCCCATCCTTCCTTCTTGTTCATAATGAAGGGGCCCAACTCATTTTTGAAACTAAGGTGGGCCTTTTTCTTGGAGCTGTGGAAATGGGTGAGGTCTGACTGAATTAATTGCCTGTAATACTCCAAGGCAAACAACCTCATAGGTACATACTTGGGGAGCCTGTATGGACAGAGCTCACAACCATAAACTCTGAATACAGTATGGTGTTCATATAGGTACCAGTCACCTATTTTATATTTTTTAGAGAGCTGCACAGCTTTCTTGATTTCATTAGATATTCTAGGTGGAGGGGAGATCATCAGCATGCAAGAGACTGGGTACACAAACTGGTCAACAAATTCACAGTAGGTATAGGGTGAATTTGTGACTTTATGATAAACTGAGGTCCAGAAGATGACAGATCTTCTCTCCCCTTTATTATCCAGCCTTCTGATGTAACATGGGAAGGCTTCAGAATGATCAAACATGAACAGATGGTAGATGTAAGCTGAGTATCTGAAGACACCCTGTCTGTCCACCTTGCTTAATTGATCATGAATCTTATTGGCTATAAACTTAGCAAAGTTATACTTTCGGGCAGGGGGTTGACGCGGGCTATAAGCAGACAGCAACACTAGCATGGATTTATCCACATGCTCACTGTTTTGGTATCCCAATACATAGGCTATCATGTCTAGTAATAGCCTGCCTATATCATCGAAATGCTCCCTCAGATAGGGAGGTGGCCCTGTAGGCTGGTATTCAGGTCTCATGAAGTTCCGGGTGACCTTTTGCAACTCCTCACTGGTCATCTTATCACCAGTTTCCAGCAAATAAGTTGTGGAGAATGGGACCAACAACTCTGTCTGATCAAACTGTAACATCTTGTTGATGGAGTCAGCATTTATATAGAAGAGGATCCTCCCTGATGGAGTATTGATAGCTCTGTGCTGGACATCATAGTGTTCAGCACATAGGTGGATGATTTCAGGGAAAACATTCACAGCTGGGAGACAGTAATAGGGCAGGTTTGACTCCCATATCCCATGTGTACCATGCCCCTCCTTATAATCTTCCCTTAGTTGAGTGAATGTCTACAAGAAGTCCCTGTCTCCGTCAAATTCCCCAATGAGACAATCCTTGTCAATGAATGGCAAGGCCTCCAGCTCCTTGTTGGTTTGATTTAATGGAGCTACACTGAGGGAAGAGGATGCAGAGGCTGCCATGCTATAATCTGAATTTGTGCAGGTGGAAGTACTGGCTTAACAAGTCTATAAGGACTTAAGTAGCAGGTGAACTGTAAACATAGGCTAGTGTCTTCCTTTTAATGAAAAAATGCAAGCTGGCTTTTGTGGTTTACTGTAAATTCACAGGGATGTGAATTGCTAATGGCAAGCTTTAGAGACAGTGATGTTTCTTTGGTAAGAATGCAGGTGGCCTGTACTCGGCAAAAGGGAACAATGCCGAGCACCTCGGGGGCAATTTTACAGTTTTAGCCCGCGGACTGATCGCTCCAGGGTCGAATTGTGGTTTAGGGATGGTGCAGATTGTTTGGGTTCACTTCAGATGGCAGGCAGAGCTGAACTTAGGAGTTTTAGCAGTCTTTTAATGGTGAATTTTACAGAGAATTGGAATGCATGGGCAAAGTAGGAAAACTGGCGTAATACCTGGAAAAACTGGCTTGAAAGCTTGCGGGCCGGCCTGTGGAGGCTTAATGCCGTCGAATCCTGAATTTGCAGCGGTTGTAATGTCGAATTTGATGGCTGGAGGACAGATTTCGCGGCAGCTGGTCGACAACGGCTACTTCTTTTACGCGTGATAATGACCGAAAACGACTCATTTAGTCATTTATAACGTTAATTTTGGAAAAAACGTGCATTTGGCGCTTTTCCGCCGATGACGTCAGCATGACGTCATGGCAGGGCCCGGGTACGGAGGTGATGTGTCTGCTGAGGTGTCCGCCAGGGTGGCAGGACACGGTGGCGAGTGGATGTGGTGGCAGGACTGCGTGGAGGGCCACGGGACGCGGGGGCGGGCATAGGTGAGGTGACGTCAGGATGACGTGCGCATGACGCAGGGGGAAGGGTGGTAACAGGGAGGGTGGTAAGCGGGTTCCCCGCACCGCTTTTGCTGGCAAGTGGTATTGGGGAGGGGGGCTCCGAACAACCCCGACGATTGACACGCGTCCAGGGTACGGAGGTGGTAAAACCGCTTTCCCCGGACGCTAAAAGTCGGCAGGTCAGGGAACAGCAATGACCGCCCACCGTAAGATCTCGGCGCCTCGAGATCGGACGGCTGGCGGGTCCTCCGACGGATCGTGCAGGTTGGGGGGGACCCGCCGGCCGATTAAAATATTCTTTTTAAATATTTCAGGCGGGGACCTTAGAATAGTGAGTTTTTATGGGTTTTTTCGGGATTGTTTGGGTTTTTTCAATAATCTGAATGGAGTTTATGGTTAGAAAGGGTTTTTATAGGCTTTTCTTTGGTTTTGAAGGGTTAAATGAGTGGATTGAGCTGTAGCAAGGGAGAAAGAGACAGTGGAGGCTCATCAAAGTGACCAGATGTCATTTTGATTCCTTTTCAGAGAACATATGGCTATAATGCCAAGGGGAGGGATATTTATACAAAATTTTGGGGTTTATACACCATGGTGTTAATACTAGTAGGGGAAAGGTAGTGTAGGGAGGTTTACATAGTAGTGTTAGAGTTAATATGGATGAAGGGGTAAATGGAGGGGAAACCACTAAGCTTATTTGAAACTTGCTTAGTTTAGAGAGTAGATCAAAATGAAAAGATTTTTAGACAAGAAATGTGGCTTCTGAATGAACAAGAACCACCATGAAACCATGATGTTCTTCCCTGAATCTCAGCTGATGAGGGGATGTTAGTAATGAAATGGAAGGGGGAAGGAGGGGGTTTAGTCATGCTCCTTGCTGTAACTTGATGAAGATGAACACCTTGTCAATTGATTGATTTTACTCTGGTAAACACAGTTAACATATTTGCAATGGTAAAGATAACCTTTCTGCAACCCCAACTACTTACCCAGCTTCTTACCTAGCATTTTTATTACTTCTTGGAGGGTGCACTTGGACTTGCAGACCCTTTACTTGCCTTTTCTTTTCTTTGGCCTTTTCTTTTGTTTTTCTATCTATTTCTACCCTTATTGCTTCCAAGGCCCCAGATTAAACAGTTGGGAACCTTAATTCTCTACCTAGCTACTTGTCCGCCAAGATTAGACTGTTTGGACAGACTTCTTTCTCTATTCTACAACTGAAAATTTAAAGCATGACATGGTCCAGATTAGGCTGTTGGACCATCCATCAAAATTGAATCCTTATCAAGATATATACATACCTTGTCTCCTTATGAAAAATATGGGATCTTTGCATCATCAAAGCAGAGCATATTTGGATTTTCTATAACCAATCATGAAACATGAAACCTATTGATATAGGTAGCAAACAGGTGGGTGAATAGATGCGACTGTTGGGCTTCTGAGCCTACATGACTTGTAGGTCGGCTTGATAATAATTCCATAATCAAAATAAATTCATATCTCCATGAATACTTATCAGAATTGGATGATCTTTATATCAATCCTACACCTATCAACGAGAGGAATCTAATAAAAATATTATTAGCCATGAATAAGATGACCCACATGAATTTTTTCCCTGGTTGCCAATTTTAACAATTTCAGGGGATTTCTCTTTCTGTTGTTCTCTTCCTTCACTTCCTGTAGAAATCTCTATGCCCATGGTTTCTGCCTGTGTCACTAATATCTCAGGGTGTGTCTTTTCCTTCTCTTGTTGGGTGCCTACTTTGGTTGTGGTAGTCTTCTTTTGGGTTTTCTTGGCCTTTTTCTTTCTAATCTGTGTCCTTCTCCCATTCTCTGTTCTTGCTGTTGTCTCATTCTCTGTCTTAGGCTCAACAGTCTTGTCAAATTTCTATTTTTCCTTCTGTTCTTCCTTTGTTTTCCCTCTACTTGAATGTCTTGTGCTCCCTCGTCATAGATCTTTTCAATTTCTTCAGTTTGCTTCCCCTCATCACTACTTGATGGGCTAATGTTCTCAGCCAAAGTTTTGATGTCATCATCCCTGGACATATTTCTAAAGATTTCCCAAGCTATGGGGATAGTATAAGTGTGTAAAGCATCTTCCACCAACAGTTTGATGAGCCCATGGTGGGCCAACTGATCTGGGACCCATGCATTTAGCTTTGTACCACATTCAATTAAAGACTGAAGGAGGAAATAAGGGATGCTCAGTTTTCTAGCTGGAGGCAAGTCCATCCCATACCTCAATTCACGTAACAACCTGAAATCATATCCATAAATGATGATGAACCTCCCTTCACATGTGATATACTTCATTATTTGATAACTGATTTCACTCCAGAGAGGAGGCGAGCTTGTCCTTCTGACCCCATTTTTATCTTCTACAGGATGCTCCTTAGGCAGAAAAAATGTTTTCTTAGCAACTTGTCCCAATGATTTATCCTCTTTTCTCTAAGGGAGCCCCAATGGTAGACCGGTAATTCTACTGATGAAATCAGGTGTAAGTTGTAGGTTCAAACCCCTAAAACTAACTGTGGCATGTGTCTTCGAATGTGGTCTTAGGGACATCAAAAACTCTTTAGTCACCTCCTCATCATAACCCTGAATTCTATCAAAGAAGGATATCTAGTTTGCCCTCGTGAAAAGGTCCACCACCTCAGGGTGCTCATGCAATTTGCTAGAGTTTAAGGGTTCTTTCCTTATGAATCCTCCTAGCATGGTGTTGAGTGCTCTTTTTGTGTTTTAACCAGAAAAGAAAATGCTCAGGTGGAAAAAAACAGTCAATCACTGAAACAGAGGATAGCTGAATTCGGTTTTTTCTGAACCCAAGAAGGAATTTCCTGTGTGCTTCTTTACAACATCAAATGGCAATAATTCCCCTATTTTAAACTGCTGTCACCTTGAATTTGAATTTCTGTTTTTGAAAAGAAAGATTTTTTTCTACAGAACAAAGGATAAGGACACAGGTTCTTTTCTCAACATGTAGATAGATATGCACATTCATTTTTTTCACACACACACACACACATGTTGGCCTTTACTGCTACATGTATCTTTCTTATAGGAGAATTTGGAAATGGATGAGGAGATTTCAGATGCAAAGAGAAAAAGAAACTGTGTAGACTTAGGGAAATATGCAGGCAGACTTTCACTTTTTTCAATGCATAGGTAGACTTTCACTCTCTTTTTCAATCTACTATCATGTTCAATTCACCACCTTACTCAAAAAAATCATGCACATAGAATTTTTCCCAAGCCTACCTCGTTTTGAGCTTGAATTTCAATGAAAATCCTGGGTTTTCTTTCTGCAGAGTTGTTCTCTGCCTTTCCTGTAGAACCCTTCCTGTAGAAATCTCCCGGCTCCTGTAGAATGAAACTGTGCTTCCTGTAGAGCCTGATATACAGGAGATTTTCAAAAAAATAGGCAGAAAATTGGTGGAGGATGACTGATTAGCTGCTCTAGAAGTGGTAAATGAATACTCCAATCAAGAATTTCGTGAGTGAAAAATGAACAAAGGGTGGTGAATGTTTCAACTGAGTTGTCTTTTAACTGCGGGCGTGATTCGTGGTGAAGAGATGAGGTGGCCAGACTGGACCATTGATCCTACATCACGGTCATAATGTTTCTGCATACCCTCTAACCACCATCACCTCCCTTACTCTCGTCATCCACCGCCACCACTACCAGTCCCAAATATTTCTTCCTTAATGGACATTCCACACATGTTGGCTGCGTATCTGATCAGCAATTTTGAATTTGACGAGGCTCGTTTGGATTCCATGAGGATGTGTAACTGATTGAGGGTGGCCAGTTAACTGGCCACCAATTCTATTCAATCCAAACCATTCCCATAGTCACGCAACCTTGAAATATGATTCATGTAATTGAGGAATAGGTTTAGGAACTTACCTGTGCAGTTGCGGCTGTGTTATGCATATTTCGGATTTTGGAACCCATTTCTTCATTGCTATTTATACTTGCACTCTACATGCTCAGCCTTGGGCTGTTGCTGATGTTCACATGTTCAAATAAAACTATATGCATGTTTCATATGCCATAGTTTGTTGTCCCTGTCTCTAGAATATGTCTTTCAGAGGGATCAATTGCTACAGGAATCCCGTAGGATTTCTTGTAGCTACTTCTCCTTCTAAAATTCAAGCTAAAATGAGTAGGGCTACAACTTCTGATGAGGGTCTCAGCTGATAAGGAATCTAGATGGAAGGTATCAGGTATGGTGAGTGAAAAAAACTGTTGCTTTGATTTTTCATTAAATTTTTTGTTTGCAGCATGAAGGAAACAGGATTTCTGTGTGTGACTGTGTAGGGACATAAAAATGAGTGCAATGGAGGTGTACAGAGATGGAAAAAGGGTGACATATGGCAATGGATGGAAGCAAGGAGGTTTACAGGCCTCATAGATAGATTCCCAACCCTCGGGTCCTCTTCTGAGATCGATTTTGGCTTTTCTGTAGATTCTACAGGATCCTCCTGTAGAAGATACAGAGTTTCCTGTAGGAGGTGAAATTTCAGACCGAATGAGACCAAATCTTGGGAAAGGGTAATGGTCATGGAGGAATGGATTGTGAGGGATGCATGCAGCCTGGTTAGGTCCTTTGTCTTTGTCTTGTGTGATCCTCCTAAAACCTGTAATGACCTTCCTGCAACTTGCAATTTACTCAACAGAAATTAGGTTCATTTTTCTTTTTTCCATTCTTATTTTTTTTTAGTCTGAGACAACTAGGGTGCCTTCAAGAGGTTTTCACCCTCACTGTCTACCCTGGGCGCCTCTAAGAGGTTTTCACCAAAGGATATTTTATTCCTTTTCTCTCTTTTTCTGTGTTTTTTCTATTTTTTTTTTGTTTTTTCATGGTTTAGGTGGAGTGGAGATAGAGACCTGCTCCACTACCAATACTGATTTACCAAGAGTCTCAATGAACTCCTGCTTGGAAAGGGGCTTCCTGTAGATCTTCAATCTATGCCCTTTGATGAGCATGGGGATGGATTCTTCATCAATGGTCCGAATAAGGACTGAACCATTGTCATTGCATGTCTCCACTGTATATGGTCCCAGCCATCTTGTCCTCATCTTTCACTTGAAATCCTTGTATCTTGAATCATGTAATAGCGCCTAATCTCCTGGCTGAAATTGCTTTTCTTTGAGGTTCCGATCATGCCATATCTTTCTTTGAAGTTGGACTACCTCTGAGTGGAGAAGGGCCTACATTCTCTGTTCATCTAATCCATTCAGCTGAAGTAATCTTTCCTGTTGTGCATGGCTAAGATCTAGGTCCAGCTGAGCTGCCATCCTCAATGTGTTATATTCAAATTCTATGGACAGCAAAGCCTTCTTCCCATATGAAACCTATTGTAGTTTTCTAAGTAGTGTTATAGGCCCAGGTGGCCTCAACCAAGCGATCTGCCCAATCTTTCCTACTGCTGCTCACTACCTTAGTCAAAATCCCTTCCAAAGCCCTATTAGTAACTTCCACCTGTCCATTTGCTTATGGATGATAAGGGGTGGAAGTTTTGTGCTTAATCTTGTGATGAGTGAGCAGGTCTTCAATCAGGTTAGAGGTAAACTAACTTCCTTGATCTGTGACTAATTCTCTTAGGTAGCCAAACTTGTAGAAGATATTTTCCCTCAAAAACTCAGCTGCTTTTTCTTCTATTGCTGCTTTGATTGCCTTTGTTTCTGCCCACTTTGTCAGGTAATTTGTGCACACAATGATGTAGGACTTCTGTTTTGAAGGAGGGTTGATAGGAACCACAAAGTCCATGCCCCACTTCTCAAATGGCTCGAAAGTCACCTGAGGCTGCAAGGGCATCTCGTCCTTTGGAGTAGGTTTCCCCATCCTTTGACATATATTACATTGGCTAATGTATCTTCTGACATCTTGATGAAAAGTGGGCCAATAGTACCCTACCTGTAGAATTTTGAAGGAAGTTATTTTTGCTACAAAGTGGCCTCCACAGGGCCCATCATGACAGGTTAGGAGGATGTCAAAAACTTCCTCCTCCCTGACACACTGCCTCAAAATCTGATCTGGGCCAAGTTTAAAAAGATTGCCCCCAATCCAAGTGAATGGGGCACTTTTCCTCACGATCTTGCTCTTCGCTTTTGATGACAGGTATGGCGAGAACTGAGCTAAAACCAAATAATTTGCTATATCAGAAAACCATGGAGAGAGTACTGAAATAGAAAACATGTGTTCATCTAGAATTTGATCATCCACCATCCCTTCTTCACCTACAAACAAATCTAGTCTAGACAAAAAATCAGCAACAACATTTTCCTTACCTGGCTTATCAACAATGGTCAAATCAAATTGCTGCAATAAAAGTAACCATCTAATGATACGAGCATTTACATCAGGTTTATTCATCAAATACCTAATTGCAACATGATCAATTTGCACGAATGTTTGATAGCCAATGATGTAGTCTCTGAACTTGTTTAGGGAATGGACTATAGCCAGGAGCTCTTTCTCGGTTACAGTATAGTTTAACTCTACCTTGGACAGGTTTTTACTGACAAAATATATGGCATACGGTAGCTTCTCTTCAACTTGTCCTAAGGCTTCTCCTATAGCTTTGTTCGAGGCATCTGTGTGAATGTGGAAAGGTAGGGCCCAGTTTGGACCTCTCAAGATTGGGGCAGTTATCAGCCTACCTTTCAAAGCATCCAAAGCCTCTTGACAATTGTCAGTCCATATGAACTCAGCATCTTTTCTCAAAATACCAAACAATGGAGAGGATAGCTTACTGAAATCTTTAATGAATCTTCTATAATATCCTGCTAAGTCTAGAAAAATCTGAACATCTCTTAATATTTGAGGAGGCGGACCCTTTGGATGATAGCAATCTTGTTGGGATCCACCTATAAACCTTGCTCAGAAATTGTATGGCCTAGCATGGTCCCTTCAGTCATTAGGAATTCACATTTATCAGGACTGAGGGATAGGTTCATTTCAATAAACTTGGCTAAAACTTTCCTCAGGTTAGTCAGAGCTTCTTGGAAGTTATAACCGTAAGGGGCAAATTCATCCATATAGATTTCCACTGAATCATGAACCAGCTTAGCGAATATACTCAGTACTACTCTCTAGAAAGTGGCAGGAGTGTTGCATAACCCAAAGGGAAGGACCTGATAGTTAAAGGTACCCCATGGACAAGTGAAAGTGGTCTTATCTTGGTCTTCCGGGCTGATTTGGATCTAATCATACTCGCTAAACTCATCTAGGAAGGAAAAGAACTTCTTCCTTGCCAAGCCATCTAACACTTGATCTATTAAAGGCAAAGGGAAATGGTCCTTCTTGGTAGCTTTGTTAAGTTCTTGATAATCTACATAGATTCTCCACTTCACATTTTTCTTGGGCAGAAGCACCAAAGGAGAAACCCACTCACTATCAGAGATGGGGTAGATGAATCCTACATACAACAACTTTTGTAGTTCTTCTTTGAAAATGTCCTTAAGGGTTGGACTCATCCTCCTTTGAGGCTGCCTGATTGGTTTACAATCCTCTTTAATGTAAATGTGATGGGTATAGACTGAAGGGTGGACTCCTTTCATCTCCTTATAGCTCCAAGCAAAAGCATCCAAATGGTTGTTCAATAAGCTACACAGCTCTTTCTCCTGAGAGGGGGATAGGGATGAGTTGATCTTCAAGGTTCTTTCAGGGCCAAATTCCACATTCTTAACTCAGAGAGAGGTCTGTTATAGACATTTTTGGGCCCTATAACCCCAAGCATGAAATGTCCATAAACCAAGGGCTCCTAAGTCCCTAAAAGTGTTGTTCTAACCCCTAAAGGAGCAAGGTCAACAGATTACAGCTTCTCCCAGAAGTTCTCCATGAGAAAATGCTCAGAATTGGTCAAAATAGGATCATTGCAGCTGCTCCACTGGCTAAGTGCATTGCATCTTACCCAAATACACTGTGAGGGTGCATTGCATTTCAAAAGTCCCTTCTGTGGGGTGCGATAGACGAGAAATGATAAATGGCAGTGTCATTCCGCGAGGTGGAGAGGCAATGGAAGCTTCCAGAATCTTCTCCTGTGACACTTGCCTCACTGAATTCGACCAAGGATGAGTAAGAGGCCATAAGTCTCCAAGTGGAAGCAAGAACTATCAGAGAGAAGACACTAATCAAATCACAAGCTGACTCATCCCCCTTACAGATATCTATATATGGATCCCTCATCCCAGAGATCCAGAGGCTGGAATTTTGCATATTGTAAGGAATTGTTGTTGGTTTCTTGAGACAAACATCAGATTGTTGGGTGATCTAAGCTTTGTTTGAGGTGAAGAGGGGCTTCTTTGCTGGGAGGTTGATGCTGGGTCGGAACAACTGGTTGTAACTCCTCCTGGCTCTTTTCTTGTTTATCAATAAAAGCTATTTGAGTTTTCCTCCATGCGTTTGTATCATTGATGCTTTTTACATTTGTATGGTCAATTTACATCTGATCCTAGATTGTTTATGATTATAGATCCATGTCTTTGTATAGTGCTATGCTTCTGTCATCTTACAGGTACTTTGTGAAGCTGGGCATACAAGGGAGCAGGTAGCTGAGGACTATCAAAGAAGAGAGGAATCAAATCGAAGGATTAGCGCAAGACAGAGGTTGGTCTTTCTGTTCCTCTCTATCTATAATTCATAAATGAAAAACAAGAGTAGTTTTTCTTTGTTTGTTTCTAAGGCAGCTGTCACACCTTAGTGGGATAGAGCAGTTCTAAATAGACACTTTTCCCTGTAACAAAATGGCGACTCTACTATGGATCTAATTAGTTTGTTTTTTTATCATTCTTTGTTGTTTGTTTCATAAACTTACAAGTAGCATTCGAACTGCATTTGCCATAACAAATGCAAAGTAGACAACTGCTACTTCAATCCATCTACTGGATCTGTTTATGATTTAAACAACTAATTCACAAACTATCTGATTGCCCTTGTGATAGCTCTTAGATCCTCCTTAGATCTACCCCTGATTGTTGCATTACTAATTGCTTTTTGCTCGGCCAAAACCCAAGAACTGAACTGCAAACTGTGACCTGGAACCCGAACAGAGTCTCGTTTCTGGCCCAGTGTAGGTACTGTTCAGAGATTCTGAATTTCAGCGCACTTCCCGAATGGACAACCTGCGCTGCATTTCAGATTCTTTGTGTTACAGGTGCGCAGATCAGACTAGCTCTGCGCAGTTGTGGCTTCTGTGGTTCATTCTTTCCAGTTCTATTCTTGAATTTTGTTGCCTGTGATCAGTATATGTTTGTTTGAAACCCCTTTTCCTTGTTGTTATTCCATCTCCTTTGTACAAAAGAACTATAGATGTTTTTGTGTGTTTGTTGAGTCATTTATAGTTCTCCTTTGCAAAAGTAGCGTAATCGTACTGTCGTCCGTTGATTTGAAACTGTTGCAAGTGTCGATTTCAATCGTAGGAAAGAGTTTGATTGCTGTTGATGGTCGATTATCCTGTTACTGTTGCTTTTGGTCTGAATTTGTAACTTCCTAATGTCAAGAACAAGTATTCATTTCAAAATTGTAAGGTGTTGTAATCGTCTCCATTTTTTGATTTCGAAAAGAAACTTGTTGATATTTGTCGCTTGAAAAGAAATTTAGATTTGTGCATCAACTTTATTTTTACCATTCATATACTAAGAAAGTTGAAAAACAAATACATGCATGTGCATTTTCATATAGACAGTCTGATTGGCTTGATTTAGGAAAGTGCATTTAGAGTGTGCTCTTTGCTCTTTGTGAAAATATTCTGTCTTTCTTTTCCCTAGTAGCTAGGATTTTCATTGCATAAAGGAGATAAAAAGTTTCTTTATCATCTTAGATTACATTTTAGGAATTACATCTACATCTCGTGGTGAACCCGAAAGGCAAAACTTCATAAACAAGATCAACTTAAAATAAATTCAATGAATCTAACAATGCTTTGGAACTTAACGCACAACATCTAGAAGTCTAAGCTAGAGACGTATTTCGGCGTCGTAAAGCCTGGTAATTGTTGTTCTCACTAATGGTTGGGTGATTCCTCCACTTTGAGACGATAATTGCCAGTACGGACTTGTGCTCCCACGTACCGTCGAGTAAATTTTGGGAGACCCCAATAGGCTTAATCCTTTACCCATAGGAAGTCGTGTCTGCCGCCATATCGATCGCAATGCACTGAACACAACATTCGGGAAGATTGACTACCGTACCGTAAAAAGTATTCTACAGTTTTGTGATTGTTTTGGTACTCCCTCTACCTAGATTTTCAGAGTAGTCCCTTTCATTCCTTTTCAGACTCCTTAATAGAAAAAGGTCCATCTGAGCACTTGTCACTTCAGGCTCATTAAAAATCGAAGGAGACTAGAGTCATCTTTTGTTTTTTCTCGACTCTTAAAAACTAAAAAAACAAGTTGTGTCAAAGCGTCTAAAATTTATTTTAAACGGAATATTCATTACCCTTTCCTGCGTTGATCTTGGGTTGAGAAAATGGAGTCCACCAACCAAGGAATTCCCCTTGGAGGAAATCCTAGTCCCTTCTCCTCTTGGGGAGATGTTGGTGCACCCCATATGGCCACATTTTCGCTTCCAGGACTGAAAATTGGTCTGCCTGTATGGCTCTTCTCAACCTCTGTTGTTCAGAACACCACAATTCCTGAATAATCAAATCAGCAATTAGACGAGTCCAGAGTTACCCACCAACCTTCTACTTCCTCTAATTCTTCCTCTCCTCCTTCCTCTTCGCTTGATGGGGCTGGTAAAGCCAAAAGTCAAGTGTCTAAAGAGAAGAAGGAAAAGAAGAAGAAAGAGAAAAAGAAGAAGGAGCCAAAAGCGAATGGGGGCAAATGAGTGTCGTCGAGTGAAAATCCACACACTGCACCGACCTGGCCTAAATCGCCATGTGTCATTTGCAAGGGAGACCACTATCACAGAGATTGTCGTTGCATCCCTTGTATCTTTAGGGACTGGTCTCCTCATTTGCACAACCTGGTGTCGTCAACCTCTGATGATAGTGTTGAAAACACACCATCAACTAGTGAAAGTGAAGCCCCAGGACAAAAAGGAAAATATATATTTCCTTGTAAACTATGTGAAGGCGATCATGCCGTCCACCGTTGTCCCTTCTTAGACGAAGCTAAAAGAGTTTTGGATGATCATCCAGTTTCACCGTTACGACTTCCTCCTGGATATAAAAAACTCTTGCCCAGTCCATCACTAGTTGAAAATCTGGCTGGCCTGCTCAAGTGGTCGGCCGAAGCATCTATCATTGAAGATAAACCATCTGAATCCACACCAGACGAAACTCAAAAGGTTGAGGCGGCAGTTGACCCGGTCTTGCCTTCAGAGGTTCCATCTTCATATGATACTGTCACTAAAGAGAACAAGGATGACACCGTCCAAATTCTTTTCATAAGCACAGAATCCAACGAACATGGGGGCAATTTACCCGTTACTTTACCGCAGGAAGGAAGTTTGTCAGAGTCATACCCGGCCGTCTATTTGGTCCCACCTCCAAGCAACCTAGTTGTCTCCTTCAACTGGAATCAACTAGGTAGACCCCGTTTACCAGCTAGTATACCATTTCGAATCATTGTTCAAATATATAGAATGGTTATGGCTGGTACCATCATAGATGAAGGGGCTTCTTTGAGTATCCTTTCCTCAACTACTTGGAAAGCACTTGGTTCACCATCGCTTTTGCCTGAGATGAGAAATCTAACAGGCTTTGATAAAGGAACCAGTCGACCGTTAGGGATCCCTCCTGATGTGCCCATAACATTGAGAGGGAAAACTGTTCACATGAACATGATGGTAGTTCAAGGACCCTTGGATTACAATCTACTCCTTAGACAAGACTATATTTATTGCATGAGAGCCATTGTCTCATCACTCTTTAGAGTGATGTGTTTTCCACACGAAGGAAGAGTGGTCAAGCTCGTAGACCAACTTTCATTTCCCGGATCACGCATAGCAAATAGTCATATACCATCCCTAAATGGTCTTTTCACACAAGAAATGTCTCAATCCCCAGTCCGTCCACCCGATTAGCGCGAGTGATTCGGGGGGACATGACTGAAACCCAGGGGGCATGCATCCTGGTCTGCTTCGGCAGGAAAACTTCAGGTATAGGGTAGGTTTCCGCGAGAGAATATCACCTCCGTACTCCCATCCGTGATTGGAAGAGGGAGTTGGACTGGAATAAGATCCTCTTGTCAAAGTTATGTGGGTTGGCGGGCATCGCCGCTTACCTTTGTTTATTTTGGTAGACATCATCGGAGAAGTGTTTTTTTTACACGCTAAATAGAACAATCTTTGGGTAGCCTGAAAGAGGTATACCTTTCCTGATAAAACAAATGTTTTGTCAGCTTGAATAGAAGGTGACCTTGAAACTTTGTTTTATACTTGGGGGCATGCAAGCCTTTTGGCGTGCAAGCGAAGAACCACTATTTTTTTTTTTTAAATTTGTAGGACCTATAACCCTTTAAACTTGTAGGATTGGTCGTTTCCTAACTTGCATAAAGAAAGGAAGCGGGGCAAAACTCTAAAAGTTGTCGTTTTATATGAGACATTCTTATCACACGACTGGATTAATCGAGCAGTTTTAGCACATAGTTCAAGCTCGTTAAAAAATAAACATAAGGCATGAGAAAATGTTTCCACCCACGTTTAAGCTCGTTAAAAAATGAACTATTTCCCGGTAAATAACCATCGTGAATGTAGTACTTCAGCCATTAAAGCCTTGGTCATGTTTGCACCGTCACCTCCACTTTTTCATTGGGCAATCATTCACCTCCATTTGATTGTTTACCCATTTTGAGGAACAGCTGCGAAGAGTGATTTCACTAGCCATCCTTGTGACACTGCTGTGATTGGAAAATTCCAACCCTTGCCTGGAATCAGCTGCTACCCATTTTATCACTGGCTCCTCAAAAGACGAGTCTCCTCTAAGCTCTTTTCAACTGACTCGTAAAATATGAAAAGATTGCCAAGCCATTGGCCTCTCCAGCTTGTTAAAGGGACAGGAAGTGCTATCCCTCCTCTAGATTTTAATCTTTTGGGACCTGAGAGATTATTACACAAAAAGATCGAGCGCTTGTTTTGTTTGGCTCGTTAAAAGTATCGAAAATCCATCCCTTCTGTATTGTTTTATACTTTTTTGGACTTAAGGGATTAGATGACGAAAAAGGAATTTTGGAGTTACCTTTACGTTCCTTTTTAGACTCTCTAAAATTGAAAAGGACCGAGTTATCTTTGTCGTTAAACTCGTTAAAAAGATTAATAGCGACAAACTTGTCTATAGACGAGAACGAGTTTCACTATCGCTAGGCTCGTTAAAACATAGCGATGGGTTTGCCCGAAGGGAAAATTATAGAACAAGCATATGTTATCCTCCTGAAGCTTGACAAAAATAAAGAGGTACTGGTCAGCAATGACTGGGGAAAATTGGGAAGAAAACTTAAAGAAACTTTGTTGGTAGCAAGTCACTCTTGAACATGACACTTCCACTCCGTGTCCGAGTCAGGTTGGGTTGTTTCATTCACCGGTCACATCACCATGGTCACGCCATACCATCCACACTTGGGGTTAATGCTACCAATCCATCACATCAGTGTCACCGATATGTTCAAGACAAGTCATTCAGAGAATTCACCTGTGTCTCACCCACTACCATACATTATACTCCATTCTTTCATGACCGCCACCCTGAACCTTATATCAACAGATCGTTTTCACCTCCATTAAAATCATTTTCTCCGTTCCGTGTCATTGATGTGGGATTCATTAAGGCCCTCCTATGACAGATCACTTCTTGTCGACATTAGCTCATTATCCAAGAAGTTGATCTAGGAACACCCCATTCAGTACTTTGAAGCTTGCATGCCTCAATGGCAAGTTTCTCACTTCCGGCGACAGGTTTACATCAATGGACTTTGACCAAAAGATTTTGTGTGGTGTTCGACGCCAAGTCCTTTATTCACACCATGTGAATTGTACTGCAGTACCTTGAGGGTCATTATCATTATCGGTGATTCCTCTCACGCTTGTTAACAGTTTACATCATTGACTGGTAATCAAGCGATGTCTTTCCATGTTCAACTTCAGAACATTTCTCACATGGATCGACTTGTACTTTGAGTGAAGATCGGATGAGATTGAAGACCCCGGATCTAGTTTCATCCATCTGGGCTGCGATATATATTTAGGGAAAAAAAAAGACATTAAATGTACATCATTGCTGCACAGATAATTATCCACTCAAAAGGATGATGGCTCTATCAGAATCATCAGTCTACACTCAGACGGTTGTCTGTCCTATGTACATGAAAATGAATTTATAAAGCTGAGCATGGGAATGCCCGCCTCAGCTAGATCATGAAAATAGTATGAAGATAATGTAGTGTATTGTATCTTATTACAGGTCTCCTCCCAGCATTGAAAGAACTTTGGATCCTCATAATAAAGCATTTCACCCGACACCAAAAGATTAACGGCCTCATACTTTAGGGGCAACTGTTATAGACATTTTTGGGCCCTACAACCACAAGCATGAAATGTCCATAAACCAAGGGCTCCTAAGTCCCTAAAAGTGTTGTTCTAACCCCTAAAGGAACAAGGTCAAACGATTACAACTTCTCCCAGAAGTTCTCCATGAGAAAATGCTCAGAATTGGTCAAAACAGGATCATTGCAGCTGCTCCACTGGCTAAGTGCGTTGCATCTCACCCAAATACATTGTGAGGGTGCGTTGCATTTCAAAAGTCCCTTCTGTGGGGTGTGATGGATGAGAAATGACAAATGGCAATGTCATTCCGCGAGGTGGAGAGGCAATGGAAGCTTCCAGAATCTTCTCCTGTGACACTTGTCTCACTGAATTCGACCAAGGATGAGTAAGAGGCCATCAGTCTCCAAGTGGAAGCAAGAACTATCAGAGAGAAGACACTAATCAAATCACAAGCTGACTCATCCCCCTTACAGATATCTATATATGGATCCCTCATCCCAGAGATCCAAAGGCTAGAATTTTGCATATTGTAAGGAATTGTTGTTGGTTTCTTGAGACAAACATCAGATTGTTGGGTGATCTAAGCTTTGTTTGAGGTGAAGAGGGGCTTCTTTGCTGGGAGTTTGATGCTGGGTCGGAACAACTGGTTGTAACTCCTCCTGGCTCTTTTCTTGTTTATCAATGAAAGCTATTTGAGTTTTCCTCCATGCGTTTATATCATTGATGCTTGTTACATTTGTATGGTCAATTTACATCTGATCCTAAATTGTTTATGATTATAGATCCATGTCTTTGTATAGTGCTATGCTTCTGTCATCTTACAGGTACTTTGTGAAGCTGGGCGTGCAAGGGAGCAGGTAGCTGAGGACTATCAAAGAAGAGAGGAATCGAATCGAAGGATTAGCGCAAGACAGAGGTTGGTCTTTCTGTTCCTCTCTATCTATAATTCATAAAGGAAAAACAAAAGTAGTTTTTCTCTGTTTTTTTCTAAGGCAGTTGTCACACCTTAGTGGGATAGAGCAGTTCTAAATAGACACTTTTCCCTGTAACAAGGTCGGATCACCCACACAGAGGTCAACTAAAGCATTGGCTTGGGTTTCTTCTACAAACTCTTCTAATGGTAGCACACTGGGAGGTGGATTTTGAATCAAATTCTCAATAAGATCATCCTCGGTTTGAGGACCTCCCCTGGTGGCTTCCACTGTGCACAATGGTGCAGAGTAGACTTCATCCTCATCTTCCTCCTCCAACTAGAGAGGTAAGTCATGTTTTAGCAGAGGTTGGGTAGGCAGATATAGGACTAGATGTTTGGACATATGCCCATTCTTAATGGGCATGCTCCCAGCTTGACAACTGATGTAGGCATCTGCAGTAGCTAACTAAGGCCTTCCCAAGATGAGGGGTTACCCAATAAATTTTTCCTTTGGCTAAAGGACCAGGAAGTCAGCAGGGTACTCCCAAGAATTAATGGAAACCATGACATCTTCCACAATCCCCTTAGGAGTCACAATGGAGCGGTTTACCAACTGCAGTACTGTTGAGGTCTTTCTTAGGGAACGCTGAAGGTTGAGTTTGAGCATAGTGTCTCTGGTCATTACGTTAATGTCAGCCTCTAGATCAATCGAGGTGTGGGGGATTATGGTGCCATTAATGTGGACATCGACGACAGGACACCTAGGGTCCAGATATTTTGGACAGATTACTTGTCCCAACATCAGGTCAGATAGTTGTCCTATGACATTGATAGTTGGGGCATCTCTCTTGCGCCTGCCTGGGTGCCTGAAACACTTCTCTTTGATCAATTTGTTGTAGATTGGTACATCTTTTATGGCCTGGAGAAGTGGTATTTTTACACATAACTGTTTAAGTTCTCCCAGAAGTTCAGTCTCTTCTGGGTTTGGTTGTGTGGTTCCAGTTAGTCTCTCAGGAAAGGGTGGAATGGCTTTGGGTTCACTTTCTTGTTTCTCTTCCTTATCCTCCTTAGGAGGAGGTTGGCTATCTAGGAGGACCTTCCCAGATCGTAGGTTGATCTCCTAAATCTCCACAACATAGGTAAGGCATGTTGTCTCTCCAGTATATACCTGCTGGGCCTGTCTGTTATTGGGGCTCGGGTTTAGTTGAGTAGGTATCTGGGGTTGTCTTGGAGGAGCAGGATCTAATGGTTGTGGTTGAGTAGGTGGTGGAGGCCAAAGAGCAGGGGGAAAGTTGTATTGGGGCCTCCACCCATGATGAGGTGCATTCCACTGAGGTTATGGCTGAGTGTGAGAATGAAACGAGTGAGTAGTTGGTTGAGTATGGTATTGAGGAGGATACAACCAAGGAGGGAGTGTGGACTAGGAAGGATGAGCAGGGGGACCCCAAGAAGGCATGGAAGTGGCTTGATTGGGGTTGTAATAAGTTTGGGATGTCCCTTGCATTCCCTACTGGTAAGGTCTGGGTCCATGTGGCCTCCTTTGGTTCATGAAGTAGAGTGGTTCAGTGGCTCCTTCAACCCCTTGGTACATAGCTTTAAATCCAGGCAAGGAAGGGCACTGATTTGTAGGATGGTCTTCTTCGCAGACAAAACACACTTCTATAGAGTGTAGTGGACATTCATTACTAGGGTATTTTTTGGTGCACCTGGGACAAAAGATGGCCAAATCCCTCTCGGCTTCCTCTTGCTTCTTTTGGATTCGCAAGGTATCCATTTGCATGGCAATGGTCTGTCTCATCTCACTTTTGAAATCTTCCATCTGATTTGCAAACTCATTTTTAAGGAATGAACTAGATAAGGGGGTACTGGCTAAGAGTTGACTTCCTCTACCTCTCTTTCTGGCTGCCCTAGAATGGTTTCTAAACACAATTTTTATGTCTTCATAAGGTAACTAGTAGATGTCTCCCCTAGCCAGCAAATGGAGGGTATCTAGAAGGTCTTCAAGGACTCCTATGAGCAGAACCAACTTCAGAGATTCGGGGTCAAATGTGCACCTGGCCCTTTTATAACTGAGTTGAAACCTCTCTTCATAGTCTTCTAAAGATTCATCACTTACCATGGTCATTGGGAAGATTTCTTCTTTTGTTTCCTTTGACCTACATTAGTTCCAGTGTTTGTTGTTAAAGGCTTGCTACATTTGAGCCCAAGTTTTGATATTGTTTCTAGGTAGCCCCATGAACCAGCGTAGTGCTGCATCACTGAGGGTAGAAGGAAAGAGTTTCAACTTTTTCTCATCTTCTGCATAGTCATAAGTTCGACAAAGGACAAAAAACTCAAACAGAAGGTATCAGGGTCTTCAGTAGTCAATTCATGGAAGTGAGGTAAGGCTGAGGGACTTATGTTTTTCATTTTTGTGTCCCCATTGGTCTCTTGGATGGGAAAGGCACCTTCTACTCTCTCCCCATTCCCTCTATCGTTTCTGTTTTCAACCATGGTCTCAGGAGGAATGGTTTCTTGCTCTTCTTTTGTTATAGGATCTTCATATATCTATGGAGGTTCACCTATAGGTTCTTCTAGATCACTGCCTCCAAAGAAGAGAGAAGGGTGACTCAATGATGTGGTGGGGGTGTTGGGTAGGAATTTTCCTGAATTGTCTCTGTTCCTACGAGGCATGAAGTGAAATATCTTTTTTTGAGTGATTTTGTTTTTTTTCTGCTTGTACATGAAAAATTGAAATTGATTGAACAACAAATTGCAACTAAGTAAAATCGATCTTGCTAAAATGAAATTGCGGAATTGAAATGAAAGTAAGAAAGGAATAATCTATTTTGCTGAAATGAAATTGCGGAATTGAAATGAAAGCAGGAAAGGACTAATCTATTTTGCTAAAATGAAATTGCAGAATTGAAATGAAAGCAGGAAAGGACTAATCAATTTTGCTGAAATGAATTTGCAAAATTGAAATGAAAGCAGGAAATAGCTAATCTACACTTGCTAAAATAAACTACTTAGCAGAAGGTTGCAGTAGAAAAGAAAAGAAAAGAAGTAATCACAAAATACTCTGACGCTTCCTCGACAATGGTGCAAAAAATATGGTGAGCTCCAGTATTGCAGCAATGATGCTGCAACTCCTGGGACTCCCTACTTTACTTTTATCAACCTGGTTGTTTGTAACAAACTTGGAAGCGACGGTGCTATATGCATAAGTACTAGCTCTTACTGTAGGCTGTCACTTGATCAGTTGGCGCAAGTTCGCTAGGAGCTTAAGCCAACTTCTATGAGTTCTTAGAAGAGGCTTTTAAATATGATGGACAAAAGCTAACTCAAAAGAGGCTAGTCTACTTGTAGAAATAAGATGAAAGCTAAAAGGAAATGCAAACCCTAGCAAAGCCTAGTTTTATCGACTAACCCTACTTGTGCAAGAAAAGAGATGAAAGCTGTTGAAATGGATGCCATTGACTCTTGAAAAGGTAAATTTCATGTTTTTAAACTGCTTCTAAAGGAAAATATGGAAAAATCATCTTTTTGTATTTTTGAGTAATTTTTATGCAAAATTATTATGCATGTGTTTTAACTATTTTTTACTGCGCATAGGTTTATTGGCAAAAGGAAATGGAGTGGGTGTTTGCAAGAGGTTGGGAAGGTGAGAAGAGGACATAAAGGGTCCCTAGCATCCTTCTGGATATTTCCACTGTGCTCACATCTCAAAAAATCGCTCGTGTGAACTTCTACAGGACGTTGCAAGGGATCTACAGGAAATTATAGAGGAAGTTCTACAGGAATAGACCTAAAGTGGTTTTTAGAGGGTTGATGGTGGAAAAACGGTGGGAAAGTGGGAATGAAGGATGGATAAGGATGTTAAGGGGTCTAGGATCTGGTAGATGAAGCTCAAGAGTGATGAATATGGTTGGATTTGTTCAAGGATGAAGGAAGCAATGTTGCACAAAAATGTAGAAATTAGGGCGAGTTAGAAAAGTGTGGTGAATGAGGGAAAGAAATCTTGTGTGAAGGACTAGAGTAGGTTGTATGATGGAGGAAGGATAGGCTAGAGTGTCTTATAGGTTTTCTGCACACTACTTTCCAAAACTGATCCAAGCAAAGACTAAAAAATAGAGACCTATCTATTTTGACCTAATCTGACCTAAAAACCATAAACATGATGAACAGAAGTTTATCGACAAGAAATGATGCAAGAAAGCTATCGAAACTGAGTAAGAATAGATCTAAACATGAAAACACAACTGATATCAACTTTTCCAACTTAAAATCTAACACTAGCAATTGCATTGCAAGGCAAAAATAGTGGTTTTGTGGCAGAAAGTGTGCCTTAGTCTCAGTTCATGGTCCCAAGGAGGGAGAAATGAGATCAAGGACTGCTTGATAGCATTTTTGTGGATATTTTTTGTTACCAAACTATCAAGTCAACCTAAAGCAAGAACAACTATCTTAATCATCAAAAACAACCTAAGTAACAGAGCAAGGTTTTAACCTAAGTAACAAACATTATTCTATGAATGCAAGAAAAAAACATAAAAGTACATAAAGGAGGTATTGGGCACTTGGGTTGGGCCCAACCCCAAGAGCTATAGCCTCCTAAGAAAGCTTAGAGCTGGTGGAAAGTGGGATTCATCTTCATTGATAAAAAAATAATAGTTACATCACAAAAACTATCTGCAAGAAGAACTCAAAAATGTGCTGATACAGGGCTGCACTAAAGTGTGAAAATAGACTATCAATTGGCTAAAATGCTAAGTCTTGAAGCCTTCCTACTTATGCAAATGAGGACTCCCAACAGTCCTCCTTAACTTTAGGAGCTTGGATGCCCAAAACTACTGTTAATTAGCCTCTTCACTAGACCTCCTCGGCTGCCCCTTGAAATCATCTTTGGTGGGTTGTTGAACTCCGAGCTGATGGTGGAGAACTCGACAAAGGGGTCATTTAGTGTAGGAGATACCCCTCCTATAAATCCTCAGCCTTGTTTCTTCGTATTTGATTGCCAATCTACTCATAAATGCCTGATCTTGGTCCAAAAATGTCCAAAAATCTGCAATAAGCACATATTAGACTTTGTGGTCAAGTGACTATTCCCATTCACTCAATTAACATAAATATATTCAAAAGCATGCATAAAACTATGGAGAATGGTGGATTAAATGAGAATAATAGGCAAAATGAGCCCATATAGTTACCCATTTCCGGGGCTCATCAGATGTACTACTTCTGCTTGGAAGGAGGATCAATAGGTCCAATGAAATCCATGCCCCACTTGTCAAATAGCTCAAAAGTCACTTGAGGTTGCAGAGGCATTTCAACCCTTGGAGTAGGCTTTCCCATCCTTTGGCACTGATCACACTGACTACTATATCTTCTCACATCCCGATGAAGAGTGGGCCAATAATAACCAGCTTGTAACACGTTGAATGTTGTACTCTTTGCTGCAAAGTGACCTCCACAAGGCCCATCGTGACAGGTCAGAAGGATGTCAAAGACTTAGTCCTCCCTGACACATATTCTTAGAATTTGATTTGGCCTAGTTTGAAGAGGTTCCCCCAATACAAGTGAATGGGGCGCTCTTCCTCGCAATCTTGCTTTTCTCTATGGAGGACAAATTCTGTGGGAACTATGTAGATACCAAATAGTTTGCTATGTCAGCAAACCATTGAGAGAGAAATGAAATGGAAAATAAGTGTTCATCTAGTAACTGATCATCAACCATTCCTTCTTCACCTGCAAGCAAAGTTAATATGGAAAAGAAATCTGCAACAAAATTTTCCTTGACATGCTTATCAACAATAGTTAGATCAAACTGTCGTAATAAAAGTAACCATCTAATAATTCAGGCATTCAAATCAGGTTTGTTATTTAAATATTTAATTGCAGCATGGTCAGTATGTACAAATGTTTGATAGCCTGTAATGTAATGCCTAAACTGTTTCAATGAATGCACAATAGCTAAGGGCTCATTTTCTGTCACTTTGGTTCAATTTGGCCTTTGACATATTCTTACTGATAAAGTAAATGGCATAAGGCAATATCTCATCTATCTAGCCTAGAGCTTCTCCTATGGATTTTTGTGAGGCATCAACATGTATATGAAAAGGAAGGGCCCAATTTGGACCTCGGAGAATTGTTGCAGTGGTCAACTTGTCCTTCAGGGTGTCCATGGCCTCTTGACAACTTTTTGACCATACAAACTCAGATTCTTTGGCCAACAACCCAAATAAAGGAGAAGCTAACTTGCTGAAGTCTTTTATAAACCTCCGATATTATCCGACTAAACCTAGGAAACTTTTTACATCTCTCTACTTTTGCGAAGGTGGGATCCTTTCCATGATAGCTATTTTGTTTGAGTCCACCTGCGTTCCTTGCTAGGATATTGAATGACTTGGCACATTCCATGTAGTCATCAAGAACTCACATTTTTTGGGACTAAGAGATAGGTTCATTTCAATGAATTTGTTCAGCTCTTTGCCTAAGTTTGACAGAGTCTCCTGGAAATCACACCCATAAGGTGTAAAATCATCCATATAAATCTCTACTGCATCATGGACTATCTCGGCAAAGATACTCAGGGCTGCACTCTGGAAAGTGGCAGCAGCATTGCATAGGCCAAAAGGAAGGAACCTATAGGAGAAATTACCCCAAGGACAAGTGAAGGTGGTTTTATCCTAGTCTTTCGGGCTGATCTAGATTTGATTGTACCTGCTGAATCCATTTAGGAAAGAAAAAAACATTTTCCTTGCCAGACCATCTAGCACTTGGTCAATGAAAGCTAGAGGAAAATGATCCTTCTTTGTGGCTTTGTTTAACTCTTTGTAATCAACACAAATCCTCCACTTACCATTTTTATTTCGAACCAACACCCAAGGAGAGACCCACTCACTGTCTGAGATAGGGTAAAGGAATCCTGGATCTAGCAGCTTTTGCAGTTCTTCTTTGACAATATCCTTGAGAGTTGGATTCATTCTGCTTTGGGGTTGTCAGACAGGTTTGCAACCTTCTTTGATGTAAATGTGGTGACTACACACCAAGGGGTGTACTCCCTTCATTTCTTTGTAACTCTAATCGAAGGCATCCAGATGTTCCTTTAGAATGTTGCACAACTTTTCGTCTTGGTGAACAGAAAGAGAAGGGTTGATTTTCAATGTTCTCTTAGGGCTGAATTCTATGGTTTTGACACAGGTAGGGTTGGAATAAGCTAAGAATAGATCAATATAATGGTTGTTCTGGGTTTCATTTACTACTTCTTCTAAGGACAATGTACCAGGAGTTGGACTTTGGAGTATGTGTTCAATAAAATCATCTTCATCCGGTTGTCCTCCTCCCATGGTTGTTTCTAAGGTGTAGATTTGGGAAAAATAAACTTCATATTTTTCCTCCTCTTCCAGCCATAAAGGTAAGTCATGTTATAGATATTACTGAGAAGGAGGGTGTAGGACAAACTGCTTAGAGCCATTTTTTATGGTCACATTTCTAGCCCTACATTTAATGTAGGCATTGAAAATGTCTAACGAGGACCTCCCAAGGATGAGAGGGTAACCTATTAACCTTGCCCTTAGGCTGGATAACTAGGAAATCTACAAGGTACTCCCAAGAGTCAATGGAGACCATCACATCCTCGAAAATCCCCTTAGGGGTCACTATGGAGTGGTCTACAAGTTGGAGGACTGTTGTGATATTTCTCAATGAACCCTGGAGGTTGAGATTGAGGATGGTGTCCTTGGTCATCACATTAATGGCAGCCCCAAGATCAATCAAAGTGTGGGGGACAATGGTGCCATTGATGTGCACATCTACTACAGAGATTCTAGGGTCCAAATACTTTGGACAAATTACCTACCCCAACATTAATTCAGACATTTATCCAATGACATTAATGGTAGGGGCATCTCTTTTTCCCCTCCCTGGATGTTTGCAGCGCTTCTCCTTAATCAACTTGTTGTAAATAGGTAGAACTTTTATAGCTTGGAGAAGTGGAATTTTGACACATATATTCTTCAATTCTCTCAAAAGTTCAATCTCTTCTGGGGTAGGCTGGAGGGTTGGATTAATCTTTCAAGAAAGGGTGGTGGATTTACTTTATTAATGCTTTCCTCTATTTCTTCCTAAACCTCCGTAGGTGGAGGTATAGGTTGGTTGTTCGGGAGTACTCTCCTAAATCTCAAGTTGATTTCCCGACTCTCCATAGGATAAGCAGGATAGGGTGTCTCTCCACTGTATACTTATTGTACATGTCTGTTGTTCGGGTTCAAATTTGGCTGGGCCAGCATCTAGGGTTGTTTAGGTGGAGCAGGGTGTAAAATTTGTGGTTGAGTAGGTGGTGAAGGAAATAAATATGGAGCATTGTTGTATGGGGGCTTCCACCCCCTAGGTAATGCATTCCACATAGGCTATGGCAGAGCATATGGATGAAATGATTGGTTGGCTGGCTGGGAATGATACTAAGGTGAAAAGAACCAAGGAGGATGTGTAGAACATGAAGGATGAGCAGGGGGCCCCCAAGTGGGAATGGATGTGATCTGGTTGGGGTTATAATATGCATGGGATGACCCTTGCATGCCCTACTCGTATGGCCAAGGCCCATGACGTCTCCTTTTATTTATGTAGCCAAGTTGTTGGGTCACCCATTCAACTCCTTGATATACATATTTGAGTCCAGGTAGAGAAGGGAACTTGTCTTTGGAGTAGTTTTCTTCATAGACTGAGTAGATTTCAATCGAATTGAATGGACATTCATTCCTGGGGTGCCTCCTTGTGAATCTAGGGCAGAAAATGGCTAAGGCTCCCTCTGATTCCTCCTTTTTTCTCTTAATGTGCATAATGTCCATCTGTAGGGAAAGGGTTTGTAGCATCTCACTCTTGAAATGCTCCAACATGTTTCCAGTTCCACCCTTAATGGATGATGTATCGGAAGAGGATGGACTGACCATAGGTTGACTACCGCTACCCTTTTTCCTCACTGCCCTAGAATGGTTTCAAAAGACAGTCTAGATATCCTCATAGGGTAACTAGTATATGTCCCCTCCTACTAACAAGTTTAGAGTATCGATAAGATCTTCCCTTAACCCTCTAAGCAAGACTAGCTTCAGTAACTCAAGGTCAAGTGTGCACCTAACCCTTTTGTAGCTAAGCCGGAATCTTTCCTCATAATCCTCTAGGGATTCATCATGCCCTAAGGTCATCCTGAAAATTTCATTTTTAGTGTCTTTAGACCTGTAGTAGTCTCGATAATGTTTGTTGAAGGCTTACTGCATCTGAGCCCAAGTTGTGATGTTGTCCATAGGTAAACCCACGAGCTAGCGTAAAGTTGCATCCTTGAGAGTGGATGGGAATAGTTTCAATTTCTACTCATCATTGGTGTAGTCATAGCTTTTTCATATCACTGCAAACTCAGACAAGAAATTTTCTAGATATTCTAAGGTCATGCCATGGAAATGGAGGAGGGAAGAGGGGATTATATTCTTCATCTTAGTATCCCCATTGGTTTCCTTGATGGGGAAGGTGCCCTCAACTCTTTCTCTATTTCCTTTATCATTGTTATTTTCAGTGATTGGGTCAGTAGAAATGGGTTCTTCTTCTTCTTCTTCCCATGTAGGTTCTTCAAATATCTCTGGTTTCTCACCTAAGGGTTCCTCCAATTCACAGCCACTGAGGAAGAGGTAAGGTTGGCTATTTGAAGCAGTGGGGGTATTTGGCAAAAGTTTCCCTAATTTATCCCTATCGCTACGAAGCATGAAATAAGTGTTTTTTTTTGTGTTTTTTTTTTTAACTTTGAAAATAATTGCATAATTGAAATTGTAGACTGGATGAAAACTAATTGACTGAATGGAACTAACTACTTGAATGAAATCTTACTTTGCAAAATAGAAAGAAAAGAAAAGAATGCAGAATGGAAAATAATGCAAACTAAATTACTCTTGTAGAAATGAAACTAATAATAGAATATTAGAAACAAGAAATCGAATAAAGAAAGCAGTAATCACATATTACTCAGACACCTACTAGGCAAAGGTGCCCAAAAAGTGATGAGCACTAGTATTGCAGCAACAATGTTGCAACTCCTCAGGCTACCAACTTTACTTTATCACCTGGTTTCGTACAAACTTGGAGGTGATAGTGATGTATACACAAGTTAAAGTGATGGTCTACCCTTTTGTCACTACTTAGCTAGTGATAGATCACTAGGGTTTTTCAAGCCAGACTTATATGGATCCCGAAGAAGCTTGATTGCTAATGAGGGAAATAGAAATATATTCTAAGAGAAAGCTTGTCTACCGCAATAAGAAAAAAAGACTGAAATCAAATGCTAAAAACACACCATTTTCTAACTAATTGCTGAGAGGCTATGCTTCAAAATAATTCTAATTTAACATGCATGCAATCCTAATGTCTTAATCATGTAAATTAAAAACATCAAACATTCTACTATTATGCATGGAAATGACTAAAATAAACATGTTTTTCTTTTTGTCCTTTTTTATGGAAAAGTGTGAAACTAATCTCTTTTGGTGATGTGGCAGGTGGCTTAGGGATGCTGGTGAATGGTTAGAAAGTTAGGAAGACTAGTAGGTGACCTTTTCTAGCTTCCTAGAGGCTTCTCCCTCAATTCAGCCTCAAAATAGGCCACTACAGGAAAACCTACAGGATGTCCTAAAAACATATAGGATTCCATGTATTTCTATAGGATACACCCGAGAGAAAAAGGATGGGTGTTGAAGGTGATGGAAGGCTTAGGGAAGGTGGTTGGTGGATGGAATGAGGCAAGGAAATAACTAGGATCACTCCAGCAGTCAAAACCAAAGTTGGGAGATGGCTCGATTTGCTCAACAAGCTTGGAGAAGTTTATTTGCAAAATGATGAAATTGGTGAGGGTCTTAGTGAAAGAAAGGAATTATCATGGATGTATGAAGTTGTAAGGAGGTTTCTGAATATGAGATCTCTCTATACTTTTGAAACGCCTACACTGCATCAAACATTGAAATTTACCCAAAAATCATGTAAACAAGAAGAATTTCTATGTCCTAGGAAAACGGAGTTTAATGACCTAACTGTTGACTTCATGCATGAAGAAAACTTGAAGAATAAGATAGAATCATTGATGAGATCTAATGTAAGACTTAATATGGAAGAAATTATAACTAAATCCTACTCTTGTAAACTGGTCAAATGCTAGCCTAAGTACAAAAAACCCTAAATTCTTTGAGAAAGTAGATTTGTCTTTTTGGGGCTACATAGGAGTTATTTCCTGAACTCATGATCCCTGAAGGAAGAAGTGAGGCCAAAAAACCTATTTATAGCCTTTTGATGTTCCTTTATCTCTTTTGAACTACTACTGAAGTAAAACACAAATAGAAGAAAACTAATAAGCAGCTAATCAAATCTAGATTACTTGCAATGAAATAATCCTAAAGACAATTCAACCATTGAGCTATGAAATCAATCTAAGCATACAAATGTAAGAGGAGCAGATGTTGATGAAAGGGTTGGGCCCTAACCCAAGAGCTTCAAACCTCTGAGTTAACTCAGTGCTGGATCAAGAAAATTCTCATTCTCATTATCAAAATAGGAAATTACATAGCAATGTATTTCACAAGTCTTGAACTCAAAAAGGGCTAGTTTTTTTTACATCAAAAATTCGAATCCTATTGAGGCTCTAGGCCTATTTATTTATACAACTAAAGTCTCCAATGAATTTCTTAAATCTAGGGAGGCTCGTCTACCAAACTCAAGATAAACTAATTGTTTTACTATCACTTGCTCGGCTGCCTTTTGATCTCCATGACTTGGCTACTTGTACTCTGAGCTAGTGTGATTGATGGAGGAATATTCAAATGAGGGAGGAGTTAAATGAGGAGGATTTGACTCCTACAATCTCTCTTCCTTGTCTCATTCGATTTTCAGCCCTTAGTCTAGCCAAAATTTCCCAATTTTATCTTTACAAACCTGCATTCAATGCACATTAGTCCACTAGGCATAGTATCTCACTTTGACTCATCTCATTAAAGAAAATATAATCAAAATATGTAATAAATTGTGAAAAGAGTTTATTTGACTAAGCTAGGAGGTGAATTAAGGTCCACATAGTTACCCAATGATGAGGATCATTAGTAATTCACCCTAGAAATAAACAAAGGGAGTTATAATGCTACCCATGGATAAGAAAAACCATTAGTCCCTAGGTTAATGCTCTGTTTTGACTTAAGGGAAGTGTTACAAAATATTTATGGGATTCTAGAGGTCAAAGCATGAGTTCACTGACTAGCACTCCGATTTTCACTCAAATGTCATCTTGAAAATCTGGAAACATCCACCTTAGTCCTAAATAAGGTGATTGTTAATCCTAAAAAATATTGATGGGAAGTGAAAGAGCAATAAATCAAGGCAACACCCAAGTTTTTCCTCATTGAAAATCATGAATAAATTGGCAAGCAGGGAGCCTCTCCTCATCTATAAATTAGAGGCTTTGTCATTGTAACAAGGATCTAAATATTGACATAAGTATTTTTATGTTGCCAAAGAGTTGAGAGAGAGAGAGATGGAAATGAGCCAAGGAGCTAAGGGAAGACTTGATTCCAAAACCATGGTTGTAATCATTCTTGATCTCACATCACCTGTGTATGATGTCAGTTAATGAATGAAGGTATTATGGACTCATGTGTTGGAGTGTGCCTATGTTAATTTATGCAATGGATCGATAAGATTGTGAAATACATAGACACTTGGAGCAGTAAGAGAAGAAAAATAAGTAAACACATAAACACAACAAGTTTAATAAGGATTTCATCCAATCATCCTGGGCTACGTCTCCTGTTCCAACCTTCAGTGGTGGCCTCTCTATTATGTTTTCAAGCAGAGTATTTACAACAGTGTGCTCAATTTGAGTCACACTCAACAGATAATAAACAGTAGGTTTGTACTTGGATCCCGCCAAGTCTCTAGAGTACACAGACTCTCCTTACTGACTCTCAACCTCAAATGGTCTCAGTGGTATGAGTCCAATTCGGTACTCAATACGTGACAGGTACACAAACAAGTTTCTTGAACCTCTCAAGCCTTTTTTGGAGTTCACAAACTCTCGGACTCTCTCTGTCTCTGTCTGGCTCGATGTTGCCTTTGCTCTGCAGGTCAACTCAGCTTTTCTCCATTCTTTGATTTTTGTTCTCTCTTCGTTGTCCTCTGCTTCTATCAGCTCATGACTTTAAAGCCATCCTGTTTCTTGGTTGTTCGTTTCCGCTTCCCGGCATTCTGGTTTCCTTGTCCTCTGTCCATTCGAATTCCTCTGCTCTGCATCATCATCACCGGGTAATGCCTCACAGGGGGGTAGCCACCTGTTCCCTAATGAACTGAGTGTCAAAACCTTTGAATCATATTCGAATGGCCGTTCATTTTGTTTGCTTCAAGATTTCCCATGAACACGAATCGTTTTCCAACTCATCGTCCATGTTGGACTCCAAATCCCCTTTAATCTTTCTTTTTTTGACTTGTCAAATCTAGCCAGTCATCGGGATGCATCTGAGCTGTTGATTTGGGCCCCCCAGATCCTACAGTCATTGCTCATATCGAGCGAGCAAGTTTCCTGACGTTTACCCATCCGATGTCGGTGGTTTTCTCGCTCATCCGCTGGACGCATGTCGCTCGATGTGTGGAATCGGGTGAGACTAAATCAAAACTGCTTACCACCTCAAAGCCTTTAGATATCCTGTCGATTTGTGGAATCTCGCGCTACGGAACTGAAAGCATTCCTTTTCGGCTCTTTATAGCGTTTTCGGGTCCGGGCGCTTCAGGGCTTTCCTTCACTGAGGGGGACACCCTGCGATACATGATTAACACTAATCATGTATCAGAAACCACCCATTTTTCGTGTTTTGGCCTCCCGTTTTGCTATTTTTGTGCCATCGCGTGCTCACCATGGGAAAACGGTCTACGCGCTTGATCGAGGGTCCTCGTTGCTCCACTCTGGTCACAACTGTCACTGTTATGAGGATTCCTTCTGATAGTTTTGACTTTACTTGGACTTGAATATTTTAGCATAATTTAAAATAGTCATGAAAAGCTTAGAGAGTTTTTATGATCTAATTCAAATCATGGCCTTCGCACTAAAAAATCTTTTGGACCACCAAAAGTTGGTTTTCAAGCATCGACTAAGTGAGGGTATAACTATCTCACTTGTCCAATCTCTATCCATTTTTAACTGCTTGGATTTGAACCCTTGAGTCCAATCATGAGGTACTCAACATCTCCCCTGTGTGTCATCCTCACCTTCCTATCCAGAACTATGTCTTCCTGCAATTCATTAAGATATTCAGGTAACAGATCATCAATAGAAGGCAATTGACTCTGCTCTCCAAGATCTTCAATTAATGAAGGTTCAAATAATCTCAAGTTATCTGCATTAAAAACTAAGTAGATGTGCATGTAAGCTGGCAGATCAAGGCGAAAAGCATTCTCACCAATTTTCTCAAGTATCTTGAAAGGTCCATACCATATTGGCTTTAGCTTTTTACCTTCACCTTGCATTCTGTCTTTGCTGATATACAGCCAGACTTGGTCACCAACTTGGAAACTATGCTCCATCCAATTCTTGTCATGCCTTGCCTTGTACTTGGCGTGGCTCTTTTCCTGTTGTTCCTGTACTGCTTGGTGAATCTCTTGGATTTGTTCAATGAACTTGGTTGCCTTGTCCACATCGCTGTGTCCATCAACTGCTATGTCTTTACCAAAGACAAAATCCAAGGGATACCTTGGTGTGAAACCAAAACAGGTCTCAAAAGGATATCTTTATGTAGAAGACTGTTTAGCTCGGTTGTAACCATGCTGCACATAACATAAATGTTCATCCCAAAGTTTGGGATGCTTGCTGCAATAGCCTCTGAGCAACTGGATCACTATCCTATTGACCACTTCTGTTTGGCCATCTATTTGTGGATGAAAAGCTGTGCTCTTGTTCAGCCTGGCGTCCATCAATTCCCACAAACTCGACCAAAATTTCCCAATGAATCAGGTATCTTGATCAGATATAATGGAAGTGGGTAATCCAAAATGAACCCATACATGCGGAAAGAACAACTTTGCAACTTTTTCAGCTGTAATTTGTTTGTTACAAGGTATAAAAATACACATTTTGCTTAACCTATCCACAACAACATATAAATAGTCATGACCTTTCCTAGATTTAGGCAATCCTTCAACAAAGTCCATGGAAACACTTTCCCAAGGATGAGAAGGAACTGGTAGTGGATTGTACAAGCCTAGTTTTCTATTTCCAGGCTTGCTTTTAGCACACATGGTACACCCTCTTACATATCGAGAAACTGTCTCATTCATTCTAGGCCAATAACAAAATCTTTGTAGCTATGCAACTGTTTTACTTACACCAAAGTGACCTGATATTAGAGAAGTGTGTGCTTCTCGAATTATCCTTACTCTTTTAGTTTTTGAAATGCATAACTTTCCCAAATGATACAAGAGTCGGTCCTTAATATGGTAGTCCAATTCTTCTACTTGTTTGCCATGACCTAAACTTGCATATACATCTTCAAAATCTATATCTTGAGCATATTGTTCAATGTAGCTCTCATGCAATACTGAATTATGCTTAAGTATAGTAGATGCATTTATAATTGGTCTGGATAACATGTCTGCAACTATATTATGTATGCCCTTTTTATATTTGATGACTAAATGAAATTGTTGTAGAAAACCCATCCACGTATAATGTCTTGATTTCTGCAACTTATTTTGGCAGTGTAAATATTGAAGTGGTTGATGATCAGTATGTATAACTGTCTCTTTTCCCATTAAATAATGTTTCCTCTTTTTCACACTCTGTAATAATGCATACAATTCTTTATCATATGTGGGATAATTAACTACTACAAAATTAAATGTCTCAGAATGATAACATATGGGTTTACTGTGTTGTGTCAACACTGCTCCCATGGCATAGTCACTGGCATCTGTTTTGATTTCAAATGGTCTTTGAAGATCAGGTAGTGCTAGTATTGGTGCTATACTAATCTATTCTTTCAAGGTGTTGAAGGCTTTCTGCTATTTGCCTCCCCACTGAAACACCTTGTTCAATCCTGTTAAAGCCTGTAAGGGAGCTGCAATTAAGGAAAAGTTAGAAATAAACTTTCTCCAATATTGTGCCGATCCTAAGAAGCTTCTAACTTCCGTAGCAGATTTGGGTTTAGGCCAGTTTACAATGACAACAACCTTAGAGCAACCTATCTTCAATTCACCACCCCCTACTATATGACCCAAATAATTCAAAGATGTTATACCAAATTCACATTTTGAGAGTTTAACATAAATGTTTTCTCTTTTTAAAACATCTAGAGTCTACTTGACATGCTTTAAATGTTCCTCCCATGTTTTACTAAATATAAGAATGTCATCCAAATATAAAATTACAAAATAATCAATGAATGGTCTGAGCACATCATTCATTACTCTCATGAAAGTAGCAGAAGCATTAGTTAAGCCAAAAGGCATAACCAACCACTCATACAATCCCTGCTTCATCTTGAAAGTAGTCTTCCATGCATCTTGCTCTACCACTTTGACCTGATGATAGCCACTATGCAAGCCCAACATGGAAAAGTAAATAGCTTCCTTTAACTGATCAAGTAGATCATCTATGCGAGGAAGGGGATAACGATTTTTTATTGTTATTTTATTCAGTGCTCAGTAATCAATGCACATTCTCCATGAGCCATCTTTCTTTCTCACCAAGACAATTGGAGACACACATGGTGAAGTGCTAGGTCTTATAAACCCTTTCTCGAGTAGCTCCTGTACCTGCTTCGTGATTTCTTCATTCTCTAAAGTGAACAACCTTTACATTTCGATTTTAGGCAATGGAGCACCTTACTGCAAATTAATATCATGTACTATTTCCTTTTGGGGTGGCTGAATTTTAGGTTCTTGGAATAATATATCATATTCTGAAACAACTTTTTCTAAATCAGCCTGTTGTTTAGCATTACAACCCTCAAATATTTTGGTTTTATCAAGTTTCTTTTCCTTTACAATAATCAGTAAAAATTGCTTGCATGAATTTATAATTGTTTTCATCTGCCTTGAGTTTATGAGAGTATAATTATTTTTGAGTTTGTGAGCTCTTACAATATATTCGATTCCATCTTTAACGAGTTGATACTTGTTTTCTACTCTATAGAAAATTTCTTTCCTATCATACAAGTAAGGAATTCCTAAGACAATTCCTCATATATCCAAAGGAACTATATCTAACTCGACCTCATCTACAAATGTTGACCCAAACGAAAACTTAAGTTTGCATTGTCTAGTCACTTGTAGTTGTGCTTTATCACATAACCAACCTAATGGATATGGCTTCTTGTGAGGTGTAGTTAGTAATCCCAACTTATTTACAATTGCTTTAGAAATTAAATTTACTTGTGAGACACTATCAAACAAAGTATCAATCTTTTGATGTTTGGAAATAACTCGAATATGAAAAAGCTCATGTCTTTTCCTCTCATTTTCTTCATTATTAGTAGGTTGTGCAGAATTACTAGTATATGCTTCAGAATTTTTACCTTTTATCTCGGTGGCTGCAATGTTTGTTTCATCTCCCGAGTCTAACCCCAAATCTCTTTGAATAGTAGTAGCAGTCTTCTTCTTCTTGCCCTCAAACTTCTTAGGTCTCAACTCCGGATGAAAAATACAGCAGTGTTCAAAATGATGCCCATCCTTTTTACAGTGAGTGCATGAAGACTTTTTCTTTTGTACAGCATTGGCGTTCCTCTCTTTCCATTTCTATTTTCTTTTCTCCTTGTTCTTTCTTGTAGTGGGTTTGGACGATCCCCTAACTTCTGGGTTCCGATTCCTACCTCTAGCTTCTAGATGTGAAGCCTAAATGGATACCTCATTTATACTAGTGGGATTAAATATGAGGATAGTGTGCCTCATGTAGCTGTGTAGACCACCTATATACTTCAACAGAGTTTCAGGTGAGTCTAAAGAAATTCCTAGAATCAGTGCTCTTTTCCTAAATTCTTGAGTATACCCTTGTACACTTTTCCCTTTGAGTTGTCGAATAGTTTACTAGCTCATCATGGCTTTTTGCATATAAGCCAGTGGATAGAATTTCTTTTTAATTGCATAAAAAAATTCACTCTATACAGATAAAATTTTACCAAGTTTCTTCATGTCAGCTTTTGTTTGACGTTCCGACCATACCAAGGTAGTTTCTCCAAGGCATAAGCTGGCTAGCTGAATCTTACTTCTGTCTAAGTCAATATTCTGCACTCTACAATACATATCAATCTATCTAATCCAATTGTCTAGCTTCTCTGCATTTTATTCTCCATCATATATAGGCAAATCAAATTTAACATCTAATTTAATCAAAGATGTCCTCTTCTTGTTTTCAGGGCTATTAGGAGGTGTGAGAAAGTTTTCCTCTTTCCCTTTTCCTTTAAAGTGGTCATGGAGGGAAGATTCTTCTTCTCCTTTATCTTTGGAGTGTGATGAATCTGCATCTCTACCTTTTTAAACTCCCTATACATTTCATGTACCATGGACCTCATGGCTAGGAAAATGCCCAAGAATTGGGGGTCTGATCCCCAGGGACTTTCTTCTGACATTTTCTTCTTAGGATAAACTCTTCCAATTTCGGTGTTAGCTTCAACTAACTCTTCTTATCCTAATTTGAGCTTTGACCTAGTTAGCATTCAACAATAAAATTTCAGCACAACCTTGTCTAACCTTAACAACCTATAGCTCTAATACCACTTGATCTGAAATCACCTATGTATGATCTCAGTTAATGAATGAAGGTATTACAGACTCATGTGGTAGTGTGTGCCTATGTTACTTTATGCAATGGATCGATAAGATTGTGAAATACATGGACACTTGGAGCAATAAGAGAAACATAATAAGTAAACACATAAAGACAACAAGTTAATAAGGAGTTCACCCAATCCTCTTGGGCTACATCTCCTGGTCCAACCTTCAATGGTGGCCCCTCTATTATGTTTTTAAGTAGAGCTTTTACAATAGTGTGCTTAATTTGAGTCACACTCAACGGATAATGAATAGTAGGTTTGTACTTGGATACCCCCAAGTCTCTAGAGTACACAGACTCTCCTTACTGAATCTCAACCTCAAATGGTCTCAGCGGCATAAGTCCAATTCAATACTCAATACCTGACAAGCATAAAGACAAGTTTCTTGAATGGCTCAAGCCTTTTCTGGAGTTTACAGACTCTTAGACTCTCTCTGGCTTGATGTTGCCTTTTCTCTTTAGGTCAACTCGGATTTTCTCTGTTCTCTGCTCTCTGTTCTCTCTTCGTTGTCCTCTACTTTTGTCAGTTCATGGCTTTAAAGCCAGCCTGTTTCTTAGCTATTCATTTATGCTTCTCGGCCTTCTAGTTTCCCCGTCCTCTATCCATTTGAATTCCTCTGCTCTACATCATCATCACTGGGTAACACCTCATAGGGAGGTGGCCACCTGTTCCCTAACGAACTGGGTGTCAGAACCCTTGAATCATATTTGAATGGTCGTTAATTCTATTTGCTTCAATATCACCAGCGAACACGAATCATTTGCTAATTCATCGTCCACGTCGGACTCCAAATCCCCTTTAATCTTGCTTTTTTTTTTTACTTTTCAAATTTGGTCAGTCATTGGGACACATCTTAGCCATTGTTCTGGGCCCCCCAGATCCTACGGTCACCTCTCATATCAAGCAGGCAATTTGCCTAATGTTGACCGATCCGATGTGGGCGGTTTTCTCGCTCATCTACGGGACACATGTTGCTTGATGTGTGGCATCAGGTGGGACTCATTCAAAACTTCTTACTGCCTCGAAGCCTTTCGATATCCTGCTGGTTTTTGGAATCCCACACTATGGAATTGAAAGCATTCCTTTTCCGCTCTTTATAGAAATTTTGGGTCCGAGCACTTTGGGGCTTTCCTTCACTGAGGGGGATGCCTTGTGATACGCGATCAGCACTAATCACGTATCAGAAATCACCCCCATTTTGTGTTTTGGCCTCCCAGTTTTCCAGTTTTGTGCCATCGCATGTTCACCATGGGTCAATGATCTGCATACTCGATCGAGGGTCCTCATTGCTCTGCTCTAGTCACAACTGCCACTGTTATGAGGATTCCTTTTGATAGCTTTGATTTTACTTGGATCTGAATCTTTTAGCATAATTTAAAATAGTCATGAAAAACTTAGAGAGTTTTTAGGATCCAATTCGGATCAATTCTTCCCTTAGCTGATAATATAGATATGCCCTTGTTCCATCTACTTGATGATGTTGAGACTTCTTTTCTATATATGTTGATATGATTTCGAGATTGATGGTTCTCTTAGATGCATGCTAGTTTTATATATTCCTGTATGTTAATGTTTTTAATTGTCAAGGTCTATATGTTGTGAAGGTTACTTATTTTATTTCCTACGTGCATGTTCTGTTCTAGGAGAGGGTGAAGTGGTCTTCCCTTTGCCACACTCATATCTCAGATGAAACTACACTACATATTGAGAGGTTACTCTTCTCTTTTAATTTGTCGATTCTAGATTAACATTAATATGTGCATGTATCTTTGAACAATTGCGGGTCTCATAATTCCATCGGCCTTGGGTCCCGGGAGACCAAAGAGGGTTTTTCTTTTCATAACCACCCATGCACTATTCCCTACAACATAATTAGCGACTCCACTGGGGAACACTCTTAGTTCTCGACTTTTTCTCCTTGTTCCTAGATCTCTCTTTCTCTCCAGGCCTTCCTACTCTTCTGGATTCATATTCTAATTACCATTTTTCCTTCCTGATGTCTTTTGGTACTTATATCTTTTGATAAAACCCTTATTGGATTGTTTTTTCTCCATGTTTCTCTGTCACACACTTCCTTGTGTAATCTAGAGCTCTATTAATGCTTCCCAATCTCTGGCAAAGAGAGTTAGTACCACTGCTAATGCTCTGATTGTCCTTCTAATAAGCGTTACTGAACCTTTATCTTGCAATCCACCTAATTCTATGGATTCTTCGGTTGATAGGTTGCATGTAGTCTGACCTTGGGATATTAAACTATGAAGTTTGTTTGGTTGGCTTATTGCATGGTCATTTTTATTTTTAGAGAATATATTAATCGCATTTGATTTTCAGAAAAGGAAAATGAAAAAATTACTTTAGTGCCTTAGATCTGCCTTTCTGTAGATCGATACACTCTTAGGGCATGTTGTTGCAACTCTATTACAACAACCTTCAGACCTTTGCGAAGGTCTATGATCAGTCCTTGTAGAAATTTAACAATAAATGTGTCTACTTATGCACATCAGAGAGCAGTCCTAAATTAGGGTTCACATAGATTTACTTAAGTTATTAATAAACATCAGATAATTCATCAGAGTCTTCACGAAAGTACTTAAACATGCATTACGTACCTTACTAAGATTTATTCAAGAGAATCAGGTAACATTCAGTCAATATTTTATAAACAAATCATTCATTGGCAGCATATAATATTAACAGAGATAAATAGAAATACTCAGGAATTCTTTAGAAACTGTCTTTATTGATCTTCAATTCAAGGTTACAAACTCAAAAATTCCTCGTGCACTCAGCTGTAGGGGTATGTGCACTGAGTTGCAGACTCTACCTAGGCCTCTCTGCACTCAGCTGCAAAGCCTTTCTTCATCTATCTTACCCACTTATTCTCCCTATCGCTTCTTTTCTCTATCTAATTCTACTTGTCTCCTTCGCTAAGACTCACTATTTACAGACTTTTCATACAATGCCATGGTCCGCGGACCATGGGTGAATCTCAAAACCAACTCAAACCTTTACATAAAATAAGGGTCTAAACCCCTTTGACTCCTATTCATCTACGCACTCTGCATCCACAAATCGCAGACACTTTAGATTATTTACAAAAACCGTACCAAAACTTGAGTTATCTTAACCCCAAAACTGACCCAGGGGACCCCATCCCAAGAGGCTCTCAACACAAACATAGTGACTTGTCCTCGAGTCACTCTGCTGGTGCTGCGATCTTACTATGAAGACCTCCCAGCCCTACCCAGATTATTGCAACTTTATCATCACTTTGTGTCACTACTTGTTTAACTTCGTTGATCAATTTCTCAGTGGCTAGTCCTTCTACTTGTTATACAAGAAAATGACCTCCTCATCAACTCAAAGGAGAAAGACATAATGACTGAAGGACTAACCAAGTTCACATGCCCAGTTTTCAAGCTAACGTTACCTAAACACTAGAAACCTACATTATAAAGCTTCCTAGCAAGGCTAAGGGTGAATTAGTGCCCAAAGTAACTCTATATGTTACCTCGAGAAGAGTGTTAATCAACCCTAATGAGTTTCTATGGGTCAAGGGAACGAGTTGACTAACAAAATACCCCTATATTCCCTCCTATGTCAGTGAATAAAATCAGGGAAACATCAAAACTCGACCTGTTTGGAGGAATTACTAATTCCTAATGGAGTATCCAAATGGGAAAGATCACAAAGGCATGGAAACATCACTACTTTTTCCTAATGGAACTCATGAAGGACTTGGCAACCCTAACCTCACATGCTATATAAGAAAGGCTAGGGCCATTGTGAAAGAGGTCCAACCATTTGAAAGGATTTCCTATTTTGACTGTAGCGTAGAGTCTCAGACTAAGGCATCAAAAGAGGTTAAGAAGGGAGAGAGAGAGAGGATCTGGAGGGGTAAGGGAAGGCTGATGCAATTGATGGTTGTAATCACTCTTTCTACATCAATATAGAACTACATTTGTGTTGTCCACTTCGAGATGTTGATGGTATGATTGGTTTGTATGTTTATTCAATATCATTAGCAAGAGTGGCTTAGATATATGGAAGTAGATATGTTTATATGTTCATGCATTATTTATCAAGGTTTTATGCTGTGATATTACGCTTGTCTTTGCTATGTGCAGGTTTTGATCTAGAGCTGGCTCAGGGGTATTCCACCTAGCTACATTGCGCTCTCTAGCAACACCACACTAAAACTCGAGGTAATAATTCCTTCTCACTTTGATATGCATTCATTAAAAATAGATATTCATGCATCTTTGTGACAGGTGCAACTAATTTGACTATCTGCCAAGGATCCTAGGAGGATCCTTGAGGCTTTCTACATCACCAAACACCCGTGCATTAATCCCTATAGCAGACCAAAGGATTGGTCGGTTCATGAGGAATGGATGAAACCATATTGACTGTTTGTGGAACCATGGGTGGTAGAAGAGGTAAACAACCCATCTGGGAAGAGCCCTTTAATAGATTGGTACTGATACTGACGTAAGAGTCAGGTACAATCAGGAATGGGGAATAATCAGGGGTGCAAAAGGACAGCTAGTCCATTGTGGCTATATTTCCATCCAATGGAAATAGGATGATGTGAAAGATAGTATACACAATTGAAGTCATGGCGTAAGTCCAGCTACGACCCAAAATTAGATTATAGTTGAGATTTCTATCTACAAATTCAATGTCCACTGTTACCATTTTCCCACTCAAAGTGATGGGGTAGCTAGCAAGGTAACCTTTTGGGATGAAAGTGTGGCTGTTGAAATATTTTAGGTAGTTCATTGGTGGGGAGATGGTTGGAGAACCCAAGGCAAGCCAACATGAAGTCGAAATTATGCAGGTCGAAGCACCTTTGTCAATGACAGTTATATGTACCCCTCGCCTTTTCGAAAAAAATTCACCTGAAATGCAAGCTGGTGTGAAAGGGGAGGTTTACATTTTTCCATGTTGAATATTGTTAGCATGGCATCCTAAGGGTCAACCCCACCAATAGCCGAAAGCAGAGCTTTCCTTTGTGCTGGAAAATTTTGCAATACTTCGAGTGCCAACATAGCTGATGGTGATTACACCAAATATTCTATAATACTGTAGTGATGGGAAGCACATGTAGATGTATTATGTGTTGTACGAAAAAGTGCCCTTTTTGGGGACGAATCACAAGATCAACAACCGACCGTTTGATATGACGATTGTTGGGTGATGTTGGGTTTGAACTCGAGGATGATTCCTCAGTGTTAGCGATTCGAGCTCCATAAGTTTTGGCTCTCATTTGAATATGGACCATTACAAAGGTGTAAATGGTGAATGATCCTTCACTAGATGAATGATGATGTGAACCCCCATTTTGGGGGTTGAGGCTGGTTTGCAATACAAGGTCATTGTTGCTGAGTAGGGAAAGGGTTGTTTAGGATCGCGGGGGTCTTGCCAGTATCCTTTTGAGCAAGGACATCTGTGCATTCTTGGAGGCATGGAAAATGATGTGTCATATGGTCTTCCACATAGATCTTGTAAAGGAACTTGATAGCTTTGTCCTTTCTGTTGTCATGTGGCACAACAAATTTCTACTTCAGTTTGGACTGGTTAGTTGACTACTCTTTAGAAGGAGTGATATTTTTCTTATTCTCCTTATTCTTACCATCGATTTTTTTTGTACACTGCATAGAATTTATCACAGTGATAGGAAGAGCAGTTGGTTGTGTAGCAGGATCAATAGAAAACTAGGCAATGTCTCCTCTAAGTTGATTTACAGCAGCCCCGGAGGTAGCACCGATATTACCATCAGCGTGCACACCGAGTTGCAGAGTAGAAGGAGCATTGGAAGTTCTAGGGGAATTGGGGATGATGTCATATATGTGCAATACTATGATAAATCAAATATAAGTGTTGGCCATGATGAATGGATTGTTCTTCAGTGACCACACCACTTAAGGAAACGTCCTTAGCGATTTCGAGGAGAAGAGATTTGTAGAACAAATCTGGAAGGGGCACTTTGACGAGCCTTTGCCTACGTCTCCATTCATGAATGTGATTGGAGATGTAGGTGGCGGTGTCTTGGCATAAAGTAGTAAGGAGTTCCATCCCAGTTTCATAGTGGATAGGTAGATGAAAGTGCTTTAAAAATTCCGTCACTAAGGCACCAAAGGTATTAACTGACACGTGTGGTAACTCAATGTACTAATTGGCTGCATTACTAGTAAGGGGGCATGGGAAGAGCTAAATCTAGATACTAATGTCCACCATGGATTTAGACACACACCATAGATGATAGGTGGTTATATGTGTACCTGGATCCTCCCCTAGTTTCCCTTCAAACTTCGGGATGTTGGTAAGCATTTTGTGTGGGATTGGAGGCTAAAGTAAGTTATGGAAGATGGGGTCATTGGTGACTTTGTACAAATTGGGAATGTCAAGTTTTTCCAAGAAAGGCAAAGTATTTGATGCCCCCGATTCAGACCAAGGTGATGAAAAATGACTTGAGGGTCCTTGTAGTCCTCCCATCATAACTTTCCCAAAATTATACACATGATTTGCAGAATAATAATTTCCTTGGGGAAAAGTTGTATATTGTGGATGTCCATAGGGGTTGTTAGGTTGGGAGATATAAGCTTGATTTCCCCCAGGATGATAAGTGCCCCGATAAATCATTTTAGGTTGAGAATGCAGTTCCCAAATTGATTGATCGAGACCAGGTAGAGGGATCCCTCCAGCCGTGTAGTTGGCCTTCGACACTTGACTCACATATGGAGGATTCATATCAATCAATGACTATCTATTTTTTCTTGTAAATAGAGGGGGACATGTAATGTTCCCAGGCGGTACCTGCATGTTGGGAATGGTGTCCCTAGGAATTTGAGATTGGGGTTTGTAACTAAACAAAGGATTCCAACCAAAGGGGTTGTTGAAGGGACCCATGCTAACTATGCTATATGGATCACTCTAGGGAGAACTATGTGGACTTCTTACCAAAGGTCTAGGAGCTGACAGAAAAGAGGAGGAAATTAGTATGTACTGGGTTCTTCTCATGTTGGTTGTAACTATGGTGCTCGTACCTGGCACAATTGGGATAGTGGGTTTTTCCATTAGCGGTGTAGTACTGACTGTCAACTGGGGAAGTGAAGGTGGACCAAAAATGTCCACAAAATCCCACAACCCATTAGTCGTCGATGGGATGGTGGGTATAGGTATAATGGAAGACATACGATGTACATGTGAAACTTGAATCAATAGAGGTGCCAATGAATTCGTGATCAAAGATTATAAGGAGGGATGAAACCTTCAGTAAATGAATATTTCAGTCTACTTGAGTCATGGGATGTATAGACTAATTTAGTGTTAGATAATAGGGACTGATTACCTAAACATGGGTAATCTGGCTCATGGGGGCTCGGAGGATCCTCCACAGTTAGTGGAGGAAGACCTTGTAGTCATATAGATTAACGACGAGGGTCGTATGTAGCCATGGTGACCAATATATTTTATCAAAATATTTTTATAGTAATATTTATTATAGTCTCAATGATAACAAACTGGCACCTAAAAAATGAAAAATACTCTAAACAAGTCAATCAACAAGCAAGGGTATGACTCTGTCTGATAACAACCATTTGATAGAGATGAAACCCAGTATCACAATGGATGAAAGAGAGAGTTGGCTAAATTTACAGTTATTATTACTCTTGAGCTTCACCCAGACCTCAGATTAAGGGGCCAAGTACTCTTGTGAAGATGAGCACCATCCAAAAAACCAAAGATAGAGTAGGCTCATCTGTTTAGGTACTAGGGTAGCCTACCCTAGTCACCTTGTGTTCATCCCTAAAAATTATGACTGCTATGGTTACCTTAAATCATAGACACTACGAGGGGGGACATGGTCATAGGCAGTACATTGTGTGGGAAGGATACTTGAGTCCCCAACTTAGCTCTGATATCCCCGAATCGATCCCTGCCATACAGAATACCCAAAGGAGATGTAATCAAAGGTGGGCTGCCTTCTTTCACATTCCAATGTTGTCTTGCATTTAGCTCCACTTTGATTGGTATGGTTCTGGTTAGTATGAGTCTAGAAGGATTTCCCTCGTTAATGACACTAGTCTCAATTTACGATCTTGAGAAGTTAACTCATAGCTGCCTAACCCAAGATCCTAGCCTAGACTAATATGTGTGTTTACTCATAAAAGATTTGTTGATTGATTTTATTTTGAGGTAAATTTTAAATGTACATTGTTAATGTCTTCAGTGAGGGTGTTGACATATGGAGTTATGTGGGACTCTGATAAAAACCATGCAAAAAAATGCTTTTAATTTCATTTCAATGAATGAGTTTCTTCTACAGGGAGAGGGTCATTTATACATCAACATGTATCATGCATCCAATATAGTAAAACACAAGTACAACATACTGACATGAAATTCTATCTAACAACTTTTAAAACCAAATAAATTCAGAATATAACCAACTAAGCAGAAAAACTGTAAAATAAATTGTATTTTTTTTTTTTATGAAAAACATAAGCAGTAAATCTCTTTTCCTAGAAATAAAAATTGTTTAGGAAATAGGTAGCCAAACAAACATGCACAACTACAAATCCTTGATCAGCCTACAAGCATATTCTCCAACCTAGGAGTTCATAGAACTGGTTGTTTATCAAGATTTGGCTAGCTAATGCACTTCATAAGAGGAAACAAAGTGTTAGTGGCTAAACTAACGCTCTTTTCGCAAGGGAACAATGCTTTATAAAGCATTGGTTTCAATTTTGCGGTGAGTTAGTGTGGTAGAAGCTCTAAATCAAGGTTGTTGGGATTAGATCAAAAGCTGAGCACTGCAAGAATTGTCTTGTATGGTCTTGACTAGTCAGAAAGGGAATAAATAAGTATAGGAGGCCATGGAAGAAAGAGAGATATGGGAACTTTCAAGGAGAAAACCAAGAACTAAGTATATTCCCCAAGAGAGTCACCAATTCTCTATAGGGACCAATGCATGGGTAATTGTGGTGGAAATTCCCTCAAGGATTTTCCCGGGATACTTGGCAGAGATATCATATTAGTGGCAAATGGCACAAAGATACATGCACATATCCATATTAATGAAATGATAATCAAAGTAAGAAGGAAGATTGTTACCTTGGATCTTGGTATGGTGTTGTTGGGGAACTCAAAGTAATGGACCGGAAGACCTATCAACTAGCTCCTCGATCAATACCTGCACATAGACAAGACTAGGCGTAATATCACAACATATAACCTTGATATTCAATGCAAGAATACATAAGGATATCTAATTACACATACCTAAGCTACTCATAATCAATAGTGTTACATAAACATGTCAATAAATCACAATACCAATGCCATGGAGTAGACAACACAACTACAGGTTTATATTAATGATAGGAAAGAGTGATTACAACCATCATTTGCATCAAGCTTCCCTTACTCCTTCAGCATCTCTCTCTCTCTCTCTCTTCTTAACCTATTGATGATTCAATGTTTTATACAAAGCTTCAAAAATCAATAGGTAATCCTTTCAATACTTTCTACCCCTTTCACAATGCCCGGAGCCTCAAATATATAGCATGAGAGGATAAGCCTTGCCAATTCTTTCACGAGCTATTTTGGGCAAAATATGGGATGTTTCCATGCTTTATCACTCTTTCCCCATTTGATAGACTCAGTTAGGTATAGTAATTCATCAGAGAGGTCGAATCTGGATGTTTCCCTACTTTGTGGGATGACATATGAGTGAATATCGAGATATTATTCAGTTAACCCACTCCTTTCACCTCCAGAAACACACTAAAGTTGACTAATGTTTCCCCTAAGGCAACACAGAGAGTTACCCTAGGGACTAACGCACCTGATCCATGGCTAGGAATCTTTATAAAGCACCTTGCTAGTTCCTGGGGAGCGTTAGCTTAACAAATAGGCCTGACAACTTGGTCAATCTTTCAGTCATCTTGCCTTTCTCCTCTGAGTTGATGAGGAGGTCATTTTCCTGGATAACATTTATTTATGGGAGGATTTATCACTGAGTTTGTGATAGATGTGATCGTGTCCTATAGTGAAGTTGAACAAAGATTTTTAAACGACCACTAGGTAAGTTGTTAAGATCTTTTAATCTCTAGATTAAGATGTTATTGTGCGAAGAAGGGATTTTTCAAATGTTGTTAGATTAATGTTTTGGAAAAGAGGAAATAAGCCTATACTAGTGTCTACATGAAGTGGAAAATGATACTGAATATATCTGAAGAATTTTATTGAAACTAGCTATAGCCCCCTGTTAGGCGGATCTGATAGTGAATAAGAAAGAAGTAACCCTACAACCCTGTGATATTCCCCCACCCATCTTGAAGGTGCATCAAAGACAGGAGTGTATAAGAATCAGGTCATCTTTGGGATTCGCCTTCCATCCACCCTTTTATAGCTCAATCTTCGAAGAGAATGAAGCTTGATCATGCACCATTAAAATGGTAAAGAAGTTGCAATCAAAACAAAATTTTTATCATGAAACTAATATGCACAATAATGAGGGATTTTTTCAAGAAGGCAAGATGAAAATCTCTAAGGATATTTGGTATGACAACATCTCCAATTATGGGAAGGGTTGAGATGTTTTACATCATATCTGGCTTTATCTAGAGTGAGTATAAAAGTTAAAGGAAATTCTACACTCCCTTTTTCTCTTAACACAGTTTCTCTTCCATAATTGGTATAATTTCCATGCGATCAATAAAAATGGATTTCATTTTGAAGCAAGGATTCTTAAAGGATTTACTCTTACAATTGTTTTGTAAAAGTAATGGAAGTGGTAATGTTTTTATTAGTCTACAAAGCATACAGTTATAATTCAGAGAGTATTTATTATTCAGAGCAAAGAAAAATCTTCTGCCATTGTTTGGGTAATTCTCTACTAAATATCCTTCATTGTTTACAAGAAGAAGAGAGTTTGTTATAAATGCTCCTCGGGAAAGGTAAAGATGATTAATTTTGATAAAAGGAGTGGTAACTTTTATGGCACAGGGTCAAGAGAGAAGCCCGCAGGAGCCATTACCTTTGCACACAACATGTTGGGACAATTATGTGTGGATTTCATGAGGTATTCATTCATGAAGTAGATAAATACCAAGAGGTATACCACACCTCATTTTGGTTGGAGATGGAATGTCACTTGCAATTTGTCTTGCTGTTTTGGTACACTTTACAGTCTCAAAGAAAGGTTTCAAGGTTCGGTTATGCCCACCAATGGTAGAGATTCATCAATTATTTACAGCATTGACTTCTAGAGCCTTTTTACCCTATAGAGGCTCTTATTACTACCTTTACTCCCTCAAAAAATTTAGCTCACAGTTTGTTTGATGTATCAAATACTATGCCTACCAACTTGGAATATAAATATTGGAAGGAAAAAGATCCAGATACCACAAAAATTCAGGACAATCATGTGTAGGAAGAAACAAAACCTAGGAAAATATTTCTCCATCCTTCTATTGATTATGCGCAGTGTGAAGGTCTATCAATATTGAATAAGTTGTAGATTGTAGAATCACATATTCAACCTTGAAAATCATGTACTAGGAGGGGATATTTCCAGCCAGATAACCCTGTTACTAAAGGACAACTGGCAGTCACAATCATAAGTGGAAAAAATCACCAAGGGGCATGATCTAGTGAATTATTCTCATGCTAACATTATGAGAATAGATACGATTCATTATGGAAGGGGATTTTGTGTTACAAATTAGTGGCTGCTAAAAAGACAACAAATTGAATCCATCATTGTGCAAACTAATTTTTGTAGTTGGTCCCAAGAGGTAAATTTTGATTTCTTATTGTGGAGAAATAGAGAAAATTTTTAAAATTCCACAGTCTGGGTTTCTTGCAACACAGGCCCAATTTACTTTAGCATGGAGAATTTCCAAATATTCGAAGTAGTTTAAGAGATTTCGTAAGTTCCTTCAACACCAGTATGGGTAAAAACACCCTAATGCTAGAATTCAATTTGTGTTTTGACAATTTCATCTCTAGAAGAGACGCAAGATCCAGAAGTTGAATTTGCAATTACTGGTGCATATATGTCTACATTGGATAATCCTAGCTACTCATCTTAGAGTTCCTAGTGACAGATCGCAGTGATTCCTTTTAGTTTGATCATGATGCTGAGAGCTCAGTGACACTGTTAAAGATTTCTCTTTCAAGAAATTTAGCAAAGTATGAAGATGGAAATATGGATGTAAATGTAAGAACAATTAATGTTTCTACAAATGCATATTCATATGGATCAGGGACTGGAAGCCCTTTTGTTACTACAACAAGCTTTCTTTTTTATAGTCATTGAAAGAAAACATCAGGATTTAATGTGGGTAAATTTGTATTTGATAAAATTCTTAATCCAAGCATTACACAAGCAGCAAGTTCACACGTGAAATACACACTTGAATGACTTTTGACTTTTGAAACTAGAAGGAAAGTAGTTTTCTTATTGCACTCTAAGCAACTTTTTCATCTTCTACTTCAGTGTATTCAAGAAGAGCACACAATGGAAGCTAAAATTGTTATAACTAAACTTATAGCATTAAATTAAAGCTATTGTTGGTGTAATTTCTCCATTGATTTGGTGATGTTGCTACTTGTAGAAGTCTTTAATTGCTGGAAGCGTGTATAAGGGAAAAGTGAAGGGTATTGTGGACCTTTTTAGATACTTGAGAGGATTAGACTAGTGACCTACTGACTTACACTACCTTCGACAGTGAAAGTCCACGATGCTTTCCATGTTTCATTACTTAGGAAGTATGTCCATATTGTTGATGATGTGATTGACTAGTCTGTATTGCAGGTGGAACTAGAGGGAGAATTACAACTAGAACCATAATGCATATTGTTACACAATAATTTGTCACTGCCTTCACCCCAGTCCTTCTACTGTGTCATGTGTCCAAGTGAAACATGCTCATACTGAACGAATTCTCTCTTATGTTTCCAAGTGACCCACTTTTCCTATGTCTTCTGCCTCATCGTGAGAATGCACTTAATATACGTGATGGAAAGTGGTTGTAAATAGTCCAGCCACACTTCCAGTGCAGAAGTACATCTATTTCCCTCGACGGTCCAATTTCATGCTCCGGCACGAGGCTACTTGCTATCTTTAGCGGCGGTCTGACTCGCTACATTGCCTACTAGCGATGTTAGTGCTAAAGCTTAGTTATAAACTCGCGATGATCCAGATTGGGCGAATTCGTTCCAATAGTCAGCCTTTTGGATGTCTCTAGACCTGGTTGTTGGCATAGTTTGTGTCACTCTTCCTCCTTTGGTATGGAAGTTCCGTCATTTGTGCTACCTTCCTTAGGGATAATCTCTCTCTTCCACCTTTCATGGAGACTCCTTCTCCTATTTAAACACTCACCTTTGATATGATCATCTAGTTGGTAATTTCCTGGTTTGAGTAGTGCTATTAGTTCTTTTGGGTTTGATAGATAGCTGGTGTGGGTTTGACAAGTGTGGGATTGTTGATAGCTTGTGGAAGGTTGTGAAGTGCTCTTGACTTTGTGTGAAAACTTATGAGTGAGAGAGAGACATTGTATGTTGGGAGATCCATCTTCAAAGAGTGAATGCTTGAGGAACATGCTGGTTGGATCCTCTGAGAAGGCTTGCGACATCAAGACTTTGGTTGTAAGCTTACACTTATTTCATTATTAATACAATCAATGACATTTTCCTATGTCTTGTATGTAATTTACTTGATATCTCATGACTTCTTGACTTTGTGAGTAGATAGATCATTGTTGTTTTCTGGTTACGTGCTTTGTTGTATTTCCTTTGCATTGTTTCAGGTTGATCACTCATTTAAGGGAAGGAAGCATAAGTTGTAGCAATGGAACGAAACTCCATCGACCACCAGTTGAGGTAGGCCTTGAACTATGACTGTTTAAGGAAATCTATTGTTGATCTGTCCTTGCTATGAATAGACCCACTCTAGGGCTAGAGGGGTTGCCTCTGTCCGCAGAGGGAACACTTTCCTACATCACAAGTTGGTGACCCCACTGGCGAGTCTGTCCTATTTTATTCTCTTGTTTGCTCCTGTTTTTGTTTTGATTTGGTCTCTCTTGAGTTTTGAGGATTAACTATCCATATTTTGGGTCACCTAGATCGATCTGGGGAATCCCTCTATTGTCTGTCAGATTGACTGGTTTTTGTTTGGGAGTTTTTTGTTCGTTTGTCATTGTTTTTAACATCATCATGGGAAATAGCTTAACAGTCGCACTGACATCGTGCTCACTCTTTTGTAAAGTCCTGTGCATCGCTGAATACCGTCGCACAGTCGCGACGACTCCTAAAATCGGTACGTCACAGAAAAGACGTGTACTTCCGCGACGACATCGCCCTGTTGCTACAACTAGTTGCTGATCAGTGCTAGTTGCTTGTGTAGTCCCTGCGACGATTCCTATAGAATTGATTTTTTCAATTCTATCTCCTTTCACCAGTCCTGTTGATCCTTTACTTTTTTTTCTCTTGCTCAGTAGCTTGTTTTTCACTTTTTATGGTTAAGACACCCTTTCTTTGTCTCTGTTGAATGAATCTTGAATTTTTGCCTGTGTGACCTAGTTCATTCTTTCAAGTTCTTGAATCAATTGGCTTGGTTGCTGGTTTGCCCAAGGTTCGTTTGCAGCTTTCTTGTTGGTTTGATTGAACCTTCCCCATTGCTTGTTTCTGGTTGATTTTTAGTGACAATTATTGAACCAATCTTTGGTATTGATTCGATTTCTTTTCACTACCAAACACAGATCACAATTGTTTGGGTCGACTGGTTTTTCCACACTTGCTCATTTATTTCTTTTAAATTTAAAAAACATCAAAATCAAAAGATTTCAGTCATTTAGTATACGAAAGTGAAAGTGAATTTGCATTTCAAGTTTGCATATTGGAAAGCAAATGATAAAATCTCTCATTAGTAGTATCCGTGCATTGTAGGAATTGATGTCTATATGCATTGAGTGACTGCATTTGTTTATCTTGGTTTTCTTGGTTTGAGAATGATCTCTCTAACCTCCTATAGGTAGGTGTTCATTGAAGTAAATTGATATTTTTCTCATTCTAGCTACATCCTAGGATTTGTTGTATACATATGGTAAGGCCTGAAAACTGAAACATAATTCAAGATCAACTCTAAAATGAACAGAATGAACTTAACAATGCATTGGAACATAACACACACTATTTAGAGGTCTAGGCTAGAGACGTGCTCCAAAATTGTTAAACCTAGTCACTATTTCTTTCACTCGAGGTTGGGTGATTCCTCCTTCTGTGACTCAATAGCGGTCTAGTACAGAATTATGCTCCCATGTACCATCGTGTATATGTTGGGAGACCCCACTAGGTTATCATCCTTTATCCTTAGGAAGTTGTGTCTGCTACCTTGAAAACCGTAATGCACCGAACATAACATTCAGGAAGATTGACTGCTATACAGAAAGTCCTTGGTTTTCATATGACTGCCAAGGTTTATATGCAGTTTTACAGGTTGTTTGGTAAACCTTTTGCCTAGTTCCCCAGAGTAGTCACTTTCATTCCTTTTCAGACTCCTTAAAAGAAAAGGTCCATCTGAGCACTTGTCCTTTCAGGCTCATTAAAGCTCGAAAGAGATAAAGTCACCTTTTCTTCCTTTTCTCGACTCTTGAAACATGAAAATGTCAAGTTTTGTTCTTATGTCATAAAATTTATTGCCCACGGAATATTCCTGATTACAGTTTGATTGTTTTTTAGGCTTGTTCCCAATGGAAACATTCCCCGAGTCTACCGGCCAAGGTCTTCCCCCAGATGGGAACCCTGGTCCATTTCCTTCTTTTGGAAATGCCGGTGCTCCTCATATGGCAACATTTTCCTTGCACGGGTTGACCATCGGTTTGCCTGTTTGGTTGTTTTCGACCTCAATGGTCTCGAGCATCATGACTCCTATTCCACCTTCTTCTTCGTCTGAACCACGACACGATGATTCCAAGGTTGAGCCTATGCCTTCTTCCCATGTTTCTTCCTCCTCCTCTCCTCCTTTGCCTGGTGAAAGTTTCACATCTAGTAACCAGGAGACTAAGAAGAAGAAGAATAAGATGAAGAGGAAGAAGAAGTCCGATCAGCGTGAGGCCACCTGTGCCACTATTGCTCTGAGTACATCTTAGGTCAGAACACCTTCTGCTCCTCCGCGGAAGGTTAAGTTTCCTTGTAAATTGTCCAATGGTGACCATCTTCTTCATGATTTTCCTGGCATTCCTAGGATCTTAGAAGTATGGTCTCACAATCTGGCTCATCCCTCATCATCCTTTGAAGCTCATGGCGATGCTACCCTATCAACTGGAAATGGTAAGAATAAAGGGAAGATTCGATTCCCCTGTAGGCTATGTGAAGGCAACCATCCCCTTCACCTTTGTCTGCTCATGGATAAAGCTTCCGCCATTTTGGAAAGTCTTATAGCTTCTTCACCCCAACTTCCCATTGGTTATCAGAGGCTCTCCTCAGACCCTCTCCTCATCGACCAAGAGATTGACTTAGATTCTTCTCTTATCCATCCTCCTCTTTTTGAACCTGGCTGTGCTAAGCCTGTTCCAGACAAACCATTGGTCGGAGAGAGTGTCGACTTGGGTTCACCCCCTGTTGATCACTCTATTCCGAAAGAGCGTCATGATTCTACTACTCATGTTCTTCTCATCTCGTCAGATTCTCCAGAGACTGAGAATGACCCTCCTATCCCCGCTGGTCAAGAGGGTCCTTCTTCGGTTCCTGTAGAGCCGGGGGGCAATCATACGATTCCCCCACCAAGTAGTTCGGTCATTTCCTTCAACTGGAGTCATTTGACTACATTCCGCCTTCCATCCTATGTGCCTTTCTAGATTATAGTACATGCCTATGATAAGGTAGTACTTGGCATTGTCTTGGATGAGGGTGCATCGGTTAGCCTCATGCCTTTCACTACTTGGCAAGCTTTGGGCTTCCCACAGCTTGTGCCAGTCGCGCAAAATATGTTAGCATTTGATGGAGGAACCAACCGACCTTTGGGGATCCTTCCGAAGTTTCCTGTTACTTTGGGAGGCAAAACCATCTGTATAGACATCATGGTTGTCCAAGGTGCTTTAGATTTCAGTCTTCTCCTTGGCCGTGACTATGTTTATGCCATGGGGGTCCTCATCTCTTCACTTTTCCATGTGGTTTGTTTTCCACATGATGGAAGAGTGGTGACCATAGACCAATTATCATTCTTTAGTCCCCCGGTGCCTCCTGCGCAGCTGTCATCCCCTCTCAGTTCTTGCTCACAAGCAGTCCCTTCTTTGCCATAAGTCAATTATGTGGCTACTTGTTCTGTCTCCACCTCTGCTAATGATCATGTATATGGTGTCGTACATCATGTACTGGGGGCATTGGAACCCAATCTATCATTAGTTCCTCATGACATGTATTCCTCCCAGAGTGCATCCCTTCCATCTCGCGAAGACCTCTTGGGAGCCATGTTCTCATACGGCCAATGAACCATGGAGTGACGAGGATAGTTTGTTCCTGTCTCAACCTCATTAGAAAATGAAACCGGGTGTCCCGAGGATAGTTTTGATCTTGTGTTGACCTCATTAAAAAATGAATCGAGGAATAATGAGGATAGTTTGTTCCTTTCTCAACCTTGTTAAGAAATGAAAACAGGGGTGATGAGCATAGTTCCTGACCTTGTGTCAAGCTCATTAATAAATGAAACAAGGAGTCTTGAGGAAAGTTCTTGATCTTATGTCAACCTCATTAAAAAATGAAACAACTCCCTTTCCAAATCGAGTCTTTGATTAAGATCTTGTAAAATCCAAGTCGAGTCTTTCCAAGATCTCGAAAGTGAACCTTCATTCCATCCACCTCATTGAATGCAATGAAGCTTGGGGGGCATGTACCTCGATTTGTGTCATTATGCCTGGGGGCATGCGAACTCATAACAAGCATAGTTTTTCATTTCAAGCTTGTGTAAACATGAAACCGAATCCAAGCAGAGTTCTCCATGGTTCAAGCTTGTGTAAAAATGAACCCATACCTGATTTACATCTCGTGATTGCCATTTATCCGCTAAATTCTGCTAGATGAGCCTTGGTTGTTTCATTCCATTGCCACCATCTCTTTGGCCGATCATATGCTTTCAAGTTTTTACTTTCCTGAGAAACTGTAGCGATGAGTGGTTTTAGTAGCTAGCCTATTGACCATTACATGTTTTGAGAAGTTCCACCATTGCCAGAACCAGTTGCTACCCTTTATACCGCTCGTTCCTCCAGGAAGAGTCTCCTTTAAGTTCTTTTCTAACTCGTAAAATATGAAAAGATTGCCGAGTGTTTTTCCCTTTTCGACTCATTAAAGAGAATAAAAATGGTGGTCTGCTTTAAGCTCTTTTCCAACCATATAAACGTGAAAAGATTGTCGAGCTTTTGTCATTTCGGGCTCATTATTGGTTACGAAACGACGTGGTTTTGATTGCTTTTCTACTTTTTTCAGGTTGAGGTCACTAATCATGAAAAGTACTCCTTGATTGTAATGGTCAAGAAGTTCTTCCAAGTACTGTTTTTACTATTTTGGGCTCGAGAGACACAAATCTATGAAAAAGGACCCCCGTGGAGTTTTCTTTTCCATGTATTTTTCAAACTCTCTAAACATGAAAAAGATTCTGAGTTTTACCTATGTCGGACTCGCTAAACCCTAATGACATCAGACTCATCGCCATGACGAGACTCAAGCTTCTCCTCCCTAGGGCTCGTTAAACTATTACTAGGTTGGATTCAACTAAAAGTTGAACTTACAAGAATATGATATCCCCTTCAAGCTTGTTTTCAAAAATAATTGGGGTACTCGCCAGCAATTGTGGGGGAAAATTTGGAAATTGTCATTGATTACCTGCGGCCGCTAGTCACTCTTGAACATCAACACTTTTGCTTCTTGTCGGGTTGGGATATCCATACATCATCATTTGGCCTTTTGGGGTTTTGGGTTAGCCTCATTCCATCTGATCCATGCTGTCCCCATCAAGCCTCTGATCCCTTGGAACCTGAATGTTGCCACCCTCCAAAATCGTGTCGCCAACATGTTCAAGAGTATAATATTTCTGTAGTTTACATCCTTACCTCATCCTCTGATACTCTGTTTCACCATATACCACTTGTTCCTTATCTCGTGTCCTTGATGGGGGAAACATTATAGCCCTCCTGCGACGGATTGTTTCCTGTCGACATCAGCTCATTATCTAGGAGATTTATCTAGAGATCCCATTTGGTACCTTAGAGCTTGCATGCCTTAATGGCAAGTTCTTCACGCCTGATGGTCGACTTTCATCATTGGTCGTCGATTGGGTGATTCCACGAGTGTTCGAATTTAGCTCATTCTTCACACTTCGTGGATTGTACTAGACAGTACCTTGAGGAACATTGGCATTATTGGTGGTTTCTCTCGCGCTTGTTAAAGGATTTACTCATTGATCGGTACTCAAGCGACTTTCTATCATGCTCGACCTTAGTACATCTATTCGCATGCTAGAATTTGTACTATGATTGGTCAGGTTTCAAGATCACAAACTCAGATCACTCATGTTTGGGCTCCTTGGATTGGTTCGTGATTACATGGCTCATTAATGGATGGCTGCAACCACCTAAGTTTCCATGGATGGCTGCAGCCATACCTTTATCATTATATATGCTCTTACTAGCTGGATGGTTGCATCCATACCACAGACCTAGTTCCTATGTCTTTTGGATGGCTACGCCCATGCCTAGACTACATGTATTTCACTATCAGAGACATCAATTGTACTTGCACCTGCAGGTTCTTCCAGATGGTGTTCCAGCTTAGTCAGTTTCGCAAAGCATTTCAGCCCTCCCACTCTCTTGGGCTTCATACTTTAGGGGGCATCTGTTACACAGTAATTTGTCACTACCTTCACCCCAGTCCTTCTATTGTGTCATGTGTCCAAGTGAAACATGCTCATACTGAATGAATTCTCTCTTATGTTTCCAAGTGACCCAATTTTCCTAAGTCTTCTACCTCATCGCGATAATGGACTTAATATATGCGATGGACAGTGGTTGCAAATAGTCCAGCCACTCTTCCAGTGTGGAAGTACATCTGTTTCCTGTGATGGTCTGATTTCATGCTCCGGCACAAGGCTACTTGCTATCTTTAGTGACGGTCTAACTGGCTACATGGCCTACTAGCGATGTCAGCACTAAAGCTTAGTTATAAACTCACGATGATCCAGATTGGACGAATTCGTTCCAACAGTTGGCCTTCTGGATGTCTCCAGACCTAGTTGTTGGCATAGTTTGTGTCGCCCTTCCTCCTCTGGTATGGCAGTTTCGTCACTTGTGCTACCTTCCTTGGGGATAACTCTCTCTTCCACCTTTCATGGAGACTCCTCCTATTTAAACACTCACCTTTGATATGATCAGCTAGTTGGTAATTTCTTGGTTTGAGTAGTGCTGTTAGAGCTCTTGGGTTTGATAGATAGCTGGTGTGGGTGTGACAAGTGTGGGATTGTTGATATCTTGTGGAAGGTTGTGAAGTGCTCTTCACTTTGTGTTAAAACTTATGAGTGAGAGAGAGACATTGTATGTTGATAGCTCATGACTTCTTGACTTTGTGAGTAGATAGATCATTATTGTTTTTCAGTTACATGATTTGTTGTATTTCCTTTGCATTGTTTCAGGTTGATCACTCATTGAGGAGAAGGAAGTGAACGCTGGAGCAATGCAACGGAACTGCATTGACCGCTGGTTGAGGTAGGCCTCCAACTATGACTATTTAAGGAAATCTATTGTTGATCTATCCTTGCCGTGACTAGACCCACTCTAGGGCTAGAGGGGTTGCCTCTGTCTGCAAAGGGAACACTTTCCTACATCACACATATTATACCGAAACAACTCATGCTTTGGAATAGAGAAATCATGTAGGTTAAAGTGCAGTGGAAGCGCTTTGGGCCTGATGAAGCTACATGGGAGATGGATGATTAGATTCACGTTTTGTATCCTTCAGTATTTTTTGGTTTGAGAAAATGAATTTTTGGTATATGTATATTGATGTTGATTGTAGATACCATAATGAATTATGTTATAAAGCTCTAATAAGCGGTTTGATTGTCATGTTGGTCATGGTTTGCAATAGTTTTTCATTATAAATACTGCAATGAGCTATGTTATAAATCTTCATGGGTAGTATTTATTGTCTGCAGTGGATTTTTGGTCCTAGGTGTCATAGAACATTGAGGACGGTGTTCCCCCAAGGGGGAGGGGTTTTTAATTGTCCCTAGTTAGTATTCCATGTAAATAAAATAAGGCCAACATCATGGGACATGTATTCCAAGTTGAATGTTGGCAAAAACATAGTGATGGGTATCACTGGTGATCAATTTATGGCCGCGGCAATTGGAAAATGCATTGGAAAGGAAAAGTGGCCTTAATTGGAATTTTATTTATGAAATAACAGAAAATATGTGAACAGGAAGCTGAAGAGACAAAGATTTGAATGACAGGAAAATTGAAGGACAAATCAAGGAAAATGAAGAAAATAGATGCCTCAATGATAAAAAGGCTTCTGAGGATCAGTTCACAACTTTTGTCAGTTCAATTTTGGAGTTGTCTTCTATTATTCATTCTCTCATATCCCTGCACTTAGAGTAATCTTGGAGCATTCTAGGAGCTTGGCATATAGTGGATTTGGAGAACCAAGGAAAGGGAGAGTAGGAAAGCACAATGGAATAAGTGGATCAAGAGCTACGACTAGATTGATTGGAAGGTAATAGGTTGCATGTGTGAATCCTTGCTAATTTATGAGCGCATGGTATATGCATGTGATTTTTTGGTTATGTGTTGTCATTGGCATGGACATTTCCCTAGATTAAAAATGGATTTAGCCTTTCCTTTCCATGTCCTAGATATTCATGGTGTTGTAGGTTTTTCCACTGTTGTTTTTCTTATTGGTTCTCATGTTACTTATGGTTGTCGATTGGAACAAACACTCTCGAAGCCCTGGAACAACTTGGATTGAGTTACTAGTCCTAGAGCCGAGGTTGTGACAAACAATCTGGAGCTCTTGGATGGTTGAGTTACTAGTCCCTGGAGTTGAGTTGGATAAACAATTTGGAGCCCTGGAAGGTTGCAGGTTGAGTTACTAAGTCAAGGATCCTTGGAAAAATAGGGTATAGACTGATCTTGTTGGTGTTAGTGATATCTGACCATAGAGGTGGAATAATTTTGGTTGAGGGTTGAGGTGGTTTGGCCTATGGAAGCCCTGTTTTGGTTTTGTTTTAGTTTAACCAATGAGATCCCACATTCATGCTATGAATATGGCACATGGGTGATTAGCTAGAAGAGAGATTTGGTTCAACCCAAACTATGGTCGGGTGGTACATGGAAGTCCTTGACTTGATTTGTATTTTCATATCTTAATATGAGACATTTTCCTATTATGATATGTTTTCATTTTTACTAATTATGTTGGCGATTTTATGGTGGGTTTCCATTGTTCCTATGTTGCTTATTTTCTAGTTATATGCTGGTTATATGATGTGTATTACTTATGGGTGTTTTCATGAGTCATATAATTATATATTGGTGGATGAATCTATGCACTAATAGTCTTGTTGTAGATATGTGGGTAGGGCATAGGGAATTTTTGGTGATTCTCAGATGAATATCAAAATATTATGATCATATATGCGTTCATGACCTGTAGGTTACATATTTTCCACGTGTTTGATGAAATGTCTAGTGTGTTCTAGGAATTCTAGCTCAAGTTATGCCTCCATGTTTGAATGTTTATCTTTTTTGTCATGTTTGTTATGATTCTAGAAAGTCTTAGACAGTTATGGGCATTGGTATGGAGGATGGTCTGGAATTGTGGCTAAGATCTTGGCACCATGCCCTTTGAACTGGACTAATTATGTCACAACTGCATTGAGGTAGTATTGTGTATGCGATTAGAGGTCTATAATTGCACCCATGAATTTTCATGCATGTTTTCACAAGTCTAGGTTAGTGAAAAAGAGTCCTCGCTCAAGGTTTAGCCACCTGGGGTGGTCCTTTGGCCTTTGAGTGTCGTGTAGCCCCAAGGAATATTGTGAGTTGTCAGTTTGTGTTTAGATCATAGGGTCCACTTCCTTAACAAAAAATTCGAGGTTCGGTCATGTCGAAGTAACTCTTCATCTCATTTTTACCCTGATAGACTGATGAAATTGAGTAAATGTGGGAGGGGGTGGTTACAAGCTAGTTGCAAGAAAAAATGCAGTGTTTCTAGCTTATGGTTGGGTGGAGAGTGGAAATTCGTCTCCTAGTATCTAGCGTTACAATTAATTAGATAATTTTTCATTCTTGTATATTTTTGTGACATGGATGACTAATATATAACCCTATAATGTTTATGTAAGAATGTTTGAATGATTATATAGTTGGCTGATTAGCTCACGTTTGTATCTATGGTGACTATGAGTTGCTTGAGATATGTGGTTGTAGCCTTATTAGTTCATTGCAATAGGTGTGACATGTCTATGCCTAGTGGTATAAAGGGAATTAGGAATTCTCCTATTATTCTATACACTTTTAATATTTTTTTATTTTTTTTAAGTTTGGGGTCATTCCCTATTATAACCATGTATGAAAGTTGTATACATAGTGCTTTGGCCTATACGTTGTGTGAATGGACTTTCTCCATCCTTGAACAAATTGTTGATATATTTGCATGTCCATTATGAATGCCTAGTACTATGCTTTCATGGTTATTTAGGGCTTATGGCCCTCTATGTTTGTTCATATTTTTTTGAGTTATAGATTTATTTATGTGATTGTGCACGGTTACTTGGCATGAATTAGTGCAAGGAAAATTTTAGGGATGGAAATTTCTTTTGAAGTTAAGAAACCTTAGAAAATATTACTAATCCCTAATATGAATATTATAAAATATTTGATAATGTTTTAGTAAAAAATTCAAATTTCTAAGGAATTTCTACAATATATATAAATTTTTGGTGATTTTTAAGGTTAAAAAAATTTATAGTATAAAATTGGAGGAGCCTAAGGGCTTAGATCTAGATATGCTTATAAGTCATTTTTTGACAAAAATATGGTGCGATATTGTTGGTGATGGTTTATCATGGGGCTAGATCTCATTGCGAACCAAATTTCTTGCTTGAGTTATGAGGGTGTATTTATAACGAGAGGAATGAACTTTCATATCCTCATGACTCTTGAGCTTCCCTCATGACTATTGGACTTCTAGGTGACATTTGAGATTCTATAAGACTCTTGGACTTTTCCTAGTGACCGTTTAGTTTGCATGTGACTTTACATATTCCACATGTGACTCTTGGACTTACAAACATTTACATTTTTATCTTTTTTGGAAATATATAACTGCACTCCACATCATGTGGGAAGACTCATTGACACATATGACATTGTGATGACAATTTTACAAGCCATGACTTGGTATAAGATGACTAAGACCTTCAATATGATATGTCCAAGCCATGCTTTTATTCTTTGCTTCTTTCTTCTTGCTTCGAAGATCTTGCATATGATTCATCTTCATCCTCCAAACAACTAAATGATATGGAGTATTCATGTGATCCCAATGTTTGATATTTTTTCATAAGCTAATGTCCCTTCATATTCTCACTTGATGACTTCTTCATGGTTCTAGCCTCACAATTGTCTTCTCATATGATCTCCTAACCATCCCCCTTGATCATCATCATGTCATGCCAAATTTTGGTGCCTCATTTTGTCCCCAATTTTACCACTTATCACCTCCATTTTTTCCCACTTATGTCAAACGCAGTACCCCTTCACCTAAATTTTCATCATCATCAGTATCCTAAACCCTGACATGAGGTAAATGCATTACATTAGTGTCATTTTGCTATTTTTTCTTAAGTTTTAGTAAGTTTGAGTTATATTCCTAATAAGCTAACTAATCATTATGGGTTAAGTGTGAAGATTTGCAACAGTATGGACACGTTAGTTAAAGATGGTGGGAATGCTTGTAAACAATCTTACTTTGTCATTTTTGTACTAAATAGCTCAGTCTATGTTTTGTACTCAAAATCATGGAGGCCTAATAGAATATTTCCGGGACATCATACTTATAAAATATCAAACACCACAGCTGGAGATTTTGACTGAGCTCGAGCTCAATGTTTTCCACATTGAATATTCTCCATGTCCTCATCGACATAGGACCATGCTAATGTTGGCATTTGTTGGAACTCGTTGTGCCAAGGAGAGTAAAATCATTGAAGAAATTAGATCTCAAGTTTGATTAGTAAATTCGCTGAGTTTCCCATGTATGGGTTTATTTCTATTCTGAATGTGAATCATTGTCTATAAACGCCAATATTTTAATGAATTAGAAGGAGTTATTGGTGCAAGCTATTAAGTTATCAAGTTACTATTCATACATCATTATTTGTACTTGAATACTCTATTTCAGTTAATACCATGGCTATTATTTGAGCCAAATGATTCCAAGTTGTGGTTTATTGTGAGTCCTTAATTTGAATGTTTTAAATCTTTCTTTTATTGCAAGTCATTTAAAGCTTTCCCATGTGTGGTAGGGCCCACCATCATCTAGGAATAAGCTTCACTATTAGTTCATAGGTGTATCATTGTATGATGGCTCATTACATTTGTTTTCTATCTAGTTATTGTGTGAATCTGCTAAGGTTTCTTATGCATATTCCATTTGACTTTGGATTGATCATAATCGTTACAACCTCACATTCATTGATAGATAACATGATCAAGAATTATGAGTGCATAGTCTACCATTTTTCATATAGATTGTGTGTAAATATTCAACACAGAGCTATTCTCTTTTCCTCATAAAACGTTGAGTTCATTTTAATTACCATCAAACTATTCTTTGATCAGAACGAGCTTGAATTATAGTAATTGCAAGCACTATTTCATTGGACATGCTGAGGATTTTGAATGAATTTCTTCTTGAATGCATCAAATAGTTAACTTATGCTATGTTTGATGAATGGTATGAGTGTGAGTGTGGATTTCCTTGTGTATAATTGAGAGATTGATTTATGGTATGAGGTTTTGATTGTGTTTTCGAATGAATTCGAGTTTAGTAGCAACATGTATTCTATTTTCCATCTCCGCAATTTGAATTGTTGGATGCATTTTAGGAATTATGATTTAGTTTTCATAGTGTGGTTTATTTTAAAGCATTTCCTTCAAGAGAATTGATTTGAGTTATTAAATTATCATAGGATAATTTAGATCCATTCTTGCATAATAGAATAAGATTGATTTTCGTTTCCAGTACTGTAGTATAAAGATTGGTTTCAAGCATTGAACTATGTGGTTTATATTCCTAGTATGATTTGATTCTTCACAATGCATCGATTTGTCTGAAGATAGTTACTTCTAGGATAGATTATATTTCCAGTTTAACTATAGTAGCATAGGATTTGATTTTATAGCAGCAAGTTTAGATAACTCTATCAAATATTTCATTTTCGTAGAGTCAATCTCTGTAGTAATTCAAAGTGAAGTTTGGAAGGTGTTTCATTTCCAAGTAAATGTAGTTTGGTTTGAATGGATTGAAGTTAATAGATCAGGATTTGATCTTAGGATTAAAGTTTAGCCTCCTTATCATATTTCTTTACAAGTGAATAGATGCTTGGTCACTTTAATAGCTAGAATTTTAAATCCTCGCTTAAGATTTGTAGTTGGAGGGAATTTCATTCATCCTTTGGTTTCAATAAGATTGTCTTTCGATTGCAGAGAATTAGAATATGGAAAAAAGTGGATTGAGTTAAGTATATTTATCTTAGATTTTTTATGTTTTCTAAGAATGAGATGAGTTCTAGTTTGGTTAATTAGTATTGTTTTTTTTCGATCATTATTTAGTTAACGATCAAAGGAAAATTACATACTCTAAATTTAATCTTCAACCAAAAATGTAATACAACTCATGCTTACGGGTCCTGGTTGAGAATTAAATATCAGGAGATTTAATCACTAATTAAAAATCTCAACATTTTGGTATCGTTTTCAGGGAGTTGTTTTTTGGTTCAAGTAAGATTATTATTACAGAGTTTCAATGGTATTGCAGGAAATCAGAGGGTAGAGATAGTACGGTAAGACGTGAGTGAAGAGCCACACATCCACTATTGTGGGGTTTCTCAAAGGTCTGATCGTCTTTGCTTATATTTGAACTTTTATTTCCTTTTCTTTATGCATAGAAGTAGAAGTAGGCCTAGGGATAGTCAATGTAGATTTATTGCTAGCTCAAACTTTTCTACAACTTTTGGTCTAGAAACCATACCAATCACTAATCCTATCAATCGGTATGTAGGAATAAAGCAAGAAGAAGGAGGAGTTGAGAACAATGTGGATTTGTAGAGGGAGATTATGAATCAAGGTGAGGAAATAGTTGAACATATTATTTTTGGAAGTACAGAAGGAATTTTATTAGAAGAACCAGCCCCGAATCGAGAATCAACTAATATCAATGACCATCCTTCAGTACCTTTCATTGACTAGGTAATCATCAGCAGACTTCTTCAGGAATCTGTAGTAGACATGGCCAACTAGGGAGGAGAAAACAAAAACAATGACGAACGTCTGGAGAAGGAGAAGGTCAATGTTTTAACATATTCGGATGGAAAAATGAGGAACTTTAGGGGGAAGGAAATGTCCCACATCACAACCCATTCAGAGGAAACCATGAAGGACCAAGGAGTGGACCGAAAGAAAAAAATGAAGAAGAAACCATTTTTAGGTTTCCTATTCTAGTTGTAACCAGGAATATCACTATGAAAAACATACCAATGGAATCTCTCCTGCTCTTCTATGGTATGTCCTCCTAATACCTAGATGTCTTCTTATTTGAATTTGACATTCTATGTAGGAGTTATAATTATTATGATGATTCACATAAGCTCAAGATATTCCCATCCACCATGAAAGATACAACCCTTAGATGGTTTATGAGCCTAGGTGAACATAACATCTATGCCTGTGATGATACGAAGTCCATATTTCTCAAGAAATACCAAGACTTATGCAAAAGTAGGGATGTGAACGACATTATTAGGATGCAACAATTAGAAGACAAGTGTTGGGATGGAGTTCCCAGGGGAAGAAAGGAATTAATTAGTAGTTTTTTGTAACAAATTTTGTAAAATATGTAAAGTCTCCATGATTTGTGGATGCAAAGCGCATAGTTGAATAAAATTCAAAGGGGCTTAGCCCCTTCTTTTAAGTAAAGTTTTGAGTCGGTTTTGAGATTCACCCATTTTCCGCAGACCATGGCATTGTATGAAAGATTATATAAATAGTTGAGTCTTAGCAAAAAGGAAGGGGTAACTAGATAGAACTAAGATAGACGTTTGGGTTGATTGAAGAGTCTTGGGAAAGAGATAAGGAAGGAAGGCTCTGATTCCTACACTTAGATAGGGAAAGAAAGGCTCGGCAATAGAGTACATGGAGGCCTAGGTAGAGTACGCAGCCGAGTGCGTAGACCCCTACAACTGTGTGCACAGGGTAGTTTGAGTCTGTAAATCCATGAATTAAAGATCAATAAAAGGTAGTTTTCAAAGAATTATTGAGTATTTTTGTTTAAATATGTTTATGTTATATGTTGTTGATAAATAAAGTTTTTTATGAAATTTTGATTGAATGTTACGTGATTATCTTGAATCGGTCTTAATATTATATGCAATGCATATTTAAACACTTTCACGGAGACTTTGGTGATTTCTCATATGTTTACTGACAACTTAAGTAGATCTGTGCGAACACCAATTTAGGATTGCTTTTTGATGCACGTAGGTAGGTAGATCGACTATTAAAGGTCCGCAAGGACCAATCATGGACGTTCGCGAAGGTATGCAGGCCATTTTAATGGAGTTATAGTGATGAGCCATAGGAATTTGTTGATCTGTAGAGAGAGAGATCTAAGGTGTTGGAATACATCGCACTAATCTCTGGATGTAGAAACTTGGTGCTTGCATCCCCCCATACTGCTTCGGGTGAGACTGCAACCTCTACTACTTGGGTTGTTCCCAAAAGGGCTAGTAGTGTAGGTTTTTGTTGATTGGCGCAACTAACTCTGAACTTGGGTTCGAACACCCTAAATGATCTAAAAATGAAATCTTAAATCAATGTCAAGGTATTACAAACTCATGTGCAAGAATGCTTATATTACTTAGTGCAATCGATCGAAAAGATTGCGAATAATATAGGCAATGAGCAGTTAGAGAAATATAACAGACACACACACATCAACACAACAAATAATGAAGGATTTCACCCAAAACTCTTGGGATACATCACCTATTCTAGCTTTCAGTGGTGACCTCTCTATTATGTCTTCAAGAGTCGATTATTACAAGTGTGAGCTCAAATCGAGTCTCAACACAATAGGGACAAACAACAGGGATTTAATTGAAATCCTCAAGTCTACAAGAGTACAAAGACTCTCCCTCTTGCTCTCTATATCTTGCTTTCTCTCTATCTCAAAAACTACCTGTTCTGTCTCTGGCATTGAGTGGCTTTTAAGCCTATTAGTGCTTCTTTGTTCGTTTCCCCTTTTGGGCTCTCTGGCTCCCAGCCTCTGTCTATTCAAATCCAATCTGAGTGTTAAACAATCATTGTGGAATGCCTTCAGGTATGGTGGCCACCTATTTTGAAATGGAAAGGGCCACTGGCGCATTTGAAATCCACAAGAAGTAATTTCTCTGTTTACACAAAGAAATGCATAGAAACGCTGAAAAATCCATGAATCCGGACTTCAAAAATCATCAAGTCCGACCTATAATCCCATCGGGTTCATTGTTATGTCACTATCACAAGTCGCAGGCCGCGGTTTCCTTCGTAATTGGGTTTATAACGGAAAAACCCGAAATACATAGAAAAACTCGACAAATGGCTTCCTATCGAAACTCAAAATATATCATATCACATCCATAAACCCTTTCAGCTCTGGCTATATTGCATGTCACATATCTTTCCTAATCTTTGATCACTGATTGCTCGATCGGCCTTATCGGCTATCAGCGCATCGCTATCGCATGGTCGCTGGTCTTTTGGCATCACCCCTTACATAGTTGCAATGCGATATTGCGATGTGTTATATCGCTGTCGTATATCACACAGGCTTCGAGCCGCGGGTTATGTCCTCCCTATGTGTGTTAGTGATGTGATATTGTGAGTAGATCTGGACTGTTGATATGAATGCTTGATCAACGGCTCTCGTTTAAAAACACTAATCACAATCATGATTTCCATAAGGCCGCCTCTGATAGAGTCTGCTTGCCACCTCCATATGCGTTATGCTGATTAGATCTAGACCATTGATCGATCCGATCTGACGACTCCTGTGCAATGCTTCTTTAGTGTCTGCTTAACTCTATTTTCACCATTTCTTAATGTTTTCCCATGTGATAGTGTTTTCCGCCATTTTTTAATTTTTTCCCTTGCGATAGTGTTTAAGTATATAAATACTTAGAGGGTTTTAGGATCCATTTTGGATTATGCCTTCCCACTGAAAATCTTTTGGACTACCAAAAGTTGGTTTTTAGGCATCGATCAAGTGACGATACAGCTTCCTCACTGGTCCAATTTCTATCCATCGTGCACTACTTGGTTTTGAACCTTTGAGTATGATTCTCAGGCACTCGACATCTCCTCGATGCGTAGTTCTCACTTTCTTGTCCAAAACTGTGTCTTCTGGCAACTCATTGAGATATTAAGGCAACAGATCATCAATAGAAGGCAACTGACTTTGCTCTTCAGGATCTTCAATCAATGAGGGTTCATACAGTGTCAAGTTTTTTGCGTTAACAACTGAATAGATATGCATATAAGCTGGAAAATAAAGGCGAAAATCATTTTCATTAATTTTATCAAGTATTTTGAAAGGCCCATACCTTATTGGTTTTAGCTTCTTACCTTCACCTTGCATTTTGTATTTTCTGATGTATAGCCATATTTGATCACCAACTTGGAAACTATTCTCAATTCGATGCTTGTCATGCCTTGCCTTGTACTTGGCATGACTTCTTTCCAACTGTTCCTGCACTGCCTGGTGAATTTCATGGATCTGTTCAATGAACTTGGTTGCTTTGTCCACATCACTATGTCCATCAACTACTATGTCTTTACCAAAGACCGAATCCAAGGGAGACTTTGGTATAAAACCAAAACAAGTCTCAAAACAAGATATTTGAGTAGAAGAGTGCTTGGCACAGTTGTAAGCATGTTGCACATAACACAAATGCTCATCCCAAAGCTTGGGATGCTTGCTACAATAGCCTCTGAGCAACTGGATCATTGTCTTATTAACCACCTCTATTTGACCATCTGTTTGTGGATGAAATGTTGTGCTCTTCTTCAATCTGGTGTCCATCAACTGCCATAGACTTGACCAAAACTTCCCAACAAATCGGGAATCTCGATCAGATACAATAGAAGTGGGTAACCCAAAATGAACCCATACATGTTGAAAGAACAACTCCGTTGTTTGTTTAGTTGTAACGTGCTTCTTACAAGGTATCAAAATACACATTTTGCTGAACCTATCCACAACAACATACAAATAATCATGACCATTTCTAGATTTTGGCAAACCCCCCAAAAAAGTCCATGGAAACACTTTCCCAAGGACGAGAAGGAACTAGAAGTGGAGTGTACAAGCCTAAGTCTCTATTACTGGGCTTTCTTGTAGCACACATAGTACACCCTTTAATATATATAGAAATTGTTTAATGCATTCTTGGCCAATAACAGAACCTTTGCAACTGTGCAACTGTTTTAGTTACACCAAAATGACCTAATATGAGAGAAGTATGTGCTTCTTGGATTATGTTAACTCTTTCAGTTTGTGGAATGCATAACTTTCCCAAATGATATAAGAGTTGGTCTTTAAGATAATAATCCAATTCTTCTACTTTCTTTCCATGACTTAAGGTTGCACATACATCTTTAAAATGTACATCTTGAGCATATTATTCAATGTAACTTCCATACATTACTGAGTTATGCCCAAGTATAGTAGATGCATTTATGATTGGTCTTGATAGCATATCTGCAACCTTATTATGTATGTGCTTCTTATATCTGATGACAAGATGAAATTGTTGTAGAAAACCCATCCACCTATAATGTCTTGATTGCTGCAATTTAGTTTGTGAGTGAAAATATTGAAGTGGTTGATGATCTGTATGTATAATTGTTTCTTTGCACATTAGGTAATGTTTCCACTTTTTCACACTATGTATTAATGCATACAATTCTTTATCATATGTGGGATAATTAACTACTGCAGAATTAAATGTCTCAAAATGATAGCATATGGGTTTACCATGTTGCATCAACACTGCTCCCATGGCATAGTCACTGGCATCTGTTTCAATCTCAAATGGACGTTGAAGATTTGGCAGTGCTAGTACTGGTGCTGTACTATTTTTTTCTTTTAAGGTGTCGAAGGCTTTTTTCTATTTTCCAACCCACTGAAACACCTGTTTCAATCCTGTTAAAGCATGTAATGGAGCTACAATCAAAGAAAAGTTGGCCATAAAATTTCTCCATTATTGTGCTTCTCCTAGGAAACTCCTAACCTCTATAGCAAATTTGGGTTTAGGCCAGTTAACAATGACTTCAACCTTAGAGGGATCTATCTTCAATTCACCACCCCCTACAATATGACCCAAATAATTTAAAGATGTTTTTCCAAATTCACATTTTGACAGCTTCACATAGAGATTTTCTCTTTATAAAACATCTAAAGTCTGCTTTACATGCTTCACATGGTCTTCCCATGTTTTACTAAAAACAAGAATGTCATCTAAATATAAAATTACAAAATCATCAATAAAAGGTCTGAGTACATCATTCATGACACTCATGAAAGTAGCAGGAGCATTAGTTGAGCCAAAAGGCATAACCAGCCATTCATACAACCCTTGCTTTGTCTTGAAAGTAGTCTTCCATGCATCTTTTTCTGCAACTCTGACCTGATGATAGCCACTACACAAGTCTAACTTGGAAAATTAAACTACTTCTTTCAACTGATCTAATAGATCATCAATACAAGGAAGAGGATAACAATTCTTGATCATTATTTTATTTAGTGCTCTATAATTAATGTACATTCGCCACGAACCATCTTTCTTTCTCACGAGCACAATTGGAGATCCACATGGTGATGTGCTTGGTCTTATGAACACTTTATCGAGCAGCTCCTATACTTGCTTCTTTATCTCTACATTCTCTAAAGTAGATAACCTATACACTCCAATGTTAGGTAATGGAGTATCTTACTACAAATGAATATCATGTACTATTTCCCTTTTGGGTGGTAGACCATTAGGTTCTTCAAATAGGATATCATATTCTGAAACAACTTTAACTAAATCATCTTTCTGTTTAACATCATAGCCTTCAAATACATTGGTTTTATCAGGGTTCTTTTCCTTTACAACTATTAATAAAAATTGCTTACTTGAATTCACAATTCTTTTCATCTGCCTTGAGTTTATGATAGAATAGTTATTTTTGAGTTTATGAGCTCTTACAATATATTCTATTCCATCTTTAGTGAGTTCATACTTATTTTCAACTCTATAGAAAATAGGTTTCCTATCATACAAGTAAGGACTTCCCAAAACGATGCCACATATATCCAATGGAACTATATCTAACTCAACCTCATCTACAAATGTTGACCCAATAACAAACCTAAGTTTACATTGTCTTGTCACTTGTAGCTTTGTTCTATATCACACCCAACCTAATGGATATGGCTTCTCATGAGTTTTTGTTAGTAATCCCAACTTCTTTACAATTATTTCAGAAATCAAGTTTACTTGTGATCCACTACCAAATAAAGTATCAATTTTTTGGTGCTTATAAATGACTCTAATATGAAAAAGCTCATGTCTTTTCCTCTCATTATCTTCATTATCAATAGATTGTGCAAAATTACTTGTGTATGCTTCAAAATTTTTACCTTTATACCTATGGCTACGACTGTTGTTTCATCACCTGAGTCTGACCGCAAGTCTTTCTGAATAGAAGCAACTATTTTTTTCTTCTTACCACTGAACTTCTTAGGTTTCAGCTCTAAGTGCAAAGACCAATAGTGTGCATCATCGTGTCCATCCTTCTTGAAATGAGTGAAGGAAATTTTTTCCTTCCGTACAGTGTTTGTCTTCCTCTCCTTCCATTTCAGTTTCTTCTTTTCCTTGTTCTTGCTTACAGAGTGTTTAGATGATACCCCAACCTCTGGGTTCACATTCTTGCCTCTAGCTTCTTAATGTGTAGCCTAAACTGATACATCATCTAAGCTAGTGGGATTAAACATGAGAATGGTATGCTTCAAATAGCTATGCAGACCACCTATATACTTTAACAAAGTTTCAGGTGAGTCTAGAGATATGCCTAGAGTTAAAGATTTTTTTCTAAATTCCTGGGTATAACTTTGTACACTTTGACCCTTTAATTGGCGAAGAGTTTGCCAACTCATCATTACTTGTTGCATATAAGCTAAAGGATAGAATTTTTTTTTGATGGCAGAAACAAATTCATTCCAGGTAAAAAGAATTTTACCATCTCTTTTTAGATCAGCTTGTGTCTTGCCTTCCCACCACACTAGTGCAGTTCCTCCAAGTCGAAGGCTAGCTAGCTAAATCTTTTTCCTTTCTGAATCAATGTTCTACACCCTACAATATACATCAATCTATCTGATCCAGTTATCTATCTTTTCTACATTTAGTTCTCCATCATAAATTGGAAAATCAAACTTCACATCTAATTTACTCAAAGAAGTTTTCTTCTTTTTCTTATCAGGGCTAGTTTTATGTGAAGAAGATGATGAGGATGATGAAGGTGATGATGGAGTAGATGGGGGAGAATTCATTTCTCCTTTTCCTTTTCCTTCTGAATGGGCAACTAGAAGAGGTTCCTCTGCTCCCTTGTCTAGGTTAGGTGCTGAAGTGCTTTCACCTCGAACCTTCTTAAATTCTCGATACATCTCTTCCACCATGGCCTGGAGTACCTTAAAACCTTCCATAAATTGAGATTCTGATCCCAATGGAGTTTCTTCTGCCATTCTCCTCCGAGGATAAACTCTTCCAATTTCTGGATTAAACTCAACAATTTCTCCTTCTCCTAGTTTGAGCTTTGACCTAGTTAGCATTCAAAATTCAGCACAATCTTGTCTAACCTTAACAGAACGAAAACCATAAGCTGTGATACCACTTGATTCGAAAATGAAATCTTAAATCAATTTCAAGGTATTACAGAATCATGTGCAGGAATGCCTATACTACTTAGTGAAATGGATCGAAAAGATTGTGAATAATATAGACAGCGAGCAGTTAGAGAAACATAACAAACACACACACATCAACACAACAAATAATCAAGGAGTTCAACCAAAACTCTTGGGCTACATCTCTTGGTCCAGCTTTCAATGGTGACCTCCCTATTATGTCTTCAGGAGTAGATTATTACAAGTGTGAGCTCAGATTGAGTCTCAACACAACAGGAATTTACTTGAAATCCTCAAGTCTACAAGAGTATAAAGACTCTCCCTCTTGCTCTCTTTCTTCTGCTTTCTCTTTGTCTCAGCAACTGCCTCTTCCATCTCTTGCATTGAGTGGTTTTTAAGCCTATCAACGCTTGTCTATTCGTTTCCCCTTTCGGGTTCTCTAGCTCCTGGCCTCTATCCATTCAAATCCCCTCTGAGCATTAAACAATCATGAATTCCTTTAAGTATGGTGGCCACCTATTTTGAAATAGAAAGGACCACTAGCACATTTGAAATCCCCAAGCAGTGATTTCTCTATTTACATAGAGAAATACACAGAAATGCTAAAAATCCACCAAGCCAGACTTCAGAAATCATCAAATTCAACCTATAATCCCATCAGGTCTGTTGTTATATCGATATCACAATTCGCAGGCCATGGTTTCCTTTGTATTTGGGTTTATAATGGAAAAACCCCAAATACACAGAAAAACCCAACGAATGGCTTCCTATCGGAACTCAAAATATATCATATCGCATCCATAAACCCTTTCGGGTCCGGCTATATCGCATGCCGCATATCTTTCCTAATCTTTGATCATCTATTGCTCCGATCAGCCTTATTGACTATCGATGCATCTCTATCACATGGTTTCTGGTCTTTTGCCATCACCCCTTACATAGTTGCAATGCGATATTGTGATGTGATATATCGCAATCGCATATTGCATAAGATTCGGGCCGCAGGTTAAGTCCTCCTTGTGTCTGTTAGCGATGCGATATTGCGTGTAGATCTGGACCATTGATCTGTGCACTTGATCAATGACCCTCGCTTAATTGCACCGATCACAATTGTAAGGCCACCTCTAATAGACTCCGATTGCCACCTCCGATATGCAATATGCTGATTAGATCTCAGCCATTGATCAGTGCGATACGATGGCTCCTATGCAATGCTACTTTAGCTTTTGCTTAACTCTGTTTTCGCCATTTCTTAATGTTTTTCATGTGCGATAGTGTTTTCTACCATTTGTTAATTTTTTTCCCTTGCAATAGTGTTTAAGTATATGAAGACTTAGAGGGTTTTAGGATCCATTTTGGATCACTAAGCCAACAAATGGTTGTGTTTCTGGGACGAGGATATTCTTGAAAGAGATCTGTGATGTCGGATCATTGGAATCTGATCAAGAAAGAAATTGAAAAGTGGTTGGATCATATGACTCACGAGTTCGCAGTGAAAGAAAACAAGAATCCATGTCTGTCAAAGGAAGAGTGGTTGAATAGGTACCTATATACAAAGATATAGGATATCTTCTTCTACACCTTCTCCATTGAATTGTATGATTGGTTACCTAAATTGACAGAAAGTCAAGGAAGGTGGAAGCTTGATGGTCCTATAGTGTGGACCCCAGAAATACTGTGATGACTAGAAGCCTCTGAAAACAATATCGTGTGGGTTATCGACCATTAGCTCGATCGCATTATAGGAGGATTTGTTACATAATTTGCAGTTGCTACCTTAGTCACCTATAGTGAAGTGGAGTGAAGATTCTTCAAGGGACCACGAGGTAAGTATTTTAGATCATTAAATGCTTGGGTTAAAATGTTGTTATGTGAAAAATGGGTGATGTGATTACCTTTATGTTTGGAGCTATGCAGAGTGGAAAATTATTTAGAAATCATGAAGGATTTGGACCAAAGTATAGTCCATTGATTAGACCTCCTTCAAGCGATGATGAAGGGGCAGGGAAGACTACACTGCGAAGCATTGTTCAACTAGTCACTCAAGGGATTCCTAGAACAAATCATCCATCCATCCCACTTCTGCCTCCACCTCCACCGCATGTGCCTTCATCGACACCTCCTCCTCCACCACCACCATTCAACATGGTGAATGTAATAAAGATGCCGATTATCAAGGACCAAAGACCCATAACAGTTCTGTTTTGTTATGAACAATGTATCGACAGTGCAATAGATCACCGAGGATAACATAAATAAAGCACAACTAGTTACTGCTTTGCAAGATTCCGTGCTAACCTGGTACATTGTTAGGGTCCCACCCTAACCCCCTTATTTATGTCATGGGATCACGTCATAGTCAAGAGTCAATAAAGCCCATATTAATATTTGTAAGTGGTTAAACCGCAATTAATGACGGGACCACAGTTAGTTGCAAATTGGCCGTAGTATTAGATAGATGGTATTAATAAAACCCACGGTATTGGCCCGTGGTATTGCATGTATGAGTCATATATAAAGGATAGAGACTCCCTGCGAGGAGCATTGTGTCTTATTTTGTAATTGAGATCTGCACTATTGGAGGTTGCCCCCTCGAAGAGGCATGTGAACATTGCTCTCTGAATAATAAAATCATTGCTATTCTATGTTCTAGGTATCTTTTTCTTCGCATATTCTGTATTTGGGTATTATTTTGCAGGTTAAGAGCATGACAAGTGGTATCAGATCACTTTCCAGGGCTCGGTGGGATCTCCAATTTTTAGCAAATTTTTTTTTGGCTAGAGACGTGTTCTGGCGTCTTTAAACCACAGGATCTGTCATTTAGCGCATAAACCTGCGGATTTGGGGAGGCATGTACGCAGGAAATACAAGAGGTGGTCACGTCTGTTGGACTCCCTTGTAACCCATGTGGGTACCCCTTCGAGTAGTAGCGCATTAGACAGAACCGCGCACGGACTGTCTTCCACGTACCCTCTGGGTATATAGGAAGCCCCCTAGGCTCCCTTGAAACCTCGCCATAGATAAACCTTCGACCGTCTTGTGGCTACAGTACACCGAGAATAGCACTCCGAGAGATTACTCGCCCTTACGATAGGATAGTCGAGTTGTACGGCTAAGGGTATGGTCGATCCTCCTTAGTTAGAGCCCTGAAACATTGGGCCGAGTACTACTGTCAGACCCTTCTGTATATTGCGATCTGTAGCACCTGACACTCCTCTAGACCATAGTTCCCTTTTCTATCGGGGGATCACACATCATCTATTCTAGATCCGCGTGTGCAAAGACGTGCCGCAGCAGCAGACATCAGTCCCACAGCTCGATCAGATCCGCAGCCGCAGTTGTTCCTCCATTCAGATCTCTCAGCTCTACCGGATCGGAGTTGTTGTGAAGGGTTCCTATACCGGGGTATACTTTTCGCAGGACTTTTGGCAGCATTGACATTTTGAGGATTTGGCCACTGCAGTATTGATCAAGAAGGAGTCAAACTCCGTTAGGAGTTTTCCAAAAAAAAAAAAAAAAAAAAAAATTAATAAAAAAAAAAAGTCTGAGATCTTCCGAGGCGCTTATTGGTGATGTAGCCCATCAGCATCAGGACGACGAGCTGAACAAAGTGGTACCATTCAATTTATTAGTAAAAAATTTTTAGGTGGTCCCAATTTTTCATCAAGTTGGTGTATGGTAGAAACTAGAGCTCAAGCGATGGCTAATGAAAGGCTGGACAAACTTGAAGCAAATATGGACTCCCTCCAATGTGAGATTAGCGGACTAAGTCTCCAGATACAGCAAGCACTCTCGAAGGGCAAGGAGCCAGCCCACGAGGAGGCGTATAATGGCCCTGAATACCATGAGGGTGAGTCTAGCCACTCTCCTCACGTCCGGCACAACCATCCACCACCCAGTCAGCGACCTCCCAAGTTGGATATGCATAAATTTGACGGTTCTCACACGTCTGCATGGCTAGCACAAATGGAGCATTATTTCAAATTGAATCATATCCTAGATGATTGGACTAAGCTTATGGTGGGGACCATGTACTTGGACAATGAACGATGGCAATGGGGGGAATGGCATCAGCGTTGCAATGGACCTTTTCAGAATTGGCCCCAATTTACCAAAGCTCTTCGAAATCGATTTGTACAGGAAGACTCTTTTTTGGGGCGTCTCACTAAGCTCCGAGAGACGGGTACAGTGGATGAATATATTACCGCTTTTGAAGCCTTAGCCTTCCGCACTAAGGGTCTCACAGATGAGTTCTACACGGAATGTTTTATCAGCGGTCTTAAAGAAGCCATCAAAGCTCAAGTTCTACTCCACCACCCTCCCACGTGGATAGAGGCTTGCCAGGTATCTCGTAAGGTGGAACGTGCATTAGCAGCCCAATACAGCCGCCCCAATTTCCCCTCTAAAGGTCGTCCCCCACAGGCTCCACTGAGGAAGACCCACCACTTGAGGAATAGGAGGCAATCGAAGAAGACAACCAAAAGGAGATTGTATCTGACGAACCAGTTATTTCGCTAAATGCGTTGGAAGGAATTTCTTCCCCTCAAACTCTCAAAATCAGGGGTTTTCTTAAACATCGCCCAGTAGTAGTCTTGATTGATAGTGGAAGTACCCATAATTTCATCCATAAAAAAATCATAGAAGCAGCGCATTGTTTTGTACGGGCAGTTTCTCACTTCCAAATCCAAATTGTAGATGGGGGCACAATGAAATGTGAAGGCCGCTGTGAAAATGTCAAACTTCAAATGGGGGATTATCAGTTGAAAACCCACATGTTTGCCATACACATGGGGGGTTGCGACATTGTCCTAGGCGCTGAATGGCTCCGCACTCTTGGGCCAATCACAATGGATTTCCAGGAGTTATATATGAGTTTTAAGAAGAAACTCCACACATACCCTCCGTGGACTCCAGGCGGGTGCCCCCTCTATCATCAGCTCGCAGAGGATGGAAAAATTGTTAAAAAAGGGCCATCATGGAGTGGTCACTCAATTTAATGCCATCCAGGTAGTGGAAACCATGTCTCTGCCAATTCATCCTGAGATGCAACAGATTTCAAATAACCATAGGACGGTCTTTGACAAGCCTCATGAGCTTCCACCCTCTCGAGGGGAACATGATCATAGCATCACCTTGGTTCCAGGGGCCCAACCCCCAAATGTGTGGCCATATAGATATCCGTTCACCCAAAAGAATGAAATAGAAAAAATCATCAAGGAATTGTTGGAAGCAGGTGTCATTCATCCCAGCATTAGTCCTTATTCATCCCCAGTGGTCATGGTCCTCAAGAAAGATGGGGAGTGGCGGATGTGTCCCGACTTCAGGGCCCTCAATAAGTTGACAGTTAAAGATAAATTTCCCATCCCAGTGGTTGACGATTTGCTGGACGAACTCAATGGGGCTCAATTCTTCACTAAGTTGGAGCTTCGCTCAGGCTACCACCAAATTCGCATGAAGGAAGTCGACATTCCCAAGACGGCTTTCAGAACTCATGAAGGCCATTATGAGTTCCTGGTCATTCCATTTGGTCTCTGTAATGCCCCCTCTACTTTTCAGAGCCTAATGAATCACATTCTCAAACCATATCTCAGAAAATTTGTCCTTGTCTTCTTCGATGACATCCTCATCTATAGTGGCACTTGGGCGGCACACCTTTAGCATGTAGATCTACTCTTGCAACTGCTCCGCAAGCATAAATTATTTGTCAAGATGTCTAAGTGTTCATTTGGCATGGAAGAAGTTGAGTATTTGGGCCACATTGTGGGGCGTGAAGGTGTCAAGGTGGACCCGAAAAAGATCCAGGCAATGCAAGAATGGCCTCAACCTAAGACCTTGAAGAGCTTGAGAGGATTTTTGGGTCTCACAGGCTATTATCGTAAATTTGTCTGCAACTATGGCTGTATAGCGAAGCCCCTCACTCAACTCCTAAAGAAAAATTCCTTCTTCTGGAACGAGGAAGCACAACAGGCATTTACCGCTCTCAAAAACGCCATGTGTTCCACTCCATTCTTAGCACTACCTGACTTCACCAAATCCTTTGTCATTGAATGTGATGCTTCGGGTACAGGTATTGGGGCGGTCTTAATGCATGAAGGGCGACCATTGGCCTTCACAAGCCAACAACTCAGTGGGAGGAATCTGGGCCAATCTACCTACGAGAAGGAAATGATGGCCATCTTACATGTAGTAGAGACCTGGCGACCTTACTTATTGGGGCGACGTTTCCAAATCCGCACAGATCATCACAGTCTTAAATATTTTTTGGAGCAACGCCTATCCTCCCCACAACGAAATAAATGGTTAGCCAAAATGTTGGGATATGATTATGAGATCATTTACAAGAAATGGAAAGACAACAGTGTAGCAGATGCATTATCTCGCCAATTTGAGGAGGAAAGTACTCTGCTCGGAATTTCCCTCCCCATTCCAGACTGGATTGAAGAGGCTCGCAGGGAATGGTTTTCACACCCCGGGCTCTCCCAACTCATTTCTCAATTGCAGGTAGATCCTAATTCCAGCAAGGGCTACTCGTGGCAGAATGATATTCTTCGCTACAAGGACAGAGTCGTAATATCACCAACATCCACCCTCAAAAGTCGTATTTTGGCAGAATTGCACTCATCTCCCATTGCAGGACATTCGGACTTTCAGAAGACGTATGCTCGCACCAGAAGATCATTTTTTTGAACAGGCATGAAAAAGGACATCCTTACTTTCGTAGCAGAATGTGATGTCTGTCAACGCCACAAAGGGGAAACCGTCAACACACCAGGCTCATTACAACCATTGCCAATTCCGGCATCAATTTGGATGGAGGTTTCTATGGATTTCATTACAGGTCTTCCAAAGTCAGGGAACAAGTCAGTCATCATGGTGGTTGTGGACCGACTGTCGAAGTATGCTCATTTCTACACCCTACCCCACCCGTTTACACCAACGTTGGTTGCTCAATCTTTCATGGATCAGATCTTCAAATTGCATGGCATGCCCACTTCTATTGTGTCCGACCACGACCCGATCTTCACCAGTAATTTTTGGCAGGAACTCTTCAGAATACAAGGCACTCAACTCAAACTCAGTACTTCATATCATCCACAAACAGATGGTCAAACCGTAGCCGTCAACAAATGTCTAGAAACCTACCTTAGGTGTTTCACTTCAGAAAAGCAACACCTTTGGGTACAGTGGTTACCTCTGGCTGAATGGTGGTATAACAACAACTATCATGCCACCACCAAAATGACTCCCTATGAAGCAGTCTATGGTCAACTTCTGCCTTACCCTACTTCTTATCTCAAGGGTTGCTCCAAAGTACAAGCAGTGGATCAACTCCAACAACACCGCGCAACCATGTTCGCCCATCTTAGAGAGAATCTTCATCAAGCTCAGAACCGCATGAAGAAACAGGCCGACCAACATCGCTCAGAGCGCCAATTTCAAGAAGGGGATCAGGTATTTTTGAGGCTGCAACCATATAAGAAAACATCACTCAAAGACAAGGGTTGTCAAAAGCTCTCTCCAAAATCCTACGGACCATACCAAGTACTCCAACGCATTGGAGAAGTGGATTACAAGTTGGCTTTGCCACCTACGGCAAAAATCCATCCAGTTTTCCATGTATCGTGCCTCAAGAAAGTGATTGGGAACAATTGCCAAGTTCAAACCAGTCTACCTGAATTGGATAAAGAAGGGTCAATCTGGCTTCAACCCGAACAGGTTCTAGATACACGAGACAAGCACCTGCGTGGCCGCATGATTAAGGAAGTCCTTGTCAAATCGAAAGACACCTCTCCAGAAGATGCAACTTGGGAACCAGCCACTATTCTTCAGCAGTTTCCGCAGCTTCAGCCTTGAGGACAAGGCTAGTCTTAAGGGGGAGGGCATGTTAGGGTCCCACCCTAACCCCCTTATTTATGTCATGGGATCACGTCATAGTCAAGAGTCAATAAAGCCCATATTAATATTTGTAAGTGGTTAAACCGCAATTAATGATGGGACCACAGTTAGTTGTAAATGGGCCGTAGTATTAGATAGATGGTATTAATAAAGCCTACGGTATTGGCCCATGGTATTGCATGTATGAATCATATATAAAGGATAGAGACTCCCTGCGAGGAGCATTGTGTCTTATTTTGTAATCGAGCTCTGCTCTATTGGAGGTTGCCCCCTCGAAGAGGCATGTGAACATTGCTCTCTGAATAATAAAATCATTGCTATTCTGTGTTCTGGGTATCTTTTTCTTCGCATATTCTGTATTTGGGTATTATTTTGCAGGTTAAGAGCATAACATACATTAAGTATTTCACTGATAATCCTCTTGCAACAATTGAAAAGACTAGGGCAACTTTGAAGAAAGAGTTTAGTAAGCCTAAATCTGACTCACAGTCTAATTAGATTTAAAGAGATCATGATTAATATCAAGGAGATGCCTTGGGACTTTGATCATAGGTTGACGTGTCATATGAGATAGCCTATCATGCAGATCATATATAACCAACATTGTGAATGGTTTATAGCATTGCTTTTACCCCACTTGAGAATTGCTTTGTCACAAGAGAAGATAGAAACATAGGCAGAACCCTTGGAGATCATGATGAGGCTGTATGCATCACCTATCCAGGACATGAACCTAGGGGTACAACATATCGACTCATAGCTAGCAAGCCTACACCTAGAATTATAGAGTTTGAAGAAAGACAAGGAAATTAGCCTAGAGTGCAGGCAGAAGTTTGTTCTTTGAAGCGTAAGGGCCACAGGCATGACAAGGATCATTTTCCTATGTCCACGAATTATATTACAGGAGGGATGTTGATTCCCATGAAACAAGAAACCCCAACATTCCCAAGCATGAGGGTTGTGTTGTGGTTCACCATTTGTCAAGTTACTGGGAAACATGCGACAGATAATTTCCATTTACTTTAGAAGTTTGTTCAAACACCCCAGCAATTGTTTTGTAATTTCTGCAAATTGGTGGGCCACGATGAGTGTCACTTTCAAAGCTATGAGATGGTTATGGAAAGAACCCCTATGTAGCGTATGCAAGCAGAAACGTGAGCTCCAGATCAAGGCACTGGAGGAGCGTGTGGAGGATATCAGGTTCGAGGATGGGGTCGAGGAGGAGGAAGACCTGGTAGAGGTCGCAGTCATATTATCTACTAAAACTGCGGACTTCCAGGGCACTATTTGCAAGAGTACCAAAATCCTACACTCCCATCATGTCAATATTGCAGACAATTTAACCATACTATATAAGAATGCTTGGTGCTAATAGATAAAATGCAAGAGAAGAAAACACTGCCTACACAGAATTTACAGATGATGAGGGATGAGCCCTGTGAGCAAGATCAAAGCATTAATATTGTGCTAAGAAGTGGAATGATGACTGGCATTGATAAAGGTAAACAATCAGAAGAAGAGGGATGGGTCCACAAAACACCACAAAAATAAGTTGGATTTGATTTGGATCGCTCTAAGGAAACATTTATGGAAGCCATGAAGACCTTGTTATAGACATTTTTGGGCACTGCAACCCCAATCATAGATGTCCATAAACCAAGGGCTTCTAAGTCCCTAAAAGTGTTGCTTCACACCCTAAAAGAACAAGGTCAGCTGATTACATCATCTCCCAGAAGTTCTCCACAGAAAACTGCTCAGAACTGGTCAAAACTGGACCATACAAAATGCCCAGTGCAGAGGGTGCGATGCATCTCACCTGCTCAGTGTAAAGGGTGTGATGCATACTGGAAAGCCCTTCTGTAGGGTGCGATGGGCGAGAATGGACAAATGGCAGAGATAGTTTGTGAGGTGGAGGATCATGGAATCTTCCAGAAACTTCTCCTCTGACACTTGCCTCTCTGAATTCGCCCAGGGATGAGTAAGAGATCATCAATCTCCAAGTGGAATCAAGAACTATCAGAGAGAGGACACTAATCGAAATCCCAGAAGCTGACTCAACCCCCTACAATCATCTATATATGGATCCCTCATCACAGAGATCCAGAGGCTGGAATTTTGTATCTTGTAAGGAAGTGTTGTTGGTTTCCTGGTGCAACATCATAGTGTTGGGTGATCTAAGCTTTTCATGAGGTGAAAAAGGGCTTTTATGCTGAGAGGATGATGTTGGGTCAGAACAATTGGTTGTAATCCTCTTTGCTATTCTTGATATGAATAAAGCTATTCAAGTTTTCCTCCACATTCTTGTATGTTCAATGATATATGCATTTGTGTGTGGTCAATACATATCTGGTCCTGTATTGCTTATGATTGCAGATCTTTGTTCTTCGATAGAATTATGCTACTTTGATTTCACAGGTGATATTTGAAGCTGGGTAGTCGAAAGAGGAGCAGCAAAGATCTGTCAGAAGGGAGAGGAACTAAGCAAGGAACCAAGCGCAAGACTGAGGTTGGTGTCCTTTGTTCTTGTCTTATATACTTCTCATAAAGGAAAGCTATAGTAGTTTTAGTTTGTTTGTCTCAAAGATAGCTACCAATCTTAGTGGGACTAGCAGCTCTGAGTGGACACTAGATTTCTCGATAAAAAATGGCGACTCTGCTGGGGAAGGTGTTATTCCCCGAACATCTGTTGCTGCAGAACTTATACCTTCTCCGGCACCAGAAATATTTTACGGACCTGACGGTCTACCTCTTCCGCCTGGATTGATTGCCATAGAAGAGATTGTGGAAGATCCTCCATCTAATGCTCCATCGCGATTTGGAGCTGGGATCACCCTATATCCTTCTTCATCAGAAGTTAGTCTCCCACCATTTGAAGTTCCTGAAGAATCACTGAGGAATATTTTGGATAGACTAAATATGTGTGAACAACCGTCGACATCTAGGACTGTGTCATCCAACACAGCAATGACAGAACTTCCTGCTGCTACTTCGACAATGTTCGTCGGCATGCCATCTGTCCTAGTTAGCTCTTAATCACTGGATGGAATCCATCTAGGGGTTATTTTGACAGTATCAACTGTTCCCGTTTGTTCATCCGAAACAATATTTGGAATCTCTTATGTTGAATCTCAACAAATTGATCCTTCGCAGTATCAATTTGGGCAATCTGGTCCCCAGAGGCAAATCATTCCTTTGAGCACTGGGTTACCGCTATTAGCTACCTATACCAATAGGTTTCATATTTCATGATTGGCTAAGAAAGGTCCAAATATGCTCTGCTTTGATGATGCACAAATCCCATATTTGCAAGAGAAAACATGTGTACATAGCTTGATGTTGACTCAATTTTGATGGGTGGTTCAACAGCCTAATCTGGATCATGCCATGTTTTAAATTTCTGTTGTAGAATAGAGAAAGAGGTCTATCCAAACTGTTTAATCTTGGCAGACCAGTATCTTAGGTAGAGAAGTAAGGTTCCCAACTGCTTAATCTGGGACCTTGGAAGCAATAAGGGTAGTTCTAGATAGAAAATCAAAAGAAAAGCCAAGAGAAAAGAAAAGGCACATAAGGGTCTGCAAGTCCAAGTGCACCCTTCATGAAGAAACAAAAAATGCTAGGCAAGTATATGGGTAAGCAGATGGGGTTGCAGAAATGTCATTCCTTTCAATTGAGTGTCTGGCAACCTGTTTCAAAGGAATATCATTGGATAGAGAAGGTCCTTTTCTCCATCATGTTGCAGCAAAGTAAAGGAGCATGTCTAACTTCCTTTCTCCCCTTTCACACTCATTACTAACATCCCTTCACCAGTTGCTTTCATGAAAGAATTCAAGGTCTTATGTGGGTTCTTGGTTCTTTAAGAGCCACATTTCTTGTCTAAAAATCTTTTTATTTTGATCTACTTCCTAACTAAGTTTAAGTCCCAAAAAAATTAGTAAACACCATTTCCCACTCTTATTTCCCCCCCAGTACTAACTACTTATTGTATCTACACTAAAATCCCTTATGTTTCCCTTCCCCCTACTATTATAACACCATGGTGTATAAATCCCAAGCATTGTATAAATATCCTCCCTTTTTAGCACTATAGCTAAATAAGTTTGTCCAAGGGAGACATTAGTCCACCAGGGACTATGGTCAACCCTGTCATGGGATTGCTCTAACCTCTAGTTGGAGTTATAACCTCCCCCTAAGCCCTCACCTTCCCTCTGTTCAAAAAATTCCATAAAAAACCCCTTTCCCTCTGCTAAAACCCACTTTTAACCTCTTTTTCCTAAAGATTAACCCAAAAAACCCAAAAAACCCGAAAAAATCCCAAAAAACCCACAAAAATCCTTAAACCTATGGTCCCGCGCATAATTATTAAATGAAATATTTTAATGGCCGGGCGGGACCCAGCCCAGAGCTGCGCGACCGACGGCAGTACCCGCCAGCCGTCCGATCTCTGCCACCCCCGATCCAACGGTGGGCGGTCAATCTCGCTCCCCGACCTGCCTCCCTTTAACGTCCGGGGAAGGGCGGTATTGGGCGCCGTACCCTGGACGCGTGGCAGGCGCTGGGGTTGTTCGGAGCCCCCCTCCCCGATACCGCCTATCACCAAAAGCGGTGCGGGGAGACCGCTTACCGCCTTCCCGAAACCGCGCCTCCCACACGTCATCGCTCACGTCACTACGACGTCATGCCACTCCGCCCGCCCCCGCGCCCCGTGGCCCTCCACGTAGGCCCGCCACCGCATATGTCTGCCACCGCATCTAGCCACGCTAGCCTCCACGTCAGCTTTCACGTCACCCTCCGTACCGGGCCCGCCGTGACATCATGTTGACGTCATTGGCGGAAAAAGCGCCAATGACCCTTTTTGCCCAAATTTGCCGTTATTAACGCCCAAACTAGCCGTTTGCGGTCATTTTCATGCGGAAAAGACACTGCTAATGTCGACCTGTTGCTGCGAACTTACCTCCAGCCATCCAATTTGAAGATTGCGGCCGCTATAAGTGGGAAATTCAGCCGCAGTGAGCTCCCCCGTTCGGCCCGAAGGCGTTTCGTGCATGTTCTCCAGGTATTCACCACAAATTCCCTGTTTCGCCCCTGTGCATAACATTTCTATGTGAATTCCCCATAAGAATCAGTTAAATCCTAAACTGCACACTGTTTGTCACTGAATTTGCCATCAAATCTACCTGCATTACCCTTCGCCCCGACAATTCTGTATTAAAACGATAATTCACAGTCGAAGGTTATAATCTCGGCCCCGAACTTGCCCGGCATTGTTCCCTTTTGCCGGGTGGAGGCCCAAGTATGTATGTCACCAAATTGAAGCCCGCTCACCCTCTGCAATCATCCTCATAAATTCACAATCCCTGTGAATTTACTAGCAAACAGAAAAAACAAGTCTGCCAAGCCTGCCTTTTCAACTTTGAGGAGAATTTCAAGTATTGTCTGTTAAGCCTGTCACTCAAATCTTTGAGGAACCTTGCAAACCATTGTAATCACCTCAGTTAAATTCAAACTGCATAATGGCTGCTCATGCACCCTCAGCCCTCAGTGTTGCTCCATTAAATCCACCAAATAAAGACCTGGAGTCCTTGCCTCTTGCTGACAACGACTACCTCATTGAAGACTTTGTGGGTAACAGGGACTTTCTGCAGACCTTCAGGCAATTGAGAGAGGACTACCTGAATGGTCATGATACATATGGGATATGGGAGTCAAACCTGCCATACTACTGTCTCCCCTCTGTAAATGTTTTTCCTGAGATCATTCGCTTATGTGTTGAAAACTATGAGGTGCAGCAAAGAGCCATTAAGTCTCCATCTGGGAGCATCCTCTTTCACATCAATCCTGAAACTATCAATAAGATGCTCCACTTTGATCAAAATGAACTGCTGTTCCCCTTTTCCATGAATTATCTGCTGGACACTGGTGCCAAGATGACCAGTGAGGATATTCAGAAGGTCACCAGGACATTTGTGAAACCTGAATGTCAGCCTGCAGGGCCTCCTCCCTACTTGGATGTCTATTTTACTGAGGTAGGCAGAGTGTTGCTAGACATGATTGCTTATGTGTTGGGATACAGAACCAGTGAGCATGTTGATGAAAAAATGCTGGTATTGCTAGCTGCTTACAGCCCAGGCCAACCCCCTGCCCGCAAATATAACTTTGCCAAGTTCATAGCTAACAAGATTCATGATCAGCTATGCAAAGTAGACAGACAGGGTGTCTTCAAGTACTCATCCTATATCTACCACCTTTTTATGTACTATCAGTCTGAGGCTTTTCCATGCTACATCAAAAAGCTGGACTATAAAGGGGAAAGAAGATCTGTTATCTTCTGGACATCTGTCTATCACCAAGTCCAAACTTCACCCTATTCCTATTGTGAGTTTGTTGACCAATTTGTATACCTTGTCTCTTGCCTATTGATGAGGTCCCCTCCTCCCAGAATATCAACTGAGATACAGAAAGCTCTGCAGCTTTCCAAAAATTACAAAATAGGTGATTGGTACCTATATGAGAATCATACAGTCATCAGAGTCTATGACTGTGAGCTCTGTCCATACAGGCTCCCAAAATATGTGCCTATGAGGATATTTGCCTTGGAGTATTACAGGCAGTTGATTCAGTCTGACCTCACTCACTTCCACAGCTCCAAAAAGAAAGCCCACCTCAAGTTCAAACACCAGGTGGGCCCCTTCATCATGAATAAGAAAGAAGGATGGGAAGATGCCGACCTAATCCTCAAAGACAAATACAAGCTGTCATATAGTTTTCGGTGGGTCCCTTATGACCCTGAAGGCTTCATTACTGCTAGAAGAATCAAGTACAGGCTTCTAGGTTATAGGCATTGTAAATACCCACATATTGAAAAATATTCCAACCAGCGAGAATGGCAGCAGGATACTTTAGTTGAAAAATTAACTGAAGAAGAGACAATGTTAAAGAATGTCAGAGAACTGGAAAAGACTCTTGACCTAGATTCTGTGCAGCAGGTACCCTAGAAAAGACCGCATTCAGCAGGAGAAGGGACCTCGGCCTCAAGAACAGCACCAGCCACACAAGCACCGTCTACAGCAGCACCAGGAACAGACAAAGGGAAAGGAATAATGGGTGCTGAAGAAGAAACCGTGAAAGAAAAGCCTGCCCCTTCAAGTGAGCAGCTACAAGAGCAGCAACAAGGGCAGCAACAAGAGCAGCCACAAGAGCAGACTCCCCCTCCACAAACTGAGTCACAAACAGCTCCAATTATGCAGACCCCAGCACATGAGGAGAGGGGTACAAAAAGAGACAGAGAAGAGTCCACTCCTGCTAGTGGATCCTCCCATCAACCTCAGGCCAAAAGGCAAAGGGCTGACTCCCCAGAGGTAGAAGACATCACTGAAGAAATCCTTGACAGTGCAAGGAAAGACAGGGAGGGCAGCCAGCATACAGGTACAAGCTCCTTTCAGTAGGAGCAAGGATTACAACTTGGTTTGGAGGTATCCTCCTCCTCTCAGCAGAGCAAGAAGCCCAAAAGCACTAAGGCTTCTTTCAAGCAAATTAAGGCACATAATGACTTGCTGAGGGCGGAAGTCTACAAACAATTTTTAAATGCCACACCATCCCAGAAAGAAAGGCTAATGTCTGTATATGACATTCAAGAGGAGAAAATCATCCTCAGCCATTTCAAACCTACAGTGCCCGATCCAAAATCAGGGGCAGATTATATAAAGACAAGGGTGGAGGTCCTAGCCAAGGACATCCATCCCATGGACCAAGTTGAACTCCATAAGCAGGCAGGAGAAATGGTCTATGCAACCTTGGTAGACAGGGCAACCATGGCCCATGAGCTGAAGGAATCACTAAAAAATACCAACACTCAGTTGGATTTTGAGAGAATGTCCTCCCTAGCCAAAGATAACAGAATAAAATCACTTGAGGACATTATTATCAACCTGGGACATGATCCTAAGGATCCAAAGGGTGTAAAGGCCCTTATGAAGAAAAAAGAAGATGACCTCAATGCATTGAAGAAAAGGTTAAAGCTATAGCCCACAGAGCACCCTCAAACAGCAGAGCTACAAAAGGAAAAGCAGGTTGATGAGAAACTGGACCTCATAATGCAGCTAAACCAAAAGGTCCTCGACTTGGAGAAAGAGCTTGAAGGAGCCTTACAAGATAAATAGGGAGAGTCTACATCCCAAGCTCCTCCAACAACTTCAACCACTGCAACAACAACAGAGGCAGTAGTGGCCCCTGTAACAGAAGCAGCAGCAACAACAGTAGCTCCAGATTCCAGCAAAAGTGTAGAAGAATTGACTAAGGCCATCAAAGAGATGGAGCTCCAGGCAAATGAGATAAAAAGGCCAAGGAAAAATTGGCAGAGCTGGATGCCAAGTATGACAAATCAAAAGTGACCGTAGCAGAGCAAGGCAGAGAAATAAAGGCTCTAAAAGAAAAGATAAAAGCCTTGGAGAAAGAGCTAAATCTGGAGAGTGCCATGGCTGAGATAAAAAGAATTCTATGGGCCAAAATTGGCCAATCCATCACTCAACAATGGAGGTCAATCAAGACTATACATGAGCAGATGGATTTAATTGGCCAAGCACAAACAGAGATTCAGAGGGCCAAAGCACTACTGGGAGACAAACCTGAACAGGAAAACAGAATGATAGATTTCTTGAACAGGCAAGAAAAGGAGGAGCTGGCAACCATTGGCATTGTCAACAGGACATAGGCTGTCCTCACAGCCAAAAAGGTACTAACTCTAAGAAATTATGTACAAACTGTGGAGAGGAAGTTCTACGAGATACAAGCTGATGTGGAGGAATATAGAGTCACGATGGCAGTGCTGCAAGCAAAGGGACTGCCCAGCCTACTAAGTGGTGCAGGAAGACTGATCTCCCAAGATCAATTCACCAACAGGATGGCAACTTATATTGAAAATCAAATCACTGCATCTGGCAGTACATCTGAGGGAACAGGGCCTCCAACAGGACAGAGCCTATATGATAAACTTGAAGGCCTGTTTTTTATTGAAAATGAGGTAAATCACCTTTTTCAAACTCCTCCAAACATTTACAGATATACAGAGGCCGACGAGACCTTGATAAAGATTAGAAGACATCAGCTGCCAAAGGAGGATTGGTGGCAGGCAATGCTTCAAATTTTGCCACGGTAGCCTAAATGGCTCGGTCACTGCCAGCTCCAACTCACTAGAAGACAAACAACAGAATAAAGTCAGTATTAAAGGCAGCCGAAAGATGACTAAGCACATGAAGAACGACAGCTAGCCCAAAGGATAAGAAAAAATGCATATCTTTGACAGCGTATCCTCAGCCGACTCCAGCAGCCACCAAGTCAACAGTCTCTGACCATTTTGACATCTAAAGCACTGAAGAGTTATTACAGCATTAAATTTCTCAGCTACAAGGATCCAGGAGTTGGCATGACATTAATGATGCCATTAACTCGTTTCTTAGATATTTTCTTATGTAAATTTGTATATATACCCCCCTTAGTAACGCATAAGGGGTTGGTGATTTTCACTCTGAGGCAAATCTATTGTACACTTTCAGATTGTCTAATACAAAGGGCTAGACCAGCTCAGTGATTTCCTGGAACTTTGATGTCTTGCTGATGACTTAAGTGCTGTTGCAGAATTCTCGTGCTGTCTGATGAAATAATAAGTTTTCCTTGATCTCTGTTTGTTTTCTTATGTTTATTAAATCATACTCATGTTTCACTGACTAGCAGTAAAGAAAAAGAATAGTGCATGAATTGTCTGGTTACACCTTGTGCTCAATTTTTACTGATGTAAATTTTTTCTTCAGAATTAACTATGGACATGAATTCTTAAATGCTCATGTTTTTATTAATTCTATAATGTGAATGTTGTCTAGAAATTCTTCACTGCTTCTAAATAACACTCTCACTTCTTTATCATATCAGTTTATTGGAATATCCTTAACTGCCTTTCATGAACTGGACACATCACACTTAATCACAATTTCAAAGCATTATTTCTCAGACAGTTATCCAGCTCTGCAGCATCACTACTGTATTAACACAACACACCAAACTACCGAAGGACCACTGACTCCATGCCTAATGGCCTAGAACATATTAGTGAACACATATATATCTTGATTGAAACCATCACCCAACCAAGTCCAAAACAAACCTCGAGCATCATAGCTAGCCTAAAATTCTTCTCAAAACAGAGACAAACCATAAAGAGAGAGCCCTCTCTGATTACAGTTGGGCTAGAAGCTGTAATCCAAAGATTGGTTAGTGGTTACCCCGGCCGTATTCCCTTGGGAGTCAAAGGGAACAACTTGGGTGTTAACAACTGCCGTATGGGGGGCAGTATACCCTTTCATTTTCTTCTTCGAGACAACAACCATGTGAGAGTTCACAACAGAATTTAGGTTACGCTGGAATTACATCTAGCGGTTGGGTGCCAATCCTACCTCAACAACCAAGAGTTTTATACTCAATGCAACAAAGTTTACCTATGTCAATTATCCCCACTATGTCAGCTATTGTGGCAGTGTCGCAAGTACAAGTTCTTCCTGTTGTATGCCAACCTCAGGTTTCTCAGGTCGTAATGCAACAACCTCTTGTCCCTACGACGCGACCACAATCACCGACTAGTGGAATTACCTAGGTTCAAATAGGGATCATTACCCCTCATCTTGGTCAAACAGTCAGTACTAGACAATAGCTCATGGCTTCACAACTGTGGCTGGTGCAATACCAACAACTGCAATTCTAACAAGCTTACCAAGGATCTAAGCAACAAGTCTTTGCAAGTAATGGGCAGTCGTATATTCAAAACGATCAATATCAATCATTTCATAATGGTCATGCCCATCAACCTTACTAAAGTTACGAGCATCAAATGCATTATGCTAGTATGCAAAGACCAACTGCTCAGGCAATCCCATCTTATCTTGGGTATGCTTCGCCGAACCTGAATCAGCAGTTGCCTTTCGTGGAAACTTTAGAGTTACCAGATCTAAATCGACTAATGACCAATCCAATTGCTTATGCCCCTTGGTGGTCGGTGATTCCACATAAACTTCCGTCAGATATTCCTAAATTTAATGGAAATCCAGGTGAAGACCTGTCAAATCATGTGATGACCTTTCATCTATGGTGTTCATCCAACACTCTCAACGATGATTCGATCAGGCTTCACCTTTTTCAGCGAACATTAACAGGTCCGATAGCAAAATGGTATATCGAATTTCCTAGAGCTTCGTTTGATAACTTCAGTACCCTAGCCACAACCTTTTTAACTCATTTTCAGTTACCCATGATGTACGAAATGGGAACAGAGCTGCTTACCAATTTCAAGAAAATGACGGCCACTCACATATCCGATCATATTCATGAGTGGCGGCGCTGTCGTAGAATGGTAAAAACATATGTTCTTGATCAGCTGTTGGCTGAATGGTTTATTAAGTCATTGTTACCTTCTATTACGGAAGATGTGGCAAAGGGAGGAGTCGTCACTGAAGAGCAAGTTATTGCTTGTGCACAATATCTAGACTTGATCTATACTCAGTCTGGCATGCTCTACGATAAAATACCTGATGCTCCTAGACCGGAATTTTCTGTTCCTCCCCCTCCTAAATCAAACAAGGACTCTCATGCTGCTGATGGCGTGATAGGTACGACTAGCACGAAAACTGTAAAGGCTATGTCAAAAAAGGCCGGTATGGTTTCAAGTCAAAATGCAAATGAAGAACTTCTCACCTCGGAAGTAAATGCTGTGTCAACTGACAAAGGCAAAGAAACCAAGCAGCCATGAGGCAAGAAGAAAAAGAACGGGAAGAAGAAGAAACAGGAGGAGTCGTCTCCTGAAAAATCTTCTGCAAACCCTTATGGAGATAGGAAACCAAATCATCCATGCTTTATATGTGATGAGGATCATTGGACCAGAGAGTGTCCATATAAAGATGAGCTTAGAAAATTCTTCAAGAGTTCAAAAAGCTCGGCAGTATTAACTGATCCGCTTCCAAACCTAGGAACAAATCTGGTTGCTAGCAACAATGCTTCCCCATCCCAAGTGCTAATGTTGTCTGTTTCAAAGCACCTGAATGATGCTTTGGTATCGACAAGGAATGAAGATTATGAGAATCCATAGATGCGGAAAAACAAGGATAATGATCAACCTAGTAGTTCGACAACAACTTCGACAAAAGTTGTGCCACCCATCACTCCTGAATTAACGATAAAACCGCCAAAGGGAGTAGTACACAAATCGACATTTAATCCTCATTCCGGAGCAACACAACATTATAATATAGTGGAGGATCTAGCCCAATCGTCGTCTGTGATGTCGACACTTGAGGTACTGCAAAATTGCCCCTCCAAAAAGTAGGCTTTATTATCAGTGATAGGTGGGATTGACCCAACGGATTCCAATCTTGTGGCCTTTAATCACAAAGGATATGACCCTCAGTTACTAGCTCAACTAGCTTTCCTTATTCAAGTGAAAGCCCTCAACAAAACTATTCATCGAACAATTATTGATGAGGGGGCACCTATATGTATTATGTCGATGAGTTGCTGGAAAACTTTAGGATCTCCACCCTTGTCGCGATCATTGACGACATTAAAAGAATTTGATGGATGAACATACACCCCATATGGGATATTGAGTAACTTGCAAGTCGAACTAGGGGGAAAAATAGTAGAGATTGATGTTGAAGTTATCGATGGAAACCTCGATTACAAAATCCTACTGGGAAGGCCCTAGATATATGCCATGGCTGCCGTTGTGTCAACCTACTTTAGGAAGATTGCATTTCCTTTTCAAGGAGGAATTACAATCGTCGACCAACAAACATTTCTCCCCAACAGTTCACAAGTTACGGGAAGCATTCCGATGATCCATGGAAGCCCTCATTTGCTTCAAAATATCAGAGTAAGCCTACTAAAATACCCCACATTAATGGGAACTTTTTCCCTACCGCCTCCAATCAATTTGGTGGAAGTGGCTAAGGTGGGAACCTGCAATATGATATCTTCTACTCAAAAGATGTCAGAAAACGATATTAACATGGATCATTTACAGGTATTGCCTCTAAGCCCAATGGAAATATTACAGCAATCAATGTTTTATGCGTGGGAGGTGAACCCGCATCAATGCTCATCAAGCGTTTGGATAGATAGGTCTAAGGAATATGGCACCCCTTCAGATCCTTGGTCACAAGTACATTCTACAGACGAAGGAATTATACAGTCAATGATGATTGATGGGGCACCATGGGAAGATTACCACCATCGTTCCCATCTTCCGGATAATAAGGAGGATCATTCCAGTGACCTTGATCATCCCTCAGTTCTTGACTTTCTATCAAATACTATAAATACGGTGGATTCTGAGTGAAACCTATCCAATATTGAAGAGACTATCACCATAAATATCTCGACCAAAACAGATGTTGTAGAGAATATTCATGTCGGAAAATCTTGTTCTTCTGCAGAACTGGAAATATATAATGCTCTTTTTTGTGAGTTTAGAGATGTCTTTGCTTGGTCATATGACGAAATTCCAAGCATTGACTCAAGCATAGTTGAACATGAAATTAAGATGTATCCAGATGTCAAACCGGTACGACAACGACTCTAGCAGGTGCACCCCAAGAAAGCCGCTACCATCAAGGTGGAAGTTGAAAAACTCCTCCATGCTGGTTTTATTTACCTAGTTCCTCTAACCGATTGGGTATCGAATATTGTTCCTGTGATGAAGAAACAAGGAATGATTAGAGTGTTCATCGATTATAGGGATGTAAATCAAGCTTGTCCGAAAGACAACTACCCTACGCCCTTCATTGACCAGATAATTGATGAATGCGCCGGATGTGAAATCTTTTCATTTATGAATGGATTTTCCGGATATAATCAAATAAATATCCACCCACAGGACCAGTCAAAGACTGCATTTATTTGTCTGTGGGGCACATTCACATATCGCAAGCTACCCTTTGGTTTAAAGAATGCAGGGGCAACATTTCAGAGACCAATGAATTATGCTTTCCATGACATCAAGAACATCATTCAACCATACCTCGACGATCTCCCAGCTCATTCGCGAAAGCAGACCGATCATCCGCAGCATTTGAGAGTGATATTTCTACATTGCCGACACTACAAGATATGACTCAATCCACACAAATGTGTGTTTTGCATCAGTTCTGGTCATTTACTTGGCTTTGTGGTCTCAAAGGACGGGATTCGTCTCGACCCATGTAAGGTTCAGGAAATCATTGATTTGCCTCCACCTTCAAATTTGCTTCAGATTCAGAAACTCCAAGGGAAAGCAAACTTTTTGAGGAGGTTCATTCCAAATTACGCCGAACTTGCTAAAGGTTATACTCGTCTATTGAAAAAAGAAGTACCATTCATTTGGGATCAGGTCAGGCAAGCTTCCTTTGATGCTTTAAAAGAATTCCTAATAAAAGCGTCATTAATGTAAGCTCCTGATTATCAAAAAGACTTTAACCTGTATCTGGCTGCAGCAGATACGACCATAGCAATGGTTTTAGTTCAAGAGCTGATGAAATTGAACATCCTATATATTATTTAAGCTGAAATATAAATGATACGGAAATGAAGTACTCCTATGTTGAAAAGTTGGCTCTCGGAGCTATTCAAGCGATACAGAGATTTTGACACTATGTCCTCTTCAGAAAAACTACCATTTTGTTAGATTGCAACCCCGTGACTTATATATTGTCGCGACAGTTACTGGGGGGAAAATATTCAAAATGGATAGCAATTCTACAGGAGTTTGATATGGAATTCAAAAATCCAAATCAAAGAAAGCCCTAGTTTTCACAGAGTTACTATGTGATCTCCCATCATCATCCAATGATGCAACATCCGAAGAAGCGATCGTGGACGAAAATGTATTTCTGATATCTTCAAGCAATCCATGGTATGGAGATATAATAATATATCTCCAAACCCAAACGTACAGGTCTAATACCTCACAATCAGAACAACAACGGATTCGATACCAAGCAAAAGACTACGTGATTTTCGGTGATATGCTTTACTGTCGTGGTGTCGATACAGTTCTGTGGAGGTGCCTCACCCATGAGGAGGCCGAAAAAGTCCTAAACGATTCTCATTCAGGTGCGTGTGGGGGGCATCAATCTGGTTTTGCTACGACGCAGAATATTTTACGAGCAGGATACTTCTAGCCAACAATGTTCAAAGATTGCATAACTGCAGTCAGAAGTTGCCATGCTTGTCAAATCTTCAATAGCAAAACCAGAAGACCACCCGCACCTCTACAGCCAGTAGTAGCTGTTGGGCCATTTGCCAAATGGGGCATATATTTCATGACATGTAACCCCACCTCGCGTTAGGGGCATGGGTATATCATAGTCGCAGTAGACTACTTTACCAAATGGGCTGAGGCGATGCCTACATTAAACAACAGTGGCGAAACGACTACCCTCTCTTTTTTCAATCATGTAGTATCCAAATTCGGCGTTCCATAGGTCGTAGTCACAGATCATGGATCACATTTTTGCAATCACATGATGGTTGAGTTGGCTACCAAATTAGGACTATCCCATGACAGGTCTACTTCGTATTATCCGCAAGCTAACGGACAGGTTGACGCAATCAACAAGGTCCTGAAACGGATGCTGCAAAGGATGATTGGAGTCCATAAACGGAGTTGGCACCTAATCCTGTACTCGGCCTTATGGGCATACCAGACATTGGTGAGGAATGCGACTAGGTTTACACCTTTTCAACTAGTGTATGGCCTGGAAGCGATCTTGCCTGTTCAGTGTGAAATCTTGTCCCTCAAGCTCGCGGTCGACCTTCTCCCCAGAACTTCAGAAGAAGAGGCTCGTTTCTTGGAATTAATCCAATTGGATGAAACCCATCGTGATGTAGCTTCAGCTAACGAAGGCCATAAGAAATGAGTCAAAGCGCAGTTCGACAAAAATGTCAAACCTCGTGTCTTCTCAAAAGGTGACTTGGTCTTACTTTACGACCAAGAGTCCGATAAGTTGGGAGGAGGTAAGTTCAAGTCTTTATGGATGGGTCCCTATATTGTTAAGCTTGTATTGGCAAAAGGAGCCTACGAGTTGATGGATTATGATGGGATTCCACTAGCATAACCCCGCAATGGGTTGTACCTCAAGCGTTACTATGCTTAGTTCAGCATAGTAACCCCTATGCTTTTGTTACATTTTTGTTTTCGCTAAGGGTGATTGTTTTGGTTAGGTAATCCACTTTTTGCATTTTTTGTAGATTTCGAACCTTTTGGAATCATTTGTTGGATATGCCAATGGAGCGAGTCGTAGTTCGTGGAGCCTATCTTCTGTGGCCTAGGCCATCTTCGATCCCAGTGGCGAGTTAGTGAGTTTCAGAGGGGTATGTATTGGTCGGTCGACCAACAATATCGCTGAATACAACGTGTTGATATAACTCCTCTTTGATGCCATCGCACATGGCATATGCTGACTTGTCGTCAGGCTAGACTCACAACTCATCGTTATACAACTCACTCGTATCTACTCTGTATGGAATCCAGCTATCTATCGCATGTTCCTAAGGGTCAGGATTTTGGAAAGGCAGTTCGATTTCATTAAGTATCAACATATTTCTAGAAATTTAAACACATTAACAGACTCATTAGCAAATTATGTGTTAGATAGACATTTGTGACATTTATAAAAAGAAGCATTTCATCAATATGTGCAACAGGATCATGTAACTTAACCGAAATAAAGCTCCGAAAATAATATATATATATATATATATAACTATTTATGGTTTACACATAATGTTCTATAACCAAGACAAAATTGGTCAAATGACCCAAAACCAAAAATGCTAGGGGGCACCCTAGTCTAATGATGCTGGTGATAACAGGTCACCACCTGTGCAATCATGCGTAAAAGACTAGTCCATCGACACGGCATGCTAGTAGTATGTCACTGCAACCGTAGAGGCAGCTCATCAGTCCTCACATCTGGGATACGAAGGGTGAGACCCTTGACCTGATCCTATAATTCTGAAAGAGTCTCGGCCACATCAAGGTCGTGGAGGATGGCCCTCCCCACAACCTCTCCTGCCGGAGCGGCAGTTGGTTCTTGCCGGCATACTGCTGGTTGGACTGGTCCAATGACTGCATAAGGACATGATTTTTTTATTAGACTTGATCAAAGAAAGCATAAGAACATTATAAAAATAATAAACAGAGATATGGTCCGAGAATTTACCCATAGCACCCCACTGCTCACCAGCCGGCAGCACCAAATCCGGGTCACCCCGGAAATCCATGCCAACATATGGAAACTTTGCATAAACCATCTCCTGACGGTCGAACCACTCAAAGAAGGTATCGGAGAAAGAAATCTGGGACTGGCCAGCATGTCGGGCCATGAGGTCAACCCATCTCTACATCCGTGGATCGGTCGGTGGAGGTAAACCAAGTGAAATGTATTGCGGCTGCATCAGTGGGATCTTTTTCGAGGTGAAAGCAGTCAAGATAGAACCATAGCCAAAATTCTTGGATCTTCCACCTTTCACCTTGGTCAGTTGTTCTTTCATCACAGAGAGTACTGCGTCACACCAGTTGAACACCTTTGGTTCAAGGCATTCCAAGGCATACTGCATATAAGACCTATTAGCTATGTGAAGAGCCACACTACCAACCAGTCTAGCAAAAGTGAATAGAATAGTCCTCAACGGCCAGTCAGTGACATCTCGGATGTTGATCTTTCCGTCTGTACTCAGCTGAGATCCTTCTTTGTAGTATCGGTGAATGTACTCTCTCACGGATTCACCCCCGTGAGTAGAACCTGATAATGAGAGAGGGGTGCCACGCCTCGATAAACCAGTCAAAAAAGTAGATGTCCACGACAGTCAAAGGGATAGATCTGCCCCTGATCTGGAACACCTGGTTGGTAGTATCCCAGGCGTCGAGGAAATATTTGAACAAGTTGATTTGTTGTCTCATGCTAGAGATGCAAAAAAACTTCAGCATGCCACAGTTCCGCAGTGCAGTTACCGTACCCGGATCATGTAAAGAAACCATGTCCTCTTCTTCATGCTCACATTCTCGCCATGTAACAACCATTTTCTCTGATAAATATCTAAAAAAAAATAAGAGAAGAGTCAGGATCCTGATTTGGAAAAAACGGGGAAAAATTCCATGAGAAAACAGTGCGAAAGTTTCCCTCCTTGCGCCCATCGCACCCCAGCAGTGTACTGGGAGCGATGCATACTAGCTAGCTAGTGAAAAGTCCAGTATGCATCACACCCTTCGATATAGGAAGGGTGCAATGGGTCCAGGGTGAATTGTTCAAACTCTAGAGGCTCGGCAAAGCAGGGAAACATACTCAGAATTCAAAAAGGGAAGAATGCAACTGAAGAGAACAGGTTTAGCTCCTACCTGGTCCAGACGGCACCGAGAATTGTTCACAGAATCTCCCGGAATCAACCAGTGAAAATCAGGGGGGAAAAGCACCTCCAGAGCTCCAACAAACGAAGTTCAAATGAGATGGTAAAATGAGAGGTAAAAGTCACTTTTAAATTACTATTCACGTAATTCGAGTAAGGTATTAGTGTTTTTAACTCATTTTTCAAGCATATGTTTTCATTTCTAATCGGTTTGATGAAGCAATTGAATAGGTAGTATGACCTCTGAAAGAACAAAGTGCTAACGATGAATCAAATAATCAATGACCATTATCATGAGCAGTTTGGTGGGCCCCAGTATTGTAGCAATAATGCTACAACTCCTGGAACTCCCTTCTTTAATTTTATCAACCCGGTAGTTCGTAACAAACTTGGAAGCGACGGTGCTGTATGCACAAGTACTAGCTCTTGTCGCAGCTGTCACTTGGTCAGCTGGCACAAGTCCGCTAGGGCTCAAGCCAACTTCTATATGCTCTCAGAAGAAGCTTTCTAAATGATGGACGAAGGCTATCTCAAGGGAAATTGATCTACTTTACAAAAATGAACTGAAAGCCAACCAAAACATGAAACCCTAGTAAACCCTAATTTGGCTAGTTTGACCTCTATGATGCAATAGTGAAAGTGCAAATGTCTAAAAAGGATGCCATTACTTCTAATGATGTGAAATTCATGAACTCAAACTACTTCTACGAAAAAGAACATTGTTTTTGTATTTTTGCTTAAGTGGATGGAGTGATTATGAATTTGTTTCTTATTAGGGTTTGGCTGTGCAGAGGTGGTGCGAAGGGAGAGAAAGCTTGGGAAAGGTCAGGAGGGCTAGGAGAGGTTCCAGAGGGTCCCTAGCATCAGTCCACAGAAGTCTACAACGTTCAGATGCTCGGCAACCAAGTTTGCAGGCTTCTACAGGATGTCTGCAGGGGATCCTACAGGAAACTAAGGAATTCTACAGGAAGTCTGCTACCTTCTACAGGATGTTTCGAAATGGGATGTTTGAGAATGGATGGTTGATGGAAGATGCATGGATGGTTATGGAGGTAGGATGGGGGTCTGAAGTGACCCAGGAACTGATGGATGGAGTGGTGAGATGATGTGGAAGGCTGACTTGCATCAACGAAGGTGTAGGCAATGGAAAAGCAAGAAGGTAGGGTTACGTGGCAAAAGAGCAGATGGGAGATGAGGGAACAGACTTGGTGATGGAGGAGCTGATATGGACGAGGCTCAGATGAACGAGGAGGTGATGAAGGTGATAGAGATGACCTGCACAATGCTCATTCAAACGAATCAATGAATCCTTGCAAACAAAACAAGTCCTAGCTAACTTAACCCAACTGTCAATGAAATGAATAAACAGCAGCTTTGTTTGGAAAGAGAACCATGTACATCACGTGAGTAAGAACATTCAAAAAGATATAAATGCATGACAAACTCCTACCAATCGATTCTAACCATAAAAAGCTACTTTAACCATCAAAAACAACCAAAATAACAAAGCAAGATCTAAAGAGAAAATTTCATTTTAAGAACGCAGAAAACACATAAAGATAAACAAGGGAGGTACTGAGCGCTTGAGATGGGCCCAACCCCAAGAGCTATAGCCTCCCAAGAGAGATTTAGAGCTGGTGCAAAGTTGGATTCATCTTTATTAAACAAGAATGAAGAGTTACATCAGAACTGTCCACAAGGAGAACTTGAAAATGAGCTGACAGCAAAACTAATCTATGGCCTAAAAATCGAACTACAAAATGACTACAACAAGACTATGAAATGACTAACTATTGGCTACAAAAATTACCAACCACTAGCTAACCAAAATGAGGCCCTAAGCCTTCTTATTTATACAATTTGAGGACCCAACAGTCCTCCTAAAATTTAGGGACTTGGCTGCCCAAGACTTGTAGTTAACAGCAGTCCTACTTGACTTGCTTGGCTGCCCTTGTGCTCATTGATTTGGTGGCCTTTGAACTCCAAGCTGATGGTGGAGAATTCGAGGTAAGGGCCCATAAATGAGGGGGACACCTTCCTACAAATCCTCTAGCTTGTTCTCCCACGAATTTGGCTGCCAAGTGCTCATTAAGACCTTCAATTTTGTCTCCAAGTTGACCAAAAAGGCTACACAAAGCACCCATTAGACTTGTTGGCATAATGACTAACCAAATTCACTCTATTGACATAAAAGTAATCAAAAACATGCAATAAACCAATGAGAATGGTGGATTAATTCAACTTAGGAGGTTGGATGAGCCCAAATAATTGTCCATTTTTGGGGCTCATCATCACCCCCCTACTGAAAGTGTTGCTCATCCTCTGAGCAACCCATCTCTCTCCTCGTCTTTGATGGCCCTGGTGGCTTCTTTGGCTAACATCTTGGCTGATTTCTCCTTTGGCTTCCCTCTTTTCAAACTTCCTGTAGAAACAGTTCCATGCCTTCCTGTAGAAACAGTCTGCTAACAGTTCTCTGTTTTCCTGTAGAACTGTCTTTGAGTCCATCATCTTGATTTGCTCTCTTTAGGTGAAGGCTTTTAGCTTCCTCATTCATAGATGATGGATCTCTTTGAAGGAGACTCTTTCTTTTTTTTAGCTTGTGTGTCCTCAATGACAATTTGCTTCTTTGACTGTGGTTTGGGGTCTGCCAATTCTTATTTGCATGCCCTTTCTTGCCTTAAAAAAATAGTGGAAGCTCCCTCTTTTACTTCTCCTTCGGCTTGGGAGAGGTACTTAGGGCGGCCAGCATAGTTGCTGCCTCCCTAGCTAGGATGTCCGCCTTCTTCTCCTTGGGTTTCACCTTTTTAAGGCTTCCTGTAGAAGACCCTTTTTTAGCCAATTTCGGGCTTCCTGTAGAAGCGCCTGTTTTGGTAATTTTTGGGCTTCCTGTAGAAGCCCCTTTTTCAATGATTTTCGGGCTTCCTGTAGAAACTGTTTCGGTCTACTGTCACTGATCTCTCATGGTGTGTCTCTTCCTTCTTTTTTCTCTTCTTTGGTCTTTTCTGCCTCTGTTAGCTTGCTTCCTCATGCTCTGTTTTGGCTTTCTTCTCATCTTGTTTAGATTATGCCTTCTCTACTGTAGCCTTTTTTCTCTGTTCTGCCTTTGTTTTGCCCTCTGCTTGAATGATTTGTGCTCCCTCATCATTGGCTTTTTTGTTCACCTTCTTCAATGTGTTCTCCCATTATGAATCCTCATGGAATGGTGGGGGTGTTTTTTTCTTTTTTATGTTTTAATTAGAAAAGAAAATGCTCAGGAAGACAATAATCAATCACTAAAATAGAAGACAACTGAATTTGGTGTTTTCTGAACCCAGGGAGGAGTTTCTCTTGTGTTCCTCAGAATACCAGATAGCAATAAGTCTCTTGTTTCTGTCACCCATAATTCAACTGTCGGTTTATTGAGAGTACAATATTGTTTTTTCATAACTGAGCATAAGGGCACAAATTCTCTTCTCAACACATAGATACATATGTGAATTCAAGTTTTTGTGCATAGAGGGCGGCCTCTACTACAACATATATCTTCTTTTCTTTTAAAGATGACGAGGAGATTTCAGAGTGCAGAGAAAGAACTTGGTAAAATACAGTGAAACATGCAGGCAATCTTTCATGTTTAGTTGAATACACAGGTAGAATGTTACTATCATTTTTTCAATTTGATGCCATGTTCCATTCACCATTTTGTACCAACAAATCATGCACAATGAAGTTTCCCTGATCCTACCTCATTTGGAGCTTGAAATTCGCCGAAAATCCCACATTTCCTTTCTGCATGGTTGTTTTCTGCGTTTCCTGTAGAAGACTTCCTGTAGAAACGCTTGTAGGATGTCTTTGCGCCTCTAAACAATATGATATGTAGGATAATTTTGAAAAAAGGTAGAAAAACTTAGTGGAGGACGATAGGTTAACCGATTGTGCACACTTCAGTTGAGAATGTGGAAAGTGCAGGTTAGCAACAATCTGTGAGTTTCAGCTAAGCGTTGATTAATTGTTGCGTGATTTGTGGTGAAGGAGTGCAGTGGCCAAGCGTACGTGGCCACATGCAGACGGCAGTGCTGTGAAGCTACATGTCCTCTTCTTGTTAATCAACTGCACTGGAGTTAAACTCTCTATCACTGTTTTTTTCTTTTAATTTTTTTTAATTTTTACGGGAGTCCACCGTCCACGTGCACTGCGTGACTGCCGGCTGAGTTCTAAGGAAGACAATCAGCTTAACCTTGATAATTCGTGGCTTAATTCCACCATTCCATCAATTCATGCAGTTTTCAAATTAAATCTATGCAATAGAAGAATGAGATCAGTCACATACCTCGAAGTTGAATGGTTGCTGTGAGCTGCTGTGGCCTGTCATTGCTGCATGCATTGGTTTTCCTGATTGCATGTGGCTTGGTTGCTAGTCTTTGATTGTTTTTTTCGCTGTACAGGTGTCCTGTGGCCAGATCTGAGCTGCATGCAATTATTTCCACGTTCAGATCTGCACCTTCAAGCTGCTGCTGTTGCATGGTCACAAAACCAGAACTTGTTTTCACCATTGCTCTCAAACGGTAAACCGAATTGATCTGAAACTCGGTGAGAATGTTCCTATCATCATTATGCATCTCCCATAGAAAAATCGTGATTCATGGACGCATGGATTTAGAGAAAAATGGGAAATGGCTGAAGATTTCAGAGATCAATTTCTCGGAAACCGTGCGTCGCAATTGGCTGAAACTGCTTGGGTAGGCTACTATCACCCATGTGCATCTCCCCATGAAAAAGGTTTTAAAACGGATGCACGGTTATGGAGAAAATGCAAAAATGGCTGATAGTGATGGAGGCTGATTTCTTGGAAACCGTGCACCGGAATTGGCTGAAACTGCTCAAGCATGTTTCCATCACCCTTGTACAATTCCCCATAAAACTGTTTGTCAAATGGATGTGTGGTTTTCAAGTTATGGCAAAAACAAATTTTGTTCTATGGATTTTTGCTTCAAGGCACTTTGCATGTGTTCGCATGGTATGAAAAAATGAATTTTGGCTGTGATGCAGGTATGGAGGTGATGGAGGAGGAGTTGGAAGATTGCATGAGGACTTCTGAACCCTTGGGGAAGCTACCATGTTCGCCAAACCACTTTTTGAAGTCCATGTCTAGTTTCCCACAATTTCTACAGGAAGTTCCTGTAGAAGCACAATGAGAAGCACAAGGAGGTGGAAAAATGATGGAGAAAGGCAAGGGATGGACACACAAGTGCTTGTAGGCCTAATCAACAGATTCCCACCATCAGATTCACTTTTGAAATTGAATTTGGCTCGTCCAAAGGTTCTACAGGATGTTTCCTGTAGAAATACAGAGCTTCCTGTAGAAGGCACAAGAAAATTCCTTTGACCTTGATTTGAGTGCTCCTCCTGTCATGAAACGTCCTTCTTGCAACCTGCAATATCATTGCTGCAACATGAAATTATTCAATGGAGATTAGCTTTATTTTTTCTTTTTCTTTTTTCTCTTCTTTTTTTTTTTTTGAAAAACAACTAGGGCGCCTCATGGAGGTTTTCACCCTAATTGCCTGCCCTGGGCGCCTCCAAGGGAGGTTTTCACCCAGAGATCTTATTCTCTTTTCTCTTTTTTTTTTCAACCCATTGACCGCCTCATGGAGGTTTTCAATCAATGAGCCAATCTAAGGCGCCTCTGAGGAGGTTTTCACCTTAGATTTCTATTTTCCTCTTTTTTTCATTTTTTTTTTCTTTTTTTTTTTTTCTTTTTTCATTTTTTTTTCTTTTCTTCTACCCTACCCTACTTGAAAAATGAAATCATTCTCAAGTATAGGAATACTTCCAATGGAGCGATGTGCACATCGAAATTAAAGAAAAAATGATGTGAAGGCTCGAAATGCATGCTTTGACAACGATCCAGATTTCAGAGACAAAATGATCTGACTTTGAATGGATCAAACATAGCTGAGGAAGAGAGTACCGCTGCAAATTAGTGACCATCTAAAACCATATCTCAATATAGCTTTGATATCCATGGTCCTTTTTCTGATCTGGATCATGTTTCATGTCACCTTCTAACATGACTTTCTCATCTTCCTCCTTTTGCTGATCTTTCTCTTGAACACATGGAAGATTTGATGGTAACCATGAGGAAACTCTCTCGATCTTTGATTCTGATCTCTTCTCTTCATCAAGTGCAGCCCATGGTTCTTTGATCTCCTCTTTTGAATCTTCTTCTGATGGATGTGATCCTTCAATGCTTTCAAGATGATCTCTTTTTTGCAATTCTTTTCCTGAGCTATGGTGAAGACCATTGAGCTCAAGAGGAGTCATTTGGATATGTTGTGCCTCAGCTTTGCACTTGTGTTGAGCTGCTCCAATGTGTGGGTTTGGAGATGATGGTACGGGTAGTTGAGTGGAGGTGTGAAATTGAGATGGATATGGATGGCATTGTGGTTGGGTAGGCATTTTGGGTTGCCTTGGTGGAGGAGGAGGCGATGGTTGTGGATGAGCAGGTGGTGGAGGAAACGAAGTGGGAGGAGGGTTGTACTGGGGCCTCCACCCCTGATGAGGTGCATTCCACTGAGGCTGTGGCTGAGCATAAGAGTGAAATGAATGAGCAGCTGGTTGGGCATAATATGGATCTGTGAAGGAACAAGGAGGAGGTGTGAACCAGGAAGGATGAGCAGGGGGACCCCAAGAAGGCATGAAAGTGGCTTGATAGGGGTCATAATAGGCCTCGGGTGTCCCTTGCAGTTCCTGCTAGTAAGATCTAGGTCCATGCGGCCAACTTTGGTTCATGTAATAAAGTGATTCAGTGGCTCCTTTGGCTCTCTGATATGCAGCTTTGAATCTGGGTAAGGAAGGGCACTGATCTGTAGGATGGTATTCTTCACAGACAAAACACACTTCTATGGAGTACAATGGACATTCGTTCCTAGGATGCTTTCTAGTGCACCTAGGACAAAAATGACCAAAGCCCTCTTGGCTTCCTCTTGCTTCTGTTGGATCCGCAAGGTATCCAGTTGCATGGCAAGAAACTGCCTCATATCACTCTTGAAATCTTTGATATGATTTTCAAATTCATCTTTGGACAAGATGTTGCTCCCAATATTTCTGCTTGTAGCCATTTGCTCCAGAGGAATGTTTTATTCTTCTTCTCACCTATAGGTTCTTCAGATATGTCTAGATGTCCACCCAGGGGTTCTTCAATCACAGCCATCGAAGAAGAGAGAATCTTGGCTGTGTGAAGCAGTGGGGGTGTTGCGCAATCATTTTTCTAACTTATCTCTACTCCTACAAGGCATGAAATGAAATCTTTTTGGTTGATTTTTGTTTTTTTCTACTTCTACTTGCAAAACTGAAATAGATTGAACTGCAACTAACTATCTTGCTAAAATGAAAATGCGGAATTGAAATGAAAGAAGGAAAGGACTAATCTATTTTGGTCAAATGAAATTGCAGGAATGAAATGCTAATCTACGCTTGCAGAATTGAAATGCTAATCTACGCTTGTAGAAATGAAATTGCGGAATTGAAATGCTAATCTATGAAAGCGGGAAATGCTAATCTATGAAAGCAGGAAATGCTAATCTATGAAAGCAGGAAATGTCTATGCTACTTTTGGAGAATGGAAATGAAATAAACTACTTAGCAGAAGGCAAGAGTAAGAAAATAGAAGAAAAGCGACAATCACCAATACTCTGACGCTTCCCCGGCAACGGCACCAAAAAGGATGGTGGGCCCCAGTATTGTAGCAATAATGATACAACTCCTGGAACTCCCTTCTTTAATTTTATCAACCCGGTAGTTCGTAACAAACTTGGAAGCGACGGTGCTGTATGCACAAGTAATAGCTCTTGTCGCAGCTGTCACTTGGTCAGCTGGCACAAGTCCACTAGGGCTCAAGCCAACTTCTATATGCTCTCAGAAGAAGCTTTCTAAATGATGGACGAAGGCTATCTCAAGGGAAATTGATCTACTTTACAAAAATGAACTGAAAGCCAACCAAAACATGAAACCCTAGTAAACCCTAATTTGGCTAGTTTGACCTCTATGATGCAATAGTGAAAGTGCAAATGTCTAAAAAGGATGCCATTACTTCTAATGATGTGAAATTCATGAACTCAAACTACTTCTATGAAAAAGAACATTGTTTTTGTATTTTTGCTTAAGTGGATGGAGTGATTATGAATTTGTTTCTTATTAGGGTTTGGCTGTGCAGAGGTGGTGCGAAGGGAAAGAAAGCTTGGGAAAGGTCAGGAGGGCTAGGAGAGGTTCCAGAGGGTCCCTAGCATCAGTCCACAGAAGTCTACAACGTTCAGATGCTCGGCAACCAAGTTTGCAGGCTTCTACAGGATGTCTGCAGGGGATCCTACAGGAAACTAAGGAATTCTACAGGAAGTCTGCTACCTTCTACAGGATGTTTCGAAATGGGATGTTTGAGAATGGATGGTTGATGGAAGATGCATGGATGGTTATGGAGGTAGGATGGGGGTCTGAAGTGACCCAAGAACTGATGGATGGAGTGGTGAGATGATGTGGAAGGCTGACTTGCATCAACGAAGGGGTAGGCAATGGAAAAGCAAGAAGGTAGGGTTACGTGGCAAAAGAGCAGATGGGAGATGAGGGAACAGACTTGGTGATGGAGGAGCTGATTTGGATGAGGCTCAGATGAAAAAGGAGGTGATGAAGGTGATAGAGATGACCTGCACAATGCTCATTCAAACGAATCAATGAATCCTTGCAAACAAAACAAGTCCTAGCTAACTTAACCCAACTGTCAATGAAATGAATAAACAACAGCTTTGTTTGGAAAGAGAACCATGTACATCACGTGAGTAAGAACATTCAAAAAGATCTAAATGCATGACAAACTCCTACCAATCGATTCTAACCATAAAAAGCTACTTTAACCATCAAAAACAACCAAAATAACAAAGCAAGATCTAAAGAGCAGATTTCATTTTAAGAACGCAGCTAACACATAAAGATAAACAAGGGAGGTACTGAGCGCTTGAGATGGGCCTAGCCCCAAGAGCTACAGCCTCCCAAGAGAGATTTAGAGCTGGTGCAAAGTTGGATTCATCTTTATTAAACAAGAATGAAGAGTTACATCAAAACTGTCCACAAGGAGAACTTGAAAATGAGCTGACAGCAAAACTAATCTATGGCCTAAAAATCGAACTACAAAATGACTACAACAAGACTATGAAATGACTAACTATTGGCTACAAAAATTACCAACCACTAGCTAACCAAAATGAGGCCCTAAGCCTTCTTATTTATACAATTTGAGGACCCAACAGTCCTCCTAAAATTTAGGGACTTGGCTGCCCAAGACTTGTAGTTAACAGCAGTCCTACTTGACTTGCTTGGCTGCCCTTGTGCTCATTGATTTGGTGGCCTTTGAACTTCGAGCTGATGGTGGATAATTCGAGGTAAGGGCCCATAAATGAGGGGGACACCTTCCTACAAATCCTCTAGCTTGTTCTCCCACGAATTTGGCTGCCAAGTGCTCATTAAGACTTTCAATTTTGTCTCCAAGTTGACCAAAAAGGCTACACAAAGCACCCATTAGACTTGATGGCATAATGACTAACCAAATTCACTCTATTAACATAAAAATAATCAAAAACATGCAATAAACCAATGAGAATGGTGGATTAAGTCAACTTAGGAGGTTGGATGAGCCCGAATAATTGTCCATTTTTGGGGCTCATCACAGTTTTTATGTGAAGTTCAAGCTCGTTAAAAATTAAACCTAAGCAATGAGCAAATGTTTCCCCCAGAGTTTAAGATCATTAAAAAATGAACCAATCTCCAGTAAATAACCATTGCAAATGCACTATCATTAGCTTTTTGAGCTCTGGTCATGTTCTCATCATCATCTCCACTCTATTTAGCCGATCATATGCCTCCATTTGATTGTTTACACTTTTGAGGAACATCTGCGACGAGCGATCTTGTTAGCCATCCTTCTGACACTGCCGTGATTGGAAAATTCCAAACCTTACCTGGAATCAGCTGCTACTCGAAATTGTCACTCGTTCCTCAAAAAACGAGTCTCCTTTAAGCTCTTTTCATCTAACTCGTAAAATATGAAAAGATTGTTGAGCGATTGGCCTCTTCGGCTCATTAAAGTCATCGGAAGTGCCATCCCTCCTCTAAATTTTAATCTTTTTGGACCTGAGGGATTATTACACAAAAATATCGAGCGCTTGTCTTGTTCGGCTCGTTAAAACTATTGAAGATTCATCCTTTTCGTATTATTTTATACTTTTTTGGACTTAAGGGATTATATGATGAAAAAGGATTGTTGGAGTTTCCTTTCCATCCCTTTTCAGACTCTCTAAAAATGAAAAAGGACCGAGTTATCATTGTCATTAAACGCGTTAAAATCGATAGTGACAAACTTGTCCAAATGGACGAGAACAAGTTTCATTGTCGCTAGGCTCGTTAAAACATAGTGACGGGTTCGCCTGAAGGGAAAATTATAGAACAAGCATATGTTATCCTCCTCAATCTTGATAAAAATAAAGAGGTACTAGTCAGCAATGATTGGGGAAAGTTGGGAAGAAAACTTGAAGAAACTTTATTGGTAGCAAGTCGCTCTTCAACATGACACTTTCACTCTGTCTGAGTCAGGTTGGGTTATTCCGTTCACCGGTCATATCACCATTGGTCCATCACACCATCCATATTTTGGGTTAACACTACCAATCCATGTTAGTGTTGCTAGTATGTTCAAGAGAAGCTGCTCAAAGAATTCACCTCTGCCTCATCCGCTACAATACATTCATGCTTCGTTCTTTCATGACCACCACCCTGAACCTTGTATCATCAGATCGTTTTCATCTCCACAAATTAATTTTCTCCATTCCATGTCATAGATGTGGGATTCATTAAGGCCCTCCTACGATGGGTCGCTTCTTGTCGACATCAGCTCATTATCCAAGAAGTTGACCTAGGAACAACCCTTTTCAGTACTTTGAAGCTTGCATGCCTCAATGGCAAGTTTCTCACTTTCAGCGACGAGTTTACATCAATGGCCTTCGACCAAGAGATTTTGCACGGTGTTCGATGCCAAGTCCCATTTTCACACCATGCGAATTGTAATGTAGTACCTTGAGGGTCATTGTCATTATTGGTGATTCCTCTCACGCCTGTTAATAACTTACATCATTGGCTGGTAATCAGGCAGTGTCTTTCCATGTTCGACTCCAGAACATCTTTCACATGGATTGACTTGTACTCCGAGTGAAGATTGAACAAGTTTGAAGACCCCGGATCTAGTTTCATCCATCCGGGCTGCGATATATTTAGGAATATAAAGGCATCAGGTGTACATCATTGCCGAATAGATGATCATCCAAATCAAAGGATGATGACTCCGTCTGAATCATCAGTCTGCTACACAGACAGTTGTTTGTCCTATGTACATGAAAATGAATTTATAAAGCTGAGCATGGGAATGCCTGCCTCAGCTAGATCATGAAAAATATTATGAAGATAATGTATTGTATTGTATCTTATTACAGGTCACTTTCCAGCTCGAAAAAACTTCGGATCATCATGATAAAGCATTTCACCTGACATCAAAATATTAACGACCTTATGCTTTAGGGGGCAACTGTTATAGACATTTTTGGGCACTGCAACCCCAATCAATAGATGTACATAAACCAAGGGCTTCTAAGTCCCTAAAATTGTTGCTTCACACCCTAAAAGAACAAGGTCAGCTGATTACATCATCTCCCAGAAGTTCTCCACAGAAAACTGCTCAGAACTGGTCAAAACTGGACCATACAGAATGCCCAGTGTAGAGGGTGTGATGCATCTCACCTGCTTAGTGTAAAGGGTGAGATGCATACTGGAAAGGCCTTCTATAGGGTGTTATGGGCAAGAATGGACAAATGGCAGAGATAGTTTGTGAGGTGGAGGATCATGGAATCTTCCAGAAGCTTCTCCTCTGACACTTGCGTCTCTGAATTCGCCCAGGGATGAGTAAGAGATCATCAATCTCCAAGTGGAATCAAGAACTATCAGAGAGAGGACACAAATCAAAATCCCAGAAGCTAACTCACCCCACTACAATCATCTATATATGGATTCCTCATCACAGAGATCCAGAGGCTGGAATTTTGTATCTTGTAAGGAAGTGTTGTTGGTTTCCTGGTGCAACATCATAGTGTTGGGTGATCTAATCTTTTCATGAGGTGAAGAAGGGATTTCATGCTGAGAGGATGATGTTGGGTTAGAACAATTGGTTGTAATCCTCTTTGCTATTCTTGATATTAATAAAGCTATTCAAGTTTTCCTCCACATTCTTGTATGTTCAATGATATATGCATTTGTGTGTAGTCAATACATATCTGGTCCTGTATTGCTTATGATTGTAGATCTTTGTTCTTCGATAGTATTATGCTGCTTTGATTTCACAGGTGCTCTTTGAAATTGGGTAGTTGAAAGAGGAGTGGAAAAGATCTGTCAGAAGAGAGAGGAACTAAGCAGGGAACCAAGCGCAAGACTGAGGTTGGCGTCCTTTGTTCCCCTCTTATCTACTTCTCATAAAGGAAAGCTATAGTAGTTTTAGTTTGTTTGTTTCTAAGATGGATACCAGTCTTAGTGGGACTAGCAGCTCTGAGTGGACACTAGATTTCCTGATAACAGACCTTCATTGAGGCCTCCACCTCAAGAAGCCAGGATAAGATGCAAGAAATCAACCTGCCTGCAAAGGTTGATCCTTCTATACTCACTACGTTTTTGGAAACTTGCAAGAAACTGTTTCGTAGTAGAAAGGCTGTGGGAGGGCTGTAGGAATTAATAAATAAATGCACTAGCAAAGAGAAATCCCCTAATGGACACCGCATGGTTAGAAATATTGGCAAGAATAAGGCACGAATAGGGCAAGAAATGAGGCTAACAGCACAGATAGGTGATTCTAAAATTGATTAGGTCATATTAGATTTGGGGTCTGATGTGAATGTTTTACCAAAACAGAGATAGGAAAGGATGGGTAGACACGCATTGTAGTGGTCTCTGATTCAACTTAGAATGGTGAACTAGCAGAAAATCATTCCCATGGGATGATTATATAGAGTAACAACTAACATTAAATGTGTGAGTGCAATGGCAGACTTTAAATTATAGAAATTGTCGATGACAATAATCCCTACCCTGCACTCCTAGGTATTGACTGGGTTATTGATATGAAGGAGGTCATTGGTTTGAAGAAGAGGACAATGTCATTTGAGTCGCTTCGAGTTATAGTGCCACTGGATCCGATAGAAGGGGCACGTTACACTGAATCAGTCTATGATTTTGAAGAAAGTGATGATGAATTGGATCAAATTTACAAGATAACAATGCAAGATCAAGTTTTAATCAATTTGACGGTAGATGGGAAGATTGCATTGGATAGGGAGAGTTCCTTCACCTATGATTCAAACAAGGAGTTAGAGCATTGGAAGAATTGCTTACATGAAGTTTCTACATTGCGATGCGATATGATGACGAAGGCGTTGCGTTGAGTTTTGTTGGAGGTAAGAAAATCAAATTATTATGATGGTTTAACTGATGTAAATATGTTTTTGGAGGAATTTGAGCATGAGGTCCTTGAGGACCACCACTTTCAAGAATTAGAGTTAGCACTATGCACTACACCTACATGATGGTGGGGTATACATAAGGATAGTTTTGTTGGATGGTGAGATTACAAAATAATGATGAAGGTATAGTTTGGGCATGTTAACACCATAATAAATAAGAAGTATAAGGGAAAGGATGATCTACATGATCACCTGGAAAAATGGACTAAGGCATGGGGCACCGAACCATAGCCAGAGTGGGTACATATGTTTTGTCATACCTTAGGTACAATCCCCATGAACTGGTATCTTGAAACAGAGCTCCACCATGGCACTATAGAATGAGATGTATTGAAGGAAGGGTTCTTATTGACTTTTAGTTTTGAGGACAGGTTTGCAAGCATCGATGAAGCACTGCAAGAAATTAAAGCAGTTATCTTCAGAACACCAAAGGAATCTATGGAATGGACCCAACCAGACTAGACACAGATTGGAATGCTATACTGTGACCATTGAAGAGGAAGAAGAAGACCCAAGGAACATCAATATTCTGGAGGCAGAAGGACATTGCGAATTTGATGGCCCACAAATAGAAAACGCGGATATCTCTGCATGTTTGAATACAAAGTAGGTAAACATTGGCACTGAAGAAGAACCGAAGTTCTTGAAAATTTGAGATTACTGGGATGATGCTACAGTAGATAAAGTTGATGAATTACTCTTCAAATACTAGGATCTATTTCCCACTAAGTTTTCAGATCTAAAGGGAATAATTAGTGATTTGGGTGTTATGAGGATCACATTAAAGTCGGGTGAGAAGCTTGTTAAACAGAGGCCTTATCACTTGAATCTTAAGTATATGGAAAAGGTTTGTAAGAGCTAGATAAGATGCTAGAGGCAGGCATCATAGAACTTATTGAACGATACAATTGGGTGAGTCTGATGGTGGTCCAAGAGAAGAAACAAAAAAGTGAAATAAGGATTTTCCTAGATTTGCGGAAACTTAACGATGCCTGTGTTCACGATCCATTCGAAATGCCATTTACAGATGAAGTGTTAGACAATGTTGGAGGGTAGGAGGCCTATTCCTTTACTGACGGGTGATCAGGGAATCATCAAATCAAGATTGCACCAAAGGACAGAAGCAAGACAACCTTTGCGATAGATTGGGGTTGTTTTCAGTACATTGTGATGTCGTTTGGACTAAAGAATGTGCCTGCGATATTTTCCTACGTAGTCATAATGACATTCAAGGATTTCATTCATAATTTTCTAGAAGTGTAATTTGATGACTGGATGATGTTTGGATTAGTAAAGCACCATGTAGCGAGTCTACGCCCGATGAGGCTCCTAACTTAGGAGAATTAGTTTGTCCTTCCCTACAATACTATTTTCATGAAGATAAATCAATGTTACTAATTAACAATGGTTTATGATGAAAAATATGTAAAACAAGAGGCTCCTAACTAAGGAGGACCAGATTATCCTTCTTCAAAATTCTACTCTATCATAATCACCATTGCTTCAAACCAGAACTGCATAAATAACTTCAAATAAGAAAAGGAGAATGAAATTTAGTTTTAATTCAAGATCAAATAGAAGGCGAATTTAAGTCAAATTCCTCTATCCTTTCATATGTATATTAGAATTAAACCAATATCCATTCAAAAATCATCACACATTAATTCAAATAAGCAAATCTAAAAGAAAACAAGTAAACAAATCTAAAGAAACTAGTTCATGAAAATTAAGCTAGTTTAACAATGAAGTGTACTTAAATTGGAGTGGGGGCCCTCCACCCTTGCCTTGCACACTTGAGGCAACTATCAAATGCTAAAAATTCAAGCACTCATCCACACTAATGAACAAAAAAATGAAAGTATCACAAGTTCTTCTAATTAATCTCCAATATTCAAATGTCTCAGCATAAAGTTATATAAAAAATTACATATCATAAGCCTTCAAAGTCTTGGCTTAAATAGAAGTTTATGAAACAAACTAATCTAAAGTATCTCTAACAATTATATCTATTCATATCCATCTATCCAAGTTGAACTCATTCAATCCATCCCAAGAAAAATGGACAATCCCGTGAAATCACAAAACTACCCTATTTCGTAAGGATTTTCTAGATGACTAGTCATGTTTGACCAACCTTGATCGGGCCTAATAAAGCTGGTTTTGACCGAACCAAGTGGAATTAGTTCAGTCCTAGTTCCCAAGCTTTCCATTCATGCATCCAGCTTGAGCCCAAGTGTTCTACAAATATGTCATCCACATAGCTATTATGGGAATTTTGGATTCTGTCCAAAATTGCACTTGAAACTCAATTTTAATAAAAATTTCTAGAAAATGCAAAATTAAAATTAAATGCGTGAATATGTATAAAATACATCAAAATGAGATGGATGTGATGGAAAATGGATGGAAAATATAAGGATTAAGTAAGTTTTCTTATGAAAAAATAGACCAAAACTTAGGGCCAACAATTCCCTCATTGGAAGAAGGAGTTTCGTGTACATGTGGATGCTTCTTGCATTGTGGTGGGTGTAGTATTAACATAGGCCAGTGAAGGAGAATTGGACCATCTTATCACCTTCAAAAGTAATAATTTATTGAAGGCTAAGAGAAACTATTCCACAACTAAGCACAAAGGGCTAGCCATGATCTATGGACTGCAAAAATTTAGGCACTATATATTAGGAGGGCATTTCAAGATGTATACAGATCATTCTGCTTTAAAATACCTGGTCAACAAGCATATGTTGAGGGGGAAGATCTACAGATGGTTTCTATTATTTTAGGAGTATGACTTTGAAGTCATTGTGAAGCTAGGAAAGTTAAATGTGGGACCTAAACATCTGTCGCGGATTGAAACAAGACAGGAAAATAGTAATTTGAGGAAGGGTTGCCAAATGCACAGCTCTTTGCAGTGCACGTAGCGAATGACCATTTTGCAAACATTATTCACTTATTAACTATGGGGATGGCATTGAGGATATACAAATCAGTAGGAGAAGGAATGAGTAGTGCACGCGGCCAATGTTTCAGTTATTGCAGGACATTTGTATAGAATGGGTGCAGATGAAATATTGTGAAGATATCTGTCGAACTTTGTGCAGGAGCTATGGGAGGCCATTATGAAGGGAAAGCAAGAGCGTAGAAGATTTTTTGTGCAGGTCTATGGTTTCCAACATTCCACAAGGATTCCAAGGCATATTGTAAGTCGTGCAATGCATGTCAAACAACTGGTAGACCATCGCGAAGGTATGAGTTACCTGTACATCCTCAGGTGTCCTTGCAGGCATTTGAGAAGTGGGCGATTTATTATGTAGGGCCAATTCAGCCCCTAGAAATAAAATAGGTGCGTGCTATATTATCACTATGATAAAATATCTAACTAGATGGGCAAAAGTTCAACCGGTTAAGGATTGTACAGGGGCTACAATAGCAAAATACTTGTTTGAGTATGTCTTAACTAGATTTGGATACTCTAACTTTTAATGAGTGATAGGGGTATGCACTTTTTGAATAAAATGATCAGTGCATTGACTGAGGAATTCTAGGTTTACCATTAGAAGTGTACACCATATCACTCACAGGAAAACAAAACTGGTGAAGCCTTTAACAAGATTTTAGAGAACGCGCTGACACAGATCTACAATGCGCAACACAATGACTGGGATATATGAGTACCTGTAGTGCTATGGGCTTATAGGACTAGTTGTAAGAAGATGATAGGACAAACGTCATTCAGATTGGTTTATGGGGTTGAAGCCATAATGCCGGTGGAATACAATGTGCCTAGTCTACAAACAATAGCTTTGAAAGACATGGTGGATCGTGAGGCCTTGGAAGAACATCTCGCACAATTGATGGAGCTCGAAGAAGACCAACTCTTGGTAGGATTCCATTAATAAGTACAGAAGAAATGTGAAAAATCATGGCATGGTCGCCATATCAAGCTTTGTACATTCAAGGTAAATGATCTTATCTTATTATATGACAGTAAATTCACTAAATTTCCTAGTAAATTCTAGATGAATTGGTTAGGGCCATATATTGTCGAAGAAATTAGAGATGGTAGCATAGTTCAACTCACAAAGTTGAATGGGGAACCCTTCTCAGGAAGAGTGAATAGGAGCATGTTGAAGTTGTATACAGGGGATCCTATGTAATGATTATATGTCAACAAGATAGTCTTAGTGCTCCAGGTAGTTGCAAGGGAGCACGGGAGTATAAAATGCATTTCCTAGTGTGAAGGAAAAAGTTGTGAGCAGGCTGCGCGGAGAGTGATGAAGATGCAACAAATGAAGCTGCACTTATGAAGTTGCACCATGGGGAAAGGTACTGTGCAGCCCAACAGGAAAGTTACTATTGGAGTTATTGTTAATGACTTGACAACCAGAAAATGAATAAGAGGAGTGGGGTGGTGGAAATTAAGGAAAAAATCTTTGAAGATCTACCACAAAAATAACATTTATTATCAGAATTGGGGTGGAACAGTCAGATTTGAATTCAAAAACACCTATAAATTACGCATGCCAATCCAACACAGAACACTTTGTGCTCTTAGAGTTTTTGAATTTTGTTGTCTGTGGCATATGAGCCCAGAATTCTGGGAATAATTCTTGTCATGAGTAGACTATTCTCCTATAGCCCAAGAGTTATTTATGGAGGTAATGACTATAACTAACCCCATCGAAGCCCTGAGTTTTGGAGTTACTGTGTCCGATGCACCAGGACCAGAAGTGTCTAGTGTAGAGGCTACGCTTATGTTTCCCAAAGCATTGAGGTCACCTAAGCCAAAGAAAATTATGGCTAAAGAAAAGCAGTCTTCTACAAAGGAAAGGCAACCAGCCACAGAGGAAAAATCGAAGAAGCCAGTGCCAGTGCATGCGTCACTGAGGAAGCATACCGAAACACTGGCGAAGAAAAAAATGATAAGCAACCAAAAAGAGTAGTGGAATTGGATGAGGAAGAATTCCATGGAGTGGAGGATATTGATGTTGAAGGGGTGGAGTCGATGATGAGGCTACCTGAGTATATCCCTTTGCACAAGGGATCCCGATACGAGAAAATTTTCAATGTCAACACATTTTTTGCTTGAGCAAGTTGTGTTCGAGGGTCCTAGGCTAGCACACATTCCATTGCTAAAAATGGAATATTGGGACCTCGTGGACCACACAAACTTTCCACACTCGGTGACTCACAAGTACATACAGAAATTCTACCTTGAAGACATCGGGGTTACAACTTTGGAGCCCATGAAGTGGGTGTGTGGTGTTGGGTAGTCAACGTTTCTCAACCTACTGTTGGTGCCACATTATTACCACACCCCCATTAATATGGTATGCGTGTGCCATCTCCTCGCACTGGTGCATGATGGGTGCCTATGGCTTAGAGAGCTTATCTCTATCACTGACATGTTCATCCATAGGATCACGAAGTTACCTTACAAAGCATGAACCCTAACAAGGAGTTTGGGGGAAAAAACTGGCAAGAAGGAATTGGAAAAAAAGATGGAGGAGTTTGTGTTGATAAAAAATTCGCGAGGGTATTCTATCACATTGTTATATAAGAAAATGACCTCCTCATCAGCTCAGAGGATAAAGACATGATGAATGAATGACTGACCAAGTTCACAGCCCCAGTTTTCAAGTTAATCTTGTCTAGACACTATCAACCTGCTTTATAAAGCTTCTCAGCAATGCTAAGGGTGTGTTAGTGCCCAAAGTAACTATGTTTGTTACCTTAGGAAGAGCGCTAGTGAACCCTAATGATTTTCTATGGGTTAAGGGAATGGTTTGACTGAGAAAATATCCCTAGATTCTCACCTATGTCAGCTCATAAAATCAAGGAAACATCAAAACTTGACATGTTTGGGGGAATTACTAATTCCTAATGGAGTATGCAAATGGGAAAGAGCACTGAAGCATGGAAACATCACTACTTTTTCCTAATGGAACTCATGAAGGAATTGTAAACCCTAACCCTACATGTTATATATGCAAGGTGTGGGCCATTTTGGAAGAGGTCAAAACATTTGAAAGGATTCCCTATTTTACTGTCGATCAGAGTCTCAGACTAAGGCATTAGAAGAGGTTAAGAAGGGAGAGAGAGAGAGGAGTTGGAGGGGTGTTATATAAATATTTGGGCACATCAACCCCAAACTTATATGTCGATAAACTAGGGCTCATCAACCCCTAAAAGAGTTGTTTCGTACCCTAAAGGAACATAGTCATCTGATTACATCATTCCACAAAAGTTCCATATGAGAAACCATCCAAAAATTGCCTAAACTAAACCATACTGACTGCTCCACTGGCAAAGTGTGATGCATACTGAGTGGTACACTGCCAGGGTGCAATGCATACTATTTGGGCCTTCTATAGGGTACGATGGGTGAGGATGGACAAATGTTCGAGATAGTTTGCTAGGTGGTTTCTCATTGAATCTTCTAGAAACTTCTCTTGTGCCACTTGCCTCTCTGAATTCGCCCAAGGATGAGTAAGAGATCTAAGAAATCTCCAAGTGGAAACAATTGTAACAAGTGGAATGACACTAATCGAACCCCATGGATTAATCACACCCTTGCACACATCTATAAATGGATCCCTCATCTAAGAGATTTGGGGGCTCGAATATTGTGAATTGCAAGGAAGTGTTGATAGTTTGTAATTGAGGAAAGAGTATTGTATTGTTGGAGTGATCTTGTTATTTCATGAGGTGAAGAGGGATTGAAGCTGGGAGGATGATGCTGGATCAGACAACTAGATTGTAATTCTCCCTTTTATTAATAAAGTTCTTCAAGTTTTCTTCCATATGATTGTGCAATTTTGAATGTTATCATTTATGAATGCTATCATTTGTTCATTATATATCTGATTCTATAATGTTTATGTTGTAATAGATCATGATGCTTTGATGGTTCTTTGTTGTTGTACTTGTGCAGGTACTCTCCAAGCATGTTAAGTATGGGGAGGAGTTGCGAGCTCTGTCAAAGGGGAGAGAGATCAAGCAAGCGAGTAAGTGGAAGTTCCAGGTTGGTTCCATTATCTTTCTCTTATTTGTTACACATAGAAGAAATCATTGGATTGATTTAAACTATTGTTTCTAGGGTAGCTGCCAAACCTAGAGGGCTAGTCTTTCGACAAGACACTAGTTTTCCTAGAAACAAATTGGCAACTCCACTGGGGAGAGAACAGATGTTTGTTTGTTGTTATTGTTTGTTTTATAAACTATAGATAGAGCCTGAAGTTAGCCAGGTACCCTTCGAACTGCTCTTACTCTGCAATTGCATAGTAGATGAATGCTGGTTCAATTAATCTCTGGTTTAGTTTAAGAATTAAACATTTGACTTGAAAACACATCTAGATGCCCTTTTGGTAGCTCAGTAACCTCTCAATACATTCCTTCATACTTTTCTCTTTACTATTCATCAACACTCAACGTAACTCATTGAAAACAACTACACATCTGAGCCAAAACCCATTTCAGTTGCGCTCCCTGGACCATCGCATTGTTTTCCACTATAACCAAGTATGCATCGCACCTCCCAAGTGTAGCAAGTGTGATGAATCTCTGTTTCTATGAAGCCCAAGTGCAATGACTTACTGAACTCTTTTTCCATTCTAGAAATTTGGGGTTTTTGACCCTTTTTTCAGTTTTTGTTTAGTTGTTTTGCTGCATATGAACAGTGCCTCCTTACTGAAGCCTACTTGCATCACATAAATCAGACTCAATTAGATTAGGATTATTGAATGCTTTTGTGTATTTGTTCATCATTTACAATCCTTTGTCAAAAAGTTGTTTAAATTGATTTGTCACTTTGATACAAAAAGTGCCATAATTGTCGTTTTGTGTCGAAAAGAGAAGCGTCGTGAATTCTTCCTTCCCTTGATAGTTGATTGAACTTTTATTCATACATTTGGTTTGAATTGTTTATATTCAAAGTGTCAAAAGCATTTCTATTCAAAATTGAAAAGTGTTGTGGAGTCTTCCTTTCTCTTTTGAAGAAGAAATTGTCGAAAATGTCGCTTTGAGTGAAATATTTCAGATCTTTGTTGCATTTAGTTTTCCTTTTTGGCATTTTTCACATTAAGGAGAATGAAAACAAATACATGCATTTGCATTTAGCATTTTTTTGTTTGTGTGTGAAAAAATGATTTAGGAAAATGCACTAGTGTGTGTTCCTTGCTCTTTGTTTGAAAGAATTGTAATCTTCTTTCCCTAGTAACTAGGATTTTCATTGCTCAAAATAAACAAAGATTGTTTATCATTGTAGATTGCATTTTAGGAATTTCAAAATCATCATCACACGGTGAACCATTGAAAGGAAAACTCTAAACAAGATCAACTCTAAAATAAATTTCAATGAACCTAACAACACTTTGGAACTTAATGCAACATATTTAGAGGTCTAGGCTAGAGACGTGTTCCAACATCGTTAAAACTAGTGGCTATCGTTTTCATTGAAGGTTGGTGATTCCTCCTCCTTGATACGACAAGTACTATCATGGAATTGTTCTCCCTGTACTGTTGTGTATATATTGGGAGACCACAATAGGCTTATATCCTTTATCCATAGTAAGCTGAGTCTGCCGCCTTATTGATCGTAATGCACTAAACACAACATTTAAGAAGATTGACTGTCATACATAAGTCCTTGGTAATTTCTCTTTAATTTATCACCAAGGTGTATATTGCAGTTTTGGGATTGGTTTGGTAATCCCCGTGTCTAGATTTTCCAGAGTAGTCACTTTCGTTCCTTTTCAACTCTTTAAAAGAAAAGCTCCATCTGAGCACTTGTCCTTTCAATCTCATTAAAAATCGAAGGAGACTAGTGTCATCTTTAGCTTTTTCTCGACACTTAAAAATTGAAAAAGCAAGTTGTGTCAAAGCGTCATTAAAATTAATTAACTATGAATAACATCCCTATTCCTTAGTTTATCTTAGGTTGAAACATATGGTGATGAATCTGGAGTCCACTAATCAAGGAATCCCTTTTGAGGTGAATCCTAGTCCTTTTCCCTCTTGGGGAAATATTGGTGCTCCGTATATGGCTACATCGTCCCTTCTAGGAATTACCATTGGCCTGCCAGTATGGCTGTTTGCAACCTCTGTGGTTCAAAATGCCATGATTTCTCCACAATAAAATCAACCTTTAGTTGATCCTGAAGTTGACCCTTCGCCTTCTTCCTTGTTTATTTCTCCCTACCCTTCTTCCTCTTCGTTTGGCGAAAGTAGTGATACTAGTAACCAGGGGGCTGATAAGAAGAAGAAAGGGAAGGAGAAGAAGAAGAAGTCAGTTTAGCAAGGGGGCAACCAAGCAACCATTGCTTTGAATGCATCATTTGATGGAAATCTGCCCATTAAACTTCCCAAACCCAAATTTCCATGCATAATTTGTGCGGGAGACCATTTTCATCGAGATTGTCCTTGCTTTCCTCAGATCTTGAGAGAATGGCCTCCCTGTTGACACCATCCCGTGTCATAAAATTCTGGAGATCATGTTGGTAACACACCTTCAACTAGTGATAATAAAGTTCATGGACAGAGGAGAAAGGTTAAGTTTCCATGTAATTTATGTGAAGGTAACCATTCCCTTCACCATTGTCCCTTTTTAGATGAAGCCAAAAGAGTGTTGGATAACCGTCCTACTTCAATGCAGTGACTTCCATCTATCTACAAGAAACTCTCCCTAAATCCTTCACTAGTTGAAAAACCAACTGACTTAAATCAACCGTCGGTCGAAACCACTCTCTCTGAAAGTGAATCTTATGAGTCTATACCCGACCAAAGTCAATAGTTCGAGGCAACAGTTGGCCCAATTTTACCTTCAGCCAATCGTACCTTTCCTGAAGAGAGTGGAAATGATACCGTTTAAGTTCTTTTTGTTACTTTGGATTCTAACGAACTTGGGGGAAATCTGCCTGTTCCATCTAGACAGGAGGAAAACCCTCTAGTTCTCATAACTCAAGGGGTTAATTCTCCCGTTTCTTCGGCACCCCCTCTAAGCAGTCTAGTCACTTCCTTTTATTGGAATTGACTGGCAAGATCCCACCTTCCTTCGTATGTACCTTTCTGGATCATAGTACAAGTTTGTAAAATGATCATGTCTAGCCCTATCATAGATGAAGGTGCATTAGTGAGTATTGTTTCCTCAACTACTTGGAAAGAACTTGGTTCGCCACCGCTTATGCCTGTTACGCAGAATCTGTTAGGCTTTAATGTTGGCATTATGATACATATGTTGTTCTTGATGGCAACCCATTCATCTCAGATGATAAATTATAATGCAGAAACGTTCACGCACTTTTATGCAGAGTAAAGTTTATTTCATGTAGAGAAAAGTTCACGCACTTTTATGCAGAGAACAGTTTATTTCATGTAGAGAAACGTTCACGCACTTTTATGCAGAGAAAAGTTTATTTCATGTAAGGAAACGTTCACGCACTTTTATGCAGAGAAAAGTTTATTTCATGTAGAGAAAAAGTTCACGCACTTTCATGCAGAGAAAAGTTCCTTTCATGAAGAGAAAATTTCACGCACTTTCATGGTTGGCTCATGGTATTAGTCCAACCGTTTTTGATCCTATGGTTTTGGTCTGTGGTATTGCATCCAAAAGTGTTGATCTCACGCACTTTCATGGTTGGCTCATGGTATTAGTCCGACAGTTTTTTATCATATGGTTTTGGACCGTGGTATTGTGGAAGGCCTAAGACTATAAAAGAGGAAGGAGATCATTTGGCAAAGTATCATCGAATGAATTGAATATCTAATAAGTGCTAGATCTAAAATATTTGTGATTGGGTTATGGTGCAGATCTGGATCTGAATGAAGGAAGAACCTTAGCGCATAAAGAAGGATAAGTTCTTTTGATGGGTCATAATATTTATGCTTGAATAATAGTATCTTTGCATGATTTTGATCTGTTATATGAGGCACATTCTTGATCTATAAATCTGACAATCTGGGTTAATTAGTGTCTGAATATTTGAAAGAAGGAATTATCCTTTATAGATCTGCACGTAGGTTTCAGGTTGTTGAAGTAGCATATATCTTTAAATTATGATCTAGCTGCCTCTGTCTATTGCTGCAGTATTCCGGGTTCAGAATTTGGTGTGTAGTTACTGTTACTGTGTTCTGGGTACAGTTGTCAGAGAAGTGTTTACTTGATTCAGTGCTAATTGGGAAAAGAAGATTGTTTGATGCAAATATACTTGATGATTGATTGATGTTCATGGACCTAGTCTGAAAATTTATGAAACGTGGTGCCTGGAAGAAAGAGAAGGTTGTAGCCTTCAGTAGGCCAGCACCTACGTACTAGTATCTTGGCTAGTACAAGAGCTAAGGGGGTTGTAGCTCCCTTCCAGGAGAAGCTGGAGAACGAGAGAGGGTTGTAGCTCTCTACAGGTTGTAGCCTGCGTACTGGTAAAGGACTGCACCAGTACAAAATCATTGTAAAAGGAGTTTCTAATTGAAAAAGGATAGAGACATATTGCAACAGGTGGTTTCACCCACATTGGGTTTCCACCTTATATCTGGTGTTCTTTTGTGTGACTATTTGCTTTTCTTGTTCCTGCTCATTATTTTATGATACTGACATACAAAGTAATGATCAATATTTGAAGAATTATTCAAAGTATAAATAAGGAAGATAGATTGATAAGAATTTAATAATACTGATTCACCCCCCCCCTCTCAGTATTATTTCCAACAATTGGTATCAGAGCAGGTCCTTCTGAAGAAGCTTGATCGCTTGAAGGAAGATCTAACATCATGAGCAACTACGAGAGGGAAGCATCAATCAGGCCACTGATTTTTGATGGAACAAACTTCGTATATTGGAAGGTAAGAGTTACTGCCTATCTTCAATCTTTGGGTACAGAAGTATGGGACATTATAGAAACAGGGTATACTTTTCCATCAGCTACTCCTACAGATTCAGCTGAGAAGAAGAAATATGAAACAAATACAAAGGCGGTTAATACTCTTCTAGGATGTCTATCTCAATCTGAATTCGTGAAGGTTATGCAATATAAATATGCAAAAGAAATATGGGACAATATTGTTTTAAGCTACGAAGGAGATGAACAGGTAAAACGTGCAAAACTTCAAACCCTCAGGATTCAGTATGAGAATCTCAGAATATATAATGATGAAAGTGTGGCTAACTATTTCCTTCAGGTAGATGAAATTGTTATTTGTATGAAAAACTTGGGTGAAGAAATAAAAGAGGCTGTTGTGGTTGAAAAAGTCCTAAGATCATTGTCCCCCAAGTTTGAATCTAAAGTGTCTGCAATAGAAGAAAAGGAAAATATACGAACTCTTACTATGTCTCAGCTAAACAGAATTCTAACTCCTTATGAAATGAGAAAAGGAGGTCCATCAGACAGGAGAGAAGCTACTTTTAAGGCTTCAGGCAAAGGAGACAACTATGAATCAAGTCACGTGCCAGAAGAAGAAGAAGAATCAAATTTTGTCAGAAATCTTCAACAGGGTACTGGAAGGTTCAGAGATAAGCTACCTTTTAAATGTTTTGCTTGTGGAAGAGTAGGTCATTATGCTGCCAAATTTCCTCATAAGGATAAGATTGACAAAGGAAAGGAACCTACCAGATGGAACAAGAAACAGAATGCAAATAAGAAAAGCTACTACACTCATGAAGACAGTGATGGTCTATAAAATAGTGATGAAGATGAACGAGGTAATGACGATAAACTTTTAATGGCATTTGAAGATGATGATTACATGGATGCTATAGATGTGGATAGTTTTTATGAAGAGATTTCTAGACTTAAGACATGTATAGAAGAAAAGAATATGATCATTGATACTCTACAATTTCAAATTGATGAAAAAGAAAAATATCTTGAAAAGTTAGAAGGTGAAATTGTTGGCCTTAGAAAAGAAATTGAGAAAACAAAGGCTATTAATCTTAAGTTTGTCAAAGGATCTGAAACTCTGGATGAGATCATCAATGTACAGCGTTCTCCGCTAAACAAGACAGGTCTGGGGTATAATGGAGAAACATCTCAAGCATCCACCTCAAAGAGTTATCTTGATGCAGCAAGAAGGAATGAGAAAAAGCACAATGGAGATCACCAGGTAAAGCAGGGATGAATTACATCAAGAACGAACAAAGACTATCAGGTAAACCAGGGGAAATCTGTCTTAAGGATGAACAAAAGCTACAACCAGCCACAGGTAAAATCTTCTCAATTTGCTTTAAGAATGGATGACAATAGAAATTACAATCATTTGGCCGGTAGATTTGATAATCGCAGAAGTTTTTTCAATGGGCAATGTTTCTCTTGCCATAAATTTGGTCACAAAGCAGCTCAATGTGTTGCATATAAAACAATCATGACTAGAGAAGCTCAAAAACAAAGAAGTATGATCGGGATTACAAAAAGGACCTATAACAACTTTTTGGCTCTTGAAAATGAAGTTGAATGTTCTATTTGCAATAACTTTGGTCATGAAGATTCTGAATGCAGGAGCAGGTTTCAGTAGATAAAGGAACAAGCCTCAAGCACCAGAACATGGAGAATAAAGGAACCACAAACAGAAAGATGTGGGATAGCATTTTATGCAGAAGGACAAGAAAATCTATGGTACATTGACAGTGGATGTTCGAAACATATGACAAGTGATAAAGAAAAACTTGAATCATATTCTGCTTTAGAAAAGGGAAAGAAAGTCTCTTTTGGAAATTATACTCCTGCAGCTATAAAAGGAAAAGGCATTTCTCAGTTAAAAGAAAAGGTCAAAGCTGGAAATGTTTTGTATGTTGATGGATTGAAGCATAATCTTCTAAGTGTTAGTTGTTGGCTAGTTGAATTGTTTATTGATTAACAATCAAGTACCACATTAAATTGTCAACCTGGGAAAGTCTTTTATTTCAAAGGCTACCGCGTATTGTATGTACTTAACTCTAAAAGCATTAAAAAGTTGTAGTATACGTAATTCTCACACTATGTTATAACAGTGCATTGCAAAGATAAAATGAAAGCAGTTAATTAAGATTACAAATCTGAAAAGAAAAGTGATGGATGCTCTGTTAGCAGAGGATCAGGACCCTATCCTCCAAGCAAGGACGTTCAGCACCTGGCCCTGTAACCAGATTGCTAATACACACTGCAATTCTAATTCACCGGTGAAGTACAGCTTCAAACGATTAACAAAACAGAGTACCAGCAAAAAGGAAATTATCAGAGGTAATGCTACAGAATCCAAAACAGAGTATCAGCAGAAAGAAATTACCAAACACACTTACACACTTGACAGAAAAGTAAATGGGTGAATCTTGTGACGAAGGTGGGCCCGGTCCCTCTCACAAGATTCCCCAGAACACAAATGCTAGATTAGGTGCTCAGAACAATCTTCTATTCATCTGCCAAATGATCCAGTTACAATAAAAAGTTCAGAATTTGCTGTTGTCTTTCAAAATTCCCCTTACAAAACTATTTTTCTTCTCCTTTCTCTAATGTAGATGTCTCCTCTTTATAGAGGAGACATCTATTACAATAGACTATCACCATTCATTCAGTTAAACCTTTCTGTCAAAAATAAGAATTACAGGATGTTGTTACAACAGTGTGACAGTGTATTCTTTCTTGGGTTTCTGGCTGTTACACAGTTGGTAACCGAACTTCGACTGTATTCTTGGGATCCTCGCATTATCCTTTGCCGTTTCCCCATGGTTGCTGATTTAGTAAACCCGTGCTGTTCCTGATATTTTAGCAACTGTAACTGTGTTTTACCCCTTTTGGAAAGTTGCTGATTATGTTGCGTCAGCATGGAATTCTGGCGATCTTCAGATAGTTGCCGTTTGTTATTTCCAGTTGTTGCAAAATAGCATTCCCCTGCTTTAGATAATTGTCGTTGCTGGCTGTAGCAACTACGTAGTTGCTGCTTCTAGTGTTGCAGCAACTGCGTAGTTGCTGTTTCTGGTGTTACAGCAACTATGAATTATAATTCCTGCAAACTTTAGACAGTTCAACGGTTACTTGGCAACTTAGTTAGCTTTTCCAAAGATAAATATAAAGATAATCATGAATATGTAATGAACAATTAAACATATAGATATGCGGAGAGTTACTTCATACCTTGGGGTGATTAAGTCATTATGTAATCAAAGCTTTCAAATATTGAAGTGAAAAAAGATAGTATTATGGCAAAAATATAAGGCCAAAAATGGTCAATTCTGAGTCCTAACATCCCCCCCAACTGAAGAGATTGCATGTCCTCATGCAATGCTTACTCTGAGTCTGAGTCGGAGTACTGGGATGAACAATGTAGATTACTGAGACAATAATTATAGGAAGTGGCATCAAACTTATTTCTGAACCCACAGACAGTTTGTATTTGCCTCCATGCTGCTGCTTCTTCCTTTTTGGATAATCCAAACTGGCCCTTATATTGTTCACCAGATAACCATAGAAGTGGAAATTTAAATCTGTAACCAATCCAATTTTCAGCACAGTGTTTCATGCATCTAACAATGTAAGGTATCCTTGAGAGTGCTGCTTGTAAATTAGGTGGATTATAAGGGTGATATTCCTGCCTCTCCTTGGGGCAGTTTTCTCAGAACAAGTTATTAGCCTTAATAGCCAAGGGTGCTTTGGTTTTCACATAATGTTGGCAATCTCGCAGGACCACTGCTTATAGTTGCCTGACGTGATCCTTCATTTCAGGGTCACTTACCATTCTTTGATGCTGTGCAATGAAGGTGGCTGCATTCTGAGGTTCAGCCCTAATCCACAGAAGGCAATTCTGTTCATTATGTTGAGCTGAGGTAAAGGCGTTTTGCCATGTAAGTTGGTTAGCTAAAAAGGAAATGAAAGCTCTGAGCTGTATGTCGCCAACAACAGGTAGCATATTCATGTTTCTTTCTTCGGACATGGCTTCATTATGGAGATAAAGATTGCATAACAAATTTTGATCATTTTTAGGTGCCTCTGCAAAGGTTTGCATGAATTGTTCTGATGTAACCACCTGATGAGGTCTACCTTCTCTAAATGCCTTTATCTGTAAGAATGTTAGTCTTTCCCTCAAAAATGTTGCATAATTGAAAGAGGGTTTCCTTGTGGCAAGTTTTCTTTGGAATAACTCAAACATCTGGGACAATCTGGCTTTTAGTTCCTTAATTTCTTTGTACTGAGCTCTACACTGCTCAAGTGCTTCCCAGTTCTTATATGCATAATTGAACCAGATCCCCTTTTGCTGTTGGAATGCTTTGCCTTGTGACAGCTCATATTCTCTCCACCATTTTCCTTTTAATTCTTGAAAACTATCTGTTTCTGCGCATGCATCACTAACTGAGGGAAGTTCTGTTTGTGTAAAGGCATCAACAAGGATAATTTGCTCTGTGATAATTGGAGTAGGCCGGGATGATCCAATGTCTTCCTTTTCATTTCCAGCTACTGTTTCTTCTTCATGTTCTCTATTCTGTATTGATTCCTGTGTATCTGCTTCCTTTTCTTGTTCCATGGCGATTTGGGTAGGCCGGGGTGAGTCTATGCCTTTTTCCTCATTTCCTCCTGTTTCCTGTGTAACTGCTTCCTCTTCTCGTTCCATGGCAATTTGAGTAGGCCTGGGTGAGTTTATGTTTTCTTCATTTCCTTCTGTAACTATTTCTTCCTCTCGTTCCATGGCAATTTGAGTAGGCCGGGGTGAGTCTATGTTTTCTTCTTCATTTCCTGATTCTTGTGTAACTGCTTCCTCCTCTTGCTCCATAGCAATTTGGGTAGGCCGGGGTGACTTTATATCTTCCTCTTCTTTATTCCCTGTTACTTCCTGCATAGTTTCTGGAGAACTTGCTGGTTCTTGTGTTTCAGCAAGTTCTTCTGTTTGCTCCCGTGCAGTTTCTGGAGAACTTACTGGTTCTTGTGTATCAGCAAGTTCTTTTGTTTGCTCTTGTGCAGTTTCTGGAGAACTTACTGGTTCTTGTGTGTCAGCAAGTTCTTCTGTTTGCTCTTGTGCAGTTTCTGGAGAACTTACTGGTTCTTGTGTGTCAGCAAGTTCTTCTGTCTGCTCCTGCACCGTTTCTGGAGAGCCTGTTGGTTCTTGTGTGACAACAGGTTCTTCTGTCTGCTCCTGCACCTTTTCTGGAGAGCCTGTTGGTTCTTGTGTGACAACAGGTTCTTCTGTCTACTCCTGCACCTTTTCTGGAGAGCCTGTTGGTTCTTGTGTGACAACAGGTTCTTCTGTCTGCTCCTGCACCTTTTCTGGAGAGCTTGTTGGTTCTTGTGTGACAACAGGTTCTTCTGTCTCAGCAGAGGGTTGTGGTGTTTCCGTCTGTGTAACAACAGGTTCTTTTGTTTCAACCACAACAACAGGGACTTCAGACATTGGTTCTGCCACTACTCTGTATCCTGCTTGAGTATATATCTCGCCACAATTGGCACACACATATTCATTGTCCTTACTCTTCTCTGCTGCAGATGCTACTCGTGCTAAAATATGCAGGCTAAATTCATTTTGATAGGCTTCCTTGACCCTTATTATTTCCTCCTGGTAGTCCTGAATTTGAGCTTTTAGAAATTCAATTTCTTCCTGCAGAGCAGATATGGTAGGCTGAGCTTGTGGAGCAGCAGGTTCCAGTGGAGGCAGAGGTTGTGCTTCAACATTGATTTGATCCCTTATACCCTCGACAGGTGGTTCTTGTGTGTCACCTGGGGTAGTGGCTATTTCTTGTGTTGCAGCTTCTTGGCCAATATTACCTTGGGTGTCGGCAGCTGGTTCTTGTGTGTCAGCTGCCTTAAAATATGATGTCACGAAACTGTGAACACTCTGCATCTCAGCCTCCGAGGGTGAGGGAGAGGAGTTTCCAGGGCTGGTGGGAATGCGGGTTTTTAACGTGATGGGTGGTGAGCTAGGGAGGGTGTGGCTAGGAATTTCAGCTATTACAGACGACCGAGTCCTTTGCTTTGGTAGAGAAGCAGGGAATTCAGACATTTTTCTTTCCCGGCTGGCTTTCTTTAAGATAGGGATGGTGGCAGAAATAGCACCTGCTTTAGCTAAAGCCCTAGTTCTTCTTCTTTTTGGCGGGGTTCCATTTTTCTGCTGTATTTTCCATTTGAGGAGAGTAATAGGGATGTTATCATCAGAGTCATCGATAGAAATACCAAGTATGGGAATGGAAGGATTGGTTCTATTGGGGGATGGGGTTGTTTCCGTGGGTATTTCTACTGCTGATTGTTCATTTGCAGCAACTTGTGGGGGTGTTTGTTGGAGGAATTCTTCGGGCATTTGTTCCGGAATGTCATCTGCTTGCTGAGGGATTTCTTGGGGTATTTTCTCAGGAATGTTCCCTGTTTGCTGAGGGATTTCTACATCTGGCTGAGGTATGTCTTCAGCTTGGTGAAGAATTTCCTCTTCCTGATGAGGAATTTCCTGTTCCGGCTGTGGAATTTCTGCCTCTTGATGGGGATTAATGGGGGGTGGAGGGTTATTTAAGGCGAGGCCTCTATTTATCAGCAATTGAGCTAAATGGTGGTGTTTCAAGGAAAGAAGCGGACGCTTTGCATTGACAGCGTAACGTGACATATTTTTGAGACATCCCAATAAATAATATGGCATATTTATCAACTGACCATTTCTCAAATGATTCAACAAGACGAAATCATGCTGGTAAATTACTTGGTACCGGCCTTCGCACGTCAGGTATTGCTTTACAAATTCAGCAACTTTCGGCCACGGTTGAGGCAATGACTGAAGTGCTACGCCTCTGCCCTTGGGTTCTACCTGCTCGCCTGGTTGAAGAAAATCCTGCTGCGCATTAAGGATCAAGTGCTTCCTACTGAACCACCGTATTCCATTAGCTGATAGCCCGGTAACTTGGGCTATGAATTCCTCTGTGACTGGGATTTGAACTCCTTGAACGACAGAAAATCCTTCTGTTAAATTGCATGCAAACTCGAGGACTTGCTGCGCGTCGAAGTCTGGAAGTCTCCTGAAATAATCTAGCCATCCCGCTTGCAGAAAGATTTGATAAACCTCGGGATAGAGCTCAAGAAGTGTTGTTGTTCCAGGTTCATATGTGATGAGATTTCCTCCCATAGCTGTTGTTTCAGTGAATTTCACAGTTCAGAGCCGAGCTTCCGAATTCAGTTCAGAGTAAACTGTTGCAAATGGTAACACGCCGTGATAAGGTGACTTTTACATATTACCGGGAGAGTTAAGGGCGGCGGCAGTTGGCGTAGTATGCAATTATGAGAGCGCTTTGGTAATCCCCCCCTATGCGTAAGTGATATGATTGGAAGTACAATTATTTGGTAGTCCTATCAGCTTCTCCGCATTAACTATTATTTAATGTCCATACATAATCATGTGTACCTTTATGTTTTACCTTTTTGGTTGCTGCGTCAAAAAGTCTTGTCTTATCTTTTGCTAGATCATAATGATTACAGCGGGTCTAAGAGCATGAGAATACCGGCGTTTTTTAATAATAATGACGGGAAGTGATAGTGGAGTATTGTAATCATCACACGAAATGGTTTATTTTATAAAGAATTCATTTCTTTGGGGCTGAAGTGGAGAGACTGGTACTTTTATAAATGAGAGAATTGCTGAAAAAGGTATTATAGGATCGGGAAGTGGTGTTGCAGCAACGTGGTTGGTGTTGCAGCCACTGGAAGTGATGTTACATCAACGGGAAAAGATGGTGTAGTAATGGGAAAGGGTGTTGCAGCAACAGGAATTGGTGTTGGAGCAACGGGAATTGGTGTTGCAGCAACAGGAAATGGTGTTGCAGCAACAGAGCTTCCAAGTCCGCAAAGTGATTCCTTTGAAGCTTTTGTTCTCAGCTTTTCTCTCACAGCTCCAATCTGCAAAATACTGAAATTTAATATAGCAACCCTTGGCAGGGATTATTAGTTAAAGAAAAAAGAATACCTAATCTAAAAAATGCATAAATAAATAGAAATTTAAGTGCTTTGAGGGGCAGCAAGTTCCCCTGGAAACGAATACTGTTTAATTGCCATGCAAGTGGCTTTAAAATCTTCTTTAGAAATAGGCCTCTGATATAAACGGAGTCGATAGCCATTCACTAGTAGTGGTGTTCTCCTTCCATCAATTGTTAGAAGTCTAACTGTCCCATTTGGAAAAACAACATCCACTTCATAAGGCGCTAACCATCTTATTCTTAACTTACCTTAGAAATTCTCAAAACGGGAATCATAAAGTAGAGCCCAGTTACCTTTCTGGAACTGCTTTTGCTTGATGGTTCTGTCATGCCACCTGCTTTTTTGTTGTTGTATCATGGTTGTCTGATGGATGGCATCCAGTCTTTTCTCGTCCAATTCTTGAAGTTGCTGTAACCTGGCGGTCTGTGCATCAGTCAAATCAAGGTTAAGAGCTAAAGCAGTTCTTAAAGTTTTGATCTCAAACTCTACAGGGAAAATAACATTCTTTCCAAAAACTAATTCATAGGGTGAAAAGCCCGTAGTATTCCTCCAAGTAGTTCTATAGGCCCATAATGCCTCGGGCAACCTTTAAAACCAGTCCCTTCTATTCTCCTTTATTGTTTTTGTTAGGATGGCTTCTATGACTTTATTGGTGCTTTCTACCTGCCCATTTGCTTGGGGGTGATAAGGTGTAGTCATTTTGTGCTTAATATGATATTTCTGAAGCCATGAGAGTTGAAAGGAGGTCCTCCATCTGTGACTAATTCTCTAGGCAATCCAAATCTAACAAAGATTTCTTCAAATAAAAATGTTAGTACTGCTTCTTCATTAGCTTTCAGGAGTGCCTTAGCTTCTACCCATTTAGTCATGTAATATGTGCATACTAATATGTACACTCTTTGATTGGATGGAGGATTAATGGGACCTATAAAATCTAATGCCCATTTCTCAAAAGGTTCAAGAATTACCTGGGGATTGAGTGGAATTTCATCCTTGTGATTAGGCTAGCCCATTATTTGACAGCTATCACAGGCCTTGATATATTTTATGGCATCTTTGAAAAGTGATGGCCAATAATAACCCATTCTGAGTACCTTGTGTGCTATTCTCTTATCTGCAAAATGTCCTCCACAAGGGCCATCATGACAAGCTTTTAGTACATCATAAATTTCATCTTCACCAATGCACCTTCGGATCTCCTGATCGATTCCTGTATGGAAAAGACACCCGCTTATCCAACTGTACCTAGCACTTTGCTGGATGATCTTTCTTCTTTCCCTGTGTGATAGGTGTGATGGTAATTTTCCTGCAACTAGATAATTGGCAATTTCTGCATACCAAGGTGAGTGAGCAGATACTGCAAATAAATACTCATCAGGAAAAGAATCATCTACTAGAGCATTTTCATCAGCTTTTAATCGAGAAAGGAAATCAGCAACTACATTTTCTTTTCCTGGCCTATCTACAATTGTGATGTCAAATTCTTGTAGTAATAATAACCATCTGGTGACTCGGGCATTTGTAACTGATTTATTCATTAAATACTTAATGGCCGAGTGATCAGTATGCACAAAAGTAGTGTAGCCAGTAATATAATGTCAAAATTTATTGATAGCATAAATGACTACTAGGAATTCCTTCTCAGTGACTGTGTAATTCAGTTCAGCTGGTGTCATATTCTTACTGATAAAATAAATGGCATAGGGAAGACTATTTTCTTGCTGACCCAAGACAGCTCCAATTGTAGTGTTTGAGGCATCAGAGGATATATGAAAGGGTAATGCCCAATCAGGTCCTCTCAAAATGGGAGCTACAGAAAACTGATGTTTAAGTTCATTAAATGCTTTTTCACAATCATCAGTCCACTTAAATTCAGCATTTTTCGTTAATAACACAAATAGAGGAGAAGCTATTTTGGAAAAATTCTTAATAAATCTTCTATAGTATCCAGCATGTCCTAAAAAGCTTCTTACATCAGTTTGTGTTTTGGGGATAGGGAGGGTCTGAATTACCTATATTTTAGTTGGATCGACTTGAATTCCTAGGAATGAGACGAAGCGACCCAATACAATACCTTGATTCATCATCATATGACACTTTTCAGTGCTTAAGGCAAGGTGTGCCTCTATACACCGCTTAAGTAATTTTTCAAGATTCTGCAGTGCATCCTCAAAAGTCACTCCATAAGGAGTAAAGTCATCCATAAATATTTCTAATGAATCATTTAGCATATCAGAAAAAATCCCTATCACTGCTCTTTGAAATGTTGCTGGAGCATTACATAGCCCAAATGGAAGTACCCTGTAAGCAAAGGTCCCCCATGGGCTAGTAAACGTGGTCTTGTCCTGGTCTTGGGGTGCAATCTTAATCTGATTATATCCACTGAACCCGTCCAAGAATGAAAAGAATTTCTTACCTGCCAAATTATCCAATACCTGATCAATGAATGGTAAAGGGAAATGGTCTTTCTGGGTGGCTTTATTTAGTGCTCTGTAATCCACACATACTCTCCATTTGCCATTTTTCTTGGGTACAATTACAAGTGGGGAAACCCACTCACTATTAGATATAGGGTATATAAATCCTGCATTCAAGAGTTTTTGAAGTTCCTCCTTCACAATTTCCCTTAGGTTGGGATTCATTCGCCGCTGGGGTTGACAGACTAGCCGGGATCCCTCTTTAATATAAATCCGGTGAGTGCATAGCTCAGGGGAGATCCCTTTCATGTCTGTATAGTCGCATGCAAATGCTTCTTTATTTTCCTGGAGTAACTTTATTAATTGTTGTTTTTCATTATCAGTCAAATTAGGATTTATATTTAATGTTTTGCCAGGATCAATTTCTATTGTTGTACTTTTGGAGGCGCTACCTACTGTTGTCTGAAATAAATTTTTATCTTACAAGATTGCAGTGAAGTGATTGTACATTTCTGGGTTGGCCGAAGAAGGTTCAGAAATGAAGCTGTTGATTAATTCATCTTCGGTAGAGTCTTTGAAAGTTAAGGCTTGTCCGATAGTTAATATAGGTTGGGTTTCTTCATCCTCATAATCTACCCATACAGAGTTGTCATTATTAATCATGGGTGTAGCATGAGGATAAAGGGTAAGCTGTTTGGTTTCCTGTCCATTAGAGATGGTCATTGATCCTGATCTACAACTAATGAAAGCATCTGCTGTAGCCAGCCAAGGTCTTCCTAGAATCAGCGGATGACCCCCCAAATTTGTTTTAGTTTGTAACACCACAAAGTCAGCTGGGTAATTCCAGGATTCTACAGAAATTATTAAATCTTCAATGACCCCTTCCAGTTTAATTGTAGAGCGATCAGCCAATTCTAGGATGGTTGGAGTTTCCCTAATAAAGTTTTTTAACTGAAGCAATTGTGCTGTTTCCAGTGTCATAATATTTATTGCAGCTCCTAAATCTACTAGAACTTTAGAGACAAAGGTTTTTCCAACCTGAACTGTTACTGTAGGGTGACCAGGGTCACCATATTTCACAGGAGGATCTTTTTCTGTCATTAAGGCAGTCAGTTCTCCCATCACATGAACTGTGAGGGGGTCCTTAGCTTTTCTTCCAGGTTTTTTTATGCAGATATCTCTAACAGTCCTAGCATAAATGGGAACATCTCTTAGCGCTTGCAACAATGGGATTTTAACATATAAATTTTGTAGTTCACCTAAAAGGTTAAAAGTAGGTTGCTCCAGTGTTTTAGTGAGAGCGAGACGTTCAGGGAATGGCGGATCTACTGTTTGATCATTGTTGTTAGATGTTGATTCAACTGTTTCAGCATTATTGTTAGCTAGTTTTTATTTTCTAACTTCCTCTTTATCAGAGTCAGTAATGTCATCAATGATAGGTTCAACAATTCTCCCTGAACGAAGATGGATATCGTTACATTGCATGGGGGAGACAGGCTGATTTTGAATATCAATTACTTGCAAGGCTTTATTATTATTTGGGTTAGGGTTGGGTTGCACAGGTAGCTGCGGTCTAATTGCCTGGTTATTTGGAGGAGTGTTGGATGGTGAGGAAAGAGACTGTTGATGTTGAGGAAATGGCATCTATTGGGCTGCCCAGTTTGGATTCCATTGATTAAAATACGGTTGCTGGGGAGCCCAAGGATTCCATATGGTAGGATCAGAAAAAGGAAGATTTGGTTGCTGCATAGGTGGAAAATTCATTGTGTTGAAGGGTGGGTACTGCATTTGGTTCATGGGTGGGTAATTTGTTTGAAAAGGAGAATGATTATTCCAACGACTAAATGCTGTGTTAGAATTCATACCTTGTCTTTGTGGCCATTGCCTCCTCTGTGTCATCAGGTACACTGCTTCAGCCTCTTCTTCAGTTGACTGCAATGCTGCTTTAATTCCAGGCAGAGAGGGGCATTGCTGAGTCTCATGGTCCTTTTCGCAGATTGTGCAGATTGGTACCTTATCTAGTGGGCATTCCCTGAGTGGGTGTTTTTCTCTGCATTTGGAACAAAAAATAGCTAGGGCAGCTTCTGCTTCTGCCTGTTTCTTCTTTACCTGCAGAGCATCAATTTTTGAAGAAAAAGAGCTTAACATCTCAGTTTTAAATTCTTCTAACAAATTACCTATTTCAGCCCTTGTTGCTCCTCCACTTGCTGACTTCTGAACTCTTGAATCTACATTGTCCCTGCTTTTTGATCTGCTCACTGCTCCTCTTGAACATCTCATGCAGAGATTGATAATTTCATCAAATGGTTCCTTGGAAATATCCCCTTTTCTCAACATGTTCAACATGTCCAAGCAGTCATCTCGTACCCCTTTCAGCAATATAGTTTCCAGAATATCTTTACTCATGTTAGGGTGGTCAGACCACTACAGATTATACTGCAATCTTTCCACAAAATCTTCCAGATTCTCATCCTCCTTCTGAACCATTTTAAACAATTCTTCCTTCCTTTCTCTTGTCCGACAGTAATCTTGATACTTGGCCAAAAAGCTTTCTTTCATCTGATCCCAAGTAGTGATTTCCTGAGCTCCTAAGCTCATAAACCACCTTAACGCATTCCCTTTCAGTGTTGCTGGAAACAGTTTTAGTTTCTGATTAGGGCTCACATAATCATAACTCCTACATAGTATATCGAATTAAAAGAGGAATTCATCTGGGTCTTCAGAGGATAACCCATGAAAGTTGGGTAATGCTGAGAGTGGATTGTTTTTCATGGGGGTTGCTCCTCTCGGGAGCTCCCCAATAGGGAATTCCAGGGTAGAGAGCGAATTTTCCCCTCTTCCTTCTGTTCTGTTATCCTCCATTCGTCTTTTTCCTAAATCACTTGCTTTATCTTCTGTATCTTCTGTTTCTTCAGGTTCTTCTGCTGGTTCCTCAGTGTATTCTAGTACTTCCAGCTTCCTTTCAGGTCCCAGTACTTCCTCCGTTTGTCGATCTGTTTGTGCGGAATACTGGATCTGAGGTCTTCGAGAACTTGTCCTCTGTGATGTTTCGGCCTTTGAGATGATTTCGTCAATAAAGGTTTTTCTTCCTCCTCCGCCTTTGCCGCCTGTGAAATTAGGTTTCCTACATCCTCTCATGCACCTGTTATTCTCAAAAAGAAATCATTAATGCTTTTAGAAATCTCTAGTCGCCTTCCCCCGCAACGGTGCCAAAATGTTCGCTAGTTGAATTGTTTATTGATTAACAATCAAGTACCACATTAAATTGTCAACCTGGGAAAGTCTTTATTTCAAAGGCTACCACGTACTGTATGTACTTAACTCTAAAAGAATTAAAAAGCTGTAGTATACGTAATTCTCACACTATGTTATAACAGTGCATTGCAAAGATAAAATGAAAGCAGTTAATTAAGATTACAAATCTAAAAAGAAAAGTGATGGATGCTCTGTTAGCAGAGGATCAGGACCCTATCCTCCAAGCAAGGACGTTCAACACCTGCCCCTGTAACCAGATTGCTAATACACACTGCAATTCTAATTCACCGGTGAAGTACGGCTTCAAACGATTAACAAAACAGAGTACCAGCAAAAAGGAAATTATCATAGGTAATGCTACAGAATCCAAAACAGAGTATCAGCAGAAAGAAATTACCAAACACACTTACACACTTGACAGAAAAGTAAATGGGTGAATCTTGTGAGGAAGGTGGGCCCGGTCCCTCTCACAAGATTCCCCAGAACACAAATGCTAGATTAGGTGCTCAGAACAATCTTCTATTCATCTGCCAAATGATCCAGTTACAATAAAAGTTTAGACTTTGCTGTTGTCTTTCAAAATTCCCCTTACAAAACTATTTTTCTTCCCCTTTCTCTAATGTAGATGTCTCCTCTTTATAGAGGAGACATCTATTACAATAGACTATCACCATTCATTCAGTTAAACCTTTCTGTCAAAAATAAGAATTACAGGATGCTGTTACAAATACCTAGAGCAGATGAAGGCATTCTCCTTGGTTATTCTCCACATAGCAAAGCATATAAGTGCTACAATAAAAGACTTGGAAGAATTGTTGACAGCATTGAACTTTCTTCGACATTTTCATGATTTACTTGCCTAGGAATGTATCCCTTTTCATCAACCACTACATCAATGCTGTCAACAATTCTTCCAAGTCTTTTATTGTAGCACTTATATGCTTTGCTATGTGGAGAATAACCAAGGAGAATGCCTTCATCTGCTGTTTCTGGTGTTACAACAACTATGAATTATAATTCCTGCAGACTTTAGACAGTTCAACGGTTACTTGGCAACTTAGTTAGCTTTTCCAAAGATAAATATAAAGATAATCATGAATATGTAATGAACAATTAAACATATATATATATATATATATATATATATATATATATATATATATATATATATATATATATATATATATATGCGGAGAGTTACTTCGTACCTTGGGGTGATTAAGTCATTATGTAATCAAAGCTTTCAAATATTGAACTGAAAAAGGATAGTATTATGGCAAAAATATAAGGTCAAAAATGGTCAATTTTGAGTCCTAACATCAGCCAGATGTGTGATCAAGGAACCGAGGTGATATTTAGATCAAATGGATGTCGTGTTCGTGATCTTGATACAGGTGAAACAGTGATCAAAGGTAGAAGAACTCCAAATAATCTATACATATTTGAAGAAGGACAACAAAAATGTTATTTGAGCAAGGATGATGAACACGGGTTATGGCACTGGAGGTTGGGGCATCTAAGTTTTTCACAAATAAGGAAAGCATGCAAATATCAGGCAGTTCGTGGTCTTCCAGATATCAAAATTCTAGACAACACCATATGCAAATCATGTCAGTTTGGAAAGCAAACTAGAACTAACTTTCCAGAGAAGGAAGGATCAGCTAACATGCCTCTTGAGCTAGTCCATACAGATGTATGTGGTCCATTTAGGAAAAGGACACCTCGAGGAGAAGAATACTTTATATTATTCATTGACGATTTCTCCAGGTTTGTTTGGTTAGGACTTATGAAGCACAAAGACGAAGCATTCGAGAAATTCAAATCCTTCAAAGCCTTGGTTGAAAATGAATCAGGTTACAAAGTTAAGTGCCTCAGGTCTGACAGAGGTAGGGAGTTTACCTCAAATGAATTTTTCGATTTCTGTGAAGAACATGGGATAAGAAGAGAATTCTCTACAGCTAGAACTCCTCAGCAAAATGGAGTGGTGGAAAGGATGAACAGAACAGTCCAACAAATGGCTCGTGCTATGCTGGATGAGTCTGGAACTCCCGCAACTTTCTGGGGTGAAGCCGCATATGCTGCGGTTGTTATTCTCAACAAAACAAATGTCTGAGTGAACAGCACTCAAACTCCTCATGAGATCTGGTATGGTGAGACTCCTTCGGTAAAGCACTTCAAAATCTTTGGGAGCAAATGTTATATTAAGAATACTGATGAGCAACTTGGCAAACTTGAACCTAGAGCAGATGAAGGCATTTTCCTTGGTTATTCTCCACATAGCAAAGCATATAAGTGCTACAATAAAATACTTGGAAGAATTGTTGACAGCATTGATGTAGTGGTTGATGAAAAGGGATACATTCCTAGGCAAGTAAATCATGAAAATGTCGAAGAAGATGAAGACTACCCTCAAATACAGAATGATGAAGAAGAAGAACCTCAAGAAGCACCAGAGGAATAGATAAGGGTAGAAGAGAAGACTCCATCCCGATACGTTCAGAAGAATCATCCAGAATCTCAGATTTTGGGGCAGAAAGAAGCAGGTGTACAAACAAGAAGAACAATTGCAGAAGCTTCAAGCTATTTGGCATTACTCTCCTCCACTGAACCACAAAATGTAAAAGAGGCATGCAAAGATGAATGTTGGGTCAAAGCAATGGATGAAGAAATTGAGTAGATCGAAAAGAACAACAATTGGGAGTTGGTTCCTAGACCAAAGGATAAGAATGTTATAGGGACAAAATGGGTCTTCAAAAATAAGTTGAATGAAAATGGGAAAGTAATTAGAAACAAGGCAAGACTTGTTTGTAAAGGGTATGCGCAGCAAGAAGGAATAGATTTTGAGGAAACTTTTGCTCTTGTTTCAAGACTTGAGGCCATCCGAATGTTGCTTGCTCTCTCAAGCTTTCAAAAGTTCAAAGTATTTCAGATGGACGTGAAATCAGCCTTTCTGAATGGAGACTTAGAAGAAGAAGTATACATTGAGCAGCCAGATGGTTTCATTCTTGGAAATGATCCAAATCTTGTATGCAGACTGAGAAAGGCTCTCTATGGTCTTAAACAAGCTCCAAGGGCTTGGTACTATCGTTTGGACAAATATCTTCATCGACAAGGTTTTTCAAAAGGATCAGCAGATAGCAATCTTTATATAAAAATTGAAAATAACAAATTGCTAATACTTGTTGTGTATGTAGATGACATTATCTTTGGCAACAATGAAGAATCTATGAGTCAAAGCTTTGCCTTGGTGATGCAGAAAGAATTCGAAATGTCCTTGCTTGGAGAATTGACATATTTTCTTGGCCTGCAAATCCAACAAAAGGAAGAAGGGATCTTCTTGTCTCAAACCAGGTATCTCAAGCAGATTTTGAAGAAATATGGCATGGAAGATGCAAAACCAGTATGTACACCCATGGTCACAGGATGTAGCCTCAGTGCAAATGATGAATCAGCAGCAGTACATCAACTAACCTACAGATCTATGATTAGAAGTCTACTTTATTTGACAGGTACCCGACCAGACATCATGCATGCAGTGGGAATAGTTGGAAGATTTCAGGCAAATCCAAAGGAAACTCATCTTCAGGCAGTAAAGAGAATCTTCAAATATCTTCAAGGGACTCAAAATTATGGCTTATGGTATCCTAGAGATACAGATCTCACACTTCATGCTTATACTGATGCAGATTGGGCCGGAAGTGTGGATGATAGGAAGAGCACAAGTGGTGGTGCATTCTTTATGGGTTCCAGATTAGTATCTTGGTTCAGCAAGAAACAGAGTTCGATTGCCTTGTCTACAGCTGAAGCAGAATATGTTGTTGCTGCATCTTGCTGCACTCAACTCCTTTGGATGATGCAGACCTTGTAGGATTTTCAAATCACTTGTACACCACCCATCTCCATCTTATGTGATAATACAAGTGCAATCAGCATTTCAAAGAACCCACTCATGCATTCAAAAACCAAGCACATACCGATCAAGTATCACTTTCTCCGGGAATAAGTGCTTGAACAAAAGGTCAAGTTGGAGTATGTTCCTTCTAAGGAACAGGTTGCTGATATACTCACCAAACCATTGCCTAGGGAGACCTTTGAATACCTCAGGAAAAAGTTGGGTGTTGTTGATGCATCATCTTGTTGTTGAATCTCTTCTGATTGTTGGTTGTACGCAAGGTTCATCTGAAGTATATGCGTACATGTGCTGGGTTGCGGATTGGTCAAAGATCGAATGGCACAGGTTCAGGGGGAGCATATCATGCATTGTTGGCATTATGGAGGAAGTACAGAAGGAGATCATGGATTCTGGGCTGAATATTGCTGCAATACGTTTCTATCTCTTTCATGGTCATTTATGGTGTTTGATGTATTATGGTTCTTCTTTGCAGATCTGGTTTATAGTCAGGGGGAGCATAACCCTTTGCCCTTGATGTCAAAGGGGGAGAGTGATTGGTTGTTGTTGCCATCAAGTCCAAAGGGGGAGATTGTTGGCATTATGATACACATGTTGTACTTGATGCCAACCCACTCATCTCAGATGATAAATTATGGTGCAGAAAAGTTCACGCACTTTTATGCAGAGTAAAGTTTATTTCATGTAGAGAAAAGTTCACGCACTTTTATGCAGAGAAAAGTTTATTTCATGTAGAGAAAAGTTCACGCACTTTTATGTAGAGAAAAGTTTATTTCATGTAGAGAAAAAGTTCATGCACTTTCATGCAGAGAAAAGTTCCTTTCATGAAGAGAAAATTTGACACACTTTCATGGTTGGCTCATGGTATTAGTCCGACAGTTTTTGATCCTATGGTTTTGGTCCGTGGTATTGCATCCAAAAGTGTTGATCTCACGCACTTTCATGGTTGGCTCATGGTATTAGTCCGACAGTTTTTGATCCTATGGTTTTGGACCGTGGTATTGTGGAAGGCCTAAGACTATAAAAGAGGAAGGAGATCATTTGGCAAAGTATCATCGAATGAATTGAATATCTAATAAGTGCTAGATTTGAAATATTTGTGATTGGGTTATGGTGCAGATATGGATCTGAATGAAGGAATAACCTTAGCGCATAAAGAAGGATAAGTTATTTTGATGGGTCATAATATTTATGCTTGAATAATAGTATCTTTGCATGATTTTGATCTGTTATATGAGGCGCATGCTTGATCTATAAATCTGACAATCTGGGTTAATTAGTGTCTGAATATTTGAAAGAAGGAATTATCCTTTATAGATCTACACGCAGGTTTCAGGTTGTTGAAGTAGCGTATATCTTTAAATTATGATCTAGCTGCCTCTGTCTAATGCTGCAGTATTCTGGGTTCAGAATTTGGTGTGTGGTTACTGTTACTGTGTTTTGGGTACAGCTGTCAGAGAAGTGTTTACTTGATTCAGTGCTAATTGGGAAAAGGAGATTGTTTGATGCAGATATACTTGATGATTGATTGATGTTCATGGATCCAGTTTGAAAATTTATGAAACGTGGTGCTTGGAAGAAAGAGAAGGTTGTAGCCTTCAGTAGGCCAGCACCTATGTACTAGTATCTTGGCTAGTACAAGAGCTAAGGGGGTTGTAGCTCCCTTCTAGGAGAAGCTGGAGAACGAGAGAGGGTTGTAGCTCTCTATAGGTTGTAGCCTGCATACTGGTAAAGGACTGCACCAGTACAAAATCATTGTAAAAGGAGTTTCTAATTGAAAAAAGATAGAGACATATTGCAGCAGGTGGTTTTCACCCACATTGGGTTTCCACCTTATATCTGGTGTTCTTTTGTGTGACTATTTGCTTTTCTTGTTCCTGCTCATTATTTTATGATACTGAGATACAAAGTAATGATCAATATTTGAAGAATTATTCAAAGTATAAATAAGGAAGATAGATTGATAAGAATTTAATAATACTGATTCACCCCCCCCCCCCTCTCAGTATTATTTCCAACATTTAACAAAGGAACAAGTCGACCGTTAGGAATCCTTCCTAAGTTACCTATCACTTTGGAAGGGAACACCGTTCATCTGAATGTGATGATAGTCCTAGGACCATTAGATTACAATTTACTTCTTGGGCACGACTATGTTTATAACATGGAAGCTATTGTTTCAACACTCTTCTGAGTGATGTGTTTCCCGCATGAAGGCAAGATAGTCACCGTTGACCAGCTTTCATTTCCTGGTACAAACATAGCTCCAAGTCAATCATCATCCCTAAATGGTCCATTTACATCAATGGTATCACTTGAATCTTCATTCCATCCACCTGATAACCATGAGTAGTATAGTGAATGTAATGAAGCTTGGGGGGCATGCACCTAGTTGTAAAGATGAGTTTCCTTGTAGGTTATGTGATTGGTCTGACACACCATTCACCTTTGTCTATTCTGGACGAAGCTAAGGAGGTGTTTTGTCTATTCTAGATGAAACTGTCCTACCTCACCACAGTGACTTCCATATGGCTACAGGAGACTCTCCCTTTCATCATGCTGGGGGCATGCAAACCAAATTCAAGCATAGTTTGTTGTTTTGAGCTTGTGTAAAAATGAAATTGACTTTATGCATAGTTTATTCATTTCAAGCTTATGTAAACATGAAATTGAATCCAAGCATAGTTCCCCCATGGTTCAAGCTTGTCTAAAAATGAACCCATTTACAGGTAATTAACCTTTGTGATTGCCATTCTTTCAGCCTTTTGAACCTTGGTTGTGTACATCCCATCACCACCATCCCTTTGGCCAATCATACACTCTCACTTGGTTGTTTTACCCTTTTTGAGGAGAAATTGTGATGAGTGGTCTTATCAGCCAGCTTCTTCACATAAATTAACATGTTTTGAGAAGTTCCAAAATCACCAAGACCAGTTGCTACCCTAGACACCACTCGTTCCTCAATATCGAGTCCTCTTTAAACCCTTTTCAGACTCGTTAAATATGAAAATATCATCGAGCACTTGTCTTTTTCAGCTCGTTAAAGTGATTGGAAAAGTCATCTCTCTTATATGATTTCATAATTTGTCGAACCCGGGGGATTATCTTATGAAAATTTCTAGCACTTGTCTTTTTCAGCTCGTTAAAGTGATTGGAAAAGTCATCTCTCTTATATGATTTCATACTTTGTCGAACCCGGGGGATTATCTTATGAAAATTTCTAGCACTTGTCTTTTTCATCTTGTTAAAGTGATTGGAAAAGTCATCCCTTTTGTATTATTTTATCCTTTTTCAGACCTAAGGGATTATTTTACAATAAAGAACTTTTGGAGTTTTCTTTTCGTCCCTTTTCAAACTCTCTAAACATGAAAAGGATTGAGTTATCCTTGTCATTAAACTCATTCAAACAATAGCGACAAACTTGTCCATTCTAGACGAGACCAAGTTTCACTGTCGCTAGACTCGTTAAAACATAGCGACAGTTTTGCCCGAAGGGCAAATTATAGAACAAGAATATGTTATCCTCCTCAAGTTTGAAAAAAATAAAGAGGCACTAGTCAGCAACGACTGGAGAAAAAGGAAAAAACTTTAAGAATTTATGGTAGCAGGTCGCTCTTGAACATGACACTTTGACTTCATCACCATTATTAGATTGGTTTAGGTTATTCCGTTCACCAGTCATCTCACCATTGGTCTTTCATACCATCCATCTTTTGGGGTTAATGCTACCAATTCATCCCAGTGTCGCTGACATGTTCAAGAGAAGTCATCCAGTTGAGAAACCACCATCTAGTTAATGTCTCATCCACTGCAATACCTCCAACCTTCATTTTTCATGACCACCATTCCTGAACCTTGTGTCTTCATTTCATTTTTCACTTCCAAAAATCATTTGCTTTGTTTCGTGTCATAGATGTGGGATGCATCAAGGTCCTCCTACAACGAGTCACTTCTTGTCGAAATTAGCTCATTATCTAAGAAGTTGACTTAGAAACATCCCTTTTAGTGCTTCGAAGCTTTCATACATCAAGGGCAAGTTTGTCACTTTCGGTAACAGGTTGACATCAATGGCCTTCGACCAAAATATTTTGCGTGGTGTTCGACATCGGCTTATATATTCACAGCATGTGAGTTGTACTGTAGTACCTTGAGGGTCATTATCATTATTGGTGATTCCTCTCACATCTGTTAACAGCTCACATTATTGGTTGGTAATCAGGCGATGTCTTTCCATGTTCGACTTCAGAACATCCCTTCACATGGATTAACTTGTACATCAAGTGAAGATCAAATGAGTTTGAAGACCCCAGATCTAGTTTCATCCATCTGGGATATGAGATATTCAGCGACATAAAAACATCAAATGTACAAAGGCTCTACATAGATAGTCATCCTACCCATGGATGATGACCCTACATCTGAAGAATCACCAGTCTGCATCTACAGACGATTATTTGATCTATGTACATGAAATGAATTTATAAAGCTGAGCATGGGAATGCCTCCCTCAGCTAGATCATGAAATTATATTATGATGATGTATTGTATTGTAACTTATGCAGGTAACCTTCCAGTTCAAAACTTCGAATCATCATGATAAAACATTTCACCCGACATCAATATTTACGACTTCATGCTTTAGGGGGAAACTGTTATAGACATATTTGGGCACATCAACCCCAAACTTATATGTCGATAAACTAGGGCTCATCAACCCCTGATTACATCATTCCCAAAAATTTCCATCTGAGAAACCATCCAAAAATTGCGTAAACTGAACCATATTGACTGCTCCACTGGCAAAGTGCGATGCATACTGAGTGGTACACTACCAAGGTGTGACGCATACTATTTGGGCCTTCTATAGGGTGTGATGGGTGAGGATGCAAAAATGTCTGAGATAGTTTGCTAGGTGGTTGCTCATCGAATCTTCTAGAAACTTCTCCTGTGCCACTTGCCTCTCTGAATTCGCCCAAGGACGAGTAAGAGATCTAAGAAATCTCCAAGTGGAAACAATTTTAACAAGTGGAATGACACTAATCAAACCCCATGGATTAATCACACCCTTGCACACATCTATAAATGGATCCCTCATCTAAAAGATCTGGGGGCTGGAATATTGTGAATAGCAAGGAAGAGATGATAATTTGTAATTGAGGAAAGAGTATTGTATTGTTGGAGTGATCTTGCTATTTCATGAGGTGAAGAGGGATTGAAGTTTGCTGGGTTATAATTCTCCCTTCTATTAATAATGTTCTTCAAGTTTTCTTCCATATGATTGTGCAATTGTGAATGTTATCATTTGTGAATGCTATAATTTGTTCAGTATATATCTGATTCTGTAATGTTTATGTTGTAATAGATCACAATGCTTTGACGGTTCTTTGTTGTTGTACTTGTGCAAGTACTCTCCAAGTGTATTAAGTACAGGGAGGAGTTGTGAGCTTTGTCAAAGGGGAGAGAGATCAAGCAAAGGATTAAGTGGAAGTTCCAGGTTGGTTCCATTATCTTTTCTCTTATCTGTTACACATAGAAGAAATCATTGGATTGCTTTAAATTGTTGTTTCTAGGGTAGCTACCAAACCTAGAGGGCTAGTCATTCGACAAGACACTAGTTTTCCCAGAAACAAGGGGTAAGGGAAGGCTGGTGCAACTGATGGTTCCAATCACTCTTTCTACATCAATATAGAACTGCAGTTGTGTTGTCCACTCTGTGATGTTGGTAATATAACTTGTTTATTTGTTTATTAAATATCTTTTTGCATGAGTAGCTTAGTTATATGTAACTAGATATCTTTTATATGTTCATGCATTTGTTTATCAAGGTTTTATGTTGTTATATTACGCTTGTCTTTGCTATGTGCAGGTTTTGATCTAGAGTTGGCTTAGTGCTCTTCGACTTAGCTGCATTGAGCTCTCTGGCAACACCACACTAAGACTCAAGGTAATAATTCCTTCTCACTTTGATATTGCTTTGTTAAACATAGATATGCATGTATCCTTGTGATAGTGGTAGCTAATATGACTCTCTGTCGAGGATCCCGGGAAGATCCTTGAGGGTTTTCTACATCACTAAACACTCGTGCACTAATACCTATAGTAGAATTGGCAACTCCGTTGGGGATTACACTTAGTTTCCGGTCTTTCCCAGAAATTTCCTTGATCTCTCTTTCGTCCAAGCCTTCCTGTACTTCTTCATTCCCTTTTCGACCACTTAGGCCCATACAACACCCTTCTCTCAGTGCTCAGCCCATTTTTTTAGTATTTTTCCTCACTAACACAGGTTACTAGTTAAAATAGTGCTTTATAAAGCATTGTGCCCTCACAAATAGAGCATTAGTGCTAAAACTAACTCTCTGTAGCCTCTAGTACAAAGCATTAGTCAATCATTTCTTGATAAACAACTTACCCTGTGAACTCATGGGTTGGGAAATCTACTTATAGACTGATCACGGATCTGCAACTGCATTTCTTTGATTGATCTGTGTCATGAACAATTTTTTTTAAATGAAAATAGCTTTACTTCTTAAAGTTTTTGTTTTAATTAAAGAAAAAATACACCTTTTTTTTACTATTTTCTGCTTAGCTGGTCAGATCTACATTATTTGGTTTCAATAGTTGTTAGTGAGCATTGAAGTTCTGTTGATTATGCTAGTGTTTTACTGAATAGGATGCATGGAATAAATATTGATATATGAGTGACTCTCCCTTTCTAGAAGCCACTTGCCTCTCTGAATTCGCCCAAGGACGAGTAAGAGATCTAAGAAATCTCCAAGTGGAAACAATTTTAACAAGTGGAATGACACTAATCAAACCCCATGGATTAATCACAACCTTGCACACATCTATAAATGGATCCCTCATCTAAAAGATCTGGGGGCTGGAATACTGTGAATTGCAAGGAAGTGCTGATAATTTGTAATTGAGGAAAGAGTATTGTATTGTTGGAGTGATATTGCTATTTCATGAGGTGAAAAGGGATTGAAGTTGGCCGAGTTATAATTCTCCCTTCTATTAATAAAGTTATTCAAGTTTTCTTCCATATGATTGTGCAATTGTGAATGTTATCATTTGTGAATGCTATAATTTTTTCAGTATATATCTGATTCTATAATGTTTATGTTGTAATAGATCATAATGCTTTGACAGTTATTTGTTGTTGTACTTGTGCAAGTACTCTCCAAGCGTATTAAGTACAAGGAGGAGTTGCGAGCTTTGTCAAAGGGGAGAGCGATCAAGCAAGGGATTAAGTGGAAGTTCCAGGTTGGTTCCATTATATTTTCTCTTATCTGTTACACATAGAAGAAATCATTGGATTGCTTTAAACTATTGTTTTTAGGGTAGCTACCAAACCTAGAGGGCTAGTCATTCGACAAGACACTAGTTTTCCCAGAAACAAGGGGTAAGGGAAGGCTGGTGCAACTAATGGTTCCAATCACTCTTTCTACATCAATATAGAACTATAGTTGTGTTGTCCACTTTGTGATGTTGGTAATATAACTTGTTTATTTGTTTATTAAATATCTTTTTGCATGAGTAGCTTAGTTATATCTAACTAGATATCTTTTATATGTTCATGCATTTGTTTATCAAGGTTTTATGTTGTTATATTACGCTTGTCTTTGCTATGTGCAGGTTTTGATCTGGAGTTGGCTTAGTGCTCTTTGACTTAGCTGCATTACGCTCTCTGGCAACACCACACTAAGACTCAAGGTAATAATTCCTTCTCGCTTTGATATTTCTTTGTTAAACATAGATATTCATGTATCCTTGTGATAGTTGTAGCTAATATGACTGTCTCTCGAGGATCCCGGGAAGATCCTTGAGGGTTTTCTACATCACTAAACACTCTTGCACTAATACCTATAGTAGAATTGGCAACTCCGTTGGGGATTACACTTAGTTTCCGGTCTTTCCCAGAAATTCCCTTCATCTCTCTTTCGTCCAAGCCTTCCTGTACTTCTTCATTCCCTTTTCGACCACTTAGGCCCATACAACACCCTTCTCTCAGTGCTCAGCCCTAGATCTGATCCCCACAACCCATTTTTTTAGTATTTTTCCTCACTAACACAGGTTACTAGTGAAAATAGTGCTTTATAAAGCATTGTGCCCTCACAAACAGAGCATTAGTGCTAAAACTAACTCTCTGTAGCCTCTAGTACAAAGCATTAGTCAACCATTTCTTGATAAACAACTTACCCTGTGAACTCATGGGTTGGGAAATCTACTTGTAGACTGATCAGGGATCTGCAGCTGCACTTGTTTGATTGATCTGTGTCCTGAACAATTTTTTTTAAATGAAAATAGCTTTACTTCTTAAAGTTTTTGTTTTCATTAAAGAAAAAATACATTTTTTTTTTACTATTTTCTGCTTAGCTGGTTAGATCTACATTATTTGGTTTCAATAGTTGTTAGTGAGCATTGAAGTTCTGTCGATTATGCTAGTGTTTTACTGAATAGGATGCATGGAATAAATATATATATATATATATGAATGACTCTCCCTTTCTAGAAGCAACTTATTCATTGAAAGTGAAAATTTACAAGCATTGTTTTTTCATGATTTGAGTCAGAGTCCCATATAATTTCATATGTCAACACCCATACTGAAGACTCTAATGAAGTACATTTAAAATATACCTAATAGAATCAATCAACAACTTTTTAGAGTAAACACAATTTAGTTTAGGCTAGGATATTTGGATAGGCAATGTGAGTTAACAACCCAAGATCATACACTGAAACTAGTGTCATTAAAGAGAGAAATCCTTCTACACTCATACTATACAGGACCACTCCAACAAAAGTGGAGCTAAATACGAGACAACATCAGACTGTAAGTGAAGGTAGCCCACCTTTACTTACATATCCTTTGAGTATTCTGTGTATCGGGGATCCCTTCGGGGATATTGGAGCTAAGTCAGGGACTCCGGTATCCTACCCACATAGCATACTATTTGCGACTATGTCCCCCTTGGTAGTGTCTGTGATTTTAGGTATCCAAAGTGTCCATACTTTTAGGGATGAACACAAGGTAACTGGGGTGGGTTACCTTGGTACCTAACACAAATGAACCTACTGTCTTTGGTTTTTGTGAGGGTTCTCATCCTCACGAGAGTACGTGGCCCCTTAATCTGAGGTTTCGGCGAAGCTTAAGAGTAGTCGTAACTGTAAATTTTTCTAGCTCTCTCTGTTATTCATTGTGATACTGGGTTTCATCTCTAGTGATCAGCGATTATCAGACAGGGTCATTTCCCTTTGCTTGTTGATTGATTTCCTTAGTGTATTTTTTAATTTTAGGTTCCAGAGTATTATCACCAAGACTTTAATAAACATCATTGTAAAATTTACTGATAAAAATTACCAGCCACCCTGGCTACATCTAGTCCTCGTCATCAATATAGATGGTTGTTAGGACTTCGCCCACTCACCATGGAGGATCCGCTAAGCTCCAGTGAACCGAATTCCCCATCTTCGGGAAATTAGTCTCTAATATCTAACACAGAATCAGTTTGGACATCCCATGATTCAAGCTTACCGAAGGATTTCTTTACTGAAGGATTTCTTCCTTCATACAATCCTCTGATTATGAATCCATTGGGCCCACTCTTGGTTCTAGTTGCATATGTACCTCCTTTGTCTTCAGTTGGAAAATTTCCACCCATCCCATTGATGATTAACTGGTCATGGGATTTTGTGGACACTTTTGGTCCACCACCACCTCCCTAATCGATAGTCAATACCACACCTCTGATGGAAAACCTCGGTATCCCATCTGTCCTACGATAAAACCCTACCGTGACACCCTCCACAAGTGGAAACCAATACATTCTGGGTTCCGTCCCTTTTGTGTCAACCCCTGGACGTTTGAAAAGTGCTACATATAGCGCTCCTTATAACGCTCAATACAGCATGGTTAGCATGGGTCCCTTCAACCAACAATATGGTTTGCAACCATTGTATAGTTCTAACTGCCAGATTTAGGTATCTGGGGGAACTATTCCCAATATGCATATACTGGTAGGGAGCGTAAGAGTTCCCCTTCCATTTTTAGGTATGCATGGTTAGCCATTGATTGACATGGACCCTCCTTATGTCAGTCAAGGACCTATGGTTGGTTATGTGGTGAGCGGGAACCCTCAACAAGATCCCAATCAATCCATAGGGGCACCCTACTCAGAACCTAAAATGAGTCAAGGGGGTACTCCTTATCTTGGGGGCACTTCCATCCCCTAGCCTAATAATCCCTATGGAAAATCACAATACAATACCATACCCCAAGGCACTTACTATACCACACAACCTATGTATAATATTGGAAACAACACGATGGGAGGACCACAAGGATCCTCAAGTCATATGTCATCACCTTGGTCTGATTAGGGGGCATCAAACACTTTTCCTTTCTTGGCAATGCTTGATATCCCTAACTTCTACTAATATACAAATGACCCCATCTATCATAACTTACTTTGACCGCCAATCCCACATAAAATACCGAAAAACATCCCAAAGTTCAAAGGGAAACAAGGGGAGGATGTGGGTACACACATCACCACCTATCATCTATGGTGCATTTCTAACTGCATGGTGGATGATAGTATCCAGCTACATCTTTTCCCCTGCACCCTTACTAGCAATGCAGCCAAGTGGTACATCGAGTCACCACGTGCATCAGTCAATACCTTCGGCGCTTTAGTGATGGAATTCTTAGAGCACTTCTAGCTACCCATCTACTATTAAACCGAGACAGAACTCCTCACTTCATTTTGTTAGGATACTGCCACCCACATCTCTGATCATATACATGAATGGAGACGTAGGCAGAGGTTAGTCAAAGCTCCCTTCCCAAACTATTTATTAGTGGATTAGTTTTGCAAGTCCCTACTCCCCCAAATCACTAAAGATGTCACCTTAGGTGGTACGGTCATAGAAGACTAATCCATTCATTGTGATCAACACTTAGATCTAATATATTCGCAGTCTAGAACTTTATACGACGTCATTCCCAATGGCCCTCACAACTCTAATGCTCCCACTACTCAGCAACCTGGAGCACACGCTGAGGGGATTATCATTGCAACCTTCAGGTCTACTGTAAAAGAACTCAGCGGTCACATTGCCCATATGTTAGTTGAGCCCTCTACCAAGTTGATTTCTCTTCCTACCACCACGATAAACTCTATGCAGTATACATAAAAACCCAGTGGTAAGAACAAGAAAAATAATAAAAAATACCACTCCTTCTTAAAAGCAGTCAACAAAGTAGCAAAACCCAAAGCAGAAGATTGCTACGCCCTTTAACGATGGAAAGGATAAACCTGCCCAATTCCCTTGCAAAATCTATGCCGAAGACCACATGACCTATCGTTATCTGTGTCTTTAGGAATGCACAATTTTCATTGCTAAAAAGGACACGAGAAGGACACCTTCTGTCCCAAATAATCATTTCCCTCTTGAGCAGCAGCAAAACCTTATTGCAGACCAACCCCAACCCCCACAAGGGAGAAATGGCGGTTCGAAACATCCTTCAGCTGGTGAGGGACCATTTACCATTTACACCTTTGAAATGGTAGATCTACAAACTAGAGCCAAATCTTATGGAGCTCCAGTCACTCATGCAGAGGAACCATCCTCAAGTCAAAACCCACCGCTTCCTAAGGATATTCATATCAAAAGGCTGGTTGCTAATCTTGTCATTCACCCCCCTAAAGGGGCACTTCATCATACAATGCATAATACATCTGGGCGTGCCACCCCTGATTATCCCCCATTACCTAGTAGCTTTGTACCCTTAGTGGCTAGTGTACTTGACACTTATGTAAGTATTGATACTGGTCTATTGAAGGGTTCTTCCCTGATGTGTTGTTTCCCTGTTCTACTACCAATAGTTCCTTAGATATTCAATATTGTTTCATCCATTCCTCACAAACTGACCGATCCTTGGATCCTATCAGCCCCTTCAGACATTGACACTTATCGAGAACAAATGCCACTATCACCAACTAAATTGGCCTACCAGGACATTCAATTTGCATCCGAGTCATCGGTTACATTGGTCATGACTAACGATACAACCACCCCTCCCATAACTTCTCCTTCTTTTGATCCCCTCAATCAATTCCTACCTACGGACGAAGCTATTAGAGATCATGAGTTTAGAAGAGCGATCTTGGGAGGACTCGCATCATTGTGTTTTGATATCTGATTCCGACATGATGACTCATAAAATCCTATCATCCGACGCACCTGAAATGTTTTCCTCATCTTATATGACTATCCAAACTTTGGACTCGGAAGGAAACATGGGCAATTTTTGAAAGAGGTTTCTCATCGATATTTCTGTCATGATGGGCATCATAGAAAACATCCAAGTTGGAGAAGATTGCAACCTTGAAGAGATTGCAAGCTTCACCTTCCTTTTTAAGGAATTCTAAAATGCATTCACTTGGTCTTACGAGGAAACGCCTAGAATATATCCTTCTATCATCGAGCATGAGATCAAGATATACGACAATCCTAAACCTGTCCACCAAAATCTTTGACCAGTCCACCCCCGCAAAATGGTAGCCATCAATACTAAGGTGGAAAATTTGTTACATGCTTGTTTCATTTATCCCTTTCCCTTAATGGAATAAGTTTCCAATCTGGTTCCTATTGATAAGAAATAAGGAACCATCTGTGTATGTGTCAACTATCAAGACTTGAATGCCGCGTGTCCAAAGGATAATTATCCAACACCGTTCATCGATCAAATAATTGAAAATTTCACTGTTTGTGAATCATTCTCAATCATGGATGGTTTCTCAAGTTACAACCAGATTGCTATAAAACCAAAAGACCAGCACAAAACAACCTTTGTTTTCCCATGGGGAATATTTTCCTATCGAAAACTCCCATTCGGTTTAAAGAATGCTGGAGCAACATTTCAAAGGGCCATGGACTACACATTTCACGATATCAAACATATCGTTCAAGCTTACTTGGATGACCTTCCAGCCCATTCCATGAAGCGAGCATAACACCTAGATCATTTAAGATCTATCTTTCTTAGGTGCCTGTTTTATATCATACGTATGAATCCACATAAATGTGTTTTCTTTGTCAAGTCTGGACACTTACTTGGGTTCATTGTCTCCAAGTATGGGATTAAGGTTGATCCCAATAAGGTAAAGGCAATTACTCAATCACCCGAACCACAATCCATTCTGCAACTCCAATGTTTTCAAGGGAAAGGAAACTTATTACAACGGTTCATCATAAACTATGCTGAGTTGACAAAAGGATTTATGCACCTAATTAAGAAGGTAGTGCCATATCTGTGAGATGATCAAGCTCAACGAAAATTTTATGCCTTGAAAAAGGCGCTTATATAAGACACACTCCTTAGTGCTCCCAACTATGGGTGCAACTTTCTTTTATACCTCACAGCCTCACCATCCTATCTAGGAATGGTTTTGGTTCAAACACATGATGAATAGAGTGAGCATGTGATATATTATCTGTCAAAAGGCCTGGCTAGGTCTGAACTCAAATATTCACATGTGGAAAACTTGTCCTTCGCAGTTGTCTTTGTTTTCAAGTGCTTTTGACATTACATACTGCTACGACAGACTACTTTCATCACCTCGGAGAATCCCATGAGATACATTTTGTCTCGTCAAGTCATTGGAGGGAAATATTCCAAATGGATCGTGATCCTCCAACAACTTGATTTGGTTTTAACAGCTGCCAAGGCGAAAAATTCCTTAGTCTTCACCGAACTTTTGATAGATCTTCCCATTGTCAATCCTAACGAGATAACTCGTGATCCTATTCTAGATGAAGCTATCTATCTTATCGACACTACTAACCCTTGGTATGGTGAGCTTCTTGTCTACTTCCAAGCGCAACGTTTCTGCCATGAGCTATTGTCAAGTTACGGTTGTTGCATCCACCACCAAGAGTGGCACTATTTAGTGCTTAACGATATGTTATATCACCATGGTGCTGATACTGTTCTTCAACATTTCCTCACTCATGAGGAGGTGGGACATGTTTTAAATGAATGCCATATTGGGGCATGTGGTGGTCAACTTTCTGACATATCTACTACTTAGAAAATTTTGCATGTAGACTACTACTAGCCGACCGTGTTCAAAGATTGTATCAAGGCTATCTGGTAGTGCCATCCTTATCAAGTGCTTACAAAGAAAATATGTGCTCCTCTGGCCCTACTGCACCTAGTTATCTCCATTCGCCCCTTTGCCAAATGGGGGATAGACTTCGTAACTTGCAACCCTGTTTGCTCTACTGGACACAACTATGTTATTGTAGTTGTGGAATATTCCACGAAATGGGTGGAAGCCCTTCCCACCTTCCTGGCTGATGGAGAAACCACGGCTCTATTCCTATTTAATCAGATCATCTATCACTTTGGTGTGCCTCGCGTGATCATTATATACCATGGGTCTCATTTTCAGAATCACATGATGTCTTAGAAACCATGATCCGTAGGTTAGTAGAGAATCATAAAACCCACTAGAATCGAATTTTATATCCTACACTATGGGCATACCAAACTTTAGTTAAAACTGCTATAGGCTTCACACCTTTTCAACTGGCTTATGGCCTAGAACTAGTTTTACCAATCAAGTGTCAAATTCCTTCCTTACAAATCATCGTTGAACTCTTTCCTAGCACTACTACCAAAGAAGAGTGCCCGCTATACCTCAATCAACTAGATGTAACCCGTTGAGATGCCGAATTAACACTGGAAGCCCACAAGTGCCGAGTCAAAGCCCAATACAACAAGAAGGTCAAGCCTCGTTCTTACAAAGAGGGAGATCTTGCTTTACTCTATGGTAAAAAACATGACCTCTTGGGGGGAAAAACACTTCAACCCTTATGGCTCAGTCCATATTTCATCAAGAAAGCCCTCTCAAGAGGGACATATGAACTTCAGGACTCGGAAGGAGTCCTGCTCACTGAGCCCTAAAATGGACTCTTGTTTGGCGTGGGATCCCCCAAGGCCAGTTTTAGTGCTAAGAGCCCATATTTTCGTCCAATTTTGTAATTCCAATGTAAAGACTCCGTATTTTTTGGGAGCGGAGCACGTAGTTATTAAAGAGCCATAGGGTTGTCTTCCCTTATTTTGATAATGTAATGTCAGTTGTAGAAGGTCTACCCATGGTTCGTGAACCATGGGATTGTATACACAGAGCGAAGCTCTAAGTGGTTTGATAACGTAATACATAGATCGAGTAATGAAGATGTATGAGAGATAGCTTTGAAGTGAAAGTCTAGGTTTTGGGTCATAGCATAGGTCATAGCATAGGTAGAGGCTCTGCAACTGAGTGCACAGAGGCCTAGTAGTCCACAGCTGAGTGTGTGGACCCCTGTTGCTGAGTGCGCAGGGTGAGTCGAGTTTGTAATCATCTGGAAGAATTAATAAAAAGAAGTTTCTATCATTTATTGCGTCTTTATTTCCTATTTATGGATATGTTATATTGGGTATGAATTTCACTTTTAATGATTATATGATGCGCAGATGTGTATAACTCTATTGGTTAAGTGAATGCAAGATAGAATATATGCTTACACGAAGATAATTAAGATATGTCAATAAGATAAGTAAGATACTTAGCGTAGTTTGGGAAATAGCACAGTTCGCTGCCCTAGCAGCGCGAAAGGATTTCAGCCCCTGGTTAAGGCTATGCGAAAGCTAATTGGAATGCTTCACGAAGGTAGTGAAGGGTGGAATAGAGCATGAAGCAACTTGTGCGAAGGCATTTATAGTTGGAATAAACTGACATCATAGTCATCTCAAGGGTGTGGAAACTTGGTTCCAACATCCCCCCATACTACTTTGGCTCGAACTTCAGTCTGCGCTTCGCGAGCTGATGCTTAAAGGGCTAGTAGTGTAGGGATTTGTTTGGCTAACTTACTCTGAACCTGGGTTAGGCCCCCATAAGCCAACAAATGGTTCTGTTGTCGGGATTGGAATCTACATGAGAGATGTGTGATGTCGTATCACTAGAATCCAACTAAGAAAGAAATCAAAGGATGGTTGGACAAAAGAATTCGTAGGAGAACAAAAACCTGTGACTCTCAAAATAAGAGTGGCTAGACAGCTACATGTATATGGAGATCCATGAAATATTTTTCGCGTCCTTCCCTACTGAACTATATGAGTGGATCGTGAAATTAGCAGATAGCCAAGGAAAGTGGAAGCTTGACGGTCCTATTGTGTGGGCCCTGGAGCTAGTGTGAAGGTTGGAAGCATCAGACGATAAGATCACACACATTGTCGATCATTGGCTCGATTGCATTATAGGAGGATTTGCTACCGAGTTCGTAGTTGACACCTAAGTTAGCTACATGAGGCAGAATGGTGCTTTCTCAAAGGACTGTGAGGTAAGTACATAAAGTCTTTGAATACTTGGATTAAAATGCTATTGTACGAAAAGTAGGTTATGCAATTACCTTGATGTTTAGGGCTATGTGAAGTGGCAAGTTTTACAGGAGGGAAGGAAATAAGGGTCTAGAAAATAGACCCTTGATTTCACCTTTCCGAGAGGATGAAAAAGAGCTTGCGAAGGTCTCTCCATGAAGTGCTATTCAGTTGATAAGACAAAGAATTCTGCAAATCCCACCTCCATCCACACCACCACTAGCTTCACTGCCATCACCTCCATCTTCACCCGTACCAACTCCACCACCACCGTGATTCAGTATGGCAAACACAATGAAGTTTCCTATGTTCAAAGGTTTGGGAAATGAGGATCCAGACCAATTCTGGTTCATTGTAAGGGTTGTATGGGAAGCACAAGGTGTTACAGATGACCATATAAATAAAGCGACACTGGTTAGCACTCTACAGGATCACGCGTTGACCTGGTATATTAAGTACTCTAATGATAACCCAAATTCGAGAGTCGCGGATATCCAAACAATAATAAATAGAGAATTTACCAGGCCTAAATCTGAAGCGCATTTAATTGTGATTCAAAGATATCATGATGCTACTAGGCAAGACTCCTTAGGAAATAGATCAGAAGCAAAAATGTATGATTCATGAATCCAATATGAATATGATAGATGGACAACATCGCTAGTGGTTTGTAGCTTCACTACTACCACACTTAAGGAGTGCACCGTCGTAGTAGAAGATAACAACTCAAGCAGAGGCCTTATAGATTGCTATGAGGCTAAATGAGACCCCAATGCAAGATCCTAACCTAGGAGTTCAGTAGATCCATGCACAATTGAAGAATCTATGCCTTTAGATGCAGAGTCTGAAACAAGACAGGACGGTTTGACCAGAAGTGCACCAAGAAGTATGGTGCGTAAAATTCAAGAGTCAGGGTCATGAAAAAGACCACTGCCCTGTCTTTACAAATTGCCTTGCAGGAGGAGGACCAATGGCACTAAGGTTGGAAGCTCAAGCAGGACCTAACATGACACCTGCTCTGTGGTGTGCGATCTGTCAAATAGCAGGAAAAAATGCCACGGATAACAACCACTTGTTACATAAGTATACGCAAAATTCACAACAGTTGTTCTGCAACTTTTGGAGGTCAGTGGGACATGATGAATTCGCTTGTAGAAGCCATGAATTGATGATGGATAGAACTCCCACCTACAAAGTTCAGGCCAAAATGTGGCCCCTTGACCAGAATGCAGGGATGGTGTGAATAAGATTTTAGGGGGGCTAACGAGGCCGAGGCAGAGGAGGACCTGGTAGAGGTTGCGGAAAGTTGATTTTCTACAATTGCGGAGGCCCAGGAAATGATGCCCATGACTACACTAATCCAACGCACCCGTCGTGCAAGTATTGCATGATGTTTGATCATCAGACGGAAGATTTTCCTACACTAATAGCTACGATACGCGACAAAGGAGCGCTACTACCTCCCTTGACTCAGAACCTATAGATGATGATGTATGAGACACGCAAGGAAGATCCAAATGTAAACATTGTGTTCTGAAGTAGAATCACGATAGTAGATGACAAGGGTAAACAACCAGAAGATGGTACCTAGGTTCGCAAAGCCCTAGTGAAAGAAGCCACATTTGATTTGGAGCATGCTCGGGAAACGTTCATGGAAGCCAAGAAGAGCTTCATTGAGGCCTCCACGTCAGAAAGCAAAGATAAGCCTGAGCAGGAGATGGATCCCTCCATGCTCACAACTTTCCTGGAAACCTATATGATGTTACTACGCGACATTAAGGCTATCAAAAGGCTACAGGAGATCATCAATAGGTGTACTGGGACCGTGCCAGGTGAACCGCACGTAGTCCGCAAGATCAGAAAGCGTAAGACAAGGAAGGGGCGTGAAATAAGACTAACAGTGCGGATCATGGAATAATAGATGGATCAAGTCATTCTGGATTTGGGATCAGATGTGAATGTTCTGCCAAAACATACATGGGAGTGAATGGGGAGACCCACATTGCAATGGTCTCCAATTCAGCTAAGCATGGCGAATCAACAAAAAGTAATACCCCTGGGGTGATTGTAGGGAATAACTGTGGTTATTGAAGGAGCGAGCGCGTTGGAATATTTCGAAGTGATAGAGATTATTAATGATAGCAATCCCTACCCCACCCTCTTGGGAATTGACTGGGCTACTGATATGAACAGGGTAATCAATCTGAAGAAGCGAAATAAGATCTTTGAGAAGAAGTCGCTATACACAATTATACCCTTGGACCCTGATGAAGGATTGTGCTATACGAAGCCGGTCCATGACTATGAGAGTGACGATGATATGGAATGCATCTATAATATAATAGCATGAGACAAATATTGGGTAAATCCCACCAGGGATGGGTGGATTACAATCGGAGTGCGAGAGCTCCTGCACTTTGGATTTTGATGAAGAAATAGAATTGATTACATGAGGGAACTATGCTAAACTGCAATATGATGACCAGGTCACTATGCTGCGTGTCGAAAAAATCAAGAAATCTACCTACATGTGATCATCTAAATGAGGTAGATACCTTCTTGGATGCATTTCAAAGGGACGTTCCAGAAAAGCAACACTTCCAATCCTTGGACTGGGTACTACACACTATGCCCACAAGATGGTGAAGTATGCACAAAGGAAGTTTTGATGATTGGCGCGAATGTAGGAGAATGATGAGAGTACAATTTGGGAAGCTTATGATGTGACTGATAGACAAAAATGATGGATAGGATGACCCGCGCACACATCTAGCAAAGTGGATGCAAGCCTATGGAGAAGAGCCCCAACCTGCGTAGATGCACATGTACTTCAGGAAAAAATACTTGGTCAATAAGCATGTGTTGGGGGGTGAATTTGCAGATGGCTCTTAATGTTGGGAAGACATTATGCAGGAAGAGAAACTACGTAGAAGATTCTACCCGCAGGGTTGTGGTGGCCAACCTTTCATCAAGATTCAAAATAATATTGCAAGGCATGCAATGTATGTCAAAGAACAAGGAGGCCACAACGGAGGGATGAGATGCCTTTGAATCCACAAATGGAATTGCAACCTTTCAAAAAATGGGCAATAGACTATGTAGGACCTATTCAGCCTCAAGGCAAGATAGGTGCAAGGTATATTATCACTACAACGACGTATTTGACTTGTTGGGCAGAGGCACAACTGGTGAAGGATTGTACAGGTGTGATTGTTGTGAAGTTTAAGGTTGCCCTTACATAGAGGCTTGCAAGGATGCAGCAGGCAAAGGCACTCAAGGAATAGGTGGATACATCTCGGCATAAATAGGTAGTTTTGAAAGTGTGCCTACATTTGTGGATCAATGAGGCTTATACAATTACAACCTACATTGAAGCAAAGCTCATGTGACTGCAAGCAACTCAGGAGATGATTCAGGGCAGTAGTTTAGTAACAAGGATCACCAAACAACGCATAAAGGAAGTCCATCAGGTAGCCACTCAGTGTGTTGTTGAACTTGCAACAATCCAAACAGAGCTGGTAGGTCTTCATGCCAAGATCTCCGCACTTGAAGAGTGACTCGAGTGTAAGCCACGATGTTTTTGTTGGGGGCCTGTTGGGTGTGGGATCCCCCAAGGGTAGTCTTGGGTCTAAGAGCCCAAATTTTGGTCCAATTTTGTAATTCCAATGTAAAGACTCCGCATTTTGTGGGCGCAGAGTGCATAGTTATTAAAGAGTCATATGGTTTTCCGCCCTTATTTTGATAATGTAATGTCAGTTGTAGAAGATATACCGATGGTCCACGGACCATGGGGCTATATAAATAGAGCGAAGTGCTAAGTAGTTTGATAACATAATACGTAGATCAAATAATGAAGATGTATGAGAGATAGCTTTGAAGTGTAAGTCTACGTTTTGGGTCATAGCGTAGGTAGAGGCTTTAGAGCTGAGTGTGTAGAGGCCTAGTAGTCCACAGCTGAGTGCACGGACCCCTGCAAATGAATGTGTAGGGCGAGTTGAGTCTGTAATCATCTGGAAGAATTAATAAAGAGAAGTTCCTATCATTTCTGCGTCTTTATTTCCTGTTTATGCATCTATTATATTGGGTATGAATTTCAATTTTAATGATTATATGATGCATGAATGTGTATAACTGTATTGGTTAAGTGAATGTAAGATAGAATATCCATTTACACAAAGATAATTAAAATCTGCCAATAAGATAAGTAAGATACTTAGCGTAGTTTGGGAAATAGTGCAGTTCTCTGCCCTAGCAGTGTGAAAGGACTTCAACCCCTGGTTAGGGCTATGTGAAAGCTAATTGGAATGCTTCACGAAGGTACTAAAGGGTGGAACAAAGGATGAAAAAACCTGTGCGAAGGTAAGTATAGCTGGAATAAACCGACATCACAATCATCTCAAAGGTGCAAAAACTTGGTTCCAACACCCCCCCATACTTCTCCAGGTGAGACTTCTGTCCGCACTTGGCGGGCTGATGCCAAAAGGGCCACTAGTGTAGGGATTTGTTTGTTTAACTAACTTTGAACCTGGGTCAGGCCCCCATAAGTCAACAACACTATCTGAAAAAGTATTATTCCTAGTACTGCACTAGGCATGTCCTTTGTAATTTTATGTATTTATAAGTTCTGCTTATTTTTTTGATGTGACTGGATTTTTTGGTATTTATTAAAGTACTTATCTCATACATATTTCTAGTAATGTAGATGCCTTCATTACCCTTAGCATACATAGGATATGCGGAGGGTGTCAATCGTCACACAGGGCACATTTCATTAGCTTCTTGGGTCCTTTACACACCTGAGTCTGAACTGTTTTTTTTCAGGGGAGTCTTTCTTGGTACTACCACCAAAAATATTGCTAAATACATGTCTGCAATTTCACTTGTCACTAAAGCGTCATCAAGGGACATCTCCAATCTGGTGGTCAGGTTAGACTCTTAGCTTGTTGTTATGCAATTGACAAATCATTATCACATTCATAATCCAATATTTTTACGTCATTATTTAAGGGTACGACTCTTGGAATGTTAATTTGAGGTTATCACATATGAACACATTCCTAGAGAATTTAATACAGTTGTTGATTCATTGGAAAATTATGTGTTAGATTAGCATCTGTCTCATTCACTATAGATACATGTATGAAAGTAAATATTTACATAGTTAAAAATTTACAAAAACACTTAAAAAACATTTACATCATAAAATACCAAAATATCTGTAGATATATCTATATCTATATCTATATCTATATCTATATCTATATCTATATCTATATCTATATATATATATATATATATATATATCGAATCCAGTCTTTTACATCAAAATATTCCAAAACTTAGGTGTTTTAAGTACAAAATGGCTACTAAGCGTAGCTACAAAAACCTGTTGGCTATACCAAAGCACTTGATAATAGAGCCTATTGCTCATGAAATGATAACACTACTCTAGCTATTCTCTTAAGAGGAACCAGAAACCACTCAAGCACACCAACTATGTGTTGTTGCATATGAGCGGTGATCTCCCTCATAGGAAGGGGGGGAACAACCATGCTCAAGTGCTCCAAGTTCCTCAGAACCTCACGAATACTGTTAGAATCACCCCCCTCCCCCCATTAGGTAGTTGGCCTCCCTGCGTCACTTGGTGAGGTTGCTACAGGTCTTACTGGTGCCACATCTATGTCAAGAAAAAAGCTTCATGTCAATACTTGTTCACCCATAAAATCAACAAAAACATAACATAAATATTCAAAAACTTAAAAATACTTTAAGTAATCTCAAAATAATTCTTACCTTGAGGGCCCCAGTTGGTTCCAAGAGGTAGAATCAAGTGAGGGTTGCCGGTGAAGTCCATGCCCTCATAGGCATAGTCGTCAATCATCACAATCTGGCCACTAAGCCATTCGAAGAAATATTTTTCGAAAAAGTGTCGAATAAGTCCTCCTCCTGTGCAAGGATCAAGTGATGCCCATCACCCCTATCTACGCTCCCTTGGATCAATGTGACCTAAGATCATTCGTGGGCGGATAACCGGTACCCTCTCAAGTATGCATGAGACAATGAGAGCGCATTACCCAAAACCCTGTTTGGTTTGAGTCTTGCATGCGATCAATTCTACCTTCACCTGACGAAGCACTGCCTCACACAATTTGAACATCTGAGGCTAGACACAGTTAACTACAAGTAACAGTTGGGCCTTTGTTGCAACATGGGTAATCTTCGACCCCTCCAAACACACAATCAACCATAAAATCTCCCTCGTAGATCTAGACCTAATCCTCTCTTTAGTGACTCTATTGCTGACGAGTCCTCTCTCAGGGATACAATAAGCTTGAACCAACTCTAGGGTCGATCTAGGATCATGTCTACCCTTGGTCAGGTTTTCACGTGCTCCTCTGCACGATAAATCGGTCAAAAAGTATATATCATCTTGGTCAATGGCCAACTCATGATCTTAAATACTGAAGACATGCTCATGTTCATCCCAGCGCTCAATAATCTAGCTCTAAAGGTCCTCCTGGCCTTTCATCAAGTCCAACTTAGAATGCTTCATCAACCCACAATGACGTAATGAAAGTATGCAAGCAGGATCATTTCGCATAAGCAATTCTTGTTAGTCATGGGCGCGTTCTCTTGACAGACTAGTCATAATGGCTCAAAACCTGCACAAATCAACCAAAAAATCAATGAAAATGGGGTAACATTTCTTATAAAATCATTGCCTCAGGTTTTTGGGTGTGCCCTCATGCGCTAACTCCCCTCCTAATGACATATAGGTAGGATTAACGCCCTCCAACAGGTCGTAAAGGGATTTTAACACCCCCTATAGGTCTGTTAGGGGGTGTTAGGCACAGTTAAAGAACTAGGGCTCCTCATTTCTCCAAAAAATCACCCGAAAAGCTGAAAAAAATGTTGAATAATGCAAGATCAAGTTTTTGGAACCTACCTGGGACTGACGGCACATTGAATGGTCGCCCGAATCTCTCGCAATTGTCCATGAAAAATTTGCTCCTCTTTAGCTCCAAAACACTCTCACAGCTCTCAAATGATGCAAATTGTGAAAGTGGAGGCTCAAAAACTCCCTTATAGTCACTTTGGAGACATGAATTATCTTAATTGAAGTCATTAAAGTAGAAGTAGTCCATTTCCAATGATAATTATCATGTGCCATGACCCCATATTGTCAGAAATTGGTCATGTTTTGATGAAAGAATTTTTGAATTGAATGACAAAAATGACCATGTGCAGTAGTGGAATTCCTTTTTGAAGAAATTTTCACTAGATTTGGAGTACCCTGGAGATTGACCAGGGCACACAGTTCACATCAAAATTAGTCAATGCTCTTGCTAAACAGTATCGAATCAAACATTGGAAATATACTCCTTACCACCCCCAAGCCAATGGGAAGGTGGAGTCCACAAACAAAGTGTTAGAATCCATCTTAACCAAGACCATTCAGTTGCATCATAGGGATTGGGCTAGCAAGTTGTTGGAAGCATTTTGGGCTCACTGCATAACTTGGAGGAACGTGATAGGGCACACCCCATATGAGTTAGTTTATGGTAAACAAGAGTTGTTTCCTATTGATTTCCAAGTGAAAACATTTCGTACTACCACTCAACTCGGGATGAATCTTAATGAAGCCCAAGAAAAAATGTTAATGTAGCTGAATGAGATGGATGAGATTAGATAGGATGCATTCCATCGAACTATGTTGGTGCAAGATTAGAGAGCACATTGGAATGAATGAATGATTAACTAGGTCAGTCTAATGGAGATTACATGCAAAACTTTTATCATGAATGATAGCCACTTGTTGATAAGTGAATGGGTTTTTTGAGGGAAATTAAATGGGCTCCCATTTTCTAGTAGTGCGTCACTCATGCCTGCATTCAAGAGGGGTGCATGTCTTCATGCTGATGGAATGTTCTCAAGGAGAGTATGCATGCTAGGCATGAGGAGAATGAATGATTAGTTGGGTTAGTTTAAAATAAATTACATGCAAACTTTTCTCATGCATGATGGTCACTTGTTGACAAGTGAATGGGTTTTTTGAGGGAAATTAAACATGTTCCTATTTTCTAGTAGTGTGTCCACATGCAACTAGGAAGCTCATGCATGCATTCAAGAAGGGTGCATGTCTTCATGCTGATGTTATGTGCTAAAGGAGAGCACACTTGCTAAGAATTAAGGAGTTCTTCATCCAGGAGATAGGGTCTTGCTCTATGATAGTAAGTTCAAGAAATTCAAAGGTGAATTCTCCACTAGGTGGTTAGGTCACTATGAGGTGGATGAGGTTTTTGAAAATAGCTCAGTTTGCATTAAAACTATTTATGACAGTAAGACCTCTTTTGTAGTAAAAGGCTATGGATTCAACATTTATCACCAACCACTCTCTCGACAACAATTTTTGTAGGAGGTGAGAAGAGATCCAGAGATGGAGCTGGTCCATGAGAATGACCAGCCTCTTGTTGGTTCATCTGGTTGATTTCTTTTATTTATGTATATATACATATAGAATAATCAGTGGGCTGTCATTTTCTATATCTTTAGGTCTTTCTCCCTATAGCCCATGTAGAATAAAGGAGAAATCTGTCTTGGGTAGGTTTATTCCTTTAACCAGAATTGACAAAGTCATTATGGAAAAAAAGCAGTTTTGGAGTCTTCTTTAGACTTTTTGAGACTCTCAAAAATTGAAACTCTTGAGCAGTAACTGATCCAAGCTCATAAAAACTACATGGAATAGTGGTAGCCTAGGGATTCCTTGAGTATATATTTATTCTTTTTCAGCCTTAAGGAAATATTTACAGAAAAGAAAACCCCTTCGAATCCTCTTTGGGTGGTTCTGACTCTCTAAATATGAAAACGTCGAGTAGTGGATACTTTAGTCCTATTAAAATTATAGATCCTCAGTATTTAAGGATCTACTGGGCATAAAATTATTCTTTTCAGGCTTCAGCAGAATACTTACGGAAAAGAAACCCCCTAGAGCTTTCTTTTTGGTCATTTTGAGCTCTCCAAATAAGAAATGCCTCATGCAGTCAACATCTGAGGACTGGTTCAAATCCATGGGGTCATAAATAGGTTTTACTTATGTTCTAAAAGGCAAAAATCAAGACATTACATGGCATTGAGCAAAGAAATTTCTAGATTCTGTATTCTACACTCTGTACTTAGCATCTTTATGTACTATACTATGTAAAATTACAATCTGCTATTATGGATGTATTTTGAGAACAACATTTTTTTTGTGAGACCATGTTTGGTGTTATGTTTCATTTTCTTAAGGATCGCTCCATAACCAATGTCCATTTATATTATCGGCCACGGATGGTCATCTCTAGATCCCAGTAATCTACATGGCACTATGTAAAGAGAAATTTAAAGGTTATGTACTCTACTTTTGTACTTGACTGTGTAAAATTAAGTTTTACTCTTAAAAAATGTTTGAAGAGCACACTTGCAGCCTAAGTGTCATTCCTATCAGGATTATTTTCTTTTTAGTAACTTGCTGCTATTACAAAGTTGGGTGATATCCACAAATTATAACCCTATATCATTATAAGTTGGCTCAGATATGTGCTTAAAGTTTCTTGAATTTTATCATTAGTAGTTGAAATGCATAATATATGTTATGCACCTCTCCTAAATTACGATCATTAGCCCATCTTTCTTTCCTACTATCATCCTATATTCATATAACTCTATAATCCTTTAATCTTATAATCCCTTCATACTATAATCCTTTAATCCTATATTCCCTTCCATATTTTCTAATCATATACTCGTTCATCCTCTCCCCACTACCATCTCATAGTATCTCTCATCAATCATGATGGCTCATGAAAAATTTCACTCAACCTCAACACCATCAATCCACATCATCTACATATCGGTCATTGCTATCATTACATTTTAACTCCCATGCTTCCCTTAATTTGTAATGATCGACTCCATGTTGTAATTCGGCTAAAGTTTTGAGATGTTGGGAGTGATTTAAATAGAGACTGAGGAATTGTTGATTAACAAAGAAGTAAATTTAATTTTCATATTGTGTTGATGGTGCTGGACCTGCCAACATTCAGGGGATCAATCTGGTATGAAGTCCCAATTAGACCTCACATAATTTCGTATGGGAGTCCCATCTAGTATGATGGTCCAATTTCCATTTTCTTAAGGATTTTCCTCAACTCTTGGTTGTCAACATAGAAGAGTGGTATACCTTGACTTCAAGAAGTGAGGTTCATATGCCTGGTGAGTGTATGTGTCACTTGTGTCAATGGTTATTTCACTGTAGAGGGAGAGAGTAGGAATGAGTCCCAAGTTGGTTGGGATGAAGTCCCAAATGGACTAGGAACACACAACACAATAGGACATGCACAACTTCTGGATGAGTAATCCACACAGATGCAATAGTCACAACACACAAGGTAAGATAACATGTACAATAGTCAATGGATGAGTTTGAATGAGTTCCACAGTTGTTACAACAAGTTTTATGTGAAAGGTTTGTCTGATGTCTAGGAGATTAATCTACAAGGGTGAGAAAGCGTTAACAACATATACAACACATTTCCATTAATTGATTATGTATTACAACAAGTGAAATAATTTAGATGTAGAAGACAATTTAAAGCAACATGCATCACAAGTGTTAAATATTAGTCTTAAAACAATTACAATACATGTCTAAAAACATGTTAGCGTATTATTAGGCTTCTAAATTAAGGGAAAGTTCCAAGACACATCATTACACCATACATCACTAACCCTGAGTGTGGGGCATTGGAGCCACTACTTACACCTCAAAGAAAAGATTACAGACTCTCTTGGCTATGTGGGAGGAGGTGAGGTGAAAAGTCCTTTCTATGTACAAATGAGGGGGTATTTATAGCCAAGGGTGAAATTGATCCTTGTGGTTGTTCGACTACCCTCATAATTGTTTGACTTCCATGATTTTTCGACTTTACATGATTCTTTGTGCAACAAGTGGGTCTCTTGGACTTCCATGTTACATCACATTGATTGAAAACATAGCCCATAGTAGAGATGTGGGCGACATGACTCATGACATGACTCAAAATGACAGTGATGGTACATTCGTGTTGTTGCTAGAGTGCATGTCGAACTATAGTGCTACTAGGTGATGGATGTCTTCATGGTGTACCATAGATTCACCTGCATATGGTGAAGTGCACAGATTCTTCTATAGTCTTTAGTTCCCTCGATGAAGCTTTGGCATGTTGTCCCTTGCTTGCATGTTGGGGAAGCTTGATAGGCTCATTTGTTTGCGAAGGTGCATGTTCATCCATTCATCCTTCAATGAGCACATCTTGCATGTTTGCTCGCCCGTTCATCTATGAACGCATATTTGCATGATCATCCATTCATGAGCACCTCTCTTCGCATGCATCATTCGTTTGATGGTGAACCTGTCCTTCTGCATGTTACCCCCTTCGTTCATCCCTTCCATTGTCACACCATGTTTGTTAGTGTACCTATGCCTACAGTCACTCATGATGAGATGAAATTAAATCCAAAAACCTCCTAGTCTACCATGACACATGATCATTTCGGATGTAGGTGGTTGGGAGAGGCAACAAAGTTGTGAAGTGGGATGATGGCTCTGAGCACTGCTTATGAAAATTGCGCAAGAGTCACTGAGTGATGAAGATGGGAAATACAAGTCAATAGTGATTGTCTATGAGGTATGGCTCAAATGGAAGGAAAAATTAAGAAAATTTTGGGAGGGACAGTGCAGAATGCAAGAAGGCAAGGTAGGCAAGATCTGCATAGTTTCCAGAATGAGCAGGCAAAAGGGACTAGAAGGCCAAATTTGTGCAATTTTTTGGAGGAACAGCTCGGGCTGTAAGGAGGGTCAACATGTAGATATTGCACAGTTTTTTGGAGGAACTGCTCGATAACCTAGCAGCGAAAACTACTCAATTCCTAGAGGGAACTAGAAATCGGCTCCTGGGTCACTGGCAACCAAAAATGCATAATTCTTAGAGGGAACTTGTAGTTAGCTACTAGGTCACTGGCATCCAAAACTATGCAATTCCTAAAGGGAACTCACAGTTGGCTACTAGGTCACTGGAAGTAGAAACAACATAATTCCTAGGAGGAACTGGAAGTCTGCTATTAGGAGCTACTGGTGAGAACAACTGCACATAGGATGGGAGGCTGGCCTGCTGATCATCTATGCGCAATTCTTGGGAGGAACTAGTAGTCTGCTACTAGGAGTTACTGGCGAGGAGAATTACACATAGGCTGGGAAGCCGACCTGCTGACCATCTCTGCGTAATTTCTAAGTTGAGCAGACTACTAGGTAGCAGAAGGCCTGCTCACGAAAACTATGCAATTTCTTGAATGAGCCACCTGTCAACTATTGGGATGACTGAATAGGAAAATTGTACAATTTTCTAAGGGAGACAGTGATGAGTACTTGGTTTCTGTCCGACCTGTCTGTGCAATTTCCTCATTTAGCCAAGCAGGCAAGGTGAGTAGTCTCTATGCAATTTTGGAGGGGAGTCAATCCCAGGGTGGCCATCATGAGGTCTTATTGAGTTGCTTGCGATTAGCGTAGCTTGGAAAGACTTGCTTAGTGCATCTGCGCTACTTTAGGTGACAACCGACTGAGTCGATGGTGAGGTGATGGTCTAACTATCAAAGGGGAGTTTGGTCATTGGAACATAAGAAAAAAATGACTAAGTGTGTGAATGGTTGAAATATGCATAGCTAATCATGAAAACACACACTCACATGACTCAATGCTGAGATGGCTCAAACCATCCAAACACACATGTTCAACATGACTAACTGACGATGCAAGCGACAAGCACAACACTCATGATTGATTGTAGATCGACCATGATGGCGCTTGTGTGACAGTGAATGTGATTCCATGTGTGAGTGTGGTAGATGCTATCATAGCAGACACAATAAGTACACACGAAGCAAAGACTTTGAGAATAACTAGAACATGCTCGCAAGCATGAATTAGACACCAACATGCAGAAACTTGAATTAAATGCACAAGCAAGGCAAATGTAAGGACTCACATGAGTTCATGGAGTGAACCCAAGTATGTGCAGTCATCAAGTGAAGCTCTCAAGGGAGGCTTTGAAATTCGGTGGCCAAAATTTTGGATGGTGCTTGGAGCTGCTATAACACTTGGCAACGCACTGGTAGAACTCTAGCTTCTCTGTTTTGGTTCATTGATAGCACGGGGCCTTGGTCTTTCACGGAGTATTGAATCATTGTACTGGTTACTTTAGCTTCCCCACTTACCCCATGGGCATACATGGTTCACCATTTTCCAACTCAGTCAAACACAATCAAAAGTTCAGCTCGGTCTCAGTGTTTCGAATTTGCGAAGGGTAGTTTAGCTCGCAAGTTGAATATTTTCAAAGTATAAGTTTTCATATCTGGTGTCACTACGATGCCAGTAGGCCTAGATAGTACCCAGGTGGAGTCACATAGGAACACACACGTTGCTCCATTGCCAGCGAGCCTTTTCAGTACCCCGGTGGAGTTGCATGCTTCACCTCTCTGCGCAGGAAGCCTTTCTCTTCTTTCAACTTTGTCTTTTTTTCAAGAGGATTGTGCATAGGCACTTATTTATTTTTGGGGTGGAATAGGGATCCCAACTTATTGAGAGAAAAATAGGTTGATCCTTCAAAGAAACATGTAATATCTCTAACATAGGTTTGTTCATTTAAGTTTTCCCCTTGTCCATTTCTACTAGGTAAATGAGCTTGAACACACAGAGCTGAAGGCTGAGTACAAGCATGGAGCTTCCTAGTGTGGACACAGGTTCATGGTTGGACCAAAACCTCCCTTGTAGATGGTTTGTATTTTCCGTCAAGACTTTATCGGCTGAACATTACAACCAAGCACAAACAATACAGACACAAGGCTAGCCAAGTGCTATAGTGTCACAACTTTTTTCAAATTTTAGCCACATGCTCTATTCACAAACTAGAACATAGTAGTTGGTAACACTTACTTTCGGAAACAAAAATAGTAATATATCAAACAAACAAAACGAACATGAACAAAAATAGTAAGCATAATCAAACAAAGCAAAAAAAAGAAAATAAGTAAAGCAAACAAGATGAAAACATCATGCAGCAAGAAGACTATGTACATGACATGGGTGCGCCCTGGCCTATTGATGGCAATGCTTGAGATCTTGGCCGTTGATGGGAAGGTTTTCAATCCTCTTGTCAAGTGATTGCAAGTGATATGTGTGTGGGCCAAGCTTCTCGTAGACTAGTGCAAGTCCACCGGGCTCCACTACCAGAACCTGGTGGCATTCCAAAAGACCTTTAAGTGAAGACAACACCACTGTTTCAGGTACTATGTGCAATCTGGGCTTGGATGATGGCACGAGGTAGTTGTTTTTATTTTGGGAACAGTTCAAGTTTCTAAAATAAATGCATAAGTAGATTTTCCCAGATTTCTTACATGCAGAATTTAAATTGGAAAACCAAGTATGATGACCAACTTTGCAAGTAATCCAACCATCCAAAATGTTAGTCAATATTTTCTATGTAAGGAGTGCAAACAACATGTGTGTGTTACTTGGTCTTTGTTACGATAACTTATCTCCTCCTTTACCTGGAATCCCATGTTGGATTGCTCGCGTGTAGTGTGTACTTAGGTCATCATCTGCTCATGCAGACCCATTCTGGTATTGTTCAGTCAAGCGGTCAAAGACTTGTCACTGTTGTGGTGTGTAGCTTGTACCGAGATTGGTTATCTTCAGATCATGATAGGTTTCCAGGTTGCTTTGTTCATTCGTAGTGGTGGTCCTTTGTAAGCTCAGAATGAGTGCTTCATACTTAGCAGTGTTTTTTGTGCACTCAAACTTCAAGCAGCTTGGGATCATGCATTGTCTGTTGTTTTGGATGACTGAGATACAACTGGTCCTTGAGCCATCATGTGTCTCTGATCCATCAAAATACATGTCCCACAGCTGATATGTACATAGACCGTTTGGCATGCTAATACTACTACTACTACTGTTGTAGCTAATACTACTACTATTGGTACAATGAATTGTACAAGTTTCATCACCATCAGTTGGCCAAGGAAGGAGGCCCAATTGCATTTCTGATGAGGTTGGAGCTAGCCGTGTAGGATAACACTCCAATGTCATTTCAATGAGGTAGTTTCCAAACATGAGTTCTGTGAAGGCCAATGGTTTGTTCTCATCGTTAAGGGGAGTGACATTGTGTTTCATATACCTCTCAGATAACACCCAGATTTGGTTGCATTTTCCCTTGTACGGAAGCCACATGTGAGACCATTCTGTAGCAAAATATCCATCTAACTTGTTGGACCAGTCTCTATTGAGTAATAGACCATATGCTTTCGGTATGTCCACAACAACTATGTTGATGCATTGGTGGAATCCACTGTCATGATATAGTCGAATGATCACGTCTCGCAACTCACAAATGGTTGGCACCGATGTTCGATCGAGTTGGATGATTCTTGTGGATGTTTCACTCCATTGTGTGTTAATCTTCTTAGCAATGGAGAGCAGCATGGTGTTGGCTATTGTGCCAGAATCAACTAAGCAGTTGTGGACATTGTAGTTAAAAAATTCAAACGAGAGTAGGAATGGAGGGAAACCCAAGTTTGCTTCTTCCATCCGAAGTGTGTTGAGCACAGTGGATAGTGATCCAGGAGGTGTGTTTTCTCCCTTGCTGGTGGAGGCTGCACTTTCTGTCTCTGTCTATCCCATTGCGCGCAGTAGGATATCTCGCTGACTCTGGACCTTAGCTAACTAAAAAAAAATGATGTTCGCTCGAGTTTTCTTCATGTCTTCAACAATGTTGTAGTCTAGAGGTGGTAGACTTACTGAGGTGTCCAGGGTGGAATGGATGTTCGTGTTTTCCTGCGGGGTGTTTTGCAATTTACTTCTCATGGATGTAGTCTTATCCACCACTACCTTCCCGGACTTTCTTTTTGTTTTTTTCCTTGGGATGGCTGACAGATCAACCTTCTTTATCAGAAGTCTCACCTTCTCTTGCATTTCCCCAAGTGTAGGGGGGCCACTTTACTCCTAAGATTGTAATGATCATTTTTTTTTTTGGGTTACTTCTCCATGTTCGTCTTTGACATTACTTGTGAGCACTCATTTGAATTCACCACATGCCCAACACTTGATGTTTCATCAGGTGCATCCTCTTCATCTTCGCCAATTTCTTCTAACTGCTAATGCATATTGCTTTCCACATCAAGTGTATGATTGCAAAAAGAGCTAACGACTTGCTTCCAATCTGAACAAGAGTTCTCGGGGTGACGTTCTTCATGGAAGGAATAGCACTTAGGAGCTACGCACTGTTGAAGTTGGCATACAGACTTCTATGCAGTTTTTGAAGCGAACTGATTGTCACTTGATGAGTTGGTTGATGAACTATTTTCATATCTCTGTCTGGGAGGATCACTGCTTGCAGATGTGTCCATTTTCTATTTATTGATCTCGGAAACTTACATGGTCAAGTTCTTGACAAGGTGAGTGAAGGTCTCAATATGATTTTCTTTCTTGTCTCTACCCTTGTTCGTCATTGGTTGGGGCTTCCTTCTTGCATCATTAGAGTCCTTTGTTGATTCATCATCCTTGATGACTCCGACTGCGAGCAAGTCCTTTTCAAAAACAATAGCCTCTTTGCAATTTTCCAAGAGTGTTGGTTTTGTAGCTCTCTTGACGAGCTAGGCAATGACAGTTGGTAGTGCGGATGTGTAATAGTCAACAGTGATGGAATCATGAGGTTTAGTGTCCACTACAGACTTGTTCAAGATACATGTAAACATCTAATTGAAATCTTTCACTTTTTCTTTTCCCTCCATCTTAAGGCTTCCAAATTCTTTGAGTAGCATGGTTGGGGTCTTGGCATCATCAAAATTTTCAAGGAACATACATTTGAAAGCACCCTGGTTCTATATCTAGTTTGGTGGAAGGTTGTGATACCAAGTAGACACGCGGTGTTCCAAGGTACATGGGAACAATATACATGCTACATCATCATAACATACCTCAAGGGTCTATAGCTATAGGTAGATTTGTCTAAGTGGTCTTCTACCTTCACCATGTTTTCAGGGTTGAACTTGATGTTCATTATCTCTGCTCGCTTCGGCATCTTATGCATAACAGCTGGGAGAACCAATTGTCCCTTAATCATCCATTCAATATTTGGGTTAGCCATCTCTTATTCTTCTTCATCCTCTTCCTCTCCTTCAGAGTCTAACGGTTCTAGCTCTGAGTTGGTTGGTTCATGTCTGCCTCCACCTCCTCCGCTGCCTTCCCCCCACCTCCTATACGGGAGTCTTATTCCAAGATCACAAGAGTGTCTTGTTCGCCTTGTTGGAAGATCGAAGGCTCCTCTTTGTCTTCAATGGTTTCTGCCAGACCTTCAAGTGTGTCAAGGACTACTTCTTCCAGCGATGATACAACAACTCCGGTGGGAGTGGATTTTGACTTCTTTGATGCGTATGGAAGATGATGTATGCTTGGGATCAGTCTGACTGCTTTCGTGAATTGGCGAGTAATGGGATGGACAGAGCGAAGGTGTTGATATGGAATCCCATGTTCAATTTTGGGAAGTGGGGAGTAACCAAATACAAAGTCGTGTGTAGGTGAGAGGGAGTGTGAGTTACTGCCTTGACCAGATGGTTGATGAATGAGTGTGAGGGGAATTTCAGCCATATACAACTAACTGCACTCCGTCTAGCGTTAGAAATGTTGATGGTGCTGGACCCACCAACATTCAAGGGATCACCTTGGTATGAAGTCCCAATTATACCTCACACTATTTGGTGTGGGAGTCTCATCTGGTATGATGGCCCGGTTGCCATTGTCTTAAGAATTTTCCTCAACTCTTGCTTGTCAGTACAGGAGAGTGGTCTTCTTTGTCTTCGAGAAGTGAGGTTCGTGTGCCTGGTGAGTGTAAGTGTGACTTATGTCAATGGTTCTTTCACTATAGAGGGAGAGAATGGGAGTGAGTCCCAGGTTGGTTGGGATGAAATCCTAACTCGCCTAGGAACACACAACACAATAGGACATGCACAGATTTGGGAGGAGTAGTCCATATGGATGTAGCAGTCACAGCACACAACGTGAGATAACATGTACAACACTCAAGAGATGAGTCTGAATGATTGCAATGGTTGTTACAACCATTTTTGTGTGAAAGGTCTATCTGGTGTCCAGGAAAATAGTCTACACAAGAGAGACAGTGTTAGGAGCATATACAACACATTTCCATTAATAGATTAATTATTACAACAACTGAAATAGTTCATATTTAGAACACAAGTTAAAGTAACATGCATCAGAAGTGTTAAAGATTATTCTTACAACAATTACAATACATGTGTTAAAACGTGTTGGCATGTTAGCAAGATTCTAAATTAAGAGAAAGTTCCAAGACACATCGTTACACCATAGATCTCTAACCCTAAGTGTGGGGCATTGGAGCCACTACTTACTCCTCAAAGAAAATATTACATACTCTCTTGGCTATGTGGGAGGAGATAGGTGAAAATTCCTTTCTATGTGCAAATGAGGGGGTATTTATAGCCAAGGGAGAAACTGACCCTTGTGGCTGTTAAACTACCCTCATGACTGTTTGATTTCCATATGTTTTTTACTTTACATGATTCTTTGTACAACAAGTGGGTCTCCTGTACTTCCATGTTACATCACATTGATTTAAAGCATAGCCCATAGTAGAGATGTGGGCAACATGACTCGACATGACAGTGTTAGTACATTCGTGTTGCTGCTGGAGTGCATGTCGAGCTATAGTGCTACTGGGTGATGGATGCCTTCATGTTGTATCTCCGCATCACCTATACATGGCCAAGTGCACGGACTCCCAGATGGTATTTAGCTCACTTGATGAAGCTTTGGCATGTTGTTCCTTGCTTGCATGTTGGGGAAGCTTGACACGCTCATCTATTCGTGAAGGTGCATGTTCATCCATTCGTTTGTCGATGAGAACATCTTGCATGTTTGCTCGCCCATTCGTCTGTGAATGGATCTTTACACAATCATCCATTCGCGAGCACCTCTCTTCGCATGCATCATTCATTCGTTTGTGAACCTGTCCTTCTGCATGTGCTCCCTTCATTCATCCATTTGATTGTCATGCCATGTTTGTTAGTGTACCTATGCCTGTAGTCACTCATGACGAGATGACATTAAATATAGAAACCTGCTAGTCTACCATGGCAGATGATCATTTCAGATGTAGCTATTTGGAAGAGGGAGAAAGGTTGTGAAGCTGGATGATGTCTCTGGGCACTATTGATGAAAATTGTGCAAGAGTCACTGAGTGATGAAGATGGGCAATCCAAGTCAACATTGACTGTCTGCGAGGTCTGGCTTGACTCAAAAAAAACATTGCACAAAATTTGGGAGGGAAAGTTAGGGCTACAGGAAGGAAAGGTAGGCAGGATCTACATAGTTTTTGGAATGAGTGGAAAACAATGACTGGAAGGCCAAATTTGCATAATTTTCTGGAGGAACAGGGTGGGCTGCAAGGAGGCTCAGCAGGAATAGATGCACAATTTTTTGAAGGAACTGCGGGGAGCCTGGAAGCTAAAACTATGCAATTCCCATAGGGAAATGGTAGTCAGCTGCTAGGCCACTGGTAGCCAAAACTACACAATTCCTAAAGGGAATTGGCAGCTAGCTGCTGGGTCACCGACAACCAAAACTACGCAATTCCTAGAGGGAACTGGCAGTTGGCTATTGGGTCACTGGCAATAGAAACTACGCAATTCCTAGGAGGAACTAGCAGTTTGCTACTAGGATATGCTGGCGAGGAGAACTGCACTGAGGTTGGGAGGCCAATCGGATGATCATCTCTAAGCAATTTTTGAGCTCAGTGGACTATTGGGTAGCACAAGGCCTGCTCATGAAAACTGCACAATTTCTTGGATGAGCAGTCAGTTGACTGTCAAGATGATTGACTAGGAAAACTGTGCAATTTTCTGAGGGAGATAAGATGGGAACTTGGTGTCTGTCTGGCCTATCTATGCAATTTCCTCAGTTAGCTAAGTGGGAAAGGTCAGTAGCCTCTGTACAATTTCGGAGGGGAGTTAGTCCCGAGGTGGCTTCCTGGTCCGACTGTCGGGGTGGCCAGCATGAGATCTGATTGAATTGCTTGTGATTATCATAGCTTGGAAATACTTGCTTATTTCTTCTGTGCTGCTCTGGGTGACACTCGATCTAGTCGATGGTGAGGTGGTGGTTTGACTATTAGAGGGGAGTCTGGTTGTCAGAACTTAAGTGTGTGAATGGTCGAAAGATGCATAGGTGATCATGCAAACACACACTCACATGACTCGACGACAAGATGAATCAAATAATCCAGACACACATATTCAACATGACTAATTGACAATGCAAGCAACAAGCGTGACACTCATGATTGATCATAGATTGACTGTGGCGGTGCTTGTGCAACAGTGAATGTGACTTCATGTGTGAGTGTGACAGATGCTTTCATAGCGGACACAACAAGTACACACGAAGCGAAGACTTTGAGCATAACCATAACATGGTTGCAAGCATGACTTAGACACCAACATGCAAAAACTTGAATGAAATGCACAAGCAAGGTGGATGCAAGGACTCACACGAGCTCATGGAGTGAACTTGAGTGTTTGCAGTCATGAAGTGAATCTCTCAAGGGAGGCTCTAAAATTGGGTGGAGGCAAAAACTTTGGAGGGTTGTTGTAGCCACTACAACATATTGAAAGGGTGCATTTGCTAATGAATCATGGTGCCAATCAACATGGGGGTTGATCACCCTAAACCTACATTCAACTAGTTTGCACGTAGTCCCGAATAGGAACAGTGAAAAGGGGTTGTGGAGGAGTGAGGATGAATGAAATTTTTATAAAACATTCAGGGCTATAACAATAAGGTTTCTCTGTCATTTTCCTAAAAATTCGATGGGGAACACTTCAATATTGGGAATTTAAGTTTCAAAGTCACTGAAGTATAACTGAGAAGAGCTATAGGTTTTCCCTCAGAGGGTGAATCATTCTTCAAAGGTGGGAAACTAAATATTCCAAATTGCACCATGTTATTGAATCCATCATACCAATCACTCAATTGGGAAAAAGGTGTATTATGGAGATGTATAAAAGAGAAGTGGCACCCTTTGATCATGATTTTGCAGCAAGGTATGTGGTTGTCTTTCTTTACGATATTTATTTGTTGAACAATCTCACTGAGGATAGTGATGCCATTTTCCATTCGGATCATTTCCATTTGCTAGGCCGGACACTGTCATCATCACAGTTGGTCACAATCATTACAGGGTATCTTTATCCTCAGATATTCGTTCATCATGGTTATGGGTTCACCACATAAAACCATTATCTTCAGTGGCTCTTCATATTCAACAAAGGCTTCGCAGGAGGGAACTTTACGCAATGGGGACCATTGCTTCTTAAGGAGGGAGGAATGATCCAAATTGAAAATGGAATCAACCCATGGTACTCATCCACCCATATTATTCATTCACCCATGGAATTTACCCATGTTATTATAAATGGCATCTGCCCGTGGTATTGTAAAATCCACCCATGGTATTCATTCACCCATGGAATTGACCCGTGGTATTGTAACTAAAAAATACTATAAGTAACAAGTCACATTTTGTAAAAGGACAGATTCTCTGCCACAATGTAGCCTTTACAGTTCAGAGGCATGTAGCAACCACATCTCTTCTCAGAGATAAGCTACCATCGCCCTAGCTAGTTTATTTCCATTTCTAGTTGTAAGCATATTTCCGTATTTTCCATTAATGAAATAAAGTATTATTTCTACTGCATATCGGTCTTTATGGTTATCTCTGTATTCTATTGCATTCCTGTTTAAATGCAGATCAATGGGTTTTAATAAAAAGTTTCTTTGTGGTTTTGTTTATTGGGCATTCTCCTATTTTCCTTCTGGCAATGCAAGTTTTCAGATCTTGGGGGTCTCTCCTCCCAAGATCCATTTCAATCTTTCAGATCTTGGGGGTCTCTCCTCCCAAGATCCATTTCAATCTTTTAGATCTTTGGGGCCTCCTCCGAAGATCTGGATCAGATATCCAGGTAAACATTATGTTGGCTTAGTGGGTCTTGACCTGGGTTCAAAGTTAATTGTGCCAAACAAAACCCTACACTATTGGCCCTTTCAATACCAACTAGCGTAGTTCAGGATGAAGTCTCACACGAAGTAGTATGGGGCGATGACGGAACCAAGTTTCCTCATCCAGAGATCAGTGTGATGTCTTTAGATTCCCTAGATCTTCCTTCGTGCAGATCTATAAGCCCTTAAGGATTAGTACTGTAATTCCCTTCGAATTGCCTCTAGACCTTTGCGAAGGTCTATGATTGTCTTTTGTGGACCCTGAACAGATGAATTTTATACTTACATGCACCATAGATTATCCTTAGATCAACATTTACTCAGCTCTACCTAAGTGCTCGATAAACATAACAGAAAGCATTATTATCTTTGCGTAATCACTTAACATTAATTGCATTCATTTAATTGGTTGTATCCAGTAAATCCTTGCATCAATGCATCATTATTTCATAAAGACATGATTTGACCATAGCATATATCTCATTCATACATAGTAGAAGTAAAGAGATAAAACAAATGAATTTCTACAACAGTGTTCTTTATTTATCTTCAGTATAGGTCTATAGACTCAAAACTTCCCTATGCACTTAGCTACAGGGGTCCATGCACTCAACTATGGACACTACCCTAGGCCTATGCACACTCAGCTACAAAGCCTTCCCTCCCTAAGAATTACCTCTCTGCACTAACACCCCAGACCCCTTCCATTGTACCCGTAAACAAAGACGTCTCCCTTTTGTTGTAACATTTTTTGGTTTTTGTGAGTTAGCATCAATTAGTCAAAAAATGAAAATATATTTCAAAAAATGTTAAGTTAGGATATGGACAAAAAGAATATTGAATCAAAAAATGTTAGGCATATTTTGATGAATAAGTCCATATCAAATAAAATGTTAGAATAGATGCCCTAAAAAAGGAAGGAAAAAATAAAATGTTAGATTAGAAATAAAAGAAAAATAATAAATTCTGAAAGTGTTGCAAATCCAAATGCCACTACTCTTAGTCAAGTTTATTTTTGAAAATAAAATTTGTGTGAAGATTGTTTAAATGCCACACTAGTTCATGCAATCCAATTATACAGTTTAATCGTGATTTGATTTACATTTTTGTCAATAGGTAGCAAAACAAATTGGCTCAACAGTTTAATCTGAGCCAATGGAAGCAATAAGGGATAGAAGTATATTAATCATTAAAAGGAAAATGTTGAGTTTCTAGTCTAAATGCACTCAGGTGACTAAGATTGTGAAAAAATGTTAGGAAAGTTAAGGGTAGGTAGACAAATGAAATACCATTGGAGCATGAAAGTATTTTTATCCTAAAGTCATAACATTGCATACATGTGCATATAATGAATGGTTTAAATTAAAAATTATTTACAAAATATCAATGTTATGGTGTAATATTTGTGTGTTATCCATTCATTCGTCAATACCCCATGCATGTCACATTTGTCATAACTCTTGACCCCACCATCACTATCTGCCACGATATTAAACCTCACTCATGTTATTCTTCATCCCACACATTCCCCTAAGATCTGATAGCCTACATCGCTCCTTGGCTCTCCCTTGCCATTCGAACATTATCGGTCGGGGGGGTTTGAAGTCGGCAGTCTTGGAAACGTTCCTTTGAAACTGGTTTTCCCTCATCCTATTTATTCATGACTTAAAATCACGAAACATCTTACCACTCCAATTTACTCCCAAATGCGGTTTTCATTCAACCATTTACCGCCGCTCCTACGTCATCGTCCACGTCCGCTCCTATGTCACTTCCTTTGTCAAATCAGTTGTCGTCTCTTTTCCCATTATCCATTAATTTGCCACCCCTCATACATTAATATTCTATTTAACCATTTATCAACCCCATTGGAGGATTAATGAGGATTTACCCGTTGATTAACGGACCTGCTCTGTCTTGTTCATTATTAGCCCTAATTTTCATAAAAACCATTACAAAGTGCATTCCCATAATTCATTGGATACTTCTAGCTTGCAGCCAAAGCGACAGATTCATCATTCAACCAAATTTTCAATTCTATTAACAATCAAGCCAACATCGAGGTCCACCTAATCCATTTCCACATACACTATTATTCTATTATCACTTTGTTTCAACCCAATTCTTCCAATTTATGTCACTTTTAGCTTTGAATTCAATTAACAGAATTCCTCTTAAAGGAAAAGAAGTTACATAAACCCCAAATCCTCTCATTCATCCACAAGTTGACTTCCATCATACTCCCCTAGTTGACAGAGACTGTAAAATCAATGAGTCTTTGTTTGAATTCGATTTTTTTGAAATCTATTGCTGGATGGAGGATCAATTAGTTGATCAAACATATGAAATAGGACTTCAGGACTTCCACCTTCCTGATTACATCTTCCCTTAGATACAAAGAGCACCTGAAATTTTCAAGAAATTCAATGAATCCTATGACCCCATTCAAAGAGCTATCACCTCACCTACAAGAGAAATTTTGTGCTCCATCAACATTCAGTCCATTGAACAGATGTTGTAAGCCCCAACTATTGTGCCAACCCATCCTTTTTCTCATTAAGTCCTAACAGAAGCCTATCAAAAGCTATATTTCACTAAAAGAGCTCAAACTCTTGAACCTTTCCTAGTTGTAGATAACCCTCTGCCTAAAACAAACCCTCCCTATGGTTCATCTATATTCCCAGACATAGCCAAGAAAATTACCACCAGTCATTCTTATCTTCTTGGTTACAATTCTGATCAATATGTAAATGAATCCATCATTGGTTTCTTATCTATCTTTTCTGTTAGTTCCAAACCCATTGTTCGTTATAACTTTAGCCAATTTATAGCTGAGGCCATTCATTAACAGTTTGTCTAGTTCAATACTGAACAGGTCTTCAATTATGCTTTAGTACTTGTATATATTTCTATATATATTTAGGGAGACAAGTTTCCATTCACCTTGCAAAAGCTAGATGAAGAAGGAAACTAGCAATCAGTGATTTTTTAGTCTTCTATGGGAATGAAGGAGAAGGAAGAATTTACATATAAACAATTCATAGAATTGTTTGTTCATCCAACCATTAATCTTATGAGCAACACTCCAGTACCAAGAATAAGTGATGAAATTGTGAAAGTGGTACATCTGGTTGATCAAGCCACAACAGGAGATTGGTATCTTTACCAAAATTATATAGAGATCGGAGTCTATGGCTATGAGCTTCCACCATACAAGCTTCCTAAGTACCTCCCTATCAAATTTTTTTTAGTAGAATATATTAGGAAGAGGTTAAATGTAGATGAAGTACATTTTGTGGTTGCAAAGAAGAAATCACAATTCAAGTTAAAGTCTCAGATTGGTCCATTCATCTATAATACTATAGCAGCAGGAGAAGAAGAAGACATGTTATTGAAGAAAATGAAGTTTGGCCTCAGCTTCACTTGGTATTATGACCCAATGGGAGTGATTTCTAGGCTCAGAGTTGAAAAAAATTCACTACATACCATCATAATGCCAGCCCTGAAATAGAGTAGTATAAAAATTAGCCAGAGTTGAAGGAGAACAACCTTCGAGAAGCTGAAGAACATGAAGTTTCTACTTCCAATGTACAAACTCCACTTTCATAGGAAAAGATAGCTAAATGAGGGAGGGAAGAACAGTCATCCCCTACAACTGAAGCATCAAATCAAGGTTTTAGAATTGTACATAGAAAGAATAGACCTAGGCTCTCTTCGAAGGTTAGTGCAACTATTGAGTTACAAAAAACAACATTTGATGGACTTGAAGAAACCTCTCTTTTTACACAGTCTGGTGGATAGACTATTCAGTCTCCTACTCATTCCACCACATCTCATGAATAGCAGGTGATTTAGACCAGTGAAAGTAGTTAGAAGGATAAAGAAAGTGGCATTTTTCATGTCTTCAGTGAAATTAGGAAGAAGAATGAGGAGTTAAAGTCGAATACTTATACTCAATTCTGGAAACATTCTTCCAGTTCTCAAGCCAGGGTTCTTTCAGTCTTTGAATCTGAGAAAGTGTTATCGAGAAAACTAGTTTCCATTTAGAGCTGCTAGTCCCACTAAGATGGGTAGCTATCTTAGAAACAAGCTAACTAAAGTTACTTGTGTTTTCCTTTATGACAGATAGATGAGAGAGAAGCAGAGAGTACCGACCTCAGTCTTTCACTTGGCTCCTTGCTTGTTTCCTCCCTCCTTTGATAGAGCTTCGCCACCCCTTCCTCACTTGTCCCGCTTCAAAGAACACCTATAGAGTCAAAGCAACATAATACCATTAAAACATAGAGATCTATAACCATAAACCATATAGGACCAGATGTATATTAACCATACAAATGCATACACCAATACAAGATTTAGAGATATACAAGTATATGGAGGAAAACTCAAATAGCTTTATTGATAGTAGTAGTAGAAGAGAGGATCACAACCAAGCTATCTGATCCAGCACCATCCTCCCAGCATGAAAGCCCTCTTCACCTCATGAAAAGCTAGATCACCCAACAATACAACATTTCACAAAGAAACCAATAGCACTTCCTTACAAAATACAAAATTCCAGCCTCTGGATTTCTTGGATGAGGGATCCATATATAGATATTTTCAGGTGGTGAGTTAGCTTCTAGGATTTTCATTAGTCTCATTTCACTGATAGTTCTTGGTTCCACTTGGAGATTTCATGATCTCTTACTAATCCCTAGGCGAATTCAGAGAGGCAAGTGTCAAATGAGCAGTTTCTAGAAGATTCTCTGGGTTTCCACCTAGAAAACTACCTCTGCCATTTGTCTACTCTCACTCATCGCACCGTACAGAAGGGCTTTTTAGTACGCTTCACACCCTTTGCATGTGACAGGCGAGATGCATCGCACCCTCAACATGGAGCAGTCTATATGGTCCATTTTTTACCAATTCTGAGCAGTTTTTCAGGGAGAACTTTTGGGAAATGATGTAATCAGCGAACCTTGTTCCTTTAGGGTATGAAACAACACTTTTAGGGGTTTAGAATCCCTTGGTTTATGGACATATGTGATTGGGGTTGTAGTGCCCAAATATGTCTATAACAGTTGCCCCCTAAAGCATGATGTCGTAAATCTTCTGATGTCGGGTGAAATGCTTTGTCATGAGGATCCGTGGTTTTTAGAACTGGAAGTGACCTATAATAAGATACAATACAATACATTATATTCATAATATTTTCATGATATAGATGAGGTGGGCATTCCCATGCTCAGCTTTATAAATTCATTTTCATGTACATAGGACACACAACTATCTTTGTGTTAGACTGATGATTCTGGTAGAGCCATCATCCCTTGGCTTGGATGATTACCTGTGTAGCTATGATGTACATTTGATGTCTTTATTTTCCTGAATATATTGCAGCTTAGATGTATGAAACTAGATCCAGGGTCTTCAAAACTCATTCAATATTCGCCCAGAGTACAAGTTGATCCATGTGAAAAGATGTTCTAGTGTCGAACATGGAAAGACATCGCTTGATTACCAGCCAATGATGTAAGTTGTTAACAAGCGCAAGAGGAATCACCGATAACGATAATGACCCTCAAGGTACTACAGTACAATTCACATGGTGTGAATACATGAGTTGATGTCGAACACCATGCAAAATCTTTTTGTCGAAGGCCATTGATGTAAGCTTGTCGCCAGAAGTGAGAAACTTGCCATTGAGGCATGCAAGCTTCAAAGTACTAAAAGGGTTGTTCCTAATTCAACTTCTTGGATAATGAAATGATGTTGACAAGAAGTGACCCATTGTAGGAGGGCCTTAATAAATCCCACGTCTATGACACGGAACAAAGAAAATGATTTCATGGAGGTGAAATCGATCTGATGATACAAGGTTCAGGGTGGCGGTTATGAAAGAATGGAGTGTGAAGGTATTGTAGAGGATGAGGCATTAGCTGGGTTGGTGAATTATCTGAGTGACTTCTCTTGAACATATCAGCGAAATTGAAATGGATTGGTAGAGTTAACCCAAAAAATGGATGGTACGGATGACCAATGGTGATATGCCTGGTGAACAGAATAACCCAACCTGACTCAATCATGGTGATGGAGTGAAAGTGTCATGTTCAAGAGCGACCTGCTACCAATGAAGTTCTTCAAGTTTTCTTCTCATTTTTCCCTAGTCATTGCTGACCAGTACCTCTTTATTTTTGTCAAGCTTGAGGAGGATAACATATGCTTGTTCTATAATTTTCCCTTCGGGCAAACCTGTCGCTATGTTTTAGTGAGCCCAGCGACAGTGAAACTCGCTCTTATCTGTAATGGAAAATTTTGTCGCTATTGTTTTAACAAGTTTAAGGACAAAGATAACTTGGTCCTTTTCAGTTTTAGAGAGTCTAAAAAGAGATGGAAAGGAAACTCCGGTAATCCTTTTTCGTAGTATAATCCCTTAAGTCCGAAAAAAGTATAAAATAATAGGAAAGAGATGACTTTTCCGATCACTTTAACGAGCCGAAAAAGAAAAGCACTCAATCTTTCTGTGTAATGATCCCTCAGGTCTGAAAAGATTAAAAAGAGGAGGGATGGCACTTCCAATCACTTTAAAAAGCTAGAGAGGTCAATTGCTCGACAATCTTTTTATATTTTATGAGTCTAAAAAGAGCTTAAAAGAGAATTGTCTTTGAGGAACGAGTGATATTTTTGGGTAGCAGCTAGTTCCAGGTAAGGTTTGGAACTTTTCAATCATGGTAGTGTAAAGAAGATGACTAACAGAATCACTCGTCGTAGTTGTTCCTCAAAAGGGTAAGCAATCAAGTGGAGGTGTATGATCGGCTAAAAAGTGGAGGTGATGGGAAGAACACGACCAAGGCTCAAAAGCTGATAGTAATGCGATCACAAAGGTTATTTACCGAAAGTGGGTTCATCTTTTAATGAGATTGAACTCTAGGGGATCATATGTTCATAGCTAGGTTTATTATTTAATGAGCTTGAACTTTGCGGAAACATTGCTCATTTGAGTTGTATAATAAGGATGTCTCTCATTAGTAGGTTCATTTTTTAGGGAGCTTGCCCCATGCACAACTTTGCTTCAGAACCTTTTGTATGCAAGCTATGAATGACCAACTACTGTCCTAGGGGTTACAGAACTACTAAGGTTAGGTAGGATAGTTTCTTGACGGGAAACCTTTCCTTTACTTTGTCGGTGCCATCTAGCCCTTACGAAGGTGAATGGTTGATCAGAACAATCACCTAACTTAATCAGTTGAAGTTAGTAAAAACTACAGTGTTAGAGTTATGTTGGTCGCTTTTAACTTGTGTACAAAAGGTTTGCATGCCCCTAGGTATAAAGAAGAATAGAGTTTCTAGGTTACCATATGGAAGTTCTTGCATTAAAGCAAGGTTGTTCCATCTACATCTGTGGACAAAAAACTTCCTTGGCTTTGTCCATCGAAATAGACAAAGGTGAATGGTGGGAGCTTCCACTCACATAATGTTTGATGAGGGAATCCTTTTCTAGTCTAATCCCATTTTCCTAAACAGACGGGTGTGTCAGACTAGTCATATATCCTACACAGAAACCTACCTTATACCTGGGGTTTTCCTACCGAAGCAGACCAGGGTGCATTCCCCCTGGGTTTAGTCACATTCACCGAATCACTCGCGCTCATCAGGTAGACGAACTGGAGGTTAACGAGACATTCCTTGTGTAAAAAGACCAGTTAGGGATGGCATTTGACTAGTAGCCATGTTTGAACTGGGGAATGAAAGCTAGTCTATGAGCTGGACCATTCTGTCTTCATACGGGAAACACATCACTCGAAAGAGTGAGGAAACAATATCTCCCATGGTGTAAATGTAGTCACGCCCAAGGAGTAGATTGTAATCTAGAGGCCCTTGGACTACCATCACATTTATATGAACGATTTTCCTTCTCAAAGTTATAGGAAAATTTGGAAGGATCCCTAATGGTCGACTGGTTCCTTTTTTGAAGCCTGACAGATTTTGAATCTCAAGCAGAAGCGATGGTGAACCAAGTGCTTTCCAAGCAGTTGAGGAAAGGATACTCACGGAAGCGCCTTCATCTATGATAGTAATAGCCATGATAATTATGAAAGCTTGTACTATGATCCCGAATGGCACATTAGATGGTAGGCGGGGTCTCCCTAATAGATTCCAATCGAAGGAAATGACTAGATTGCTTAGAGGGGGGACCGAATAAGAGGCCAGATGAATCTCTAATGAACTTCCTTCCTGTGGTAAAGGAACAGGTAGATTGCCCCCATGTTCATCAGATTCTATGTTAACAAAAAGAATTTGAACAGTGTCATTCTCATTCTCTTTATTGACTATATCATCTGATGGTGGACCTTCTGAAGACAAGACTGGGTCGACTACCGTCTCGACCTATTGACTTTGGTCCAGTGTGGACTTAGAGGGTTTATCTTCAATGGCAGATGCTTCGACCAACAACAGTAGTGTGCCAATTGGATTTTCAACTAGGGATGGACTTGGCAAGAGTTTCTTGTATCCAGGAGGAAGTCGCTGCAGTGAAGCAGGACGGTTATCCAAGACTCTTTTAGCTTCGTCCAGGAAAGGACAACGATGGAGGGCATGATCACCTTCACATAGTCTACAAGGAAATTTAGATCTTCCTTTTTGACCATTGACTTTGTTTTCACTAGCTGATGGTGTGCTCTCAACATGATCGTTAGAGGTTGAAGACATTGGATTGTGCAAGCAGGGAGACCAGTCCCTTAAGATCCGTAGGATGCAAGGAAAATCTTGATGATATTGGTCTCCTTTGCAAATGACACATGGAGATTTAGGTTTTGATGGTGTAGTGTGTGTATTTTCACTAGACAGTGCATGGTTGCCCCCTTTCGCCATTGGCTTCTTCTTCTTCTTCTCCTTCCCTTTATTCTTCTTCTCAGTTACTTGGTTTTTAGTGTTACTAGTTTCACCGAGCGAAGAGGAAGAAGGGGAGGGAGAAACAAACGAAGTAGAAGGTGGGGGAGAAACTCTAATATCATCTAGTTGCTGATTTGATTGCTCAGGAATTACGGTGTTTTGAATGACAGAGGTTGAGAATAGCCATATTGGCAGGCCAATTGTGAGTCTTGGAAGGGACAATGTAGCCATGTGTGGAGCACCAACATCTCCCCAAGAAGAGAAAGGACTAGGAATCCCCCCAAGGAGAAATCCTTGATTGGTGGACTCCATTTTCTCAACCTAAGACCAATGAGGGAATAGTGATGTTATTCCAATTAAAATAAATTTTATGACGCCTTGACACAACTTGCTTTTTCAATTTTTAAGAGACGAGAAAAAGATAAAGATGACTCTAGTCGCCTTTGATTTTTAATGAGCCTGAAGTGAAAAGTGCTCAGATGGACCTTTTCAAAAAAGAAGTTTGAAAAGGAACGAAAGTGACTACTCTGGAAATCTAAACAGAGGGATTACCAAATGAATCGCAAAACTACAGAATAATTTTTATGTACGACAGTCAATCTTCATGAATGTTGTGTTCAGTGCATTGCGATCGATAGGGCTGCAGACACGACTTCCTAAGGATAAAGGATATAGCCTATTGTGGTCTCCCAATATATACTTGACAATACATGGGAGCACAAGTCCGTATTGGCACTTTTCGTATAAAATAGGAGGAATCACCCAACCTACGATGAAAACAATAGTTACCAGGCTTTACGACGTCGGAATATGTCTCTAGCCTAGACTTCTAGATGTTGTGTGTTAGGTTCCAAAGCATTTTTATGTTCGTTGAGGTTTATTTTACAGTTGATATTTCTTAAGAAGTTTTCCTTTAAGGTTCACCACATGATGTAGATATAAAATTCCTAAATATGCAATCTAAGATGATAAACAGTCGTTTACTTTCTTTTAGCAATGAAAATCCTAGCTACTAAGGAAAGAGAAGTAAAAATTATTTCGACATAGAGCAGAGAGCACACACTAAGATGCACTGTCCTAAATCAATTTCCGCATGCAGTCTAAATTCAAATGCACATGCATGTATTTTTTTTTAAGCTTCCTTAATGTGTGAATGACAAAAACAAAACTAAGTGCAGATCTGAGTTACTTTTCTTCAAAGCGACACCTTAGCAATTTCTTTTCAAAAAACGAAAGGAAGACTATGACGACACTTTCAATTTCGACTTGAAAATTTCTTTTGACACTTCAAAGAATTGATGATTCAAATAAAATACAATAGAAAAAGTGTAATCAACTATCTAAAAGAGGAAGACTTCACGACACTCTTTTCTTTGACTGAAAATGACACTTGCGACACTTTCACATCAAAAGACAACGGTTTGATTAAGCTACTGTTTGCAAAGGAGAACTGTAAATGATGAAAAATACATTAAAATCATTCACAATTATTTATCAATGGAGACTGAATAATGCAAAGGAAGAGAGTTTCAATAGTGATATACTGATCATAGACAACAAAACTACTGAATAGAGCTGAAAACAATGAAGGAAAAGCCAAAATCTGGAGGCAGAAATAGTCTCATTCAATCATCGCACCTGTAACACAGGGAAACAAGGATGCATCTCACTTGCAACACATGGGAGGTGCGATGCATCTAGGCTCCCAATGAGAGATAGTACGATGGTCTAGGGATGATACTGAGCTTGGTTTTCACTCACAGTTTGCAGCTAAGTACAGGGATTTAGGCTAAGCTAATGATAGACAGTAAACACAAAGTATAGGGTCTGATCTAATAAGGTTATTTGAGCTACCACCAGGGCACTTAGGATGTTTGCAAGTTAGATTTTCAATTCATAAACTAACCCGGATATTGGCTGAAGTAGCGTTGATCTACTTTGCAGTTGCATAGCAAAAGTAGTTCAAAGGCTAGCTGGCTTAACTTCAGGCTCCGTCTATAGTTTATAAAGCAAACAACAGTAACTAACAATCAAACTTTTCACTCCCCAGTGGAGTCGCCATTTTTTTATTGGGAAAATTAGTGTCCATTCAGAGCTACTAGTCCAACTAAGATGGGTAGCTATCTTAGAAACAAACAAACTAAAGTTACTTGTGTTTTCCTTTATGATAGATAGATGAGAGAGAAGTAGAGAGTACTAACCTCAGTCTTTTGCTTGGCTCCTTGCTTGTTTCCTCCCTCCTTTGACAGAGCTTCGACACTCCTTCCTCACTTGTCCCGCTTCAAAGAACACCTATAGATCCAAAACAACATAATACCATCAAAGCATAGAGATCTATAACCATAAACAATATAGGACCAGATGTATATTAACCATACAAATGAATACACCAATACAAGATTCAGAGATATACAAGTATATGGAGGAAAACTCAAATAGCTTTATTGATAGAAGTAGTAGAAAAGAGGATTAAAACCAAGTTGTCTAATCTAGCACCATCCTCTCAGCATGAAATCCCTCTTCACCTCATGAAAAGCTAGATCACCCAACAATACAATGTTTCACATCGAAACCAACAACACTTCCTTACAAAATAAAAAATTCCAGCCTCTGGATCTCTAGGATGAGGGATCCATATATAGACATTTGTAGGTGGGTGAGTCAGCTTCTGGGATTTTGATTACTGTCATTTCACTGATAGTTCTTGGTTTCGCTTGGAGGTTTCATGATCTCTTACTCATCCTTGGGTGAATTCAGAGAGTCAAGTGTCAAATGAGCAGTTTCTAGAAAATTCTTTAGGTTTCCACCTAGCAAACTACCTCTTCCATTTGTTTTCTCTCACTCATCGCACCCTACAGAAGGGATTTTCAGTATGCATCACACCCTTTTCATGTGATAGGTGAGATGCATCACACCCTTAGCATGGAGCAGTTTGTATGGTCCAGTTTTGACCAGTTCTGAGCTGTTTTTCAGGGAGAACTTCCGGGAAATGATGTAATCAGCTGACCTTTCTCATTTAGGGTATGAAACAACACTTTTAGGGGTTTATAAGCCCTTGGTTTATGGACATATTTGATTGGGGTTGCAGTGCCCAAATATGTCTATAAAGGAAAGGTAAAATGCAGACGGATTTTTTACAAGCTTAGATTGCACAGCCCAGGACTGCTACACATTACCAGAATCAAACCTCCTTTGAATTTGATGTTAAAGATGTACATCCAATTGACCAAATTGATATCCACAAATAGACTGGCCAAATAATTGCTTCTACTTTAACTAACACCGCCATGAGTCTGTCAAAAATGTAGGTTACCTTGGCTAATACACAGTCCCAACTTAAGCTTGAGAAAGTTTCCTCATTGGCTAAGGACACCAAGATCAAAGATTTGGAGTATTTGGTGTTGAAGATGGGATATGATCCCCCTAATATAAACACTACTAAAGAAATTTTCAAGACAAAAAATACTGAGATTTCAGCATTAAGGAAGCAGCTAAAATTGCCAGCTTTAGAGGACCTAATGACTAAAGAGATTGAAGAAAATGAAACTAAGAAATATGACATGATGAAGCTCATCATCGAACGAAATCTCCAATAAAATAGATGGAGGAGAAAATGGAGCATCTTGTCAAAGAGAAATGGGAAACTGTAAAAAGGGCCAATAATCCAATGGATGTAGTTCCTCTTACATCAGTCTCTATAACTATAGCTTCTACCTCAGGCATAGCAACAACTATAGGAACAACAATAGGATCTGGAAAACTTGCTGAAGATGTTCAGAATATGTCTATTTAGACAAAGGTAATGAAGAAATTGCAAGATCAACTGAAGACACTACAACGCTTGAAAACAATTGCAGACAATTCACATGCAGCTGAGTTATAGAGGAAAAAGAAGTCAAATTGAGGTATTGTTGAAAGAAATCAAAGAATATTACCTTGGAAATAAATTTGGTTTGGTAAAGGAAATGTTATGGGAAGAGATCACTAAATCAATCAAAGAGATCTGGCCTTATATCAGGATAATCTTTGATCAAAAGGAATTGTTGGAGAAATCTCATGAAGCTATTGAAACCATCTGCAAGGAACTTGAGGACATGCCAGAGATTGCCACTAAAATAATCAAGTTTCTAAATTATGAAGACAATTATGAGCTTGAAGAATTAGGAATTAATGACAGGACAACAACCATACTGGAAGTGAAGAAGATTATTACAAACAAAAATCTCATTCTTCAGTTTGAGGAGAAATGTAGTAGTGTTAATTTCATAGTTCAAAGTTCTTTCAACAGGTTGGAACCCTTGACTAGAAAGGGTTTTCCCTCTATGCTAGTGATAAATGATAAATTAATGCCCATTGAAGACTATTTATGAAAACTTGCAGAGGTCAACACCAATGAAACTATAGTTTCAAACATAAGAGGTACAGAAACACCAAGGGTTGTGCTAAATTCCCTTAGAGATACATTTTTCATCCTGAAATCAGACATATATTTTTAGTGAAACCCATTTTTACTAAAATACATAAATGATTGAGGTTTATTGAAGGGTGACTAAGTTATCTATGCTAGATAAAAAACACTGGGAACAATTAACTGATTTACTTGACTGAAAGGAGGATCAAACAACATTCAACATTTCCAGGGAGATTCATCAACATCTCAACAACATTAAGCATTTCTAAGGACATTCATCAACAATTCAACACCAAAATAGTGACACATTGACTATCAGTTCATATTCCTGATTTTGTATTAATATATTTTTGTCAATTTGTTTAAGATATTTTCTTAGCTCTAAGATTGTATAAATAACTCTCTTTAACAAGTTATTAAGGGTTGCACCCTTGAAGAAACATTTGTAAGCACTAAATGTACTCAACTTTTTCTGACTCATTAATACCAAAGAAAAGGATTCTGAATTTTGATTCATACAGTTTCATATTCCTTGTAAGTTTTCCAGTTTTCATTCATTTTCTTCATATCCTTAAGTTTTGCAAAGATAACCAGATAGGAGTAGTTGAGTCTCAATTCACACTTATAAGCTTTCTGAAGTGATCATCTTTAAAGAGAATGAATTATAAAAACTATTTGTTTAAGTAATTCCCTCTAAATCATAAAATCATTAGTATATTTGTAATCTTGGGCATATTTTGTCAAACTTTCTGATCATTGTTTGAGGGTTTCCTTACTTATGGTTATTTAATTTTCTATTTGAAAACTATAATAGTCATATCATCTTACTATTTCTACTTATAACCAGGTAAGCTAAATGACTGTGTCAATTTTAATAGCAGCCCTTTGGTTAATATTAGTATTACTCAAGAAGGTTAGTCATCATTGTTTTAAATCTGTTTCATACATTGGTCCTCTAGAAACTAAAACAAAACCCCCTAAAACAAATATTTTAGATGCCCTAGCATGATAGCTGACCATTATCATCTCAAAGATACAACACCTTCCTTAGACTCTCTAAGACGCACCTACTTATACACTCCCATGGTCCGTGGACCATGGGTAAATATCAAAAACTGACTCAGGTTTACATAGATGAGGGTAAAAACCCTTTTTGACTCTTGACTAGCTACGCACTCCACGCCCACAATTCAAGGAGAATTTACATATTTTTACATCAAAACTTGGGATTTTTCCCCAAAACTAACCCATGGGACCCCATCTCAACAAGCCCCCAACACAAAGATCATGACTTGCCCTTGAGTCACTCGACTATCTCAGTGATTTTGCTACGAAGATCCCCCAGCTGCACTTGCACAACTGCTACCTCGGCAACAGTCTGCGTAGCTGCCTTCTTGACTTGTTCAACAAGATTCTACATGGATGCTCCTTCGCTAGCCAACTTGATCTTCTGCTGTGTGAGATGCAAGTTCATCAGTTTCTCCTAGATGTTGGTTGAGACTAGGTAGGATTCTTCCAACCAAGGACCCAACCTGGCCTTAAGCATTACTTCTTTTTTCTTTGTTGTTTCCACTTGTGAAACGATTTTCTTCCCCTCCTACAACTTGGCAAGGCGCTGCACTATGGCAATGGAGCACGTCGTTTCCCTAGCCTCGTCATACTACTTTTGGAGTTCGCATATCTCGGTGCTCAATATCTGTAGGTTGGGGTCTTCCTACATGGTCATCACCAACTCCATGGCATGTTCAAACAAAGTCCACAACCACAGCATTTGTTATCACTCCAAAATTTCTCTAGAGTTGTTAGGAAAGAAATAATAGAGGTAACCACAAACCTACTTTGGATATTAGGATCTAGCCTTCCTAAGGCTCAGAGGGGGCTCTCTCTTTATGATTTAACTTTGTTTAGTTAATTTATTTTAGGCTATTTATGATTGTACTTGGGTTTTGATTTTAATTTGGTGGTGGGATCACTGACTTAGATGGATAGAGGAGTGTCTTTTACCATTGGACTATGGGGTCAAGTGTCAAGCAAGTAGAACTGGATCAAGTTCTAAAGATAATGTTTACTGGGCAAGGCAGCTGAGTAAATTCGGATCTTAACGCTGGATGGTGAAGTGGTTTTCAATCGAGGTCAAGGAGAAATTAAGGGTTTCTCAAACCGGATAATGAAGGAAATGGTAGGGGTCAATTGAAACTAGGGAGAAATGAAGGATTCCCTAATCTGGATATCAGAAGAAAACATTAAAATGATTAACAGATCAAGACAGAGTGTACTTAAACAAATTATGTAATATAATTCTAGTTAATTAATTCAATTTAGATAACATTCAAGTTTGTGAAACACTTAAGAAAATAACAAATTTGACAAAAGAAAATACTTCACTGAAGTGGCCCAACACATGAATCTTGTAATGCAATCTCTTTATTAGTTCAATCGAGTCTACTGACTTGAAAAATGGTACAAATAACCCTCAGGTTTCAGATCAATACAATTATAGTAATGTCAAGAAATCCACAGTCTATACTTTGAATTATGAAGTATTTATACAAATATAGCTTACAAAATATCCCAAAATGTTTTGGGAATTAATCTAGGAAAAAGAAATATCTTCATGCAAGAAGATAAAGATAGATATTCAACTACTACAATTTGTCCCTATTTATTAGACTCTGCTATCTTATTCCTTGATATTTTGTTGTTTATTTTGCTTTATTGTTTGTCTTCAATCCTGACTATTCTTTTTACTTTGTCTTTCAACTGATACACTTTCACCTGATACTCTTTCATCTGGCTGATCTGTCACTTTTCTTTCACTGTGAATTTTTACAGTAAGTCATTTAACTTTTCTCATGTGTCTTCATCTAGTAAATTGATATTTACCATCTTTCTGTAAATTTCATCTGCTTCTGTGTAGTTAGCAAAGGTTGGCATGTTCACAAAAAGGTGTTTTACCTCATGCTGGAGGTAAAATAGGTTCTCAAATGTTTGGTACAGAACCTTTCTTGTAGGCATCCCCTTCATAGAGGAATTATTGGCTTGATCTCTTGCCACCTCTTTGATTTTCCTGTTGTAGTCTTTTGGTGGCATTAATTTGTCATTTATCACCAAGGGATTTGGCAGACCTTTCTACCTTAAAGCATCAAACTTTACCATGAACCTGTCTATAACCAGTTGCATGGTTGGCATTTGTCCTGAAGGTTCATCATCAAATTCATCTTGCTGAGCACTTTTTCACTTCTAGTATGGTGTCAGTCCTGTCAGTTATGTCCAACTCCTACAAATCATATTTATTTTTAGATTTAAAGAAGTAGATTATTCCGGTGGCTTCTTCTGGCATGTCTCCAAGTTCAGCCTTAACTCTCTGAATTTCTTTTATAGCCTTTTTTACTAAATAATTTTGTTCAAAGATGACTTGTATAGATGGAAAAATATCATTGACAGAGTCAATGATATTGGCCCATAGTTGTTCTTTAGCTTGGCCAAGTGGCTCCTTCAATGTTAGCTCTTTCTCCAAATTCTTCATTCTTTTAGTCAACCTGGTTGACTTCTGTACTTCATTCTTGTGCATTATTTGGGCAAGTTTCTTCTCATCCTCTAGACTTTTTATTTGTTCCTTAAGTTTATTTATCTCTGTGGTCTAAATGGACATGTCCTCCATTGCTATGACCAATTTTCTTGCCTCATCACTTGGTTAAGCTACTGTTGTTGTTGAACATGTTGCTGGTGTAGATGTTGTTGCAGCTGGAAGTGTTGTAGCCAATCGAGTTGCGGAGGCCAATGAAGCTGCCAAGGTTGATGGTACTGATGTAGTGACTTCTGGAATGGCAGTGGCAGTGGTGGTCACAAGGTTGGCCTGTTTCAGCTGTGTTAAGTTGTCCAACTCCTTCTCCATTTCTTTCAATTGATAATTCAATTGAAGAATGAGGTCCATCATCTCCTCCTACTGAGTTTGACTTTTAAGGACCTCCTTAGTCTTTGGATTCTCTGAATGAGGTAGCTTTAGTTGCTTTTTCAAAGTAGCAATATCCTCATTCTTCTACTTTATCAGTTTCTCTGTAGCCTTGACATCATTGGGACTATATCCAAGCTCAACCACCAAGTCTTCCAGTGACTTGATTCTGTTGTCCTAGGCCTATGAGGATGCCTTTTCCAGTTTGTACTATGTTATAATATTATCCAATGAGCTTTGGAGTTTGTGCAAAGTCATAGCTTTATTTGTCATTGTGGAGTAAATCATGTCACCTGCCTGTTTGTGGAACTCAATTTGGTCTATGGGGTGAACATCCCTAGCCAAAACCTCAAAATCTGTTTTCCTATAGTCCGTTGATGATCTGGGCTACTAGACTATAGGCTGCATGAATGTAATTTTCATTTTATCTGTCTTAATGTCAAAGGCTGACATTAGTTTGTTTTGATTTGCAGGTGTCTGTTTGAAGTACTAGGCATAAGTCTCAGCCTTCAATGTCTCATTCCTCAACTTAATTTCCTTGTATTTTTCTTTTATATTTTTCTCTTTATCCATAGGCCTATTGGATGAAGAGAATTCAATGCTGAGCCGTTTCTCAATAAGTTTAGTGTATGAAGTAGAAGGTTGTTGAGTTTCACCTAAAGCTGATGGGCCTTTACTCCTTCCAACCATTGTGTCAGTGTCAGTGATTTCCACTGTTCCAGTGGTGTCTTCTTTTTCAGTTACAGGATTAAGCTTGGGCCTCTTCCTATAACTGATCTCAAATTTTTCATCTGTAGTGTCCATTGCTAAGCTAGAACCTTCTTCCCTAGTTCTTTTTTATTTCTATCTTGATTGGATGGAGTCTACAAAATAGGAGGAATATTCATCAGTTCTTCTAGGGCTGGAACCTGTAGAGAGGAACTACTATCAATCTTCTTTTCCACATCTATCAAAGTATTCTCCACATCTACTACAATATTCTCGACATCTATCAAAGTGACTTCCAAGCATTATGACTAGCTAGAAAATCTCTCAATTTCTGGCCTAGGATCATGAATGAAAGGACTTAATTTGACTTTCAGCCTTAGTTTATTTATGACTCCATGATGGTCATATTGCCACACAAAACTACTCTTGAAGTTCATCTCCTGTAAGATTTTATCTGCCTCTAGTCCAGCTTCCCTATTATTACAAATAAAGGGGCCCAATTGATTTTTCATTTTAAATTGAGTCTTCTTCTTGGCTAACAGGAAATTAACCTCATCAGAGTTTATGATTTGTCTGAAATACTCTAATGCAAATATCCTCATGGGGAGGTATTTGGGCAGTTTGTAGGGAGTAAGTTGGCATCCATATATTCTGATTTCTGTGTGGTCCTAGTATAGATACCAGTCTCCCAGTCTACTGTTTTTTTCCAACTGTAAAACTCTTTTAATCTCCTAACTGATCCTGGGCTGATAGATACTTGTTAGCATGTTTATAACCGAATGAACAAATGAGTCAATGAAGTCTTTGTAAGTAAAAACAGTGGAATACATTTGGATCAATGGTGTCCAAAAGATGACAGATATTGGATTTCCCTTGGTGTATAACTTTTGGATGTTGATAGGAAACTTATTTGACTGAAAGTAAAAGAACATGTAAAACAATACAGACGAGTATTTGAATACTCTTTCATTTGGCAATCTGATAAGTTGTTCATGGATTCTATCTGCCAGGAAATGAGCATAGTTGTAAATTGTAGCAAGAGGCTTGCCTCGGCAAAGGATAGAAAGGAAAGAAAGGACAATCGCATCCACATGTTCATCTATGGTGTACCTTAGAATGCAAGAGAGCATGGTAATAATTTTTCTGCCTCTGTTAGAGAAAATGGTGGCAGCATATGGAGGACTATCTGTTGGAGTGTGAGACTCTTTAATGATGAAATTTCGAATGATCTAAGCTTTCTTGGGAATGTCTAGCTTGGTGTAGAGTTCAAGTAAGCCTTGAATGGAAAGTGGGGTCTCATTTGGACTTGACTAGATTTGCAGGATTTGATTTATAGATTCTGTTGTAATGGTGAACAAAACCTGCTGATCATGGCTGACTATGGCTCGCTGACTTGGAATATAGCATGCTTGTAAGAAGTTGATGATTTTTGGGAATGGATGTACTTGTGGAAACAAGTACTTGGGAAAAGTTGACTCCCAAAGGTGAATGTCATCATTCTAGTTCAAAAACTTGTCTTTACTCCAACAGTGGAGTTTTGGTATGTAGGCAGGGGAAGCAGTGTCCTTCATTTGAAATTCTCTATCAGCTAATGGAAGGTGGTCAATGTCTAGGTGAGTGGTTTGTAGGGGTCTTACATCTAGAGAAGTTTGGGAAGCCATAATTTGGTATATTGAACTGAATTAGTCTTTCTGCAGCTTTGGGAGTGAGGGCAGAAACTTTGGAATAGTGGGGAGGGTAATAACAGTTTGTAAAAAAAGGGGTTTGGGTGTACAGTAGGTTTCTCTTTAGTTTAGGAAGGTTTTTTAATTAATTTAATCAATTAACCTTTGATAATTATTTTCTATAATTCAAATTTACAAGGTCGTTCTGGTTCTTTTAAGAATCCCTGGAATTTGACGTTTTTTAGTGCGCAAACGGGGTTCTGTAGTAGCTGTAGAGGGTACTGAGGCTTGAACTGGTTATTTGCTACTTTAATTTGGTCTCTACAATGTCTTGAGGTGGAAAAGGTGGATAAATTGGTTGCTTAGAGGTTCAGGGTGTCAGAATTGGTTTAGCAGAGGTTTACAGTGAAAACGAGCGAAAATGGGGCTTTTTCATCCTTTCAACCAATAATGGTTACATTTTGGCACGAGATTTATTGAATGAATAGTGGGTAGTTTTAGTTTTAGGTGGGGAGGTGGTTTTGTGTGATATTACACCACTTTTGGATGGTTGGTGTTATTTTTCACAAGCACGTGACATAACTTGGTGCCGCCACGTAGCAGAATAGTGCCCGGCCAAAACCGCGAATCTTGCATGCTCTCGGGCTGTTAACTATCAGATGATTAATCCGTGTGATATGACTGTGTGCCATTGGATCTGGTTGTGGGAGATCAGAGGGATATCATGCAGTGAAGTTGCATGGATGTAGTCGGGAAAGTGGTTGGTGGGGCTCAGTGTTTAATTACAAAGAATTGTAATTAATTAATGAATAATGTTGGGATTTTTAATATAAGCAAATGGTTAATAAAGGTGGGACCATGGGTTATATGGAGGGGGTTTTAACTATACACCAAGGTTTGGTGAGTTAAAAGGGTGTCAGGGAATATTAACGTGGGGGAGTTGAATTATATAATGTGGGGGTATAGTAAATAACTTAGGATAAAAGGGGTTTTGTGGGTTTTTTAAAGGGAAAAGGGGAAATTAATAAGGGGGGAATGTAGTGTTTGTAATGGGAATGGGTTTCACACTTAGGGAAAGGGGTTTTGGGAAGGGGGGATGATTTTGAAGGGTAATGTCTAGGGAAATGTGTGAAACCAAGGGAATAAAAGGTCAAAATGAAGGGAAATGGTTTTTACAAGTAATGAAGGGATAATGAGGGGAAATTAGCAAATAAGTATGTGGGGGTCTAGTGAAATGAGGGGAAATTAGTAAACCAGCTTTGGTGAATATCCTTTCTCTTTCACAATTCCTCCTGCACATGAAACATAGGATTAAGCATAATGAATGTGCTTTTTGACTTAGCAACCTTATGCATTTGCAAAACTTCTTCTACCTACCCTAACATTTTCTCTTCATTCATTGGGTGAATTTAAGCTTGCTGACCCTTTATTTCTTTTTCTTTTGATAAGAAAAATATCTATTTCTAACCTTATAACTTCCAATGGCTCAGATTAAACTGATGAGCTCATCATTATTCTCTACCTAACTAGTGATCTGCCAAGATTAAATAGTTTGGCTATATCTTTATTCTCTATCTATGAACATGAAATTTAAAGCATGAATGATTCAATATTAAACTATTTGACCATTATCGATTGTGGCATTTTTGACAAGCTGCACATAATCTTATTTTGCAAGGTAAAGTAAAAAAGTAGTGGTAGTTGAATTTTCACACTTTCATGATCTATTTTTATCTCTTTCTTGGTGTTGTTGGGAAAAGTATCCATTCAAAACGCCCCTATCTCACTCTAAGGTGTGATAGTGCCTTAGCAACAAACAAGGAAAACTATCTTTGTATTCTTCTTTATGAAATGTAAATGGAGAAGAAGGATGTAACTAACCTGTGTCTTTTGCTAGTTTGTTGATCCACTCGTTCTCCTCTTTGTTCGCTTCCCGCTGCCTGCTCCCTCACTGGTCCAGCTTCACCAAGTTCCTGCAAGATCACAGAAGAGAGAAACTACACAAAATACATAGATTTACATTGATAACTAGCTTAGGATCAGATTTAAGCTAAACATGCATATATAACAAAACATCATTGATACACAGCATGTAGGAGAAACTCAAATAATTTTATTGATATGATAAGAAAGTCCAAGAGGAGATACAACCAAGTGAGTCCCGATCCAGCATCTACCTCCCAACAAAGGAATCCCTTCCTCTCCTCCAACAAAGCATAAATCACCCAATGTACTAATCTCAATCTCAAACCAACAGCAATTCTTTGCAAAGTACAAAATTCCAGCCCCTGGATCTCTGGGATGAGGGATCCATATATAGATGTAAGCAGAGAGGATGAGTCAGCTTATGTTTTGACTTGTGGCTTCTCTCTGTCAGTTCTTGCTTCCACTTGGAGGTTGAGAGCCTCTTACTCATCACTGGTCGAATTCATTGAGGCAAGTGTCATTGGAGAAGATTCTGGAAGCTTCCAGTGTCTGTACACCTCGCGGAATGACACTGCTATTTGGCATTTCTCGCTCAGCGCACCCTGGTAGTACATTTAGGTGCGTTGCAATGCACCTAGCTAGTGTACTAGGGTGCATTGCAACGCAGACAGCTAGTAGAGCATCTGAATTGATCCTGAATTGACTGATTCTGAGTGGTTTTTGGTGGAGAACTTCTGGGAGAAGCTGTCACTGGTTGACCTTGTTCCTTTAGGGGCAGGAACAACACTTTTAGGGACTTTGGATCCCTTGGATTATGGACATTTCATGCTCAAAGCTGTAAGGCACAAAAATGTCTATAACAGTTGCCCCCTAAAGTATGAGGCCGTTTATCGGGTGAAATGCTTTATTAGGAGGATCCGAAGTTCTTTCAATGCTGGGAGGAGACCTGTAATAAGATATAATACAATACATTATTTTTCATACTGTTGTCATGATCTAGCTGAGGCGGGCATTCCCATGCTCAGCTTTATAAATTCATTTTTATGTACATAGGATAGACAATCGTCTAATGGTAGACTGATGATCTTGATGGAATCATCATCCTTTTGGTAGGATGATTATCTGTGCTGCAATGTTGTACATGTCAATGTCTTTATTTTCCTTGAATATATATCGTAGCCCGGATGGATGAAACTAGATCCGGGGTCTTCAATCTCGTCCGATCTTCACTCTAAGTACAAGTCGATCCATGTGAGAAATGTTTTGAAGTCGAACATGGAAAGACATCGCTTGATTACCAGTCAATGATGTAAACTGTTAACAAGCGCGAGAGGAATCACCGATAATGATAATGACCCTCAAGGTACTGCAGTACAATTCACGTGATGTGAATAAAGGACTTGGCATCGAACACCGCGCAAAATCTTTCGGTCGAAGGTCATTGATGTATACCTGTCACCGGAAGTGAGAAACTTGCCATTGAGGCATGCAAGCTTCAAAGTACTGAAGGGGTGTTCCTAGATCAATTTCTTGGATAATGAGATGATGTCGATAAGAAGCGATCCGTCAAAGGAGGGCCTTAATGTATCCCACATCAGTGACACGGAACGGAGCAAATGATGTTGATGGAGGTGCAAAACGATCTGATGATATATGGTTCAGGGTGGTGGTCATGAAAGAATGAAGTATAATGTATGGTAGTGGATGGGACACGGTTGACTTCTCTGGATGACATCTCTTGAACATATCGGCGACACTTATATGATGGATTGGTAGCATTTACCCCGAAGATGGATGGTATGGCGAGACCATGGTGATGTGACCGGTGAATGAAACAACCCAACCCGACTCAGGCACGGAGCGGAAGTGTCATGTTCAAGAGAGACTTGCTACCAATAAAAGTTCTTTGAGCTTCTACCCAATTTTTCCCCAGTCATTACTTACCAATACCTCTTTATTTTTGTCAAGCTTGAGGAGGATAACATATGCTTGTTCTATAATTTTCCCTTCGGGCAAACCCATCGCTATGTTTTAACGAGCCTAGCGATAGTGAAACTCGTTCTCGTCTAAAGACAAGTTTGTCGCTATTAATCTTTTTAAAAAGTCTAACGACAAAGATAACTTGGTCCTTTTAATTTTTAGAGAGTCTGAAAAGGTACGTAAAGATAACTCCAAAAGTCCTTTTTCGTCATCTAATCCCTTAAGTCCGAAAAAGTAGAAAACAATACAGAAGGGATGAATTTTCGATAGTTTTAACGAGCTGAACAAAGAAAGCGCTCGATCGTTTTGTGAAATAATCCCTCAGGTCCAAAAAGATTAAAATCTAGAGGAGGGATAGCACTTCCGGTCACTTTAACGAGCTGGAAGGCCAAAACTCGGCAATGTTTTCATATTTTACGAGTCAGATGAAAGGAGCTTAAAGAAGACTCGTCTTTTGAGGAACGAGTGATAAAACGGGTAGCAGCTGATTCCAGGTAAGGGTTGGAATTTTCCAATCACGACAGTGTCACAAGGATGGCTAGTGAAATCACTCTTCGTAGTTGTTCCTCAAAATGGGTAAACAATCAAATGGAGGTGAAAGATCGGCCAAATGGAAAAGTGGAGGTGACGGTGCAAACACGACCAAGGCTTTAATGGCTGATAATGTTACATTCACGGTGGTTATTTACCGGACGATAGTTCATTTTTTAACGAGCTTAAACGCGGATTGAGACACTTGCTCAGTCTTATGTTTATTTTTTAACGAGCATGAACTATGTGCTAAAACTGCTCGATTAATCCAGTCATATGATAAGAATGTCTCATTGAGGATGCCATTTTTTATGGAGCTTGCACCTTACAAAGCTTTGCCCCGCATCCTTTCTTTATGCAAGTTCGGAAACGACTAATCCTACAAGTTTAAAGGGTTAGAGGTCCTAAAAATTTAAAAAAATAAATAGCCTCCCCTTGCTTGCACTCCAAAAGGTTTGCATGCCCCCAGGTATAAAGTACGATTTCAAGGTTACCCCTCAATTTGCAGATAAAACATTTGTTCTACTAGGAAAGGCCTACCTCTTTCAGGTCACCCAAAGATTGTTCCATTAATCTTTCAAACAAAACACTTCTTCGGTGATGTCTACCGAGATAAACAAAGGTGAGCGACGATGCTCGCCAACTCACATAACTTTGACAAAAGAATCTTATTCTAGAACAACCCCTCTTCCAATCACGGACGGGGTACGGACTAGTCATATTCTCTCGCGGAAACCTACCCTATACCCAAAGTTTTCCTGCCGAAGCAGACCAGGACGCATGCCCCCTGGGTTCCAGTCATATCCCTCCGAATTACTTGCGCTCATCGAGAGGACGGACCGTGGGTTGAGAAATTTCTTGCACGAAGAGACCATTTAGGGATGGTATATGACTATTTGCGATGCGTGATCCGGGAAATGAAAGCTGGTCCACGAGCTTGACCACTCTTCCTTCGTGCGGAAAACACATTACTCTAAAGAGTGAGGAGACGATGGCTCCCATGCAATAAATAGAGTCTCATCCAAGGAGTAGGTTATAATCCAAGGGTCCTTGAACAACCATCACGTTCATTTGAACGGTCTTCCCTTTCAATGCTATGGGCACATTGGGGAGGATCCCTAAAGGTCGACTGGTTCCTTTATCAAAGCCTGTCAGATTTCTCATCTCAAGCAAAAGCGATGGCGAACCAAGCACTTTCCAAGCAGTAGAGGAAAGGATACTCACAGAAGCCCCCTCATCTATGATGGTACCAGCCATGACCATTCTATATATTTGGACGATAATTCTGAATGGTATGCTTGCTGGTAAACGGGGTCTGCCTAGTTGGTTCCAGTCGAAGGATACAACTAGGTTGCTTGGTGGTGGGACCGAGTAGACGGCCGGGTATCACTCTGACAAACTTCCTTCCTGCGATAAAGGAATAGGTGGATTTCCCCCGTGTTCGTCGGAGTCTGTGTTGATGAAGAGAATTTGGATGGTGTCATCTTTATCCTCTTCAGTGACTGTATCATTCGAAGATAAAACCTCTGAAGGCAAGACCGGGTCAACTGCCGCCTCGACCTTTTGACTTTCGTCTGGTATGGATTCAGTTGGTTTATCTTCAATGACAGACGCTTCAACTGACCACTTGAGCGGGCCAGCTGGATTCTCAACTAACGAAGGACTTGGTAAGAGTTTTTTATATCTAGGAGGAAGTCGTAACGGTGAAACCGGACGATTTTCCAAGACTCTTTTAGCCTCGTCTAAGAAGGGACAACGGTGAAGGGCATGGTTTCCTTCGCACAGTCTACAGGGAGGTCTAGCCCTCCCTTTCTGTCCTGGAACTTCACTTTCGCTAGTTGACGATGTACTTTCAACATGGCCATCAGAGGTTGATGACACCGGATTGTGCAAACGGGGAGACCAGTCCCTTAGTATCCGAGGGATGTAAGGACAATCTCTGTGAAAGTGGTCTCCCTTGCAGATGACACATGGCGATTTAGGCCTGGTCGATGCTGTGTGTGGATTTTCATTAGACGACGCTTGTTTTCCCTTATTTGCCTTTGGCTCCTTCTTCTTTTCTCCTTCTTCTTCTTTTCCTTCTTCTCCTTAGGAACTTGGTTTTTAGCTTTACCAGTCCCGTCACGCGAAGAGGAAGGAAGAGAAGAAGAATTAGAGGAAGTAGAAGGTTGGTGGGAAATTCTGGACTCGTCTAATTGCCGATTCGACTGTTCAGGAATAGTGGTGTTCTGAATGACATTGGTTGAGAAGAGCCAGACCGGCAGGCCAATTGTGAGTCTTGGAAGCGACAATGTGGCCATATGGGGCGCACCAACATCTCCCCAAGAGGAGAAGGGACTAGGATTTCCACCAAGGGGAATTCCTTGGTTGGTAGGCTCCATTTTCTCAACCTAAAGATCAACGCGGGAAAAAAGGGTATGAATATTCCGTTTAAAATAAATTTTAACGATGCTTAGACACAACTTGCTTTTTCAATTTTAAAGAGTCGAGAAAAAGCAAAAGATGACTCTAGTCTCCTTCGATTTTTAATGAGCCTGAAGTGACAAGTGCTCAGATGGACCTTTTCCGTTAAGGAGTTTGAAAAGGAACGAAAGGGACTGCTCTGGAGTTCTAGGTAGAGGGTGTGCCAAACCAATCACAAAACCGCAGAATACTTTTTAAGGTACGGGCGGTCAATCTTCCCGAATGCTGTGTTCAGTGCATTGCGATCAGTAGGGCGGCCAACACAGCTTCCTATGGATAAAGGTTTTATGCCTATAGTGGTCTCCCAATATATACTCGACGGTACATGGGAGCACAATCCGTACTGGCACTTATTGTCTCTCAGGAGGAATCACCCAACCATCAGTGAGGCAATAGTTACCAGGTTTTACTACGCCGGAACACGTCTCTAGCCTAGACCTCTATGTTGTGCATTAAGTTCCAATGCGTTGTTAAGTTCATTCAATTTATTTTAGGTTGATCTTTCTTAGAAGTTTTCCTTTTTGGATCACCACGAGATGTAGATACAATTCCTAAATGCAGTCTAAAGATGATAAGCAATCTTTTATCTCTTTTCAACAATGAAAATCCTAGCTACAAGGGGAAAAGAAAGACACAATATTTTCTCAAAGAGCATAGAGCACACTGTAAATGCACTTTTCCTAAATCAACATACAAATTGTCAAAATGCAAATCCACATATGCATGTATTTGTTTTCACTTTCTTAATATTGATGCCTAAAAAGAAAGCTGTTGTACAAATTTGAATTCAATTTCAAGTGAAAAACACAAACAAGCTTCTTTCGAAATCAAAAAGACGATTACGACACTTTATGATTTTGAAGCAAATACTTGTTTCGACACTAGAAATTCATAAATTCAAACCAAAAGACAAAAGTAAAAGCGTAATCAACTGTGAATAGCAAACAAACTCACTCCTAAGATCAAAACGACACTTACGACAGGTCTAGATCTAAGGGCGACAATATGACTAGTTTACTTTTGTAATGGGAAACTGCAAATGATGTAACAAATACACAAAAACAAAAACAATTTCTTTTATACAACTGAGGTGGAATTAAGGCAAAGAAAAGGGGTTTTCAGATAGGTACACACACTAATAACAGGCTGCAAAAAACAGAGATAAAATTGAGCAAAAAGAAGCAGAGAACCACAGCTGCACAAGGCAAAGGCTGATCAACGCACCCCTTGCACAGATAAACTGAATTGCAGCACACGTAGCCCTCTCGAGACCTGCGTTGAAATGCAAAACCTCTTCACAGAGCCTGCGCTAAAACAGAAACGAGAATTGTCTCTGGGTTCTGGGTCACAGTTTGCAGTTTAATCTACGGTTTTTGGCCAGATAAAAGCTATCAATAAGGTACAATTAGAGGGATGATTTAAAGGAGGATTAAGAGCTATCACAAAGGGCTGTTAGAGCATTTGTGGATCAGTTGTTCAGATCATAAACAGGCCCAGTAAATGGACTAGAGTAGCAAATCTCTACTTTGCATTTGTAAATGGCAAATGCAATTCGATTTGGCACTCCTGAGTTTATGAGATGAAAAACAATAGAAACACAAATAAACTAACTAGATACGTTCCCCAGCGGAGTTTCCAATTTGTTATTGGGAAAAGTATCCATTCAGAACGCTGCTATCCCACTCTAAGGTGTGATAGTGCCTTAGCAACAAACAAGGAAAACTATCTTCGTATTCTTCTTTGTGAAATGTAAATGGAGAAGAAGGATGTAACTAACCTGTGTCTTTCGCTAGTTTGTTGATCCACTTGTTCTCCTCTTTGTTCGCTTCCCGCTGCCTGCTCCCTCACTGGTCCAGCTTCACCAAGTTCCTACAAGATCACAGAAGAGAGAAACTACAGAAAAGACATAGATTTACATTGATAACTAGCTTAGGATCAGATTTAAGCTAAACATGCATATATAACAAAACATCATTGATACACAGCATGTAGGAGAAACTCAAATAATTTTATTGATATGATAAGAAGGTCCAAGAGGAGATACAACCAAGTGAGTCCCGATCTAGCATCTACCTCCCAACAAAGAAATCCCTTCCTCTCCTCCAACAAAGCATAAATCACCCAATGTACTAATCTCAATCTCAAACCAACAGCAATTCTCTGCAAAGTACAAAATTCCAGCCCCTGGATCTCTGGGATGAGGGATCCATATATAGATGTAAGCAGAGAGGATGAGTCAGCTTATGTTTTGACTTGTGGCTTCTCTCTGTCAGTTCTTGCTTCCACTTGGAGGTTGAGAGCCTCTTACTCATCACTGGTCGAATTCATTGAGGCAAGTGTCATTGGAGAAGATTCTGGAAGCTTCCAGTGTCTGTACACCTCGCAGAATGACACTGCCATTTGGAATTTCTCACTCAGCGCACCCTGGTAGTGCATTTAGGTGCGTTGCAACGCACCTAGCTAGTGTACTGGGGTGCATTGCAACGCAGGCAGCTAGTAGAGCATCTGAATTGATCCTGAATTGACTGATTCTGAGTGGTTTTTGATGGAGAACTTCTGGGAGAAGCTGTCATTGGTTGACCTTGTTCCTTTAGGGGTAGGAACAACACTTTTATGGACTTTGGATCCCTTGGATTATGGACATTTCATGCTCAAAGCTGTAAGGCACAAAAATGTCTATAACACTTGGGGTTCATATTTTCTAATTTTTTTTTATCTTTTTCTTTCCTTTTGTCCTTTGATTATTCTTTTAGGGCATACCCTCTTTACATTTTTTAATCTTAATATGGGAAAACATTTTGTAGAAACCGAATGTATGTACAATATTACAAAATAACCATAGCCAATTCAAAATTATGAATCCTATTATTATAGGACCCTAACAGCATCCACAATAGCCATCCCTTCCTCGACGACAACTCCACCCTATTCCCTGACCTTAGGCAGAGTCGAAGTTTATGACTTAAGCTTCGTCTCTGTGATTTTCATATTAAGTTCAAATTGAACTCTTTCCACCTCTACTTTTGCATCACGGATGCCCGCTACTAGTTTCTAGATCTTGGCCTCTGGTTGTGCGTCCTTAAGCTTGTGCAACTCTGACACTTTTCTACACGCCTCTACAACCACGACTGCTAGCTGGGCGCTCTACGCCTAGATTGTATCCCTTTCTTTCAAGGCATGCATCTTCTTGGTGAACATTTACTCATCGTTCACCCGATACTCACTGATTAAATTGATAGCGCATTGGTCCTGCACTCTCAATTCTGTAGTTACTCATGTCTGCAACGCATGAAGAAAATCATTAGGGAGTGTTGCTATATTGAGGCTGACATTCTTTAGAGTGCTAACGATGATCTTGTCATCAGTTGATACCATTCTCAGGGACCCTTCTAGTAGAGAAACTATCCTCAGGTCCACTGTCCAGACCAGTTTTGCAGCCTAACTTGTCCTCAACACTAGGCTCGTCTATGGGTACTCACTTCTCCTAAGCCTACCTGTATTATGCTAGTTTGGATCTGCAACTCGTGAAGATCCTTCTGATCATTCCCCAATGACTGCATGTATTGTTGCTAAAATTGCTACAAAATTTCAGTGGTAGTGTCGTGCACTCAACTACAGGGGTTTGTGCACTCAGTTGTAGACACTACCCTAGGCCTCTGCACAATCCGCTGCAGAACCTTTTCCCCCTCTAATACTTACCTTTATGTGCTAACTCCCTAGACCCCTTCTGTTGTACCCATAGATGAAGACTTCTCTCTACCTTAGACTCTTTAAGACACACCTATTTATACATTCTCATGGTCCAAGGACCATAGGTAAATCTCAAAAACCACCTCAAGTTTACAGAGATGAGGATAAAATCCCTTTTTGAAACTTAACTAGCTATGTGCTCCGCATCCACAATTCATAGAGCCTTTACATATTTTTACATCAAAACTTGGGCTTTTTCCCCAAAACTAAAGCAGGGGACCCCATCCTAACACATTCTGCATTTCCTGAGGTTGAGATTACACAAGATGGCCAAAGGTGTACAGTATGACAATAGAAAGTCCGAAACAACCTTGTATCATCACAATCACATCAGGATTATAGTGGTTGCTGAAATTCGAAGTCGTTAGAAATTGTGGGAGGATTTCTTGGTGGAGAACTTCCCTGGGGAAGAAACTCAGGTTAAAGGGTGACAACAATCAGTGGGCCGATCCCTGAGACAGAAGAACACAACCCTTGTGCCTAACTCCCAAGTAACCCCTACCTCTCCTACTGATTCTACCACCCCTACCTATGAAACCCCTCAGGAAGCAGGCCCTTCTTCGAAACATGAGGAAGCTGAGATTTCTTTGAAGAACCAAGTAGGCAAGAAGCAAAAAGGTAAAAGGAATAGGGATGAGATAGACTGACCTGAGCCAAGCCCTATGGTGGAAGAAAAAGGTGTAGAACCCTAGTCGAAGGCCCCCAAAGCTCATGATGGCATCAAGCCAAAACAAAAGTGCAAGAGAATTCTCTTTCCTACCCACAAGCCCTCGATTCCCACAGTGGAGACCTCTGCTCAAGATCGTCCTAGAACCCACAGTATGACTAGAACTAAACACCCCATATCCAAGGTTGCAAGTTCTGAACATGTTGATATTCCATCATATCCTAATTCTGATGCTAAGAAGTTATAATTTTCCTCTGAAAAAGAACCTATGCCCATGTCTGAAGCGGAAATCCCCATGGATATTGCACATGACCTGGAAACACTATCCCATGTTTAGCCTTCGTTAAGTAGAAGTGTTACTAAAGAAAACCAACACGTTTCTTCACCAAGGGAAAGCATCAGTAAGGCACCTGGAGGTAGTGCCTCTCAGCAATCAACAACACCTACAAAGACTCCAACTCTTGATGAGGAGGAGAACCTTAAGATCCAACTGGTCAAGCTGCAGAAGAAAATTGGTAAGCTCCAAGAACAAGCCAACAAATACAAGGTCTTGTTCCATTATGTAAGGGAAGTCAATAATCAGGTTAGGGACTCTAATCTTCGACTGTATGCCCATAATAATGACCTAAAGAGGAAAAATAGATAATCATTGTGTTGGAAGGCCTTAAGGTTCAGGCCCACTAAGAAGTTAAGTGCACAAGGACTAGCTCTACAATTTAAGAAGTGTTCTACTCTAGTTAAGCATGGAATAGAAGTTTTGGTCAAGACTGCTAGTCTTTGACCAGGGTTCCTTTTTTTTTATTTTTGCAACCTCTTCTTTTTGGTAGGATGTAGTAGATGCATGAGGACATGCATCTAGATCGGCATGGGGGGATGTCGGTTCCTCATTTTGTCCCAAATTTTACTACTCATCACCTCCATTTTTGCCCACTTTTCTCAAACGAAGTACCCCTTCATGTACCTTTCCATCACCATCACTATCCTAAACCCTGCTAAAACCTGGCATGAGGTAAATGCATTACATTAGTGTCATTTTGTTATTTTTCATTAATTTTTAGTAAGTTTGAGTTATATTCCTTATAAGATGACTAATTATTATTGGTCAAGTGTGGAGATTTGCAAAAGTATGGACAGGTCAACTAAAGATGGAGGGAATTCTTTTCAACAGTATTTCTTTGTCATTTCTGTACTAAATAGCTCATTTTATGATCTGTACTCAAAATCATGGAGGCCTGGTAGACTCTTTGCATGACTTCATACTTCTAGAAGATCAAACACAATAGCCGAAGATTTTGACTAATCCCAAGCTTGATGTTTTCCACAACGAAGATTCTCCATATCCTCATCAAAACAAGACCATGGTAATGTTGGAATTTGTTGGAGCCCATTGTGCCAAGGAGAGAAAAATAGTTCAAGAAATCGGATCTCAAGTTTGATTTAGTAAATTCGCTAAGTTTTATTTGTATTGGTTTATTGCCATTCTTAATGCGAATCATTGCCCATAAAGGCCAGTACTATAATGAATTAGAAGCGGTTATTGGTGAAAGATATTAAGTTATCAAGTTACTATTCAAACATCATTATTTGTAATTGAATACTCTGTTCTGGTTAATACCATGCTATTCTTTGAGCCAAATCATTTCACGTTATGGTTTATTGTGAGTCCTTAATTTGAATGTTTTAAATCTTTGTTTTATTGCAAGTCATTTAAATCTTACCCAAATGTGGTAGGGCCCACCATCATCTGGGAACAAGCTTCACTATTAGTTCGTAGGTGTATCGTTGTATGATAGCTCATTACATTCATTTTCTATCCAATTATTGTGTGAATTCGCTAAGGTTTCTTGTGAAAATGTGTGAGATATTCCATTTGATTTTGGATTGATCATAATTGTTACAACCTCACATTCATTGATAGATAACACGATCAAGAATTCTGAGTGCATAGACTACCATTTTTCATATAGAATGTGCGTAAATCTTCAACACAAAGCTATGCTTTGTTCCTCATAAAAAGCTGAGTTCATTTTAATTACCATCAAATTATTCTTTGATCAGAACGTGGCTTGAGTTATAATAATTGCACGCACTTCTTGAATGCATCGAATAGTTAACTTATGATCTGTTTGATGAATAGTATGAGCGTGAGTGTGGATTTCCTTGTGTATAATTGAGACATGGATTTATGATATGAGGTTTCGATTGTGTTTTCAAATGAATTCGAGTTTAGTAGCAATAGGTATTGTGTTTTCCATTTCCACAATTTGAATTGTTTGATACGTTTTAGGCATTATGATTTACTTTCTACAAAGTGTTTATTTTAAAGCATTTTCTTCAAGAGCATTGATTTGAGTTATTAAATTATCATAGCATAATTTAGATCCATTCTCACATAATAGATTAAGATTGAATTTTTTTTCCAGTATGGTAGTATAAAGATTGGTTTCAAGCATTGAATTGTGTGGTTTATATTACTAGTATGATTTGATTCTTTGCATTGCTTTGACTTGTTTTAAGATAATTACATATAGGATAGATTCGATTTCCACTTTAAATACAATAGCAAAGGATTTGATTTTATAGAAGAACGTTTAGATAAATCTATCAAATATTTCATTTTCATAGAGTCAGTCTGTATAGTAATTCAAAGTGAAGTTTGGAAGGTGTTTCATTTCCAAGTAAAAGTAGTTTGGTTTGAATGGATTGAAGTTAACATATAAGGATTTGATCTTAGAATTACAATTTAGCCTCCTTATCATATTTCGTTACAAGTGAATAGATTCTTGGTTTCTTTAATAGCTAGAATTTTAAGTCCTCGCTTAATATTTGTAATTGGAGTGAATTTCATTCAGCCTTTGGTTTCAGTAAGATTGTCTTTCGATTGCAGAGAATTAGAATAAGGAACATAGCGGATTGAGTTAAGTAGATTTCATTTAGATTGTTTTTGTTTTATAAGAATGAGATGACTCCTAGTTTTCTTAATTAGTATTTTTTCTTTTCCATCATTTTGTACTTAACGATAAAAGGAAAATTTGATACTCTAAATTTAATCTTGAACCAAAAATGCAATACAGCTCGTGCTTATGAGTCCTGGTTGACAATTAAATATCAAGAGATTTAATCACTAATTGAAAATATCAAAACTAAGATACAACACCTCTAGATGGAATTCACTCATGACAAGATGAAATTTGTCTGGAAGATTCCTAGTCTATCTAATTTTTGATAGAATGCACTTAATGGTTCTGAAGAAGGAACTAGACTGGGTAGGAGGCAAGTGACTGCACAATGCATAGTTCCATGAGGCAAGAGTGAGGCTCTAACAACTATGAGTACGAAATGCATAGATTATGAGGGCTAGAGAAGGGAGATTGTGCAGTTGAGTGAGTTAAGAAGGCATCACTAAGGGCTTGCTCAATAAAACCACACCATGTGAAATTTTGATAGATAGAGTCACAAGGCTGCATAGTTGGGAAAGTCAGTGAGACAATAATGAAGGCTTCCTTGCTGTAATTGTGAAATAAATAGTTGTGTGACGCTAGTGAATGAATATTGTGCATTTTAGAAAAAGAAAATGGAAGATAGGAATGGATTTTTCAATGTGATTATGCAATATGTAATTAAAGGAAGAGACTGCCCAACTAGATTGCATAGTTGAGTAGTTTAGAGAGATAGAGAGACTCACTACTGACAAATATTGTGTAGTGCAAAGAAGGAAATTGAATGGGATGAAAGACTACCTAATTATGAGGGGAAAGAGGCACCAATTGAGAATTGTGACTATTCAATGCATATTTCTTGGAGGTAGTGACTTCTCATTATGTATTTCCAAGAGGTATGATAGGCTGACTAAGGCTCGCAGCTACACAATGTGCAGTTCAAGGAGGTAGACTAGAGGGAGGTTGATCAGGGAAGGATCAACTTAAGAGAATGACTATGTGTGAGACCAAAGAACTGGGATATGGAAATAACACGAATTCACAATAATTAAAAAAATATATATGATCAACCACTTGACAACGAAGCATTCACCATCCAAGATCAACTTGTCCTATTGCATTTAAAATGGTTTAGTGAAGAGGTGCATCATAATAGAAATTAATGTTTTAGAATTCTCTTACCCTCTCGTAGTCAGCATTCATCAATTGAAAATTGAAAATTGAGTATAGCTTCATTAGGGTGACTAAAGAAGAGTCATTCAATCCTTATCAGTTTCACGCTGCATCCCACTTGTGTAAAAAATAACCACTAAAATTAACATGATAATAAAATTAACTAGATTCATCTTTTACTTTCACTCGTAGTACATCAACACAAGCTTAGGCTAGTGTTGAGCATGGAATCCCCCCACAACATGTTTCGGGGCTCCAAGCCCAAGTTTTGAGTATTATTGTTGTAAAGACTCTACGAATTGCGGGTGCGGAGCGCAAATTGTATGTTAGAGTCATAGGGTTGTCCTCCCTAAGTTTTGAATGTAGTGTCAACCTACCCATGGTCCGTGGACCATGGGATTGTATAAATAGCGTGAGGCTCTAAGTTGTAAAGAGGAATAGGAGATACATAGAGGAACAAATGGAATCTAGAAGATAGTGAGCATAGAGTAAAGGTGTAAGTGCTTTGGGTCGTAGTAGTAGGAAGAGGCTTTGCAGCTGAGTGCGCAGACGCCTAGTAGAGTCCGCAACTGAGTGTGCGGACCCCTGCAGCTGAGTGTGTAGGGCAGAGTCGAGTCTGTAACAAAGGAAGAAGAATAATAAAGAGAAGTTTGACTCCAAATCTTGTGTATTTATTTTGAGTTACTATATGGTTGATATCTTCTGCAATTCTACTGTTTTCTTTATCACCCACATGAATGGTGAACACTATTAATTATAACCAAACAGATGCAGATAAGCCAAGTAATCAACTAATATTGGGTTAATAGTAAGCGATTGGGTACCAATGTGGATCGAGCCCTGAGTAGGGTTGCATGAAGGCAACATCACAAGCTGTGAGGTACTGATAGGTGCATGTAGCAACGTGCGTGTAGGGTTAAACCGCAAACCATCGAGAATCATCAGACATCTCTAGGGTGCAGAAACATGGTTCTAGCACCCTCCCATACTACTTCAGGTGAGACCTTAGTCTACGCTCCACGGACTATTGTCGAAAGGGCCAGTAGTACCAAGATTTGTTTGGCTAAATCACCTCTAAACCTGGGTTAGGCCCCAACAAGCCAACAAATGGTTCCGTTGTTGGGACCAGGATCTGCATAAGGGATGTCTGATGTCATGTCATTAGAATCCCACCAAGAAGGAAATTGAAGGGTGGCTAGACAGAAAAATTGACAAGTTCGTAGTGCAGGAAAATAGGAATCCATGAGTATCAAGGAAACAATGGTTAGAGCGCTACCTATGTACGAAAATCCACAAAATTTTCTTTGCATCCTTCCCCTCTGAGTTGTATGAGTGGATCACGAAGCTAGCAGATAGTTAGGGAAGGTATAAGTTTGGAAAACCAATTGTGTGGACTCTAGAATTGGTGCACAGATTAGAAGCATCGAAAGATAAGCTCACATGCACTGTGGACCATTGGATTGATTGAATTATAGGAGGATTTATCATCAAGTTCACGGTAGACATGATAGTCAGTTACAATGAGGTGGAATGACACTTCCTCAAAGGACCGTGAGGTAAGTACATTAAATCTTTGAACACTTGGATTAAAATTCTACTGTGTGAAAAGCAGGTTATGTGGATAAATTAATGTTTGGGGAAATGCAAAGTGGGAGGATCTATAGGAACAAAACTGGTGAAGAATTAGAGACTAGTCCCTTGATTTCACCTTTGTAGGAGAGTGAGGAGGGGCTCACGAGAGTTTCTCTGAGGAGCGCGATTAGTCTGATAAGATAGCGAATTCCATGCATACCACCCCCACCTACACCACCATCGGTTTCACCATCTTCACCTCCAACTACGCCCATACCACCTCGCCGCCACCACAGTTTAATATGGCGAGCGTAATAAAGTTGCCAATATTCAGGGGAGTAGGAAACGAAGATCCAGATCAATTTCGGTTTGTGGTAAAAGCTGTATGGGAAACACAAGGAGTCACGGATGATAATATCAAGAAGGAAATGCTGGTTAGTGCATTGAAAGATCATGCATTGACATGGTACATTAACCATTCTAATGTCCATCCAAATGCAGGGATCATAGATATCCAAACTGTGCTGAATAGAGAATTTATTAGGCCAAAATTAGAGATGCAATCGATTATCGAGTTTAACAAAATCTTGATGCTTCTGGGTGAGACCCCCTGGGAGATGGATTAGAGACCAAAAATTATGATTCACGAAGCAAGCATGACTTTGACAGATGGAAAACACTGCGCATGGTTTGTGGCATCACTAATGTCGCATCTAAGGACCACGTTGTCACAGCAGAAGCTATCTACTCAGGCTAAAGCCTTGGAAATAGCATTGAGGCTGCACGAGAGCCCAGTACAAGATCCTAGCTTGGGAGTCCAACAGATCTACACGCAATTACAAAATTTATGTCTAGAAATCTAGAGTTTAAAATAGGATAGGACAACGTGCCCAGAGGTGCACGAGGAGGTGTGGTGCATAAAATGCAAAGGCCAGGGGCATGACAAGGACCATTGTCTAGTCTTCGCCAACTACTTGGTGTTATAGACATATTTGAACACTTAAACCCCAATCACATATGTCGATAAACCAAGGACTCTTTAACCCCTAAAAGTGTTGTTTCATACCCTAAAGGATCATGGTCAATTAATTACATCATTTCCCAGAAGTTCCACCAGAAAAACCACTAAGAACTGGCCAAAATTGGACCATACTGACTACTCCATTGTTAGGGTGTGATGCATCTCACCTGCTACACATGGGAAGTGCGATGCATACTGAAAAGGCCTTCAGTAGGGTGTGATGAGCGAGAATGGACAAATGTCTGAGACAATTTGCTAAGTGGATGCTCATTGAATCTTCTAGAAACTTCTCCTATGACACTTGCCTCTCTGAATTCACATAGGGATGAGTAAGAAATAAAAGAAATCACCAAGTGGAACCAAGAACTATCAGTGAAATGACACTAATCAAAAATCCAGAAGCTGACTCACCCCCTTGCAAATATATATATATATGGATCCCTCATCACAGAGATCTAAAGGCTGGAATTTTGTAATTTGTAAGGAAGTGTTGTTGGTTTCTCTTTGAGACATTGCATTGTTGGGTGATCTTGCTTTTCATGAGGTGAAGAGGGCTTTCATGTTAGGAGGATGATGTTGGATCAGACAGCTGGGTTGTAATCCTCTCTTCTACTTCTACTATCAATAAAGCTATTTGAGTTTTCCTCCATATACTTGTGTATTTGTGAATCTTGTATTTGTGAATGCAATTGTATGGTTAATGTACTTCTGATTTTGCATTGTTTATGGTATTATAGATCTCTATGCTTTGATGGTGTTTTGTTGCTTTACCTCTATAGGTGTTCTTTAAAGCAGGACAAGTGAGAAAGGAGTGGCAAACTCTATCAAAGGAGATAGGAAACAAGCAAGGAGCCAAGCGAAAGATTAAGGTTGGTGCTCTTTGTTTCTCTCTTATCTATCATACATAAAGCAAAACACAAGTCACTTTGAATTGTTTGTTTCTAAGATAGCTATCCATCTTAGTGGGACTAGAAGATGAAATAGACACTAGTTTTCCCGGAAACAAAATGGCAACTCCACTGGGGAGTGAATAGTTTGTTTATTTGTTACGGTTGTTTTCTTTATAAACTACAGATGGAGCCTGAAGTTAAGCTAGCTAGCTGTTATAGACATTTTTGTGCCTTACAGCTATAAGCATGAAATTTCCATAAACCAAGGGATCCTAAGTCCCTAAAGATGTTGTTCCGGCTCCTAAAGAAACAAGGTCAACCAATGACAGCTTCTCCCAGAAGTTCTCCACCAAAAACTACTCAGAACTAGTCAAATCAAGATCAATTCAAATGCTCCACTAGCTGCCTGCGTTGCAAAGCACCCAAATACACTATCTAGGTGCGTTGCAACGCACTACCCAGGTGCGTTGAGCGGGAAATGACAAGTGGCAGAGTCATTCAACGAGGTGGAGAGACAATGGAAGCTTCCAGAATCTTCTCCAATGACACTTGCCTCACTGAATTCGACCAGTGATGAGTAAGAGGCTCTCAGTCTCCAAGTGGAAGCAAGAACTGACAGAGAGAAGCCACAAGTCAAAACATAAGCTGACTCATCCTCTCTGCTTACATATATATATGGATCCCTCATCCCAGAGATCCAGAGGCTGGAATTTTGTACTTTGCAGAGAATTGTTGTTGGTTTGAGATTGAGATTAGTGCATTGGGTGATTTATGCTTTGTTGGAGGTGAGGAAGGGATTCCTTTGCTGGGAGGTAGATGCTGGATCAGAACTCGCTTGGTTGTATCTCCTCCTAGATCTTCTTATTGCATTAATAAAACTATTTGAGTTTCTTCTACATGCTTGTGTATCAGTGATGTTTTGTTATATTTGCATGTTTAGCTTAATCTAATCCTGAGCTTTTTATGAATGTAAATCTATATCTTCGTGTAGTTTCTCTCTTCTATGATCTTGCAGGAATTTGGCGAAGCTGGGCCAGTAAGGGAGCAGGGAGCTGGAAGCTGTCGGAGAGGAGAGCGATTGGATCAACAAACTAGCGCAAGACACAGGTTAGTTTATCCTTCCTCTCTGTTTACATTTCATAAAGAAGAATACTCAAGTAGTTTTCCTTGTTTGTTGCTAAGGCACTGTCACACCTTAGAGTGGGATAGGGGCGTTCTGAATAGATACTTTTCCCAACAACAAAATGGCGACTCCACTGGGGATCGTGTCTAGTTAGTTTGTTTGTGTTTCTTTTGTTGTTTGCTTCATAAACACAGAAGTAGCAATCGAACTGCATTTGCCATTATCAAATGCAAAGTAGCTACTACTTCAATCCACTCACTGGATTTGTTTATGATTTGAACAGCTGATCCACAAATGCTCTAATTTCCCTTTGTGAGAGTTCTTAGTCCTCCTCTAAATCATCCCTCTAATTGTACCTTACTGATAGCTTTTACTCGGCCAAAATCCATAGATTAAACTGCAAACCGTGACCCAGAACCCGGATAGAAGTCTCGTTTCTGCCCCAGCGTAGGCTCTGTGAAGAGGTTCTGCATTTCAATGCAGGTCCCGAGAGGGCTACCTGTGCTGCAATTCAGTTTCTCTATGCAACAGGTGCGCTGATCAGCCCTTGCCCTGTGCAGCTGAGGTTCTTTGCATCCTTGTGTTCAGTTTTATCTCTGATTTTTGCAGCCTGTTATCAGTGTGTGTACCTATCTGAAAACCCCTTTTCTCTGCCATAATTCCACCTCCTTTGTACAAAAAAACTATAGGTGTTCTTTGTGTGTTTGTTACGTCATTTACAGTTTTCCATTGAAAAGTAGAATAGTCATACTGTCGTCCTTAGATTTAGATCTGTCGTAAGTGTCGATTCTGACCTTAGGAGAAAGTTTCTTTGTTGTTGACAGTTGATTATACTTTTACTTTTGCTTTGGTTTGAATTTGTTTCTTTCTAGTGTCGAAACAAGTGTTTATTTCAAAATCATAAAGTTTCGTAATCTTCTCTACCTTTTTGATTTCGAAAAAGAAGCTTGTTTGTGTTGTTCACTTGAAAGCAAATTCAAATTTGTACATCAAATTTCTTTTTAGGCATCAATATTAAGAAAGTGAAAACAAATACATGCATTTGTGCATTTGCATATTGATAGTTTGTATGGTTTGATTTAGGAAAAGTGCATTTACAGTGTGCTCTTTGCTCTTTGAGAAAAGATTGTGTCTTTCTTTTCCCCTTGTAGCTAGGATTTTCATTGTTGAAAAGAGATAAAGCTTGCTTATCATCTTTAGATTGCATTTAGGAATTACATCTACATCTCGTGGTGATCCAAAAAGGCAAACTTCTAAGAAAGATCAACTTAAAATAAATTGAATGAATCTAACAACGCTTTGGAACTTAACACACAACACAGAGGTCTAGGCTAGAGATGTGTTCTGGCGTTGTAAAGCCTGGTAACTGTTGTCCTCACTGATGGTTGGGTGATTCCTCCACTGTGAAATGAAAAGTGCCAGTACGGATTGTGCTCCCACGTACCGTTGAGTATATATTGGGAGACCCCTATAGGCTTAAAACCTTTTATCCATAGGAAGCCGTGTCGGCCGCCCTACTCATCACAATGCACCGAACACAGCATTCGGGAAGATTGACTGCCGTACCGTAAAACGTATTCTGCAGTTTTGTGATTGGTTTGGCACACCCTCTACCTAGATCTCCAGAGCAGTCCCTTTCATTCCTTTTCAGACTCCTTAACGGAAAAGGTCCATCTGAGCACTTGTCACTTCAGGCTCATTAAAAATCGAAGGAGACTAGAGTCATCTTTTGTTTTTTTCTCGACTCTTTAAAATTGAAAAAGCAAGTTGTGTCTAAAGCATCTAAAATTCATTTAATTCGAAAACATACTTCCCTTTTTGTATTTTAGTTGATCGAGTAATCCGCAATCGTGGAAGAAAGTCAATTGAAACCCCGTCGTTCGTGGAGGCTTACGAGTCAACCGTCTTTGTCTCTAGAATCGAAACCAGTACGGACAAAGCGAACTCGTTTAACCGGTTCCAAATCTCCTATTAAAGTTAGAACAAGTGTTCCAACAACATCTGAGATTTTGGTTACTCCAAACATTTCTGGAAACCCTGCCTCTACAGAAGAAGTTCAACAGCCACAAAGGGACAGTAATACTGATCCTAGTCTGAGAGTAAACACTTGTGTTACTGAACCAGTTACATCTACAACCGGTTCGGAGAGTCTTGCTCTTCAAACATCTGTCGTTGTCGATTCCACCCCTTCTTCGGCACCAGAAATTTTTTACGGACCTGATGGTCTTCCCCTTCCACCTGGTTTGATTGCGATTGAGGAAATTGTAGAAGATCCTCAATCAAGTACTCCAACGCACTTTGGAGTCGGGGTCACTCTATATCCTTCTTCATCAGAAGTTAGTCTACCACCAGTGGAAGTTCCTGTAGAATCGCTAGGTAATGTTTTGGATAGACTCCAAATGTCTGAACAACCGTCAACATCTAGGACTGTGTCGACTGACACAGCGACAGCAGAACTCCCTGCCGTCGCTCCGACAATGTTCGCCGGCATACCATCTGTCCCAACTAGCTCTTAATCGCTAGAAGGAGCCCACTCAGGGGATATTTCGACAATCTGGTTTGTTCCTGTTTGTTCAACCGGAATAATATCCGGTAACTCTTATGTTGAGTCTTGACAAATTGATCCATCTGGAGGTCAATTTGGGCAATCCAGTCCCCAAGGGCAGACAATCCCCTTGAGTTCCGGATTACCGCCGTATGGGGGGCAGTATGCCCTTTCATTACCCCCTCCGGGAGGATATCCATACGGGAGTTCACAACAATATTCAGGTTACACTGGAATCACCTCAAGTGGTTGGGTACCTATGCTACCTCAACAGCCGAGAGTTGTGTATTCAATGCAACAATGTGTACCTATGTCGGACATCCCGACTACACCAGCTATTGTGACGGTGTCACAAGTTTAAACGCTACCTGTTGTGTGCCAACCTCAGATTTCTCAGGTTGTAATGAAACAGCCCCTTGACCCTGTGACTCAACCACAATCGCCAACTAGTGGGGCGACACAGGTCCAGACGGGTACAATTACTCCACCCCTTGGTCCAACGGTTAGTATAGCGCAACAGCACATGGTTTCACAACCGTGGCTGGTGCAATACCAACAACCACAATTCCAGCAAGTATACCAAGGTTCTAAGCAACAGATCTTTGCGAACAGTGGACAGCCGTACATTCAAAACGGTCAAAATCAACCATTTTACAATGGTCATGTCCACCAACTGTATCAGTCATACCAGCATCAACTGCATTATGCTGGTATGCAAAGGCCAACTTCTCAGGCAATTCCATCGTATCCTGGGTATGCTTCACCTAACCTGAATCAACAGTTACCATTCGTGGCAACTTTAGAGTTACCTGATTTACATCGGTTAACAAATGATCCAATTGCTTATGCCACTTGGTGGCCAGCGATTCCGCATAAACTTCCATCAGATATTCCCAAATTTAATGGAAATCCTGGTGAAGATCCATCGAATCACATGATGACATTTCATCTATGGTGTTCATCAAACACCCTAAACGATGATTCGATAAGGCTTCGCCTTTTTCAGAGGACGTTAACGGGTCTAGCGGAAAAATGGTATATTGAATTGCCTAGAGCTTCGTTCGACAACTTCAGTACCTTAGCCACGACTTTCTTAACCCATTTTCAATTACCAATAAGGTATGAAACGGGAACAGAACTCCTTACCAACTTCAAACAGACAACGACCACTCACATATCTGATCATATACATGAGTGGCGACGCCGTCGCAGGATGGTAAAAACGTACGTTCCTGACCAGTTATTAGCTGAATGGTTTATCAAGTTGTTATTACCTTCCATCACGGAAGATGTGGCAAAGGGGGGAGTCCTAACGGAATAGCAAGTTATAGCTCGTGCACAATATCTGGACTTGATCTATACTTAGTCCGGCACGCTCTACAACAAAATACCTGACGCCCCTAGACCGGAATTCTCAATTCCTCCTCCTCCTAAATCGAACAATGACTCTCACGCCGGCGATGGCGTGATTGGCAAAACAGACACGAAATCGACAAAGGCTACATCTAAGAAGGCCCGTAAGATTTCAGATCAAAATGCAAAAGACGAACTTCTTGCTTCGGAAGTAAATGCCGTATCGACAGATAAAGGCAAAGAAACCAAACAACCAGGAAGCAAGAAGAAACAAGGCAAAGGGAAGAAGAAGAAACAGGATGAGTCATCTCCTGAAAAACCTTCTTCAAACCCTCCTGGAAATAGGAAACCCCCTTCGGGGTGTCATATATGTGATGAGGATCATTGGACCACAAATTGTCCATACAAAGCTGAGCTTAAAAGATTCTTTAAGAGTTCGAAAACCTCAGCTGTGTTAACTGATCTGTTTCCAAATCCAGGAACAAATCTGGTTGATAGTGGAAATGCTTCCCCATCTCAAGTGCTAATGTTGTCGGTTTCAAAATAGCAAAATGATGCTTTGATTTCGACAAGGAACAAAGATTACGGGAATCCGCAGCTGTCGAACGACAAGGATAAAGATCAACCAAGTAGTTCGACAAAAACTTCGACAGAAGTTGTATCACCCATCATTCCTGAATTAACAATAAAACCGCCAAAGGGAGTAGTACACAAGTCAACGTTTAATCCCCGTGCTAGAGCGGCGCAACATTATAACATAGTGGAAGATTTGGCCCAATCGCCATCTATTATGTTGACTCTTGAGGTGCTACAAAATTGCCCATCCCAAAGGCAGGCTTTGTTATCAGCCATTGGTGGGGTTGATCCTAAGGATTCCAATCTTGTATCCTTCGACCACAAAGGATACGATCCTCAGTTACCAACACAACTAGCTTTCCTTATTCAAGTGAAAGCCCTCAACAAAACTGTTCATCGAACAATTATTGATGAGGGGGAATCTACATGTATTATGTCGATGAGTTGCTGGAAAACTTTAGGATCTCCAACCTTGTCGCGATCTTCGATGACGTTAAAAGCATTCGACGGAAGGACATATACCCCATATGGTATCCTAAATAACTTGAAAGTTGAACTAGGGGGAAAAACAGTAGAAATAGATGTTGAAGTCATCGATGGGAATCTTGATTACAACATCCTTCTAGGAAGACCATGGATATATGCCATGGCAGCTGTTGTGTCGACCTATTTTAGAAAGATTGCATTCCCCTTCCAAGGAGGGATTACAATCGTCGATCAACAAAACTTCCTCCCTAATGGTTCTCAAGTTACATGAAGCATTCCCATGATCCATGGAAGCCCCTATTCGCTTCAGAATATCAGAGTAGGCCTACTAAAAGATCCTATACTAATGGGAACTTTCGCTCTTCCACCTCCAATCAATCTGGTGGAAGTAGCGTCGATAGGGACCTGCAATATGATATCTTCCACAAAGATTTCAGAAAACGATATCAACATGGATCATGCAATGGTTTTGCCCCCAAGCCCAATAGAAGTATTATAGCAATCAATGTTTCTAGCATGGGAGGCAAACCCGAATCAACGCTCATCAAGCGTTTGGGTAGATAGGTCTAGAGAATATGGTACCCCTTCAGATCCTTGGTCGCGAGTGCATGGAACCGACGAAGGAATTGTACAATCAATGTTGATTGAAGGGGCACCATGGAATGATTGCCACCATCGTTCCCTTCTTCCAGATTATGAAGAAGATACTCAAGATGACCTTTATCATCCTTCAGTTTTTGAATTCCTATCAAATACTGTAAATACGGTGGATTCCGAGCGAAACTTATCCAACATTGAAGAGACTATAGCCATAAATATCTCGACTAAAACAGATGTTGTAGAGAATATTTAGGTTGGCAAATGTTGTTCTCCTTCAGAACTGGAAATATATAACGCTCTTTTTCGCAAATTCAGAGATGTCTTTGCTTGGTCATACAGTGAAATGCCAGGCATCGACTCGAGTATCGTTGAACACGAAATTAAGATGTATCCAGATGTCAAACCGGTAAGACAACGGCTCAGGTAGGTGCACCCCAAGAAAGACGCTGCCATTAAAGCAGAAGTCGAAAAACTTCTCCATGCTGGTTTCATCTACCCGGTTCCTCTAACCGATTGGGTATCGAATATTGTCCCTGTTATGAAGAAACAAGGGACAATTAGAGTGTGTGTCGATTATAGGGATGTAAATCAAGCTTGTCCAAAAGACAACTACCCTACACCCTTCATCGACCAGATAATTCATGAATGCGCCGGATGCAAAATCTTTTCATTCATGGATGGATTTTCCGGGTATAATCAAATAAATATCCGCCCACAGGACCAGTCAAAGACTGCATTCATTTGTCCGTGGGGCACATTCGAATATCGAAAATTACCCTTTGGTTTAAACAACGCAGGGGCGACGTTTCAAAGGGCAATGAATTATGCTTTCCACGACATCAAAAACATTGTTCAACCATATCTCGACGACCTTCCGTCTCATTCGCGAAAGCAGACTGATCATCCGCAGCATTTAAGAGCGATATTTCTACATTGCCGACACTACAAGATACGACTCAATCCACACAAATGTGTATTTTGCGTCAGTTCTGGTCGTTTACTTGGCTTTGTAGTCTCCAAGGATGGGATTCGTCTCGACCCGTGCAAGGTCCAGGTAATCATAAATTTGCCTCCACCTTCAAATTTGCTTCAGATTCAGAAACTCCAAGGGAAAGCAAACTTTCTGAGGAGGTTCATTCCAAATTACGCCGAAATTGCTAAAGGTTATACATGTCTTTTGAAAAAGGAGGTACCCTTTGTATGGGATCAGGTTGCGCAAGCTTCCTTTGATGCTTTGAAAGATTCCTTAATGAAAGCATCATTAATGTACGCACCCGATTATCAAAGAGATTTTAACCTGTATCTGGCTGCAGCAGATACAACCATTGCAATGGTTTTAGTTCAAGAAGTCGATGGAATTGAACACCCTATATATTATTTAAGTAAAAACTTAAATGATATAGAAAGAAAATATTCTTATGTTGAAAAACTAGCGCTTGCAGCTGTTCAAGCGATACAAAGATTTCGACACTATGTCCTCTTTCGGAAAACTACCATTCTGTCAGATTGCAACCCCATGACTTATATATTGTCGCGACAGTTTCTGGGAGAAAATATTCAAAATAGATAGCGATCCTTCAAGAGTTTGATCTGGAATTTGTAAAATCCAAATCAAAGAAAGCTCTAGTTTTTGCAGAATTATTATGCGATCTCCCATCGTCATCCAACGATGAAACATCCGAAGAATCAATCGTGGATGAGAGTTTGTTTCTGATATCTACAAGCAATGAGTGGTATGGAGATATAATAATTTATCTCCAAACCCAAAAGTTTAGGCCTAACACCTCTCGCTCTGAACAAAAACATATTCGATACCAAGCAAAAGACTACATGATCGTCGGTGATACACTATACCGTCGTGGTATCGATACAGTTCTGAGAAGGTGCCTCACCCATGAGGAGGCTGAGAAAGCCCTGAATGAGTGTCATTCAGGAGCTTGTGGGGGGCATCATTTTGGATATGCTACAGCACAAAAAATCTTACGAGCAGGATACTTCTGGCCAACAATGTTCAAAGATTGCATAACCGCAGTCAGAAGTTTCCATGCTTGTCAAATTTTTGATAGCAAAACCAGAAGACCACCCGCACCTCTACAGCCAATAGTTGCTGTTGGGCCATTCGCCAAATGGGGCATCAATTTCATGACATGTAACCCCACCTCGACCGGGAGGCATGGGTATATCATAGTCGCAGTTGACTATTTTACCAAATGGGCCAAGGCGATGCCTACATTAGATAACACTGGTGAAACAGCTGCCCTTTTCTTTTTCAATAATGTAGTCGCCAGATTCGGCGTACCACAGGATATAGTCACGGATCATGGATCGCATTTTCGCAATCACATGATGCTCGAATTAGCTGCCAAACTACGATTGTCTCACGACATCTCTACTTCGTATTATCCGCAAGCCAACGGACAAGTTGAAGCGATCAACAAGGTCCTGAAGCGCATGTTCCAAAGGATGATCGAAGTTCACAAGAGAAGGTGGCACCTAATCCTGTACTCAGCCTTGTGGGCTTACCGAACATCGGTAAGGAATGCAACCGGGTTCACACCCTTCCAACTGGTATATGGCCTGGAAGCAGTCTTAGCAGTCCAGTGCGAAATCTTGTCTCTTAAACTCGCAATCGATCTCCTCCCCGGAACTTCAGAAGAAGAGGCTCGTTTCTTGGAATTAATCCAATTAGATGAAACCCGTCGTGATGCCGCTTTGGCTAATGAAGCCCATAAGAAATGAGTCAAGGCGCAGTTCGACAAAAATGTCAAACCCCGTGTCTTCTCAGAAGGCGACTTGGTCTTGCTTTACGACCAAGAATCCGATAAATTGGGAGCAGGTAAATTTAAGTCTTTATGGATGGGCCCCTATATTGTTAAATGGGTGTTAGCAAAAGGATCCTACGAGTTAATGGATTATGATGGAATTCCACTTGCGCAACCTCGTAATGGGTTGTACCTTAAGCATTACTATGCTTAAATAGTGACCAATATGCTTTTGTTGTATTTTGTTTTCGCTAAAGTGTTCGTTTTGGTCGAGTAATCCACCTTTTTACATTTATTGCAGATGTCAAACCTTTTAGAGACATGTGTTGGATATGCCGACGGAGCGAGTCGTAGTTCGCGGAACCTGTCCTCCGCAGCCTGGGCCATTTTTGATCCAAGCAGCGAGTTAGTAAGTTTCAGAGGTGTATGTATTGGTTAATCAACGAATAACATCGCTGAGTATAGCGCGTTGATAGAACTTCTCTCTGATGCCATCACCCATGGTATACGCCGACTAATCGTCAGGCTAGACTCACAACTCGTAATACTACAACTCAATGGTATATATTTCGTCCGAAACCCAGCTATTTATTGCATGTTCCTAAGGGTTAAGATTTTGGAAAGACAATTTGATTTTATTCAATACCAACATATTTCCAGAAACTTAAACACATTAACCGATTCATTAGCAAACTATGTGTTAGATAGACATTTGCAACATTTGTAAAAAGAAACACATCATCAATGTTTTACATGTGGATCATATAGCTCAACCAGAATAAAACCCCAAAAATCAAAATATATATATAGTTGTTTATGGTTTACATATAATGTTCTGTAACCAAGACAAAATCGGTCACATGACCCAAAAACTCAAAATTCTAGGGGGCACCCTAGTCTATTGATGCTCGTGATAGCAAGTCACAGCCTGTGCGATCATGCATAAGAGAGTAGTCCATCGTTTAGGCACACCAGTAGTATGCCGATGTAACTGCAAAGGTAGCTCGTCGATCCTCACATCGGGAATACCGATAGTAAGGCTCTCAACCTGCTCCTGCACAGCTGTGAGAGTCTCGGCCACATCAAGGTCACGGAGAATAACCCTCCCGGCAGCCTCTCCTACTGGGGCAGCGGCTGGCACTCTAAAACGGACTACTGGATGAACAGGACCAACATCTGCATGTACACATGAGTTTGATTAAAAGTCTTGATAGAATAAAGCACAAGGACATTATAAATAAAAACAGTAAACAGTGATATGGTCAAAGATTTTACCAATAGCGCCCCACTGCTCGCCATCCGGCAGTACTAAATCCGGATCACCCCGGAAGTCCATGCCAGCGTATGGATACTCGGCATAAGCCATCTCCTGCCGATAAAACCACCTGAAGAAGGTATCAGAAAATGAAATCTGAGACTGACCAGCATGCCTAGACATATGGTCAACCCATCTTTGCACACGTGGTTCAGTAGGAGAAAGTAAGTCAAGTGCAATGTACCACGGCTGCATCAGTGGTATCTTCTCCAAGGCAAAGGCAGTCAAAATAGAACCGAACCCAAAGTTCTTCAACCTCCCGTCCTTTATCTTGGTCAACTGACTTTTCATCACAAGAAGTACTGCATCACACCAGTTGAATATTTTCGGTTGAAAGCATTCCAAGGCATGCTGCATATAGGATCTATTGGCTACATGAAGAGATGCACTCCCGCCCATCCTACCAAAAGTAAACAGGATAGACCTAAGGGACCTGTCAGTGACATCTCGGATGATGATCTTGCCGTCTTTACTCGGCTGAGATCCTTCCCTGCAATACTGGCAGACATAATCTCTCACAGAGTGACTCCCTCGGTCCGAACCTGACAAAGAAATGGGGGCACCCCGCCTCAACAAGCCAATCAAGAAGTAAATGTCTACTGCAGTCAAGGGGATAGATTTTCCCCTAATCTGGAAAACTTGATTGATAGGATCCCAAGCATCGAGCAAATACTGCAGTAGGTTGATCTGCTGTCTCATGCTAGAGATGCGGAAGAACTTCAGCAAACCACAGTTCCGCAGCGCGTTCACTGTAACAGGATCATGTAGGGCAATCATGTCCTCTTCTTCATGTTCTCGTTCTCGCCATGTAAGGGTCATTTTGCTCCAATATCTCTGCAAAAACAAACAAGAGAGGAGATTAAATCCTGATTTTGATGAGAAACAGGGAAAAATTCCATTAAAAACTGTGCAACAACTTTCCTTTCTGCGCCCAACGCACCTACACATGTGTTATGGGTGCATTGAATGTCAAGTTACCTTCATGATGACCCACATTCAGCGCAGGTTTCGATATGCCCAGGGTGCGTTGATGGCAGAACGCACCCATCAAACCCCAGGGGCTCAGAAAAGCAGAGAATGAAGCACAGAATGCAGAAAGGAAACCATGAAATGAAAGAGCTCAGGTTTAGCTCCTACCTGGTCCAGACGGCGCCGAGAATCGTCCACAGAATCTCCCAAAATCAGCTGATGAAAATCAAGGGGGAAGAGGCACCTCCAAAGCTCCAACAAACCAAGTTCAAATGAAATGGTAAAATGAGAGGTAAAAACACTTTTTAATTGCTTTTTACATAGTTCAAAGTAAAATATTAGCGTTTTAATCTCATTTCCAAGCAAATGTTGTCCATTTCTAACTAGTTTGATGTAGCAATTGAAGATACAGTACTATCTTTGAAAAGCAAATCTATTTATGGTAAAAAATCAAAACAAGACCATCTTATCGAGCAGTTTTAGCACATAGTTCATGCTCGTTAAAAAAAAAACATAAGACCGAGCAAGTGTTTCAATCCGCATTTAAGCTCGTTAAAAAATGAATTATTTTCCGGTAAATAACCACTGTGAATGTAACATTATCAGCCATTAAAGCCTTGGTCGTGTTTGCACCGTGTTGTGCTCTACAACAACCCCCCATTTCATATCATTTTTATTTATAATATGAAATGGGTCCCTTTAAAGATTAAATTGGTATCAATACTTCTATAGTTCAAAAGGGTCTGATAATCAAATGAGCTCATTTATTTAAGCCTTTCGAACAACCATTTTCCAACAAATAAAACAATCTTTTATTATTGTGATAAAGCGATCGCAAGATCGCATATCGCAATAACATGGAAAACGCATATAAATGTCACATTGGTCTCCATCGATGCGATTTCGCTATCGGCGATCGGTAATACTCCATACACATCTTAAAAACGCACATAACATAAGCTCCGACGCGACGCGATATCGGTGATCGGCTATCGGCGATACTTCGTATGTGGTCAAAGCATCTTAAGTCATTTACTCCGATCCGATGCAATTGCGCAATCGGCAGTCGGCAACATCCCATGCACATTAATAAGGCCCCAAGGCCTTACCCCCGATGCGATACGATATCGGCGATCGGGGAATCAGCAATTCACTCTAAATGCACCTTGTTATATTTCTTCACACTAATCCGATGCGACGTCGCAATCGGCATTCGGGAGGATCCTATGCTTATGATTATATAATACCTATTCTCCTAAAGCGATGCGACATCACTATCGGCGATCGGAATTTAAAAAAAGCATAGCTTGAAGATCTGAAGTATTATTGATATCCGATCGATAGAACGCGGATTTCGAAAAAGCCGTTAAATGGAGGGATAAGGTGATGTATTCGTATTTAAAGTTTTGCCCCTTCGATTAACGATCACCTGTGCTCAACCGCCAAAATATCCATTGCACGCTTAAGGGAGTCATTCAGCCGGATAACGGTGTAATAAGCATTTAAAGGATGAAAGGTTTTAAACGGCCAATTAATGAGATCATAATTCTTGAAAAATCTTTCCATAGATTGTGTCCGCGCCCATTTTCTAAAGCTAAATCCCTTATTACGCACCTATGCTTATGTTCTCATCACTTGCAAGTTTTTATTGCTATCTCTATATTACGCACATTTGTCTCCTTGTGCAGAATCCATCCGAAAGAGAAAACTCAAGCAAGATGGGAAAGAAATCTAAGAAGACCGCGGGTTCCGCTGCAACATCAGTTATAGGACAAGCTGCCGCAGATAAAAAGAAGGGCTTAATATCAGATACTACATGCACGGGTCTTACCAGAGCTACATGGCAAGGCACGTACAATTTGATTGAAGCCGAACAACCAGAAAAGACAGTGACGGAAGCTACTGCGGATCCTACTCGCAAGTCTGATTGCACTCTCAAAGATTTAGCCGACTCTTTCCTTCACAGGATAGCGGCCAGAGAACAGATTCTCCCCTACACAGACGTTGTGCGATGGGCAATTGAGGAAATTCCAATCCTCGACAGAACTTTTAGCACCAGAGATGGGAGGATTTTTGGATCGTTCAAGCCAGAGCATCTAAGGCAAATGTATCATTTGCCTGAGCCAGAGAAAGTGTATAACAAGACGTTCCTGGAGAAATGTGCAAGTGATAATGAAGTGGAATCCTAACCCATTCGGGATTGGAGGCAGAATCCAGCTAAACACAAGCACGAGTCTTCCGGTAAGTACTCAGTCGATTCTTTGGCTTCCCCCTATTGCTATGCAGGGATAATGATGTGTAGGCTATGGGGATTACATGACTCTGCTAACTTTACCATAGAGATGGTTCCTCTAATGGAAGCAGTAGTAAACAGCATAATTATGGATTGGGCCAGTATTCTCTCTGATAAGCTAGCCGTAGCTGTTCGTGATTTTAGAACTAATTCTGTTGTCATTGAAAGGAAAATTCCCCCGTTTTATTACAGTGCATATATTTTAGATACATTATGTTTCAATTTTGAGTTTCCCATCCTCGGTTGGAGGTGGACTGCTCAAGACCCCTCACCCATTCATATATACCACCAGAAATTGTGGAAATCTTCTTACAAGCAGCATTTGTACCAAATCTGCAATGGCTTTATGGTTCCCATTCATTATTCTATTTTTGATAAGCCCATTGCTAAAATCTCCTATCTAGCTTCCTTTGATTTACCGGCAGTAGCAAGTTGGTTTGGAGAAGAGAGTTTTACCTACATTAGGGTTTTTGGAAGCTAAGCCAATCCGCATGTCCTCACTTTGTATATTCCAGATAAACTTCTAGCAAGAGAAATCGCCTATCAAATTATGGCAGAGAGCACTACACAGACTCTCAAGAAAGAAAAGAAGAGGGGCTGGCCCTCTTTTCCCTTGAGAATTGGTGTCTATACTCTGCATGATCTCAAACATGCAGAAAAGGAAGCCACAAAGATTCAGTCCTTAACCCTGGCCACTATCCCAAATAGGCTATATGATCCAATGAAAACTGTCTATACTGCATTGGAACAAGCCAAATTAACAAAATTTGACCATCAAGAGGATTGGTTTGACGACCTATTCGTTTAAGTCGAAACAATAGGTCAGGCTAAAGAACTTTCTCAATTGAAATATAATGATGAAGGGTTAACTGAGTTCAATAAACTTAGAGAGCAGAGGTTGCAAACTCTGCCTCTAGATTTACTGGCAACAACCCCAGCGACATCTTCAAGCGAGCCTGGTCGGCAACAGTCAAGCCAGCCTCCTGTTATAACAAAAGATCAGAAGAAGCAATAGGAGGAAAGGCAAAAGAAGCAACAAGCAGAAAGGCAGAGAAAAGAACAAAAAGAGAAAAAGAAGAAAGAGGTAGAGGAACAGCAGAAGAGGGAACAAGAGGAGAAACAGAAAAAAGAACTGGCAGATAGGCAGAAAAGGGAACAAGAAGAAAAACAGAGGAGAGAGCAAGAGGAGCAGCAGAGGAAAGAGCAGGAAAAAGAGCGGAGCAAGTCCCAAGCTAAGAAGCAGAAACAAACCACCGATATCAATGTGGACACTACCATAGACCCCAAACTATTTCAAGAATGGCAGCAATTTCATTCCATCATCAGTGGATTGGAATGTTCAAAAGATGGGGACACTTCCAAGACAAATGATACGCAGGACATCACTTCTCCTCAGGTTCTAAGTGGAACCAGCGGCCCACCCATTTCTAAGGATGTTGAGGTAATTCCTAAAGACCCTTCCGATCAAATTGTTCTCCAGGTGGAAGATATTCCTCCCTTGAATGTTTTCTACAGCCCAAGGCATAGAGCAGTTGTAAAGCGATCAAGGAAAAGACGAAGGACTGATCAACCTTCTATCTTTCCTGAGCAAATAGTCACGGGTAATGTAGTATGGAAGGAGGAATTGGACCCCTCCGATGACCTAACAAAGCTATCAAAGTATGCAGGTGCCTATTCTGCAGCGACTATTGATAAGGCATCGGAGGTAAGTCTTCTACTGAAGACTAAGGACCAAGAAATTTTTGCAATACAAGCAGAATTGACCGAGACAAAGCAGAAGGCAGCGCAAGCAGAGGAGAAGTTGTTGGTACAAAAGCAAATGAATGATCAATTAACCCAGCAATTGCAGGAAGAAAGGCAAAGGATTGACCAAAATGCAATCCAGAAACAAAAGGAATTGTCGGAAGCATTGGCACAATTGAGAGCAGCAAATGAGCAAATGATAAAAACGAAGGATGAGAAAATCGCTCAATTGTCATCACAGCTTGAAATAATCAAAGGCACTCCACAGGTGGATGAGTTCAGAAAGGAAGCATCACTAATAAACAATGCATTGATATCACAAATTAGGCTCCTTTGTCAACAACTCACTGAGGCAGAGCCATTGTGTGAGTTAACTACATCCATTAATTAGCAGGTAGAAAAGGCCAGGAATGAATTAGACCAGGCCGACGAGATCATAAGTGGATATCTTGACTGGCAAGATTCTGATCAAGGGAGAGAAGCAAATTTGCCTAAAATTTCAGAAACATATAAATACATACTTTTTACAGAATGGCACACACAGGTGATGAAAGCAGAAAGAGCAGCTTCAAGGTGTAAATCAACCTCCAGCAACCTAGTCGATCTGGTTAACAACACTCTCTACTTCGCAAATATGATCTCCCAATGCACGCCAGGAAAGATAACAACAACAAACATGTTGGAGCAAACGTGTTATCCTGACTTGGAGGAAAAAGGGAGATTAATCGTTGGGGTTAACAGTTTGACCTTCGATGCATATTGGCTTTTCCTGATTAAGCTGCACACATAGAGAGCCGCCCTTAAGTGTTTAACAGATGCAATCGGGTGTATAATTCCCGACATTCAGGATGCCACCTATGCTTCCTAGCTCAGTTCGCTTCTCAAAAAACCACCTGAAGTAGAGCCAATGCTTGCGACGAGTCAGCTCAGGTTTAAAGGCAAGCAGCCTACCTGATGAATCATGTCGCCGATTGCCAGATCGCTTCAGGAAATACGATCAATATTTATTGATGCCAATTATGTAGGATTTCTGTTTATTAGATATTTAGATTAGTTTAGTATTTATAGACCCTTTCATTGTTTTGGAAAGGGTCGTAAAGTTTTGTAACAGACTTAATAGACTGAAGTTTGCACTATTGTGCTTCAGTCAATATTCTTTTATGAAACTGGGCCAATTGTTCTGAATTTAACAAGGAAGCTTCTTTATGCAATTGTGCACTATTGTCGTTGTGGAGGATGTTTTTGCGTTGAACGAAGAACTGCAAATAGCGATTGATATTTGGGAGTGTCACGCAGCTCATATGGTATTTTTATCTATGTCTGAATGCATTCTTTTTTATATGAATTGTTATGTAATTATTCTTGCTATTGTTGATTATATGCATGCGCTGTAACAACAGATCTTTATTCATTCCAGTATTGAATGTTTTATGATGTGCCTTTTCTTTTAATCATGTATATGAAAATGATATAAACGTTAAAGTGCGGTAATTTCGCTTTAATCGCTCTGCTTAACTATTTAGGCACAACAATCTTGAATGAATTAATATCTATGTCGGAAAGGTAGAGTCATCTATATGCCTATCTTTTAGACACAGACCATCAAACCCTACACTTTAGAGATCAATAGATTCCCGGGATAGTTCATAGTTTTTGTATTCCTGTTGATAGTTTTAGCCTTTCGCTCATCGCTAGTATAGTCTATAAATCATTCATCCATCCCACTTATCTATTTCTGGGAAACTGGTCCCATTATCCCCAGTCGGAGCCACTATTCCAAACGGAAAAGGAGTTGTACTAAGGTCCAGACCAGGTGGTTTCCCCAATGTTGTTGCAGCGATTTTCGAGGCATCAACATTTTTGGCGCTAGAAGGAGGGCTTCAACTGTGAATGGCACATAAGTCAAAACCTATAAGCCATTCTAAGAGTAATTCTCCCTCCGAATCACCTCGATCCTCCCATTTACATACTGGCTCGCCGGTATCCAAACAAGAAGAAGGGGAATCAACTACCACTGCTCAAACCCATCATACTCCAGAGCAATTAAGTCTTGAATCACCTGAAGTCCAGTCCCTTATCCACAAACTTCAGAGCTTCTCAATTTCGCCACAGAAATCTGAGGTATCACAAAGCAGTGCGACTTCGCAGTTTAATTTATCTCATCCTCTCACCAGACTTCAGAGCGAAAAACTCGGTATTGAACCCACTGAGTTCCCTTTACCCAAAAGGAAAAAGGCGAAAAAATATACCGAAGGATCTGATAGTGGAGAGCTTTCATCCACATCCTCCATTGCATCTTACCCTCTGCAAAGTCAACCATCCACTCCCCCATTACATATTGTTGTTCACCAGGGATTAGAAGCTTCAACATCCCAACCTACCTACTCCTTAGCATTAATCCCTTCTCATACATCCGGAATCCCAACAGTAGTATCAACCACTGTTGCTATTATAATGGCAGATCCATGGACCAGGCCAGGTGCAGTCAACATGCCTGCACCATTGCATCCTTTACCAGATGCTCCTGAAAAATGGCTACCTAAATTTAACCCAGGTGACGGGACCCAGGCTGAAGAACACATTAATAATTTTATGTTAGCAGTCAACTTGAAAGGAGTGATAGAACAAGATGTTGTTGTAAGACTCTTCACTTACACCTTGCAAGGATCAGCAGGATCGTGGTATTTTTCCTTACCCTCTGGTTCAATTACCAGTTGGAACACTTTCAAAGAGCAGTTTCTTACCAAATACGGAGATGATAGGTCCTTAGCCACTTTAATAAACGACCTCTCCAATCTGAGAATAGAGCATAGGGAACCAATAAAGGAATTTAATGCTAGATTTAATAAACTCCTCAATAAAATCCCTACAGCTTCCAAACCAAGTGAACAAATTCGAAGCGAATGGTATATTACTGCCCTACCCACCAATATAGCCATTTTTGTAGACAGGGCTAGGAAACCTACCTTAGCTGAAAACATGAGAGAAGCACTTGCTGTCGAAAAGTGCATCAATGCTCTAGAGAAGAAAGCTGCTTTGGAAGACAGAAAAGCCAAAAAAGTCTCATTTAAAGAGGAAACAACCTCACAAACTGATGATGAAGAAGAAGTAGCTGAATGCCATGGAATGTGGGATTTTATACTCCCCAACTTTGATACCGAAAATGAAGAAGAAGCCTTTCCGGTTACTACAAGAAGTAAAAGTACTTCTGAACCTACCCAGGCAACTTCAAAGAAAAGGAGTGCAGGTGCTACCACAACAAAGGAAAAAGTTCCTCCAAAGAAATCACCTGTAGTAGTTCCTCAAAACCAGCCTTCAACATCTAATTCTCCTGCAATATCCAAAACATTAGTGGTATCCGATTCGATGGAATATAACATTGTTGATGACATGAAGAAAACTAAAGCAAACATAACTATGTTTGAACTTAGTAAATTAAAGCATCAGCAAAAATTACTTCTTAAAGAATTGAATGATGTTCCCTCGACACCCCTTCCCAGTGCAAAAGCTGCTAATGATTCAGGCCAACATCCTCCAGGTATGGTTGAAGCTACCGATTCAGTTCTAATTGGAGATAGATCGAATTCTCATACTCCACCCTTCCTACTGACCTATGAGATTTATAACAGAAACCTGCACAACTGTTTAATTGACTCAGGGGCATCATCTAACATAATGCCAGCTTCAGTTTTCTCTAAACTGAACATTGAACCCCAGAAGTCTGCTATTCATATTGTACAGTTGGATAGGACCAAAGTACAGATTGTAGGAGAAATTAATTCCGTAACTATCAGGTTGTCTGCCGATCCCAGAATTGTACAGAGGATTGACATCTTAATAGCTGATATACCTGAATTTTACGGTTTAATTTTGACTAGGGATTGGTCCGAAAAATTGCATGGATATATTTCCACCGATTGGTCACATATGTGGCTTCCCTACAAAGGCAAGCCAAATCAAATAAGGATCGATCGAGAGAAACACATGACCCACACAGTTACTGAATTCGAGCAAGAAAACCAACCTGTAGCGTTCAACAACAACATTTTGGGGAATTATTCGTCAGAGTCATTCTTTGGCAACTTTCTTGCCCAACCATCTCCTTTTTCAGTCAATCATTTTACATCTCATATTGAAATTTTTTCACAAACTGATAAGTCTAGATGTTTTAATGATGCTGAGGAAAATGTAAATACTTTTGTTAATACCTCTTTATTTTGGTCTTTATATTTTGATGGCTCTAAGTCCAGCGAGGGCTCAGGAGCAGGTTGCATTTTGGTTAGTCCACAAGAAGAAAAGACAATGCTGTGTTGTAGGTTAGAATTTGAATGCACTAACAACACAGCCGAATATGAAGCTTTAGTCCAGGGATTATATAAAGCAATCGGCCTTAAAGTGCAATATCTAAAAGTATTCGGCGATTCTGAAATTATTGTTAAACAGGTGAGGAATGCAATTCATTGTCTTTCAAATCACCTCAAGCATTATCAATCGCTAGTACAGGATCTTACCTCACATTTTTCAGCATTTAACATTTCCTCCATTCCTAGGTCACAAAACTCGGTAGCCGACCTACTAGCCAATGTAGCTTCCAAGCTTCTACCTTCTGAAGACTATAGCCCTGATAGATTTTCCGTAGAATTACTTTTTAGGCCTTCAATTCCCGAAAATGTCACTAATTGGAGAGTATTTAACCATGATGAAGATATTTTGCAATTTATAACTTCTGAAAAGTCCTATGATGATCAAATTATTGAGGAAAATGACCATGATCTACAAATGAAAGAAACACCTCAGGAAAATTCAATTCCTAAACCAGTGGTAAAGCTCAAAGATCTTTATGATATCAAAGACAGGTTTAAACCTGTAATCAATGCAAAGCTCCAAAGTTCTACCCTTAGGTTTGAATTGATAAATCTAGGTACTGATCATGCTCCTCAAAACATTAATTTAGGATTAGGACTTTCCTTGGAAGAAAAGGAGGCATTTATTAAGCTGTTAAGAAAAAACAAACAAGTCCTTGCATGGAAGTATGATGATTTGAAGACATATGATACATCTGTTATCCAGCATACCATTCCTATGCTTCCTGATCAGAAACCGATTCAGCAGAAGTTAAGAAAAATACATCCAAATTTAGAGGGTCAGATAAAGTCAGAACTTAACAAGCTCTTGAAAGCCAAGATTATTTTTCCTGTCCGACACTCAAACTGGGTCTCTAATATGGTGCCAGTCAGAAAGAAAAATGGCGACATTCGAATTTGTATCGATTTCAGAAATTTAAACAAAGTGAGCTTGAAAGATAACTTCCCATTACCTACTATGGAGCAAATACTCCAATCAGTAGCAGGCTCTGAATTGATGTCCTTTCTTGATGGATTCTCAGGATATAACCAAGTTCTGGTTCATCGTGATGACCAACTTAAAACCACATTCAGAACAAAATGGGGAACATATGCGTATCAGAAAATGCCTTTCGGACTTATAAATGCAGGAGCGACATTCCAAAGAGCTATGTATATAGCCTTTAGAGGGTTGATTAATCGAACAGTAGTCGTCTATTTAGACGATATTACTGTATTCTCTAAGAAGAGGTATAATCATTTGCATGATCGAAATCAACTCTTTCAGCGCTGCAAAAGATATGGTATTTCTCTGAACCCAAAAAAGTCTTTCTTTCCTCTCGATCAAGGAAAACTCTTAGGTTTTATTGTATCCAAAGATGGCATTTATATCGATCCTGATCGGATCAAGGAAATCTCTAAGATCCCTTTCCCACACAATAAAAAATCGATGCAGTCATTTTTAGGCCAGATCAATTTTGTTAAACGATTTGTTCCAGATTTTTCTCAAATTATATTACCACTTCAGACAATGATCAAGAAGAATTCAGTCTTCAAGTGGGGATCAGCAGAAAACCAAGCTTTTGATATAATCAAGCAATCAATAATCAATGCCCCAACCTTGAATACTCCAAATTTTTCTAATCATTTTACATTGTATACCATTGCATCCGACATGTCTTATGCTGCAGTTCTCACGCAGCTAAATGCTCACAATTTGGAAGCACCCATTTCATTCTTTAGCTCAAATCTTCAGGGTGCCGAATTGAACTACTCCGATGTAGAAAAACAAGCCTTTGTTGTTTTTAAAGCAGTCAAACATTATAGACCCTTCCTTTTGAAAACCCACACAAAAGTGATAGTTCCTTTCCCAGCAGTTAGGCAACTATTAATCCAAAAAGAGCTGGGTGAAAAAAGGGCAAATTGGGTCACAGCGCTTCAAGAGTATGACTTAGAAATTAAGCCAGCAAAGATTGTTAGGGGCCAAGGTTTTTGCAGGATATTGGCAGGAGCATCCAACATTCCAGAATCAAGCGATACAGATCAAACTCAAGAAATTAATCAGATAAGTGTTACTGATTCTGGATCTCAATATGCAGATTTAATTTTTTATTTAAAGAATGGTTATGCACCTCCGAATTTGTCTTACAAAAACAAAAGGGCCATTAGGTTAAAAGTGAAAAATTTTACAATTATTGATGACGTGCTTTTTAGGGAGAATTATGATTCTATCTTGTTAAGATGCCTTGAGAAACCTGAAGCCCAAAAGGTTTTGCAGGAGTTACATGACGGACCAGCAGGAGGACATTTCAGAGCTGACACAACAGCTCACAAAATTATTCATGCTGGTTACTATTGGCCTACTTTGTTTAAAGATGCCCATGAGTATGTAAGGAAATGTCTCAATTGTCAAACTGCTAGTGGAAGACAACGTAAATCAGCTTTCCCTCTGCAACCAATCAACATTGAACAACCATTTGAGCAATGGGGATTGGACATCATTGGGGAGATTACTCCACCATCTTCCAAACAGCATAAGTATATCCTTACTGCTACCGATTACTTTACAAAGTGGGTTGAGGCAATCCCTTTAAACACAGCAAATTCTGAAGCAATCATTGAATTCATAGACCAATTCATCATTACCAGGTTTGGTGTCCCAAATGCTCTTGTTTTTTATAATGCTTCCTATTTCTCAGGCAATGCTATGTTTGATTTTGCCATTAAAAGAGGATTTAAGTTAAAATATTCTGCTAATTATTATCCCCAAGGTAATGGTTTAGCAGAGTCTACTAATAAGAATCTGATTAAAATCATCAAGCGAACTATCGAACAAAATCAGAGAAATTGGCACAAATCCTTAGTGTTTGCATTATGGGCTGATAGGATAACACAGAAAGCTTCTATTGGAACTTCTCCATTTAATATTGTATATGGAAAAGAAGCAATCCTACCCACAAATCTTGTTCTTCCTTATTTAGCCCTAGTGCAGTTTATTGAGGAAACTCCTTCCTCTTCCATTCAGCTTAGACATGACAAAATTCTAAAAGTAGAGGAGGAAAGAGAAAAAACCAAGGTTATCCATGCCAAACATCAGCAAGTCATCAAAGAAGCTTTTGATTCAGTCTCGTCCGGTTCAAAACAATTCCAAGTCGGTGATTTAGTTCTGAAATGGGACAAAGCCCATGAGGACAAGGGTAAACACTCCAAGTTCCAGAAGTTGTGGCTTGGACCATTTCAAATCTGTGAAACGATAGGCCATTCAACCTTTATATTGCAAGATTTATCAGGTTTGAGAGATTCTCTCCCTGTTAATGGCCTTATCTTGAAGAAATTCTTTAACTAAGGAGGTAACCCCTTCTCCTTTCATTTCAGTAGGATTTTATAGTTTGTAGGATTTTTAGAAAATAAGGTTGTGAGATATCTTCCATTGACCTTTTACTGTGTTTGAAAAAGTTGTCCCACAGAACTAGTATGAATATTTGCTTTTAAATAGAACTCGTAACCACAAGGGATAATTTCTATGAAATTAGATATCTTTGTATTCTGAAACTACAATCCAACTTTTGTAAACTCCTCTCAAAACATAGAAGTTCTGTGAATCATTTTCTGTTTTTAAATTGGTCTCCAAAGGTTATCCATACTAAGATAGAAGCTAATCCAATTCCATCACCTTCAACTCTTGACCTGTCATCCATTCGCTCTTAAGGAGAAGATTGTTCACCCCATTCACTAAAGTTTATGATTACTCAGAGTGTAATTCTAAAATATAAGAGATTAAAGATAAGAGGTCTTATTACAAGCCTGCTTACCATGCTCATAGGAAAATAATTTGACTGACATTACCAATACTGCATATCAAAACAGGGTAATGGCTTGAAATTACAAGACAAGGGGTCTCATCACGAGCCAACTTGTTCAGTTAGATTATTACCAGTGAATGGCATTGTCAACAGCTGGCCACCAAACCAGGACAATGGCTTTTTATCTTATCAGTAACAAAGAAGAAAAAGGAAATGGAATACAAAATATGAAAACATGTTTTGAATTCATTCTGTTAGTCACACTCTTAAGTGAATGGAACAATGGACAATAGTATGGTTAAAAGGTATCCCTGCCGAGAGTATAAACGTTTGCTAGCAGCAGGGGCTCTACCTATGATAGAGGAGCTCATTTTAAAGGCTGATTTGGAAAAGTTTTCTATTTTATCATTATAAACCAATAAAGGCCTATTTTAAAGCTTAAAATGCATTTATTTTCTTAAAAAAGGGAAGAAGTTAACAAAATAATTTCACTTTATTCGGAATGCATAGATATCTAGTTATATTAGAACTTTCCCCTTCTGATTGAGACTCTATTTGAAAAAGCTTAAGTATTTCTATTATTTCCAAAGATAACTGGTTCTTCCAGCGAATCGCCAATTGTTGTGCTCTACAACAACCCCCCATTTCATATCATTTTTATTTATAATATGAAATGGGTCCCTTTAAAGATTAAATTGGTATCAATACTTCTATAGTTCAAAAGGGTCTGATAATCAAATGAGCTCATTTATTTAAGCCTTTCGAACAACCATTTTTCAACAAATAAAACAATCTTTTATTATTGCGATAAAGCGATCGCAAGATCGCATATCGCAATAACATGGAAAACGCATATAAATGTCACATTGGTCTCCGCCGATGCGATTTCGCTATCGGCGATCAATAATACTCCATACACATCTTAAAAACGCACATAACATAAGCTCTGACGCGACGCGATATCGGCGATCGGCTTTCGGCGATACTTCGTATGTGGTCAAAGCATCTTAAGTCATTTACTCCGATCAGATGCAATTGCGCAATCGGCAGTCGACAACATCCCATGCACATTAATAAGGCCCCCAGGCCTTACCCCCGATGTGATGCGATATCGGCGATCGGGGAATCGGCAATTCACTCTAAATGCACCTTGTTATATTTCTTCACACTAATCTGATGCGACGTTGCAATCGGCGTTCGGGAGGATCCTATGCTTATGATTATATAAAACCTATTCTCCTAAAGCGATGCGACATCGCTATCGGCGATCGGAATTTAAAAAAAGCATAGCTTGAAGATCTGAAGTATTATTGATATCCGATCGATAGAACGCGGATTTCGAAAAAGCCGTTAAATGGAGGGATAAGGTGATGTATTCGTATTTAAAGTTTTGCCCCTTCGATTAACGATCACCTGCACTCAACTGCCAAAATATCCATTGCACGCTTAAGGGAGTCATTCAGCCAGATAACGGTGTAATAAGCATTTAAAGGATGAAAGGTTTTAAACGGCCAATTAATGAGATCATAATTCTTAAAAAATATTTCCATAGATTGTGTCTGTGCCCATTTTCTAAAGCTAAATCCCTTATTACGCACCTATGCTTATGTTCTCATCACTTGCAAGTTTTTATTGCTATCACTGTATTACGCACATTTGTCTCCCTGTGCAGAATCCATCCGAAAGAGAAAACTCAAGCAAGATGGGAAAGAAATCTAAGAAGACCGCGGGTTCCGCTGCAACATCAGTTACAGGACAAGCTGCCGCAGATAAAAAGAAGGGCTTAATATCAGATACTACATGCACGGGTCTTACCAGAGCTACATGGCAAGGCACGTACAATTTGATTGAAGCCGAACAACCAGAAAAGACAGTGACGGAAGCTACTGCGGATCCTACTTGCAAGTCTGATTGCACTCTCAAAGATTTAGCCGACTCTTTCCTTCATAGGATAGCGGCCAGAGAATAGATTCTCCCCTACACAGACGTTGTGCGATGGGCAATTGAGGAAATTCCAATCCTCGACAGAACTTTTAGCACCAGAGATGGGAGGATTTTTGGATCGTTCAAGCCAGAGCATCTAAGGCAAATGTATCATTTGCCTGAGCCAGAGAAAGTGTATAACAAGACGTTCCTGGAGAAATGTGCAAGTGATAATGAAGTGGAATCCTAACCCATCCGGGATTGGAGGCAGAATCTAGCCAAACACAAGTATGAGTCTTCCGGTAAGTACTCAGTCGATTCTTTGGCTTCCCCCTATTGCTATGCGGGGATAATGATGTGTAGGCTATGGGGATTACATGACTCTGCTAACTTTACCATAGAGATGGTTCCTCTAATGGAAGCAGCAGTAAACATCATAATTATGGATTGGGCCACTATTCTCTCTGATAAGCTAGCCGTAGTTGTTCGCGATTTTAGAACTAATTCTGTTGTCACTGAAAGGAAAATTCCCCCGTTTTATTACAGTGCATATATTTTAGATACATTATGTTTCAATTCTAAGTTTCCCGTCCTCGGTTGGAGGTGAACTACTCAAGACCGCTCACCCATTCATATATACCACCAGAAATTGTGGAAATCTTCTTACAAGCACCATTTGTACCAAATCTGCAATGGCTTTATGGTTCCCATTCATTATTCTATTTTTGATAAGCCCATTCCTAAAATATCCTATCTAGCTTCCTTTGATTTACCGGCGGTAGCAAGTTGGTTTGGAGAAGAGAGATTTACCTACATTAGGGTTTTCGGCAGCCAAGCCAATCCGCATGTCCTCCCTTTGTATATTCCAGATAAACTTCTAGCAAGAGAAATCGCCTATCAAATTATGGCAGAGAGCACTACACAGATTCTCAAGAAAGAAAAGAAGAGGGGCTGGCCCTCTTTTCCCTTGAGAATTGGTGTCTATACTCTGCATGATCTCAAACATGCAGAAAAGGAAGCCACAAAGATTCAATCCTTAACCCTGGCCACTATCCCAAATAGGCTATATGATCCAAAGAAAACTGCCTATACTTCATTGGAACAAGCCAAATTAACAAAATTTGACCATCAAGAGGATTGGTTTGACGACCTATTCGTTTCAGTCGAAACAATAGGTCAGGCTAAAGAACTTTCTCGATTGAAATATAATGATGAAGGGTTCACTGAGTTCAATAAACTTAGAGAGAAGAGGTTGCAAACTCTGCCTCTAGATTTACTGGCAACAATCCCAGCGACATCTTCAACCGAGCCTGGTCGGCAACAGTCAAGCCAGCCTCCTGTTATAACAAAAGATCAGAAGAAGCAACAGGAGGAAAGGAAAAAGAAGCAACAGGCAGAAAGGTAGAGAAAAGAACAAAAAGAGAAAAAGAAGAAAGAGGTAGAGGAACAGCAGAAGAGGGAACAAGAGGAGAAACAGAAAAAAGAACTGGCAGATAGGCAGAAAAGGGAACAAGAAGAAAAACAGAGAGAGCAAGAGGAGCAGTAGAGGAAAGAGTAGGAAAAAGAGCGGAGCAAGTCCCAAGCCGAGAAGCAGAAACAAACCACCGATGTCAATGTGGACACTACCATAGACCCCAAACTATTTCAAGAATGGCAGCAATTTCATTCCATCATCAGTGGATTGGAATGTTCAAAAGATGGGGACACTTCCAAGACAAATGATACGCAAGACATCACTTCTCCTCAGGTTCTAAGCGGAACCAGCGGCCCACCCATTTCTAAGGATGTTGAGGTAATTCCTAAAGACCCTTCTGATCAAATCGTTCTCCAGGTGGAAGATATTCCTCCCTTGGATGTTTTCTACAGCCCAAGGCATAGAGCTGTTGTAAAGCGATCAAGGAAAAGACAAAGGACTGATCAACCTTCTATCTTTCCTGAGCAAACAGTCACGGGTAATGTAGTATGGAAGGAGGAATTGGACCCCTCCGATGACCTAACAAAGCTGTCACAGTATGCAGGTGCCTATTCTGCAGCGACTATTGATAAGGCATCGGAGGTAAGTCTTATACTGAAGACTAAGGACCAAGAAATTTTTGCAATACAGGAAGAATTGACCGAGACAAAGCAGAAGGCAGCGCAAGCAGAGGAGCAGTTGCTGGTACAACAGCAAATGAATGATCAATTAACCCAGCAATTTCAGGAAGAAAGGCAAAGGATTGACCAAAATGCAATCCAGAAACAAAAGGAATTGTCGGAAGCATTGGCACAATTGACAGCAGCAAATGAGCAAATGATAAAAACGAAGGATGAGCAAATCGCTCAATTGTCATCACAGCTTGAAATAATCAAAGGCGCTCCACAGGTGGATGAGTTCAGAAAGGAAGCATCACTAATAAACAATGCATTGATATCACAAATTAGGCTCCTTTGTCAACAACTCACTGAGGCAGAGCCATTGTGTGAGTTAACTACATCCATTAATCAGCAGGTAGAAAAGGCCAGGAATGAGTTAGACCAGGCCGACGAGATCATAAGTGGATATCTTGACTGGCAAGATTCTGATCAAGGGAGAGAAGCAAATTTGCCTAAGATTTCAGAAACATATAAAGACATACTTTTTACAGAATGGCACACACAGGTGATGAAAGCAGAAAGGGCAGCTTCAAGGTGTAAATCAACCTCCAGCAACCTAGTCGATCTGGTTAACAACACTCTCTACTTGGCAAATATGATCTCCCAATGCACGCCAGGAAAGATAACAACAACAAACATGCTGGAGCAAACGTGTTATCCTGACTTGGAGGAAAAAGGGAGATTAATCGCTGGGGTTAACAGTTTGACCTTCGATGCATATTGGCTTTTCCTGATTAAGCCGCACACACAGAGAGCCACCCTTAAGTGTTTAACAGATGCAATCAGGTGTATAATTCCCGACATTCAGGATGCCACCTATGCTGCCCAGCTCAGTTCGCTTCTCAACAAACCACCTGAAGTAGAGCCAATGCTTGCGACAAGTCAGCTCAGGTTTAAAGGCAAGCAGCCTACCTGATGAATCATGTCGCCGATTGCCAGATCGCTCCAGGAAATACGATCAATATTTATTGATGCCAATTATGTAGGATTTCTGTTTATTAGATATTTAGATTAGTTTAGTATTTATAGACCCTTTCATTGTTTTGGAAAGGGTCGTAAAGTTTTGTAACAGACTTAATAGACTGAAGTTTGCACTATTGTGCTTCAGTCAATATTCTTTTATGAAACTGGGCCAATTGTTCTTAATTTAACAAGGAAGCTTCTTTATGCAATTGTGCACTATTGTCGTTGTGGAGGATGTTTTTGCGTTGAAGGAAGAACTGCAAATAGCGATTGATATTTGGGAGTGTCACGCAGCTCATATGGTATTTTTATCTATGTCTGAATGCATTCTTTTTTATATGAATTGTTATGTAATTATTCTTGCTATTGTTGATTATATGCATGCGCTGTAACAGCAGATCTTTATTCATTCCACTATTGGATGTTTTATGATGTGCCTTTTCTTTTAATCATGTATATGACAATGATATAAACGTTAAAGTGCGGTAATTTCGCTTTAATCGCTCTGCTTAACTATTTAGGCACATCAATCTTGAATGAATTAATATCTATGTCGGAAAGGTAGAGTCATCTATATGCCTGTCTTTTAGACACAGACCATCAAACGCTATGCTTTAGAGCTCAATAGATTCCCGGGATAGTTCATAGTTTTTGTATTCCTGTTGATAGTTTTAGCCTTTCGCTCATCGCTAGTATAGTCTATAAATCATTCATCCATCCCACTTATCTATTTCTGGGAAACTGGTCCCATTATCCCTAGTCGGAGCCACTATTCCAAATGGAAAAGGAGTTGTACTAAGGTCCGGACCGGGTGGTTTCCCCAATGTTGTTGCAGCGATTTTCGAGGCATCAACATTTTTGGCGCTAGAAGGAGCGCTTCAACTGTGAATGGCACATAAGTCAAAACCTATAAGCCATTCTAAGAGTAATTCTCCCTCCGAATCACCTCAATCCTCCCATTTGCATACTTGCTCGCCGGTATCCAAACAAGAAGAAAGGGAGTCAACTACCACTGCTCAAACCCATCATACTCCAGAGCAATTAAGTCTTGAATCACCTGAAGTCCAGTACCTTATCCACAAACTTCAGAGCTTCTCGATTTCGCCACAGAAATCTGAGGTATCACAAAGTAGTGCGACTTCGCAGTTCAATTTATCTCATCCTCTCACCAGACTTTAGAGCGAAAAACTCGGTATTGAACCCATCGAGTTCCCTTTACCCAAAAGGAAAAAGGCAAAAAAATATACCGAAGGATCTGATAGTGGAGAGCTTTCATCCACATCCTCCATTGCATCTTCCCCTCTACAAAGTCAACCATCCACTCCCCCATTACATATTGTTGTTCACCAGGGATTAGAAGCTTCAGCATCCCAACCTGCCTACTCCTCAGCATTAATCCCTTCTCATACATCCGTAATCCCAACAGTAGTATCAACCACTGTTGCTATTATAATGGCAGATCCATGGACCAGGCCAGGTGCAGTCAACATGCCTGCACCATTGCATCCTTTACCAGATGCTCCTGAAAAATGGCTACCTAAATTTAACCCAGATGACGGGACCCAGGCTGAAGAACACATTAATAATTTTATGTTAGCAGTCAACTTGAAAGGAGTGATAGAACAAGATGTTGTTGTAAGACTCTTCCCTTACACCTTGCAAGGATCAGTAGGATCTTGGTATTTTTCCTTACCCTCTGGTTCAATTACCAGCTGGAACACTTGCCAAGAGAAGTTTCTTACCAAATACGGAGATGATAGGTCCTTAGTCACTTTAATAAATGACCTCTCCAATCTGAGAATAGAGCATAGGGAACCAATAAAGGAATTTAATGCTAGATTTAATAAACTCCTCAATAAAATCCCTACAGCTTCCAAACCAAGTGAACAAATTCGAAGCGAATGGTATATTACCGCCCTACCTGCCAATATAGCCATTTTTGTAGACAGGGCTGGGAAACCTACCTTAGCTGAAAACATGAGAGAAGCACTTGCTGTCGAAAAGCGCATCAGTGCTCTAGAGAAGAAAGCTGCTTTGGAAGACAGAAAATCCAAAAAAGTCTCATTTAAAGAGGAAACAACCTCACAAACTGATGATGAAGAAGAAGTAGCTGAATGCCACAGAATGTGGGATTTTATACTCCCCAACTCTGATACCGAAAATGAAGAAGAAGCCTTTCCGGTTACTACAAGAAGTAAAAGTACTTTTGAACCTGCCCAGGCAACTTCAAAGAAAAGGAGTGCAGGTGCTACCACAACAAAGGAAAAAGTTCCTCCAAAGAAATCACCTGTAGTAGTTCCTCAAAACCGGCCTTCAACTTCTAATTCTCCTGCAATATCCAAAACATTAGTGGTATCCGATTCGATGGAATATAACATTGTTGATGACATGAAGAAAACTAAAGCAAACATAACTATGTTTGAACTTAGTAAATGAAAGCATCAACAAAAATTACTTCTTAAAGAATTGAATGTTGTTCCCTCGACACCCCTTCCCAGTGCAAAAGCTGCTAATGATTCAGGCCAACCTCCTCCAGGTATGGTTGAAGCTACCAATTCAGTTCTAATTGGAGATAGATCGAATTCTCATACTCCACCCTTCCTGCTGACCTATGAGATTTATAACAGAAACCTGCACAACTGTTTAATTGACTTAGGGGCATCATCTAACATAATGCCAGCTTCAGTTTGCTCTAAACTGAACATTGAACCCCAGAAGTCTGCTATTCATATTGTACAGTTGGACAGGACCAAAGTACAGGTTGTAGGAGAAATTAATTCCGTAACTATCAGGTTGTCTGCCGATCCCAGAATTGTACAGAGGATTGACATCTTAATAGCTGATATACCTGAATTTTACGGTTTAATTCTGAGTAGGGATTGGTCCGAAAAATTGCATGGATATATTTCCACCGATTGGTCACATATGTGGCTTCCCTACAAAGGCAAGCCAAATCAAATAAGGATCGATCGAGAGAAACACATGACCCACACAGTTACTGAATTCGAGCAAGAAAACCAACCTGTAGCGTTCAACAACAACATTTTGGGGAATTATTCGTCAGAGTCATTCTTTGGCAACTTTCTTGCCCAACCATCTCCTTTTTCAGTCAATCATTTTACATCTTAGATTGAAAATTTTTCACAAACTGATAAGTCTAGATGTTTTAATGATGCTGAGGAAAATGTAAATACTTTTGTTAATACCTCTTTATTTTGGTCTTTATATTTTGATGGCTCTAAGTCCAGCGAGGGCTCAGGAGCAGGTTGCATTTTGGTTAGTCCACAAGGAGAAAAGACAATGATGTCTTGTAGGTTAGAATTTGAATGCACTAACAACACAGACGAATATGAAGCTTTAGTCCAGGGATTATATAAAGCAATCGGCCTTAAAGTGCAATATCTAAAAGTATTTGGCGATTCTGAAATTATTGTTAAACAGGTGAGAAATGCAATTCATTGTCTTTCAAATCACCTCAAGCATTATCAATCGCTAGTACAGGATCTTACCTCACATTTTTCAGCATTTAACATTTCCTCCATTCCTAGGTCGCAAAACTCGGTAGCCGACCTACTAGCCAATGTAGCTTCCAAGCTTCTACCTTCTGAAGACTACAGCCCTGATAGATTTTCCGTAGAATTACTTTTTAGGCCTTCAATTCCCGACAATGTCACTAATTGGAGAGTATTTAACCATGATGAAGATATTTTGCAATTTCTAACTTCTGAAAAGTCCTATGACGATCAAATTATTGAGGAAAATGACCATGATCTACAAATGAAAGAAACACCTCAGGAAAATTCAATTCCTAAACCAGTGGTAAAGCTCGAAGATCTTTATGATATCAAAGACAGGTTTAAACTTGTAATCAATGCAAAGCTCCAAAGTTCTACCCTTAGGTTTGAATTGATAAATCTAGGTACTGATCATGCTCCTCAAAACATTAATTTAGGATTAGGACTTTCCTTGGAAGAAAAGGAGGCATTTATTAAGCTGTTAAGAAAAAACAAACAAGTCTTTGCATGGAAGTATGATGATTTGAAGACATATGATACATCTGTTATCCAGCATACCATTCCTATGCTTCCTGATCAGAAATCGATTCAGCAGAAGTTAAGAAAAATACATCCAAATTTAGAGGGTCAGATAAAGTCGGAACTTAACAAGCTCTTGAAAGCCAAGATTATTTTTCCTGTCCGACACTCAAACTGGGTCTCTAATATGGTGCCAGTCAGAAAGAAAAATGGCGACATTCGAATTTGTATCGATTTCAGAAATTTAAACAAAGCGAGCTTGAAAGATAACTTCCCATTACCTACTATGGAGCAAATACTCCAATCAGTAGCAGGCTCTGAATTGATGTCCTTTCTTGATGGATTCTCAGGATATAACCAAGTTCTGGTTCATCCTGATGACCAACTTAAAACCACATTCAGAACAAAATGGGGAACATATGCGTATCAGAAAATGCCTTTCGGACTTATAAATGCAGGAGCGACATTCCAGAGAGCTATGGATATAGCCTTTAGAGGGTTGATTAATCGAACAGTAGTCGTCTATTTAGACGATATTACTGTATTCTCTAAGAAGAGGTATAATCATTTGCATGATCTAAATCAAATCTTTCAGCGCTGCAAAAGATATGGTATTTCTCTGAACCCAAAAAAGTCTTTCTTTGCTCTTGATCAAGGAAAACTCTTAGGTTTTATTGTATCCAAAGATGGCATTTATATCGATCCTGATCGGATCAAGGAAATCTCTGAGATCCCTTTCCCACACAATAAAATATCGATGCAGTCATTTTTAGGCCAGATCAATTTTGTTAAACGATTTGTTCCAGATTTTTCTCAAATTATATTACCACTTCAGACAATGATCAAGAAGAATTCAGTCTTCAAGTGGGGATCAGCAGAAAAGCAAGCTTTTGATATAATCAAGCAATCAATAATCAATGCCCCAGCCTTGAATACTCCAAATTTTTCTAATCATTTTACATTGTATACCATTGCATCCGACGTGTCTTATGCTGCAGTTCTCACGCAGCTAAATGCTCACAATTTGGAAGCACCCATTTCATTCTTTAGCTCAAATCTTTAGGGTGCCGAATTGAACTACTCCGATGTAGAAAAACAAGCCTTTGCTGTTTTTAAAGCAGTCAAACATTATAGACCCTTCCTTTTGAAAACCCACACAAAAGTGATAGTTCCTTTCCCGGCAGTTAGGCAACTATTAATCCAAAAAGAGCTGGGTGAAAAAAGGGCAAATTGGGTCACAGCGCTTCAAGAGTATGACTTAGAAATTAAGCCAGCAAAGATTGTTAGGGGCCAAGGTTTTTGCAGGATATTGGCAGGAGCATCCAACATTCCAGAATCAAGCGATACATATCAAACTCAAGAAATTAATCAGATAAGTGTTACTGATTCTGGATCTCAATATGCAGATTTAATTTTTTATTTAAAGAATGGTTATGCACCTCCGAATTTGTCTTACAAAAACAAAAGGGCCATTAGGTTAAAAGCGAAAAATTTTACAATTATTGATGACGTGCTTTTTAGGCAGAATTATGATTCTATCTTGTTAAGATGCCTTGAGAAACCTGAAGCCCAAAAGGTTTTGCAGGAGTTACATGACGGACCAGCAGGAGGACATTTCAGAGCTGACACAACAGCTCACAAAATTATTCATGCTGGTTACTATTGGCCTACTTTGTTTAAAGATGCCCACGAGTATGTAAGGAAATGTCTCAATTGTCAAACTGCTAGTGGAAGACAACGTAAATCAGCTTTCCCTCTGCAACCAATCAACATTGAACAACCATTTGAGCAATGGGGATTGGACATCATTGGGGAGATTACTCCACCATCTTCCAAACAGCATAAGTATATCCTTACTGCTACCGATTACTTTACAAAGTGGGTTGAGGCAATCCCTTTAAAGACAACAAATTCTGAAGCAATCATTGAATTCATAGACCAATTCATCATTACCAGGTTTGGTGTCCCAAATGCTCTTGTTTTTGATAATGCTTCCTATTTCTCAGGCAATGCTATGTTTGATTTTGACATTAAAAGAGGATTTAAGTTAAAATATTCTGCTAATTATTATCCCCAAGGTAATGGTTTAGCGGAGTCTACTAATAAGAATCTGATTAAAATCATCAAGCGAACTATCGAACAAAATCAGAGAAATTGGCACAAATCCTTAGTGTTTGCATTATGGGCTGATAGGATAACACAGAAAGCTTCTATTGGAACTTCTCCATTTAATCTTGTATATGGAAAAGAAGCAATCCTACCCACAAATCTTGTTCTTCCTTCTTTAGCCCTAGTGCAGTTTATTGAGGAAACTCCTTCCTCTTCCATTCAACTTAGACATGACCAAATTCTAAAATTAGAGGACGAAAGAGAAAAAACCAAGGTTATCCATGCCAAACATCAGCAAGTCATCAAAGCAGCTTTTGATTCAGTCTCATCCGGTTCAAAACAATTCCAAGTCGGTGATTTAGTTCTGAAATGGGACAAAGCCCATGAGGACAAGGGTAAACACTCCAAGTTCCAGAAGTTGTGGCTTGGACCATTTCAGATCTGTGAAAAGATAGGCCATTCAACCTTTATATTGCAAGATTTATCAGGTTTGAGAGATTCTCTCCCTGTTAATGGCCTTATCTTGAAGAAATTCTTTAACTGAGGAGGTAACCCCTTCTCCTTTCATTTCAATAGGATTTTATAGTTTGTAGGATTTTTAGAAAATAAGGTTGTGAGATATCTTCCATTGACCTTTTGCTGTGTTTGAAAAAGTTGTCCCACAGAACTAGTATGAATATTTGCTTTTAAATAGAACTCGTAACCACAAGGGATAATTTCTAGGAAATTAGATATCTTTGTATTCTGAAACTACAATCCAACTTTTGTAAACTCCTCTCAAAACATAGAAGTTCTGTGAATCATTTTCTGTTTTTAAATTGGTCTCCAAAGGTTATCCATACTAAGATAGAAGCTAATCCAATTCCATCACCTTCAACTCTTGACCTGTCATCCATTCGCTCTTAAGGAGAAGATTGTTCACCCCATTCACTAAAGTTTATGATTACTCAGAGTGTAATTCTAAAATATAAGATATTAAAGATAAGAGGTCTTATTACAAGCCTGCTTACCATGCTCATAGGAAAATAATTTGACTGACATTACCAATATTGCATATCAAAACAGGGTAATGGCTTGAAACTACAAGACAAGGGGTCTCATCACGAGCCAACTTGTTCAGTTAGATTATTACCAGTGAATGGCATTTTCAACAGCTGGCCACCAAACCAGGACAATGGCTTTTTATCTTATCAGTAACAAAGATTTAAAAGGAAATGGAATACAAAATATGAAAACATGTTTTGAATTCATTCTGTTAGTCACACTCTTAAGTGAATGGAACAATGGACAATAGTATGGTTAAAAGGTATCCCTGTCGAGACTATAAACGTTTGCTGGCAGCAGGGGCTCTACCTATGACAGAGGAGCTCATTTTAAAGGCTGATTTGGAAAAGTTTTCTATTTTATCATTATAAACCAATAAAGGCCTATTTTAAAGCTTAAAATGCATTTATTTTCTTAAAAAAGGGAAGAAGTTAACAAAATAATTTCACTTTATTCGGAATGCATAGATATCTAGTTATATTAGAATTTTCCCCTTCTGATTGAGACTCTATTTGAAAAAGCTTAAGTATTTCTATTATTTCCAAAGATAACTGGTTCTTCCAGTGAATCGCCAATTGTTGTGCTCTACAACAACCACCCATTTCATATCATTTTTATTTATAATATGAAATGGGTCCCTTTAAATATTAAATTGGTATCAATACTTCTATAGTTCAAAAGGGTCTGATAATCAAATGAGCTCATTTATTTAAGCCTTTCGAACAACCATTTTTCAACAAATAAAACAATCTTTTGTTATTGCGATAAAGTGATCGCAAGATCGCATATCGCAATAACATGGAAAACACATATAAATGTCACATTGGTCTCCGCCGATGCGATTTCGCTATCGGCGATCGGTAATACTCCATACACATCTTAAAAACGCACATAACATAAGCTCCGACGCGACGCGATATCAGCGATCGGCTATCGGCGATACTTCGTATGTGGTCAAAGCATCTTAAGTCATTTACTCCGATCCGATGCAATTGCGCAATCGGCAGTCGACAACATCCCATGCACATTAATAAGGCCCCCAGGCCTTACCCCCGATGCGATGCGATATCGGCGATCGGGGAATCGGAAATTCACTCTAAATGCACCTTGTTATATTTCTTCACACTAATCCGATGCGACGTCGCAATCGGCGTTCGGGAGGATCCTATGCTTATGATTATATAATACCTATTCTCCTAAAGCGATGCGACATCGCTATCGGCGATCGGAATTTCAAAAAAGCATAGCTTGAAGATCTGAAGTATTATTGATATCCGATCGATAGAACGCGGATTTCGAAAAAGCCGTTAAATGGAGGGATAAGGTGATGTATTCGTATTTAAAGTTTTGCCCCTTCGATTAACGATCACCTGTGCTCAACTGCCAAAATATCCATTGCACGGTTAAGGGAGTCATTCAGCCAGATAACGGTGTAATAAGCATTTAAAGGATGAAAGGTTTTAAACGGCCAATTAATGAGATCATAATTCTTAAAAAATCTTTCCATAGATTGTGTCCGCGCCCATTTTCTAAAGCTAAATCCCTTATTATGCACCTATTCTTATGTTCTCATCACTTGCAAGTTTTTATTGCTATCTCTGTATTACGCATATTTGTCTCCCTGTGCAGAATCCATCCGAAAGAGAAAAATCAAGCAAGATGGGAAAGAAATCTAAGAAGACCGCGGGTTCCGCTGCTACATCAGTTACAGGACAAGCTGCCGCAGATAAAAAGAAGGGCTTAATATCAGATACTACATGCACGGGTCTTACCAGAGCTACATGGCAAGGCACGTACAATTTGATTGAAGCCGAACAACTAGAAAAGACAGTGACGGAAGCTACTGCGGATCCTACTCGCAAGTCTGATTGCACTCTCAAAGATTTAGCTGACTCTTTCCTTCACAGGATAGCGGCCAGAGAACAGATTCTCCCCTACACAGACGTTGTGCGATGGGCAATTGAGGAAATTCCAATCCTCGACAGAACTTTTAGCACCAGAGATGGGAGGATTTTTGGATCGTTCAAGCCAGAGCATCTAAGGCAAATGTATCATTTGCCTGAGCCAGAGAAACTGTATAACAAGACGTTCCTGGAGAAATTTGCAAGTGATAATGAAGTGGAATCTGAACCCATCCGGGATTGGAGGCAGAATCCAGCCAAACACAAGCATGAGTCTTCCGGTAAGTACTCAGTCGATTCTTTGGCTTCCCCCTATTGCTATGCGGGGATAATGATGTGTAGGCTATGGGGATTACATGACTCTGCTAACTTTACCATAGAGATGGTTCCTCTAATGGAAGCAGCAGTAAACAACATAATTATGGATTGGGCCACTATTCTCTCTGATAAGCTAGCCGTAGCTGTTCGTGATTTTAGAACTAATTCTGTTGTCACTGAAAGGAAAATTCCCCCGTTTTATTACAATGCATATATTTTAGATACATTATGTTTCAATTCTAAGTTTCCCATCCTCGGTTGGAGGTGGACTACTCAAGACCCCTCACCCATTCATATATACCACCAGAAATTGTGGAAATCTTCTTACAAGCACCATTTGTACCAAATCTGCAATGGCTTTATGGTTCCCATTCATTATTCTATTTTTGATAAGCCCATTCCTAACATCTCCTATCTAGCTTCCTTTGATTTACCGGCGGTAGCAAGTTGGTTTGGAGAAGAGAGATTTACCTACATTAGGGTTTTCGGCAGCCAAGCCAATTCGCATGTCCTCCCTTTGTATATTCCAGATAAACTTGTAGCAAGAGAAATCGCATATCAAATTATGGCAGAGAGCACTACACAGACTCTCAAGAAAGAAAAGAAGAGGGGCTGGCCCTCTTTTCCCTTGAGAATTGGTGTCTATACTCTGCATGATCTCAAACATGCAGAAAAGGAAGCCACAAAGATTCAGTCCTTAACCCTGGCCACTATCCCAAATAGGCTATATGATCCAAAGAAAACTGCCTATACTGCATTGGAACAAGCCAAATTAACAAAATTTGACCATCAAGAGGATTGGTTTGACGACCTATTCGTTTTAGTCGAAACAATAGGTCAGGCTAAAGAACTTTCTCGATTGAAATATAATGATGAATGGTTAACTGAGTTCAATAAACTTAGAGAGCAGAGGTTGCAAACTCTGCCTCTAGATTTACTGGCAACAACCCCAGCGACATCTTCAAGCGAGCCTGGTCGGCAACAGTCAAGCCAGCCTCCTGTTATAACAAAAGATCAGAAGAAGCAACAGGAGGAAAGGAAAAAGAAGCAACAGGCAGAAAGGCAGAGAAAAGAACAAAAAGAGAAAAAGAAGAAAGAGGTAGAGGAATAGCAGAAGAGGGAACAAGAGGAGAAACAGAAAAAAGAACTGGCAGATAGGCAGAAAAGGGAACAAGAAGAAAAACAGAGGAGAGAGCAAGAGGAGCAGCAGAGGAAAGAGCAGGAAAAAGAGCGGAGCAAGTCCCAAGCCGAGAAGCAGAAACAAACCACCGATGTCAATGTGGACACTACCATAGACCCAAAACTATTTCAAGAATGGCAGCAATTTCATTCCCTCATCAGTGGATTGGAATGTTCAAAAGATGGGGACACTTCCAAGACAAATGATACGCAGGACATCACTTCTCCTCAGGTTCTAAGCGGAACCAGCGGCCCACCCATTTCTAAGGATGTTGAGGTAATTCCTAAAGACCCTTCCGATCAAATCGTTCTCCAGGTGGAAGATATTCCTCCCTTGGATGTTTTCTACAGCCCAAGGCATAGAGCAGTTGTAAAGAGATCAAGGAAGAGACGAAGGACTGATCATCCTTCTATCTTTCCTGAGCAAACAGTCACAGGTAATGTTGTATGGAAGGAGGAATTGGACCTCTCCGATGACCTAACAAAGCTGTCACAGTATGCAGGTGCCTATTCTGCAGCGACTATTGATAAGGCATCGGAGGTAAGTCTTCTACTGAAGACTAAGGACCAAGAAATTTTTGCAATACAGGAAGAATTGACCGAGACAAAGCAGAAGGCAGCGCAAGTAGAGGAGCAGTTGCTAGTACAACAGCAAATGAATGATCAATTAACCCAGCAATTTCAGGAAGAAAGGCAAAGGATTGACCAAAATGCAATCCAGAAACAAAAGGAATTGTCGGAAGAATTGGCACAATAGAGAGCAGCAAATGAGCAAATGAGAAAAACGAAGGATGAGCAAATCGCTCAATTGTCATCACATTTTGAAATAATCAAAGGCGCTCCACAGGTGGATGAGTTCAGAAAGGAAGCATCGCTAATAAACAATGCATTGATATCACAAATTAGGCTCCTTTGTCAACAACTCACTGAGGCAGGGCCATTGTGCGAGTTAACTACATCCATTAATCAGCAGGTAGAAAAGGCCAGGAATGAGTTAGACCAGGCCGACGAGATCATAAGTGGATATCTTGACTGGCAAGATTCTGATCAAGGGAGAGAAGCAAATTTGCCTAAAATTTCAGAAACATATAAAGACATAATTTTTACAGAATGGCACACACAGGTGATGAAAGCAGAAAGGGCAGCTTCAAGGTGTAAATCAACCTCCAGCGACCTAGTCGATCTGGTTAACAACACTCTCTACTTGGCAAATATGATCTCCCAATGCACGCCAGGAAAGATAACAACAACAAACATGCTGGAGCAAACGTGTTATCCTGACTTGGAGGAAAAAGGGAGATTAATCGTTGGGGTTAACAGTTTGACCTTCGATGCATATTGGCTTTTCCTGATTAAGCCGCACACACAGAGAGCCGCCCTTAAGTGTTTAATAGATGCAATCGGGTGTATAATTCCCGACATTCAGGATGCCACCTATGCTGCCCAGCTCAGTTCGCTTCTCAACAAACCACCTGAAGTAGAGCCAATGCTTGCGACAAGTCAGCTCAGGTTTAAAGGCAAGCAGCCTACTTGATGAATCATGTTGCCGATTGCCAGATCGCTCCAGGAAATACGATCAATATTTATTGATGCCAATTATGTAGGATTTCTGTTTATTAGATATTTAGATTAGTTTAGTATTTATAGACCCTTTCATTGTTTTGGAAAGGGTTGTAAAGTTTTGTAACATACTTAATAGACTGAAGTTTGCACTATTGTGCTTCAGTCAATATTCTTTTATGAAACTGGGCCAATTGTTCTCAATTTAACAAGGAAGCTTCTTTATGCAATTGTGCACTATTGTCGTTGTGGAGGATGTTTTTGCGTTGAAGGAAGAACTGCAAATAGCGATTGATATTTGGGAGTGTCACGCAGCTCATATGGTATTTTTATCTATGTCTGAATGCATTCCTTTTATATGAATTGTTATGTAATTATTCTTGCTATTGTTGATTATATGCATGCGCTGTAACAGCAGATCTTTATTCATTCCACTATTGGATGTTTTATGATGTGCCTTTTCTTTTAATCATGTATATGACAATGATATAAACGTTAAAGTGCGGTAATTTCGCTTTAATCACTCTGCTTAACTATTTAGGCACAACAATCTTGAATGAATTAATATCTATGTCGGAAAGGTAGAGTCATCTATATGCCTGTCTTTTAGACACAGACCATCAAACGCTATGCTTTAGAGCTCAATAGATTCCCGGGATAGTTCATAGTTTTTGTATTCCTGTTGATAGTTTTAGCCTTTCGCTCATCGCTAGTATAGTCTATAAATCATTCATCCATCCCACTTATCTATTTCTGGGAAATTGGTCCCATTATCCCCAGTCGGAGCCACTATTCCAAACGGAAAAGGAGCTGTACTAAGGTCCGGACCGGGTGGTTTCCCCAATGTTGTTGCAGCGATTTTCGAGGCATCAACATTTTTGGCGCTAGAAGGAGGGCTTCAACTGTGAATGGCACATAAGTCAAAACCTATAAGCCATTCTAAGAGTAATTCTCCCTCTGAATCACCTCAATCCTCCCATTTGCATACTGGCTCGCCGGTATCCAAACAAGAAGAAGGGGAGTCAACTACCACTGCTCAAACCCATCATACTCCAGAGCAATTAAGTCTTGAATCACCTGAAGTCCAGTACCTTATCCACAAACTTCAGAGCTTCTCGATTTCGCCACAGAAATCCGAGGTATCACAAAGCAGTGCGACTTCGCAGTTCAATTTATCTCATCCTCTCACTAGACTTTAGAGCGAAAAACTCGATATTGAACCCACCGAGTTCCCTTTACCCAAAATGAAAAAGGCGAAAAAATATACCGAAGGATCTGATAGTGGAGAGCTTTCATCCACATCCTCCATTGCATCTTCCCCTTTGCAAAGTCAACCATCCACTCCCCCATTACATATTGTTGTTCACCAGGGATTAGAAGCTTTAGCATCCCAACCTGCCTACTCCTCAGCATTAATCCCTTCTCATACATCCGTAATCCCAACAGTAGTATCAACCAATGTTGCTATTATAATGGCAGATCCATGGACCAGGCCAGGTGCAGTCAACATGCCTGCACCATTGCATCCTTTACCAGATGCTCCTGAAAAATGGCTACCTAAATTTAACCCAGATGACGGGACCCAGGCTGAAGAACACATTAATAATTTTATGTTAGCAGTCAACTTGAAAGGAGTGACAGAACAAGATGTTGTTGTAAGACTCTTCCCTTACACCTTGCAAGGATCAGCAGGATCCTGGTATTTTTCCTTACCCTCTGGTTCAATTACCAGTTGGAACACTTGCCAAGAGCAGTTTCTTACCAAATACGGAGATGATAGGTCCTTAGCCACTTTAATAAACGACCTCTCCAATCTGAGAATAGAGCATAGGGAACCAATAAAGGAATTTAATGCTAGATTTAATAAACTCCTCAATAAAATCCCTACAGCTTCCAAACCAAGTGAACAAATTCGAAGCGAATGGTATATTACCGCCCTACCTGCCAATATAGCCATTTTTGTAGACAGGGATGGGAAACCTACCTTAGCTGAAAACATGAGAGAAGCACTTGCTGTCGAAAAGCGCATCAATGCTCTAGAGAAGAAAGCTGATTTGGAAGACAGAAAAGCCAAAAAAGTCTCATTTAAAGAGGAAACAACGTCACAAACTGATGATGAAGAAGAAGTAGCTGAATGCCACAGAATGTGGGATTTTATACTCCCCAACTCTGATACCGAAAATGAAGAAGAAGCCTTTCTGGTTACTACAAGAAGTAAAAGTACTTCTGAACCTGCCCAGGCAACTTCAAAGAAAAGGAATGCAGGTGCTACCACAACAAAGGAAAAAGTTCCTCCAAAGAAATCACCTGTAGTAGTTCCTCAAAACCAGCCTTCAACTTCTAATTCTCCTGCAATATCCAAAACATTAGTGGTATCCGATTCGATGGAATATAACATTGTTGATGACATGAAGAAAACTAAAGCAAACATAACTATGTTTGAACTTAGTAAATGAAAGCATCAGCAAAAATTACTTCTTAAAGAATTGAATGTTGTTCCCTCGACACCCCTTCCCAGTGCAAAAGTTGCTAATGATTCAGGCCAACCTCCTCCAGGTATGGTTGAAGCTACCGATTCAGTTCTAATTGGAGATAGATCAAATTCTCATACTCCACCCTTCCTGCTGACCTATGAGATTTATAACAGAAACCTGCACAACTGTTTAATTGACTCAGGGGCATCATCTAACATAATGCCAGCTGCAGTTTGCTCTAAACTGAACATTGAACCCCAGAAGTCTGCTATTCATATTGTACAGTTGGACAGGACCAAAGTACAGGTTGTAGGAGAAATTAATTCCGTAACTATCAGGTTGTCTGCCGATCCCAGAATTGTATAGAGGATTGACATCTTAATAGCTGATATACCTGAATTTTACGGTTTAATTCTGAGTAGGGATTGGTCCGAAAAATTGCATGGATATATTTCCACCGATTGGTCACATATGTGGCTTCCCTACAAAGGCAAGCCAAATCAAATAAGGATCGATCGAGAGAAACACATGACCCACACAGTTACTGAATTCGAGCAAGAAAACCAACCTATAGCGTTCAACAACAACATTTTGGGGAATTATTCGTCAGAGTCATTCTTTGGCAACTTTCTTGCCCAACCATCTCCTTTTTCAGTCAATCATTTTACATCTCAGATTGAAAATTTTTCACAAACTGATAAGTCTAGATGTTTTAATGATGCTGAGGAAAATGTAAATACTTTTGTTAATACCTCTTTATTTTGGTCTTTATATTTTGATGGCTCTAAGTCCAGAGAGGGCTTAGGAGCAGGTTGCATTTTGGTTAGTCCACAAGGAGAAAAGACAATGCTGTCTTGTAGGTTAGAATTTGAATGCACTAACAACACAGCCGAATATGAAGCTTTAGTCCAGGGATTATATAAAGCAATCGGCCTTAAAGTGAAATATCTAAAAGTATTCGGCGATTCTGAAATTATTGTTAAACAGGTGAGAAATGCAATTCATTGCCTTTCAAATCACCTCAAGCATTATCAATTGCTAGTACAGGATCTTACCTCACATTTTTCAGCATTTAACATTTCCTCCATTCCTAGGTCGCAAAACTCGGTAGCCGACCTACTAGCCAATGTAGCTTCCAAGCTTCTACCTTCTGAAGACTACAGCCCTAATAGATTTTCTGTAGAATTACTTTTTAGGCCTTTAATTCCCGACAATGTCACTAATTGGAGAGTATTTAACCATGATGAAGATATTTTGCAATTTCTAACTTCTGAAAAGTCCTATGACGATCAAATTATTGAGGAAAATGACCATGATCTACAAATGAAAGAAACACCTCAGGAAAATTCAATTCCTAAACCAGTGGTAAAGCTCGAAGATCTTTATGATATCAAAGACAGGTTTAAACTTGTAATCAATGCAAAGCTCCAAAGTTCTACCCTTAGGTTTGAATTGATAAATCTAGGTACTGATCATGCTCCTCAAAACATTAATTTAGGATTAGGACTTTCCTTGGAAGAAAAGGAGGCATTTATTAAGCTGTTAAGAAAAAACAAACAAGTCTTTGCATGGAAGTATGATGATTTGAAGACATATGATACATCTGTTATCCAGCATACCATTCCTATGCTTCCTGATCAGAAATCGATTCAGCAGAAGTTAAGAAAAATACATCCAAATTTAGAGGGTCAGATAAAGTCGGAACTTAACAAGCTCTTGAAAGCCAAGATTATTTTTCCTGTCCGACACTCAAACTGGGTCTCTAATATGGTGCCAGTCAGAAAGAAAAATGGCGACATTCGAATTTGTATCGATTTCAGAAATTTAAACAAAGCGAGCTTGAAAGATAACTTCCCATTACCTACTATGGAGCAAATACTCCAATCAGTAGCAGGCTCTGAATTGATGTCCTTTCTTGATGGATTCTCAGGATATAACCAAGTTCTGGTTCATCCTGATGACCAACTTAAAACCACATTCAGAACAAAATGCGGAACATATGTGTATCAGAAAATGCCTTTCGGACTTATAAATGCAGGAGCGACATTCCAAAGAGCTATGGATATAGCCTTTAGAGGGTTGATTAATCGAATAGTAGTCGTCTATTTAGACGATATTACTGTATTATCTAAGAAGAGGTATAATCATTTGCATGATCTAAATCAAATCTTTCAGCGCTGCAAAAGATATGGTATTTCTCTTAACCCAAAAAAGTCTTTCTTTGCTCTCGATCAAGGAAAACTCTTAGGTTTTATTGTATCCAAAGATGGCATTTATATCGATCCTGATCAGATCAAGGAAATCTCTGAGATCCCTTTCCCACACAATAAAAAATCGATGCAGTCATTTTTAGGCCAGATCAATTTTGTTAAACGATTTGTCCCAGATTTTTCTCAAATTATATTACCACTTCAGACAATGATCAAGAAGAATTCAGTCTTCAAGTGGGGATCAGCAGAAAAGCAAGCTTTTGATATAATCAAGCAATCAATAATCAATGCCCCAGCCTTGAATACTCCAAATTTTTCTAATCATTTTACATTGTATACCATTGCATCCGACGTGTCTTATGCTGCAGTTCTCACGCAGCTAAATGCTCAAAATTTGGAAGCACCCATTTCATTCTTTAGCTCAAATCTTTAGGGTGCCGAATTGAACTACTCCGATGTAGAAAAAAAAGCCTTTGCTGTTTTTAAAGCAGTCAAACATTATAGACCCTTCCTTTTGAAAACCCACACAAAAGTGATAGTTCCTTTCCCAGCAGTTAGGCAACTATTAATCCAAAAAGAGCTGGTTGAAAAAAGGGCAAATTGGGTCACAGCGCTTCAAGAGTATGACTTAGAAATTAAGCCAGCAAAGATTGTTAGGGGCCAAGGTTTTTGCAGGATATTGGCAGGAGCATCCAACATTCCAGAATCAAGCGATACATATCAAACTCAAGAAATTAATCAGATAAGTGTTACTGATTCTGGATCTCAATATGCAGATTTAATTTTTTATTTAAAGAATGGTTATGCACCTCCGAATTTGTCTTACAAAAACAAAAGGGCCATTAGGTTAAAAGCGAAAAATTTTACAATTATTGATGACGTGCTTTTTAGGCAGAATTATGATTCTATCTTGTTAAGATGCCTTGAGAAACCTGAAGCCCAAAAGGTTTTGCAGGAGTTACATGACGGACCAGCAGGAGGACATTTCGGAGCTGACACAACAGCTCACAAAATTATTCATGCTGGTTACTATTGGCCTACTTTGTTTAAAGATGCCCACGAGTATGTAAGGAAATGTCTCAATTGTCAAACTGCTAGTGGAAGACAACGTAAATCAGCTTTCCCTCTGCAACCAATCAACATTGAACAACCATTTGAGCAATGGGGATTGGACATCATTGGGGAGATTACTCCACCGTCTTCCAAACAGCATAAGTATATCCTTACTGCTACCGATTACTTTACAAAGTGGGTTGAGGCAATCCCTTTAAAGACAGCAAATTCTGAAGAAATCATTGAATTCATAGACCAATTCATCATTACCAGGTTTGGTGTCCCAAATGCTCTTGTTTTTGATAATGCTTCCTATTTCTCAGGCAATGCTATGTTTGATTTTGCCATTAAAAGAGGATTTAAGTTAAAATATTCTGCTAATTATTATCCCCAAGGTAATGGTTTAGCGTAGTCTACTAATAAGAATCTAATTAAAATCATCAAGCGAACTATCGAACAAAATCAGAGAAATTGGCACAAATCCTTAGTGTTTGCATTATGGGCTGATAGGATAACACAGAAAGCTTCTATTAGAACTTCTCCATTTAATCTTGTATATGGAAAAGAAGCAATCCTACCCACAAATCTTGTTCTTCCTTATTTAGCCCTAGTGCAGTTTATTGAGGAAACTCCTTCCTCTTCCATTCAGCTTAGACATGACCAAATTCTAAAATTAGAGGACGAAAGAGAAAAAACCAAGGTTATCCATGCCAAACATCAGCAAGTCATCAAAGCAGCTTTTGATTCAGTCTCGTCCGGTTCAAAACAATTCCAAGTCGGTGATTTAGTTCTGAAATGGGACAAAGCCCATGAGGACAAGGGTAAACACTCCAAGTTCCAGAAGTTGTGGCTTGGACCATTTCAGATCTGTGAAAAGATAGGCCATTCAACCTTTATATTGCAAGATTTATCAGGTTTGAGAGATTCTCTCCTTGTTAATGGCCTTATCTTGAAGAAATTCTTTAACTGAGGAGGTAACCCCTTCTCCTTTCATTTCAGTAGGATTTTATAGTTTGTAGGATTTTTAGAAAATAAGGTTGTGAGATATCTTCCATTGACCTTTTGTTGTGTTTGAAAAATTTGTCCCACAGAACTAGTATGAATATTTGCTTTTAAATAGAACTCGTAACCACAAGGGATAATTTCTAGGAAATTAGATATCTTTTTATTCTGAAACTACAATCCAACTTTTGTAAACTCCTCTCAAAACATAGAAGTTCTGTGAATCATTTTCTGTTTTTAAATTGGTCTCCAAAGGTTATCCATACTAAGATAGAAGCTAATCCAATTCCATCACCTTCAACTCTTGACCTGTCATCCATTCGCTCTTAAGGAGAAGATTGTTCACCCCATTCACTAAAGTTTATGATTACTCAGAGTGTAATTCTAAAATATAAGAGATTAAAGATAAGAGGTCTTATTACAAGCCTGCTTACCATGCTCATAGGAAAATAATTTGACTGACATTACCAATACTGCATATCAAAACAGGGTAATGGCTTGAAATTACAAGACAAGGGGTCTCATCACGATCCAGCTTGTTCAGTTAGATTATTGCCAGTGAATGGCATTGTCAACAGCTGGCCACCAAACCAGGACAATGGCTTTTTATCTTATCAGTAACAAAGAAGAAAAAGGAAATGGAATACAAAATATGAAAACATGTTTTGAATTCATTCTGTTAGTCACACTCTTAAGTGAATGGAACAATGGAGAATAGTATGGTTAAAAGGTATCCTTGTCGAGACTATCAACGTTTGCTGGCAGCAGGGGCTCTACCTATGACAGAGGAGCTCATTTTAAAGGCTGATTTGGAAAAGTTTTCTATTTTATCATTATAAACCAATAAAGGCCTATTTTAAAGCTTAAAATGCATTTATTTTCTTAAAAAAGGGAAGAAGTTAACAAAATAATTTCACTTTATTCGGAATGCATAGATATCTAGTTATATTAGAATTTTCCCCTTCTGATTGAGACTCTATTTGAAAAAGCTTAAGTATTTCTATTATTTCCAAAGATAACTGGTTCTTCCAGCGAATCGCCAATTGTTGTGCTCTACAACAACCACCCATTTCATATCATTTTTATTTATAATATGAAATGGGTCCCTTTAAAGATTAAATTGGTATCAATACTTCTATAGTTCAAAAGGGTCTGATAATCAAATGAGCTCATTTATTTAAGCCTTTCGAACAACCATTTTTCAACAAATAAAACAATCTTTTATTATTGCAATAAAGCGATCGCAAGATCGCATATCGCAATAACATGGAAAATGCATATAAATGTCACATTGGTCTCCGCCGATGCGATTTCGCTATCGGCGATCGGTAATACTCCATACACATCTTAAAAACGCACATAACATAAGCTCCGACGCGACGCGATATCGGCGATCGGCTATCGGCGATACTTCGTATGTGGTCAAAGCATCTTAAGTCCTTTACTCCGATCCGATGCAATTGCGCAATCGGCAGTCGACAACATCCCATGCACATTAATAAGGCCCCCAGGCCTTACCCCCGATGTGATGCGATATCGGCGATCGGGGAATCGGCAATTCACTCTAAATGCACCTTGTTATATTTCTTCACACTAATCCGATGCGACGTCGCAATCGGCGTTCGGGAGGATCCTATGCTTATGATTATATAATACCTATTCTCCTAAAGCGATGCGACATCGCTATCGGCGATCGGAATTTCAAAAAAGCATAGCTTGAAGATGTGAAGTATTATTGATATCCGATCGATAGAACGCGGATTTAGAAAAAACCGTTAAATGGAGGGATAAGGTGATGTATTCGTATTTAAAGTTTTTCCCCTTCGATATACGATCACCTGCGCTCAACCGCCAAAATATCCATTGCACGCTTAAGGGAGTCATTCAGCCAGATAACGGTGTAATAAGCATTTAAAGGATGAAAGGTTTTAAACGGCCAATTAATGAGATCATAATTCTTAAAAACTCTTTCCATAGATTGTGTCCGCGGCCATTTTCTAAAGCTAAATCCCTTATTACGCACCTATGCTTATGTTCTCATCACTTGCAAGTTTTTATTGCTATCTCTGTATTACGCACATTTGTCTCCCTGTGCAGAATCCATCCGAAAGAGAAAAATCAAGCAAGATGGGAAAGAAATCTAAGAAGACCGCGGGTTCCGCTGCTACATCAGTTACAGGACAAGCTGCCGCAGATAAAAAGAAGGGCTTAATATCAGATACTACATGCACGGGTCTTACCAGAGCTACATGGCAAGGCACGTACAATTTGATTGAAGTTGAACAACCATAAAAGACAGTGACGGAAGCTACTGCGGATCCTACTCGCAAGTCTGATTGCACTCTCAAAGATTTAGCCGACTCTTTCCTTCACAGGATAGCGGCCAGAGAACAGATTCTCCCCTACACAGACGTTGTGCGATGGGCAATTGAGGAAATTCCAATCCTCGACAGAACTTTTAGCACCAGAGATGGGAGGATTTTTGGATCGTTCAAGCCAGATCATCTAAGGCAAATGTATCATTTGCCTGAGCCAGAGAAACTGTATAAGAAGACGTTCCTGGAGAAATTTGCAAGTGATAATGAAGTGGAATCCGAACCCATCCTGGATTGGAGGCAGAATCTAGCCAAACACAAGCATGAGTCTTCCGGTAAGTACTCAGTCGATTCTTTGGCTTCCCCCTATTGCTATGCGGGGATAATGATGTGTAGGCTATGGGGATTACATGACTCTGCTAACTTTACCATAGAGATGGTTCCTCTAATGGAAGCAGCAGTAAACAGCATAATTATGGATTGGGCCACTATTCTCTCTGATAAGCTAGCCGTAGTTGTTCATGATTTTAGAACTAATTCTGTTGTCACTGAAAGGAAAATTCCCCCGTTTTATTACAGTGCATATATTTTAGATACATTATGTTTCAATTCTAAGTTTCCCGTCCTCGGTTGGAGGTGGACTACTCAAGACCCCTCACCCATTCATATATACCACCAGAAATTGTGGAAATCTTCTTACAAGCACCATTTGTACCAAATCTGCAATGGCTTTATGGTTCCCATTCATTATTCTATTTTTGATAAGCCCATTCCTAAAATCTCCTATCTAGCTTCCTTTGATTTACCGGCGGTAGCAAGTTGGTTTGGAGAAGAGAGATTTACCTACATTAGGGTTTTCGACAGCCAAGCCAATCCGCATGTCCTCCCTTTGTATATTCCAGATAAACTTCTAGCAAGAGAAATCGCCTATCAAATTATGGCAGAGAGCACTACACAGACTCTCAAGAAAGAAAAGAAGAGGGGTTGGCCCTCTTTTCCCTTGAGAATTGGTGTCTATACTCTACATGATCTCAAACATGTAGAAAAGGAAGCCACAAAGATTCAGTCCTTAACCCTGGCCACTATCCCAAATAGGCTATATGATCCAAAGAAAACTGCCTATACTGCATTGGAACAAGCCAAATTAGCAAAATTTGACCATCAAGAGGATTGGTTTGACGACCTATTCGTTTCAGTCGAAACAATAGGTCAGGCTAAAGAACTTTCTCGATTGAAATATAATGATGAAGGGTTAACTGAGTTCAATAAACTTAGAGAGCAGAGGTTGCAAACTCTGCCTCTAGATTTACTGGCAACAACCCCAGCGACATCTTCAAGCGAGCCTGGTCGGCAACAGTCAAGCCAGCCTCCTGTTATAACAAAAGATCAGAAGAAGCAACAGGAGGAAAGGAAAAAGAAGCAACAGGCAGAAAGGCAGAGAAAAGAACAAAAAGAGAAAAAGAAGAAAGAGGTAGAGGAACAGCAGAAGAGGGAACAAGAGGAGAAATAGAAAAAAGAACTGGCAGATAGGCAGAAAAGGGAACAAGAAGAAAAACAGAGGAGAGAGCAAGAGGAGCAGCAGAGAAAAGAGCAGGAAAAAGAGCGGAGCAAGTCCCAAGCCGAGAAGCAGAAGCAAACCACCGATGTCAATGTGGACACTACCATAGACCCCAAACTATTTCAAGAATGGCAGCAATTTCATTCCATCATCAGTGGATTGGAATGTTCAAAAGATGGGGACACTTCCAAGACAAATGATACGCAGGACATCACTTCTCCTCAGGTTCTAAGCGGAACCAGCGGCCCACCCATTTCTAAGGATGTTGAGGTAATTCCTAAAGACCCTTCCGATCAAATCGTTCTCCAGGTGGAAGATATTCCTCCCTTGGATGTTTTCTACAGCCCAAGGCATAGAGCAGTTGTAAAGCGATCAAGGAAAAGACGAAGGACTGATCAACCTTCTATCTTTCCTGAGCAAACAGTCACGGGTAATGTAGTATGGAAGGAGGAATTGGACCCCTCCGATGACCTAACAAAGCTGTCACAATATGCAGGTGCCTATTCTGCAGCGACTATTGATAAGGCATCGAAGGTAAGTCTTCTACTGAAGACTAAGGACCAAGAAATTTTTGCAATACAGGCGGAATTGACCGAGACAAAGCAGAAGGCGGCGCAAGCAGAGGAGCAGTTGCTGGTACAACAACAAATGAATGATCAATTAACCCAGCAATTACAGGAAGAAAGGCAAAGGATTGACCAAAATGAAATCCAGAAACAAAAGGAATTGTCGGAAGCATTGGCACAATTGAGAGCAGCAAATGAGCAAATGATAAAAACGAAGGATGAGCAAATCGCTCAATTGTCATCACAGCTTGAAATAATCAAAGGCGCTCCACAGGTGGATGAGTTCAGAAAGGAAGCATCGCTAATAAACAATTCATTGATATCACAAATTAGGCTCCTTTGTCAACAACTCACTGAGGCAGAGCCATTGTGCGAGTTAACTACATCCATTAATCAGCAGGTAGAAAAGGCCAGGAATGAGTTAGACCAGGCCGACGAGATCATAAGTGGATATCTTGACTGGCAAGATTCTGATCAAGGGAGAGAAGCAAATTTGCCTAAAATTTCAGAAACATATAAAGACATACTTTTTACAGAATGGCACACACAGGTGATGAAAGCAGAAAGGGCAGCTTCAAGGTGTAAATCAACCTCCAGCAACCTAGTCGATCTGGTTAACAACACTCTCTACTTGGCAAATATGATCTCCCAATGCACGCCAGGAAAGATAACAACAACAAACATGTTGGAGCAAACGTGTTATCCTGACTTGGAGGAAAAAGGGAGATTAATCGCTGGGGTTAACAGTTTGACCTTCGATGCATATTGGCTTTTCCTGATTAAGCCGCACACACAGAGAGCCACCCTTAAGTGTTTAACAGATGCAATCGGGTGTATAATTCCCGACATTCAGGATGCCACCTATGCTGCCCAGCTCAGTTCGCTTCTCAACAAACCACCTGAAGTAGAGCCAATGCTTGCGACAAGTCAGCTCAGGTTTAAAGGCAAGCAGCCTACCTGATGAATCATGTCGCCGATTGCCAGATCGCTCCAGGAAATACGATCAATATTTATTGATGCCAATTATGTAGGATTTCTGTTTATTAGATATTTAGATTAGTTTAGTATTTATAGACCCTTTCATTGTTTTGGAAAGGGTCGTAAAGTTTTGTAACAGACTTAATAGACTGAAGTTTGCACTATTGTGCTTCAGTCAATATTCTTTTATGAAACTGGGCCAATTGTTCTCAATTTAACACGGAAGCTTCTTTATGCAATTGTGCACTATTGTCGTTGTGGAGGATGTTTTTGCGTTGAAGGAAGAACTGCAAATAGCGATTGATATTTGGGAGTGTCACGCAGCTCATATGGTATTTTTATCTATGTCTGAATGCATTCTTTTTTATATGAATTGTTATGTAATTATTCTTTCTATTGTTGATTATATGCATGCGCTGTAACAGCAGATCTTTATTCATTCCACTATTGGATGTTTTATGATGTGCCTTTTCTTTTAATCATGTATATGACAATGATATAAACGTTAAAGTGCGGTAATTTCGCTTTAATCGCTCTGCTTAACTATTTAGGCACAACAATCTTGAATGAATTAATATCTATGTCGGAAAGGTAGAGTCATCTATATGCCTGTCTTTTAGACACAGACCATCAAACGCTACACTTTAGAGCTCAATAGATTCCTGGGATAGTTCATAGTTTTTGTATTCCTGTTGATAGTTTTAGCCTTTCACTCATCGCTAGTATAGTCTATAAATCATTCATCCATCCCACTTATCTATTTCTGGGAAACTGGTCCCATTATCCCCAGTCGGAGCCACTATTCCAAACGGAAAAGGAGTTGTTCTAAGGTCCGGACCAGGTGGTTTCCCCAATGTTGTTGCAGCGATTTTCGAGGCATCAACACACCGTCACCTCCACTTTTCTATTGGCCGATCATTCACCTCCATTTGATTGTTTACCCATTTTGAGGAACAACTACGAAGAGTGATTTCACTAGCCATCCTTGTGACACTGCCGTGCTTGGAAAATTCAAACCCTTACCTGGAATCAGCTGCTACCCATTTTATCACTCGTTCCTCAAAAGACGAGTCTTCTTTAAGCTCTTTTCATCTGACTCGTAAAATATGAAAAGATTGCCGAGTTTTGGCCTTTCAGCTCGTTAAATTGACAGGAAGAGCTATCCCTCCTCTAGATTTTAATCTTTTTCGACCTGAGGGATTATTGCACAAAAAGATCAAGTGCTTGTTTTGTTCGGCTCGTTAAAGCTATCGAAAATTCATCCCTTCTGTATTATTTTATACTTTTTCAGACTTAAGGGATTAGATGACGAAAAAGGAATTTCGGAGTTAACTTTACGTACCTTTTCAGACTCTCTAAAAATGAAAAGGACCGAGTTATCTTTGTCGTTAGACTCGTTAAAAACATTAATAGCGACAAACTTGTCTTTAGATGAGAATGAGTTTCACTATCGCTAGGCTTGTTAAAACATAGCGATGGGTTTGCCGGAAGGGAAAATTATAGAACAAGCATATGTTATCCTCCTCAAGCTTGACAAAAATAAAGAGGTACTGGTCAGCAATGACTGGGGAAAAATTGGGAAGAAACTCAAAGAATCTTTGTTGGTAGCAAGTCGCTCTTGAACATGACACTTCCACTCCGTGCCTGAGTCGGGTTGGGTTGTTTCATTCACCGGTCACATCACCACGGTCTCGCCATACCATCCACATTTGGGGTAAATGCTACCAGTCCATCACATAAGTGTCGCCGACATGTTCAAGAGAAGTCATCCAGAGAATTCAACCGTGTCCCATCCACTGCCATACATTATACTTCATTCTTTCATGACCGCCACCCTGAACCATATATCATCAGTTCGTTTTCACCTCCATCAAAATCATTTGCTCTGTTTCGTGTCATTGATGTGGGATTCATCAAGGCCCTCCTTTGATGGATCGCTTCTTGTCGACATCAGCTCATTATCCAAGAAGTTGATCTAGGAACACCCCATTCAGTACTTTGAAGCTTGCATGCCTCAATGGCAAGTTTCTCACTTCCGGCGACAGGTATACATCAATGACCTTCGACCGAAAGATTTTGCGTGGTGTTCGATGCCAAGTCCTTTATTCACACCACGTGAATTGTACTGCAGTACCTTGAGGGTCATCATCCTTATCGGTGATTCCTCTCGCGCTTATTAACAGTTTATATCATTGACTGGTAATCAAGCGATGTCTTTCCATGTTCGACTTCAAAACATTTCTCACATGGATCGACTTGTACTTCGAGTGAAGATCGGACGAGATTGAAGACCCCGGATCTAGTTTCATCAATCCGGGCTGCGATATATATTCAGGAAAAATAAAGACATTGACATGTACAACATTGCAGCACAGATAATCATCCTACCAAAAGGATGATGACTTCATCAAAAACATCAGTCTACCATCAGACGATTGTCTATCCTGTGTACATAAAAAATGAATTTATAAAGCTGAGCATGGGAATGCCCGCCTCAGCGAGATCATGAAAACAGTATGAAAATAATGTATTGTATTGTATCTTATTACAGGTCTCCTCCCAGCATTGAAAGAACTTCAGATCCTCCTAAGAAAGCATTTCACCCGATAAACGGCCTCATACTTTAGGGGGAAACTGTTATAGACATTTTTGTGCCTTACAGCTATAAGCATGAAATTTCCATAAACCAAGGGATCCTAAGTCCCTAAAGATGTTGTTCCGGCTCCTAAAGGAACAAGGTCAACCAATGACAGCTTCTCCCAGAAGTTCTCCACCAAAAACTACTCAGAACTAGTTAAATCAGGATCAATTCAGATGCTCCACTAGCTGCCTGCGTTGCAAAGCACCCAAATGCACTGTCTAGGTGCATTGAAACGCACTTGAATGCACTACCCAGGTGCGTTGAGTGGGAAATGACAAGTGGTAGAGTCATTCAACGAGGTGGAGAGACAATGGAAGCTTCCAGAATCTTCTCCAATGACACTTGCCTCACTGAATTCGACCAGTGATGAGTAAGAGGCTCTCAGTCTCCAAGTGGAAGCAAGAACTGACAGAGAGAAGCCACAAGTCAAAACATAAGCTGACTCATCCTCTCTGCTTACATCTATATATGGATCCCTCATCCCAGAGATCCAAAGGCTGGAATTTTGTACTTTGCAGAGAATTGCTGTTGGTTTGAGATTGAGATTAGTGCATTGGGTGATTTATGCTTTGTTGGAGGTGAGGAAGGGATTCCTTTGTTGGGAGGTAGATGCTGGATCGGAACTCACTTGGTTGTATCTCCTCCTGGATCTTCTTATTGCATTAATAAAACTATTTGAGTTTCTTCTACATGCTTGTGTATCAGTGATGTTTTGTTATATTTGCATGTTTAGCTTAATCTGATCCTGAGCTTTTTATGAATGTAAATCTATATCTTCGTGTAGTTTCTCTCTTCTGTGATCTTGCAGGAATTTGGCGAAGCTGGCCTAGTAAGGGAGCAGGGAGCTGGAAGCTGTCAGAGAGGAGAGAGATTGGATCAACAAACTAGCACAATACACATGTTAATTTATCCTTCCTCTCTGTTTACATTTCATAAAGAAGAATACTCAAGTAGTTTTCCTTGTTTGTTGCTAAGGCACTTTCACACCTTAGAGTGGGATAGGGGCGTTCTGAATAGATACTTTTCCCAACAACACTAGCCTTCGAACTACTTTTGCTATGCAATTGCAAAGTAGATCAACGCTGTTTCAGTCAATCTCTGGTTTGGTTTATGAACTGAACATCTTACTTGCAAACATCCTAAGTGCCCTAGTGGTAGCTCAATAACCTCATAAGGTTATACCCCTATACTTTGTGTTTACTGTCCATCATAGCTCGACGCAAATCACTGAACTTAGCTGCAAATTTTGAGCAAAAACCAAGCTCAGTTTCATTCCCTGGTCCATCACATTGTCTCTCATTAGTAGCCTGGATGCATTGCACCTCCCATCTATTGTTGGTGAGATGCATCGTTGTTTCCCTCAAGAACAGGTGTGATTACTGAATGACACTGTTTCCTTCTCTGGAATTTGGTTTCTTCTTCATTATTTTCAGCTCTATTCAATAGTTTTGCTGCTTATGATCAGTATATCATTGTTGAAGCTTTCTTCCTTTACATTATTCAACCTCCATTGATCAGGAATTGTGAATGTTTTTTAATGTATTTTTCATCATTTACAGTCCTCCTTTGCAAAAAGTAGCTTAATCGAACTGTCATCTTTTGATTCAAAAGTGTCGTAACTGTCGTTTTGAGTCAAGAAGAAGAGTGTCGTAAAGTCTTCCTCTTCTAGATAGTCGATTGTACTTTTGCCATTGTATTTGATTTGAATTATCAATATTTGAAGTGTCGAAAATAGTTTTCCATTCGAAGTCGAAAGTGTCATTTTAGTCTTCCTTTCATTTTGAAAAGAAATTGTTGAAGTGTTGCTTTGAAGAAAATAGTTTACATCTATACTTATTTTCCCTTTTTTGGCATTGACACATTAAGGAAGCGGAAAAGCAAATACATGCATGTGAATTTTCATTTAGACTACATGCAGAAAATGATTTAGGAAAAGTGCATTTAGTGTGTGCTCTCTGCTCTCTGTTGAAAGAATCGTACTTTACTTTCATAGTAGCCAGGATTTTCATTGCTAAAAGAAAACAAATGATTGTTTATCATTTTAGATTGCATATTTAGGAATTTTACATCTACATCACACGGTGAACCTTGAAATACAAATTTCTAAAAAATATCAACTCTAAAATAAACCTCAATGAACAAAAAAATTCTTTGGAACCTAACGCACAACATATAAAAGTCTAGGATAGAGACATGTTCTGGCATCGTAAAACCTGGTAACTATTGTGTTCATCGAAGGTTGGGTGATTCCTCCTCTTTGATATGACAAGTGCCAGTACAGACTTGTGCTCCCCGTATCGTCGAGTATATATTGGGAGACCACAATAGGCTAATAACCTTTATCCTTAATGTTATTGGGAAATCTAGTGTCCACGCAGAGCTGCTAGTCCCACTAAGACGGGTAGCTATCTTAGAAACAAAAAAACTAAAGTTACTTTTGTTTTCCTTTATGAGAAGTAGAAGAGAGAGAAGCAGAGTACCAACCTCAATCTTTCACTTGGTTCCTTACTTGTTTCCTCTCCCCTTTGGCAGATCTTTGCCGCTCCTTCCTTGCTTGCCCTGCTTCAAAGAGCACCTGTAAAGTCAAAGCAGCACAACACCATCAAATTATAGAGATCTACAATCATAAAAAATATAAGACCAAATATATATTGACCACACAAATGCATATATTATCAATCATACAATAATGTGGAGGAAAACGCGAATAGCTTTATTGATAGAAAGAATAGCAGAGAGGATTACAACCCATTGATCTGACCCAATGTCATCCTCCCAGCATGAAAGCCCTTCTTCACCTCATGAAAAGCTTAGATCACCCAACGCTATGATATTCCACCAAGAAACCAACAACACTTCCTTACAAAATACAAGATTCTAGCCTCCAACCCTTGGATCTCTAGGATGAGGGATCCATATATAGATATTTGCAGAGGTGTGAGTCAGCTCTGGGTTTTTTATTAGTGTCATTCCACTGATAGTTCTTGGTTCCACTTGGAGATTTCATTAATCTCTTACTCATCCCTGGGCGAATTCTGAGAGGCAAGTGTCATATGAGAAGTTTCTATAAGATTCCTTGATCATCCACTTAGCAAACTGTCTCTGCCATTTGTCTATTCTCACTCATCGCACCCTATAGAAGGACTTTTCAGTATGCATCGCACCTCCCGTGTGTAGTAGGTGAGATGCATCACACCCTAACCATGGAGCAAGTGAGATGATCCAGTTTTCACCAGTTTTGAGTAGTTTTTCAAGGAGAACTTCTGGGAGATGAAGTCCTTACAAAATACAAGATTCTAGCCTCCGACCCCTGGATCTCTGGGATGAGGGATCCATATATAGATATTTGCAGAGGTGTGAGTCAGCTCTGGGTTTTTTATTAGTGTCATTCCACTGATAGTTCTTGGTTCCACTTAGAGATTTCATTGATCTCTTACTCATCCCTGGGCGAATTCTGAGAGGTAAGTGTCATATGAGAAGTTTCTAGAAGATTCCTTGATCATCCACTTAGCAAATTGTCTCTGCCATTTGTCTATTCTCACTCGTTGTACCCTATAGAAGGAATTTTCAGTATGCATCGTACCTCCTGTGTGTAGTAGGTGAGATGCATCACACCTTGACCATGGAGCAAGTGAGATGATCCAGTTTCAGTGTTGAGTAGTTTTTCATGGAGAACTTCTGGGAGATGATGTAATCAGCTGACCTTGCTCCGTTAGGGTATGAAACAACACTTTTAGGGACTTAGAAGCCCTTGGTTTAAGGACATATAAGATTGGGGTTGCAGTGCCCAAATATGTCTATAACAGTTGCCCCCTAAAGCATGAGGTCGTAAATCTTTTGATGTCAGGTGAAATGCTTTATCATGAGGATCCGAGGTTTTTCGAACTGGAAGGTGACCTGTAATAAGCTACAATACAATACATTATCTTCATAATATTTTCATGATCTAGCTGGGGTGGGCATTCCCATGCTCAGCTTTATAAATTCATTTTCATGTACATAGGACATATAACTGTTTGTGTGGCAGACTGATGATTCTAATATAGCCATCATCCTTTGATTTGGATGATCATCTGTGCAGCAATGATGTACATTTGATGTCTTTATTTTCCTAAATATATCACAGCCCGGATGGATGAAACTAGATTCAGGGTCTTCAAAACTCGTTCAATATTCGCCCGAAGTACAAGTCGATCCATGTGAAAAGATGTTCTGGCGTCGAACATGGAAAGACATTGCCTAATTACCAGCCAATGATGTAAGCTATTAATAGGCACGAGAGGAGTCATCGATAATGATAATGACCCTCAAGGTACTGTAGTACAATTCACGTGGTGTGAATACATGAGTCGATGTCGAACACCACGCAGAATATTTCGGTCAAAGGTCATTAATGTAAACCTGTCGCCGGAAGTGAGAAACTTGCCATTGAGACATGCAGGCTTCAAAGTACTGAAAGGGTTGTTCCTAAGCCAACTTCTTGGATAATGAGCTGATGTCAACAAGAAGTGACCCGTCATAAGAGGGCATTAATGAATCCCACATCTATGACATGGAACGGAGCAAATTATTTTGTGGAGGTGAAAACTATCTGATCATACAAGGTTCAAGGTGGCGATCATGAAAGAATGAAGTGTGAAGGTATTGCAACTGATGAGACACAAGATGGGTTGGTGAATTCTCTGAGCGACTTCCCTTGAAAATATCGGCGACACTGAAATAGATTGGTAGTGTTAACCCCAAATATGGATGGTACAATGGACCAATGGTAATATGACCGGTGAACAGAATAACCCAACTCGACTCAGACATGGAGAGAAAGTGTCATGTTCAAGAGCGACTTGCTACCAATAAAGTTTCTTCAAGTATTCTTCCCAATTTTTCCCCAGTCATTGCTAGCCAGTACCTCTTTATTTTTATCAAGCTTGAGGAGGATAACATATGCTTGTTCTATACTTTACCCTTCGGGCAAACCCATAGCTATGTTTTAACGAGCCTAGCGACAGTGAAACTCGTTCTCGTCTCCATGGAAAAGTTTGTTGCTATTGTTTTTGACGAGTTTAACAACAAAGATAACTCAGTCCTTTTTCAATTTTAGAGAGTCTAAAAAGGGACGAAAAGGAAACTCCAGTAATCCTTTTTCTTCATATAATCCCTTAAGTCCAAAAAATTATAAAATAATACGAAAGGGATGAATTTTCGATAGTTTTAACGAGCTGAACAAGACAAGCACTCAATCTTTTTGTGTAATGATCCCTCGAGTCCAAAAATATTAAAATCTAGAGGAGGGATAGCACTTCTGATTGTTTTAACATGTTGGAGAAGCTAATTGCTCGGCAATATTTTCATATTTTATGAGTTAGATGAAAAGATCTTAAAGGAGACTCGTTTTTGGAGGAATGAGTAATATTTTCGGGTAGCAGGTGGTTCCAGGTACGGTTTGGAGCTTTCCAATCACAGCAGGGTTAAGAGGATGGCTAACAGAATCACTCTTCATAGATGTTCCTCAAAAAGGGTAAACAATCAAATGGAGGCATATCATCGGCTAAAAAATAGAGTGGAGGTGATGGTAGGAACATGACCAAGGCTCAAAAGCTGATGATAATGCATTTGCAATGGTTATTTACCAGAGGTGGGTTCACCTTTTAATGAGCTTAACCTCTAGTGAAACATTTGCTCATTGATAGGTTTAATTTTTAACGAGCTTGAACTTTGCGTCAAACTACTCGTAGCAGGTTTATTTTTTAACGAGCTTGAACCTTGCGACAACATATGCTCAAGTTTGGTTTCATGTTTACACAAGCTTGAAATGAGAAACTATGCTTGTTATAAGTTCGCATGCCCCCAGTATAATGACGAAAATCGAGGTGCATGCCCCCTAAGCTTCATTGCATTCAATGCAATGGTTGGAATGAAGGTTTACCTCGGAGATCTTTGAAAGACTAGAATTGGAAAGGGAGTTGTTTCATTTTTTAATGAGGTTGACATAGTAAAAGAACTATCCTCATAATCCACTGTATTTACAGTATTTGATAGAAAATCAAAAACTAAAGGATGATTAAGGTCATTGGAATAATCTTCATGCTAATTTGGAAGATGGGAACGATGGTGGTGATCTTCCCATGGTGCCTCTCATATCATCATTGACTGAATGATTCCTTCTTCTGTAGAATGTACATGTGACCAAGGATCTAAAGAGGTACCATATTCCTTAGACCTATCTATCCAAACACTCGATGAGCGTTGATTTGGGTTTTCCCCCCAGGCCAAGAAAATTGATTGCTACAATATTTCTAAAATGGCGATGATCCATGTTTTCAAAACGTTCAGGAATATTCTGAATCTTTTAGATATAGAAGATATCATATTGCAGGTTTCCACCGTGGCCACTTCCGCCAAATTACTCAGAGGCGGTAGGGTAAAAGTACCCATCAATGTAGGGTATTTTAGGAGGCCTACTCCGATATTTTGAAGTGAATGAGAGCTTCCATGGATCATTGGAATCCTTCCCGTAACTTGTGAATTGTTGGGGAGGAAGGTTTGTTGGTCAACAATTGTAATTGCTCCTTGGAAAGGAAATGCAATCTTTCTAAAGTATGTTGACACAACAACGGCCATAGCATAAGTCCAGGGCCTTCCCAGTAGGACGTTGTAATCGAGGTTTCCATCGATAACTTCAACATCAATTTCTACTATTTTTTCCCCAATTTCAACTTTCAAGTTACCTAAAATCCCGTATGGGGTGTATATTCGTCCATCAAATGCTTTTAACATTGTTGACGATCGCAATAAGGGTGGTGAGCCTAAAGTTTTCCAGCAACTCATTGACATAATACATGTAGATGCCCCCTCATCAATGATTGTTCGATGAACAGTTTTGTTGAGGGCTTTCACATGAATAAGGAAAGAGAGTTGAGCTGGTAACTGAGGTTCATATCCTTTATGATTAAAGGCCACAAGATTGGAATCCGCTGGGTCAATCCCACCTATTGCTGATAATAGAGCCTGCTTTCGGGAGGGGCAATTTTGCAGTACCTCAAGTGTCGACATAGCAGACAGCGATTGGGCCAGGTCCTCTACTATATTATAATTCTGTGCTGCTCTGGCACGAGGATTAAATGTTGATTTGTGTACTACTCCCTTTGGCGGCTTTATTGTTAGATCAGGAATGATGGGTGGCACAACATTGGTCGAAGTTGTTGTAGAACTACTAGGTTGATCAGTATCATTTTTGTTCAACAGCTGTGGATTCCCATAATCTTTATTCCTTGTCGATATCAAAGCATCATTTTGTTGTTTCGAAATGGACAGCATAAGCACTTGGGACCGGGAAGCATTATTGCTAGCAACCAGATTGGTTTCTGAGTTCAGAAATAGATCAGTCAGTACCGCTGAAGTTTTTGAATTCTTAAATAATTTCTTAATCTCAGCTTTATGTGGACAATCTCTTGTCTGATGATCTTCATCGCATATCTGACACCCCAAAGGGGAGTTCCTTTTCCCAGAAGGGTTTGTAAAAGATTTTTTAGGAGACAACTCCTCCTGTTTCTTCTTCTTCCCTTTCTTTTTCTTCTTGCCTCCTGGTTGCTTCAGTTCTTTGCCTTTGTCAGTGGACACGGCATTAACCTCTGAGGTGAGAAGTTCCTCATTTGAATTTTGACTAGAAACCGTACGAGCTTTATTCGATGTAGCCTTTACTATTTTCGTGCTAGTCCTACCTATCATGCCATCGCCATCATGAGAGTCTTTGTTCAACTTAGGAGGGGGAGGAACAGAGAACTCCGGTCTAGGAGCATCAGGGATTTTGTCATAGAGCGTGCCAGACTGAGTATAGATCAAGTCTAGATATTGTGCATGAGCAATGACTTGCTCTTCAGTGATGACTCCTCCCTTTGCCACATCTTCTATAATAGAAGGTAACAATGACTTGACAAACCATTCAGCTAGCAGCTGATCAGAAACATATGTTTTTACCATTCTACGACGACGTCGCCACTCATGAATATGATCATATATGTGAGTGGTTGTCGTTTTCTTGGGAATGGTAAGAAGCTATGTCCCTATTTTGTACCTTACTGGTAACTGAAAATGGGTTGAAAAAGTTGTGGCAAGGGCGGTGAAGTTATCGAATGAAGCTCTAGGCAATTCGATGTACCATTTTGCTGCCGGACCAGTTAACGTTCGCTGAAATCGAAAAAGCCTAATCAAATCATCATTGAGAGTGTTGGATGAACACCACAGATGAAAGGTCATCACATGATTATGAGGAATCGACGGCCACCAAGGGGCATAAGCAATTGGATCGTTTGTCAACCGATTTAGATCCAGTAACTCTAAAGTTGCCACAAAAGGCAACTGTTGATTCAGGTTCGACGAAGCATACCCAAGATAAGATGGGATCGCCTGAGCAGTGGGTCTTTGCATACCAGCATAATGTATTTGATGTTGATAACTTTGGTAAGGTTGATGGGCATAACCATTATGATATTATTGATTTTCACTGTTTTAAATATACGGTTGCCCATTACCTGCAAAGCTTTGTTGCTCAGGTCCTTAGTAAGCCTGTTGGAATTGCGGTTGTTGATACTGTACCAGCCATGGTTGTGAAGCCATCTGCTGTTGCCCAATACTAGCTGTTTGACCAAGATGAGGGGTAATAGTACCCGTTTGAGCCTGGGTCATTCCAGTTAAGGAACCACTAGTCGGTGATTGCGATTGTGTCATAGAGACAAGAGGTTGTTGTATTACGGCCTAAGAAACTTGAGGTTGGCATACAACAGGCAATGCTTTTACTTACGACACCGTCATAATAGCCGGCGTAGTGGAGATATTTGAAATAGGTAGACTTTGTTGCATTGAGTATACAACTCTTGGTTGTTGAGGTAGTATTGGTACCCAACCACTGGATCTAATTCCAACATAACCCGAATTCTTTTGTGAACTCTCGTACGGTCGTTCTCCCGGAGGAAACAATGAAAGGGCATACTGCCCCCCATACGGCGGAAATTGTTATAGCTCCAAATCTCACTCTTGAGGTTTGTGATGCTGCACGTATGGCCTAGGGCAAACCCTCCTTCTAGACCTGGTCCAAAAATTTAAAAAACAGTGTTTTACTCCCTATACGTGACATTGCGCTGAGCTAAATGCATGTGTACGCGGGGGTGTGTATACCCAACCCGCGTATATGTCTTAAAACACTTCAAAAAATTAAATCTCCTTAATTTCAGGTAGAGATCATGGGTTTCACCTGTTGATTACCTATTAGTGCCTGTAGCCCAACTGTTCCCAACGAATTCCCAACTAAAAAACTACTTTGGGAGAAGTATAAAAAGGCTTCAATGGGAAGGCCTAAGGAGGAGAGAAGAGAGAGAAAGATTACTATGTTGAGATTTCCCTAACCAGGTCTGAAGATCCTAGTGGCTCATGCACTTCCCCAATTTATAGGAAACCCTTGTTTCCTTGTGTGATGATGCCTACCTACTACTTGAGATATCATGGAGTAAGTCATGGAATGAGTTTGTTAAATGCTTGAGACTGGACGAATCCAGAGGATGGTTCCGATTGGAGCCTGCGAAAGGATGACTCAGGTGAAATTATTCATTTCCGTACTTTAGTTATCTATAATAAAAGAAACACTTGTCCTTGTTCTTGATATAAATCTTCTTCATGTTTGTGATATCAATGTTATGATTCATATATGAATGATTGTTTAATTGCATAACTAACTACCCTTCAATATACTATGAAGATGATTTCTTTATGATGTTTAGTCCATATACTGCTGTACTTTCTTGAATTTATTGTTTTGCAGGTTGAAGGAGCAAAAGGAACTCCAAGAGGGTTTGGACCCTGGCTGGAGCTTCTCAAATGAAGGACCTCCAGGTGCACCTCATTTCATTCAATTTGTTTATATTAGCATTATGGTTGTATGGAATGTGTGTTTCTCTGCATAGATAACCTCTGATCTGCTAGGGTGTTAACCCAAGACCCTATGGGAATTTATCCCTTAACAGCAATCCAGTGCTTAAAGGAATGATTTGCCTCTAGGGACCAGACTACACAAATTGATACTGTTGCGAAGGATAAATTTGCTGAGACTCAACATAAGAGATTCCAGATATTATTCCGGACGAACAAATGGGAACAGACCATACTATCGAAAAATCCCCTGGATGGACTTCATCTAGTGATTGAGAGCTAGTTGGGACTGATGGTACACCAACGAACCTCGTTGGAGTAGCAGCAGGAGGTTTTGCCGCTGCTGCGTCAGATGACACAGTCCTGGATGTTGACGGTTGTTCAGACATATCTAGTCTATCCAAAAGATTTCCTAGCGATTCTACAGGAACTTCTGATGACGGGAGACTAACTTCTGTTGAAGAAGGATATAGGGTGATCCCAACTCCAAAATGCGATGGAGTGTTAGATGGAGGATCCTCCACAATCTCTTTTATAGCAATCAATCCAGGTGGAAGAGGTAGACCGTTAGGTCCATAAAATATTTCTAGTGTCGAAGAAGGTATAGACTCTGTGGCGACAGATGTTGGAGGGACAACACCTTCCGAATCAGCTATAGGTGGAGCCAGTTCAGGAATAGAAGTGTTTACCGTTACACTAGGATCAGTTCTAATTTCCTCTTGTGGCTGCAAAACTTCTTCTGTAAAGGCAGGGATACTATAAATGGTTGGAGTAATCGGGGTCCTTGAGGATGTTGGAACACAAGTTCCAAGAAAACTAGGGGACTTTGATCCAGTTAAATGAGTTCGCTTTGTCCGAAATAGTTTCATTTCCGGGGTCAAAGACAGTTGACTCGTAAGTCTCCGTGAATGACGGGGTTTCGATTGACTTTTTTCCACGATTTCGGATTACTCAATCAACTAAAAATACAGGGGAAAAATGATTATGAATTAAATGAATTTTAGGCACTTTGACACAACTTGCTTTTTCAATTTTTAAGAGTCGAGAAAAAGCTAAATGTGACTCTAGTTGCCTTCGATTTTTAATGATCCTGAAGTGACAAGTGCTTAGATGGACCTTTTCCTTTAAGGAGTCTGAAAAGGAATGAAAGAGACTACTCTGGAAATCTAGATAGAGGGATTACCAAACCAATCACAAAACTGCAGAATACTTTTTATGGTGTGGCAGTCAATCTTCCCGAATGTTGTATTCAGTGCATTGTGATCGATAGGGCGGCAGACACAGCTTCCTAAGGATAAAGGATGTAGCCTATTGTGGTCTCCCAAAATATAATCGATGGTATGTGGGAGCACAAGTCTGTACTGGCACTTGTCATCTCAAAGTGGAGGTATCACCCAACCTACAATGAAAGCGATAGTTACTAGGCTTTACGATGCTGGAATACGTCTCTAGCCTAGACTTCTAAATGTTGTGCGTTAGGTTCCAAATCATTTTTATGTTCATTGAATTTATTTTATAGTTGATCTTTCTTAAGAAGTTTTCCTTTAAGGTTCACCATGAGATGTATTCCTAAAATGAAATCTAAGATGATAAACAATAATTTAATCTTCTTTTTGCAATGAAAATCCTAGCTACTAAGGAAAGAGGAGAAATTCTTTCAACATAGAGCAGAGAGCACACACTAGATGCACTATCCTAAATCAAACCAACAAGTAGTCTAAATGAAAATGCACATGCATGTATTTGTTTTCTGCTTTCTTAATGTGTGAATGGCAAAAAGAATGCTAAGTACAAATTTGAATTATCTTTTCAAAGCGACAGTACTAACAATTTTTCTTCAAAATACGAAAGGAAGACAATGACGACACTTTGCGATTTTGAATTGAAAACTGCTTTCGACACTTGAAAAACTACTAATTCAAATCAAATAAAAGAGTAACAATATAATCGACCATCAAGAATAATAAGATTATTTTATTTGAATGAAAACAGCACTTGCGACACTTCCAAATCAAAAGATGACAGTTCAATTATGCTACTTCTTTGTAAAAGAGAAGTGTAAATGGCGAACAATACATAAAAACATTGACAATTCTTTGTACAATGGAGGTGGAATAATGGGAAGGAAGGGAGTTTCCATAGTGGTATACTGACCACAGATAGCAAAACTCTTGAATAAAGCTGAAGAGAGTGAAGAAAAAACCAAAATCTGGAGGCAAAATTACCCTTATCTGATCATCGCACCTGTAACACATGAAAATAGGGATGCATCTCACCTACTGCACACGGGAGGTGCGATGCATCCAGATTTCCTAGAAGAGAGGGTGCGATGGTATAGGGATGAGACTTTAGCTTGGTATTTGGTCACAGTTTGCAGCTTAGTTAAGGGATTTAGGCCGAGCTAATGATAGTCAGTAAATACAAATCATAGGGGCTGATCTAATGAGGCTACTTGAGCCACCACGAGGGCAATTAGGATGTTTGCAAATCGATTGTTCAGTTATAAACAAAACCCAGAGATAGTGGGACATATTTGGGCACTACAACCCCAATCATATATGTCCATAAACCAAGGGCTTTTGAGTCCCTAAAAGTGTTGTTCCACACCCTAAAGGAACAAGGTCAGTTGATTACATTATCTCCTAGAAGTTCTCCATGGAAAACTGCTCAGAACTAGTTAAAACTGGACCATACAGACTGCTCTGTGCTAAGGGTGCGATGCATCTCACTTGCCACATGAAAAAAGTGTGATGCATACTGGAAAGCCCTTCTGTAGGGTGTGATGGGCGAGAGTAGACAAATGGTAGAGATAGTTTGCAAGGTGGATGATCATGGAATCTTCCAGAAACTTCTCCTGTGACACTTGCCTCTCTGATTTCGACCAGGGATGAGTAAAAGATCATGAATATCTAAGTGGAACCAAGAACTATCAGAAAGAGGAAACTAATAAAAATCCCAGAAGCTGAATCACCCCCCTGCAAACATCTATATATGGATCCCTCATCACAAAGATCCAGAGGTTGGAATCTTGTATTTTGTGAGGAAGTGTTGTTGGTTTCTTGGTGGAACATCATAGTGTTGGGTGATCTAAGCTTTTCATGAGGTGAATAAGGGCTTTCATGCTGGGAGGATGACGCTAGGTCAGATCAGTGGGTTGTAATCCTCTCTGCTATTCTTTCTATCAATAAATCTATTCGAGTTTTCCTCCACATTCTTGTATGAATGATAATGTATGCATTTGTGTGGTCAATATATATCTAGTCCTACATTGTTTATGATTGTAGATCTCTGTACTTTGATGGTGTTATGCTACTTTGACTTTATAGGTGCTCTTTGAAGTGGGGTAAGCAAGGAAGGAGCGGCAAAGATCTGTTAAAGGGGAGAGGAAACAAGTAAAGAACCAAGCGAAAGATTGAGGTTGGTACTCTGCTTCTCTCTCATCTACTTCTCATAAAGGAAAATGAAAGTAACTTTAGTTTGTTTGTTTCTAAGATAGCTACTCGTCTTAGTGGGACTAATAACACTGCGTGGACACTAGATTTCCTGATAACGAAATGGTGACTCTGCTGGGGAGCAAATAGATTGTTTGCTTGTCTATATTTGTTTTCTTTATAAACTACAGACGGAGCCTGAAGTCAAGCCAACTAGCCTTCAAACTGCATTTGCTATGCAAGTGCAAAGTAGATCAATGCTGCTTCAGTCTATCTCCAAGTAATGTTTATAAACTAAACAATTGATTTGCAAACATCCTAATTGCCCTGGTAGTGGCTCAAGTAACCTCATTAGATCAGCCCGTGTGATTTCTATTTACTAACTATCATTAGCTCGCCCTAAATCCCTGGACTAAGCTGAAAACTGTGACCAAAGACCAAGTTAAAGTCTCGTCCCTGTACCATCGCACCCTCTCTTCTAGGAAATTGGGATGCATTGCACCTCCCATGTGCAGTATGTGAGATGCATCCCTATTTCCCTATGTTACAGGTGCGACGATCAGATATGGCTAGTTTTGCCTCCAGATTTTAGTTTTTTCTTCACTCTCTTCAGCTTTATTTAGGAGTTTTGCTGTCTATGATCAATATACCACTGTAGAACTCCCTTCCTTTCCATTATTCCACCTCCATTGTATAAATAATTGTGAATGTTTTTATGTATTGTTCATCATTTACAGTTCTCTTTTACAAAGAAGTAGCTTAATCGAACTGTCGTCTTTTGATTTGGAAGTGTCGCAAGTGTCATTTTCGGTCAAGGGAAAGAATCCTACTATTCTTGATGGTCAATTATACTATTACTCTTGTATTTGATTTGAATTAGTAGTTTTTCAAGTGTCGAAAGCAGTTTTCAATTCAAAATCGCAAAGTGTCATCATTGTCTCCCTTTCGTATTTTGAAGAGAAAATTGTTAGTACTGTCGCTTTGAAAAGATAATTCGAATTTGTACCTAGCATTATTTTTTGTGATTCACACATTAAGAAAGCGGAAAACAAATACATGCATGTGCATTTGCATTTAGACTACTTCTTGGTTTGATTTAGGACAGTGCATCTAGTGTGTGCTCTCTACTCTATGTTGAAAGAATTTCACTTCTCTTTCCTTAGTAGCTAGGATTTTCATTGCAAAAAGAATATTAAACGATTGTTTATCATCTTAGATTGCATTTTAGGAATTGTATATCTACATCACGTGGTGAAACTTAAATGAAAACTTCTTAAGAAATATCAACTGTAAAATAAATTCAATGAACATAAAAATGCTTTGGAATCTAATGCACAACATCTAGAAGTCTAGGCTAGAGACGTATTCCAGCGTCGTAAAGCCTAGTTACTATCATTTTCATTGTAGGTTGTGTGATTCCTCCTCTTTGAGACAAAAAGTGCCAGTACGGACTTGTGCTCCCACATACCATCGAGTATATATTGGGAGACCACAATAGGCTATATCCTTTATCCTTAGGAAGCCATGTCTGCCACCCTATCGATCGCAATGCACTGAACACAGCATTTGGGAAGATTGACTGTTGTATCGTAAAAAGTATTCTGTAGTTTTGCGAATTGTTTGGTAATCCCTCTATCTAGATTTCTAGAGTAGTCTCTTTTGTTCCTTTTTAGATTCCTTAAAGGAAAAGGTCCATCTGAGCATTTGTCACTTCAGGCTCATTAAAAATCGAAGGCAACTAAAGTCATCTTTAGCTTTTTCTTGACTCTTAGAAATTGAAAAATCAAGTTGTGTCAAAGCATCTAAAATTCATTTAATTTGGAATCATTTTTCCCCTTTATTTTGAGTTGACCAAGTAATCCGCAATCGTGGAAGAAATTCAATCGAAACCCCGTCATTCGCGAAGACTTACAAGTCAACCGTCTTTGACCCCGGAAACAAAACTATTTCAGACAAAGCGAACTCTTTTAACCAGATCAAAGTCCCCTAGTTTGCTGGGAACTTGTGTTCCAACATCGTCAAGGACTCCAGTTACTCCAACCATTTCTGGTATCCCTACCTTTAGATAAGAAGTTCTGCAGCCACAAGAGGACACTAGAACTGATCCTAGTGTAATGGTAAACACTTGTATTCCTGAACTAGCTCCATCTATAGCTGATTCGAAAGGTGTTGTCCCTCCAACATCTGTCGCTACAGAGTCTATACCTTCTTCGGCACTGGAAATATTTTACGGACCTGATGGTCTACCTCTTCCACTTGGATTGATTTCTATAGAAGAGATTGTGGAGGATCCTCCATCTAGCACTCCATCGCATTTTGGAGCTAGGATCACCCTATATCCTTCTTCATCAGAAGTTAGTCTCCCATCATCGGAAGTTCTTGTAGAATCACTAGGAAATCTTTTGGATAGACTAGATATGTCTAAACAACTGTCGCCATCCAGGACTATGCCATCTAACGCAGTAGTGGCAGAACCTCTTACTGCTACTCCAATGATGTCCGTCGGCGTACCATCTATCCCAACTAGCTCTCAATCACTGGATGGAGTCCATCCAGGGGATTTTTCGACCGTATGGTATGTTCTCGTTTGTTCGTCTGGAATAATATATAGAATCTCTTATGTTGAGTCTCAGCAAATTGATCCTTCGCAACAATATCAATTTGGGTAGTCCAGTCCCCAAAGGCAAATCATTCCTTTGAGCACTAGATTTCCGCCGTATGGGGGGCAGTATGCCCTTTCATTGTTTCCTCCGGGAGAATAACTGTATGAGAGTTCACAACAGAATTTGGGTTATGCTGGAATTACATCCAGTGGTTGGGTGCCAATACTACCTCAACAGCCAAGAGTTGTATACTCAATGCAACAAAGTCTACCTGTGTCAAATATCCCCACTATGTTAGCTATTGTGATGGTGTCACAAGTACAAGCGTTTCCTGCTGTATGCCAACCTTGTTACCGGGAAAAGTGTCTATATAGAACTGCTCTATCCCACTAAGGTGTGACAGTTGCCTTAGAAAAAAACAGAGAAAAATTACTTATGTTTTTCCTTTATGAATTATAGATAGAGAGGAATAGAAAGACCAACCTCTGCCTTGCACTAATCCTTTGATTTGATCCCTCTCTTCTTTGATAGTCCCCAGCTACCTACTCCCTTGCATGCCCAGCTTCACAAAGTACCTGTGAGATCACAGAAGCATAGCACTATACAAAGACATGGATCTATATTCATAAACGATTTAGGATCAGATGTAAATTGACCATACAAATGTAACAAGAATCAATGATACAAAAGAATGGAGGAAAAACTCAAATATCTTTTATTGATAAACAAGAAAAGATCTGGTAGGAGTTACAACCAGTTGTTCTGACCCAGCATCAACCTCCTAGCAAAGAAGCCCCTCTTCACCTCAAACAAAGCTTAGATCACCCAACAATCTGATGTTTGTCTCTAGAAACCAACAACAATTCCTTACAATATGCAAAATTCCAGCCTCTGGATCTCTGGGATGAGGGATCCATATATAGATATCTGTAAGGGGGATGATTCAGCTTGTGATTTGATTAGTGTCATCTCTCTAATAGTTCTTGCTTCCACTTGGAGACTGAGGGCCTCTTACTCATCCTTGGTCGAATTCAGTGAGGCAAGTGTCACAGGAGAAGATTCTGGAAGCTTCCATTGCCTCTCCACCTCGCGGAATGACACTACCATTTGTCATTTCTCACCCATCGCACCCCACATAAGGGAATTTTGAAATTCAATGCACCCTCATAGTGTATTTGGGTGAGATGCAATGCACCTAGCAAGTGGAGCAGCTGCAATGATCTTGTTTTGACCAATTCTGAGTAGTTTTTCATGGAGAACTTTTGGGAGAAGTTGTAATCTGTTGACCTGTTCCTTTAGGGGTTAGAACAACACTTTTAGGGACTTAGGAGCCCTTGGTTTATGGAAATTTCATGCTTGGGTTTGTAGGGCACAAAAATGTCTATAACAATTGCCCCCTAAAGTATGAGGCCGTTAACCTTTTGGTGTCGGGTGAAATGCTTTATTATGAGGATCCGAAGTTCTTTCAATGCTGGGAGGAGACCTGTAATAAGATACAATACAATACATTATCTTCATAATATTTTCATGATCTAGCTGAGGCGGGCATTCCCATGCTCAGATTTATAAATTCATTTTCATGTACATAAGACAGACTATTGTCTGAGTGTAGACTGATGATTCTGGTAGAGCCACCATCCTTTTGGTAGGATGATTATCTGCGCTGCAATGATGTACATTTAATGTCTTTATTTCCCTGTATATATATCACAGCCTTGATGGATGAAACTAGATTCGGGGTCTTCAATATCGTATGATCTTCACTCGAAGTACAAGTTGATCCATGTGAGAAATGTTTTGAAGTCGAACATGGAAAAACATCGCTTGATTACCAGTCAATGATGTAAACTGTTAACAAGCGCGAGAGGAATCACCGATAATGATAATGACCCTCAAGGTACTGCAGTACAATTCACATGGTGTGAATAAAGGACTTGGCTTTGAACACCACGCAAAATCTTTCGGTCGAAGGCCATTGATGTAAACTTGTCGCCGGAAGTGAGAAAATTGCCATTGAGGCATGAAAGCTTCAAAGTACTGAATGGGGTGTTCCTAGATCAACTTCTTGGATAATGAGCTGATGTCGACAAGAAGTGATCCGTCATAGGAGGGCCTTAACGAATCCCACATCAATGACACAGAATGGAGCAAATGATTTTAATGGAGGTGAGGACGATCTGGTGATATAAGGTTCAGGGTGGCGGTCATGAAAGAATGGAGTATAACGTATGGTACTGGGTGAGACACAGGTGAATCCTCTGAATGACTTCTCTTGAACATATCGGCGACACTGATGTGATGGATCATTAGCATTAACCCCAAATATGGATGGTATGGCGTGACCATGGTGATGTGACTGGTGAATGAAACAACCCAACCCGACTTGGACACGGAGCGGGAGTGTCATGTTCAAGAGCGACTTGCTACTAACAAAGTTTCTTTGAGTTTTCTTCCCAATTTTTCCCCAGTCATTGCTAACGAGTACCTCTTTATTTTTGTCAAGCTTGAGGAGGATAACATATGCTTGTTCTATAATTTGCCCTTCGGGCAAACCCATCGCTATGTTTTAACGAGCCTAGTGATAGTGAAACTCGTTCTGGTCTATAGACAAGTTTGTCGCTATTAGTCTTTTTAACGAGTTTAATGACAAAGATAACTCGGCCCTTTTCAATTTTAGAGAGTCTGAAAAGGAACGTAAAGGTAACTCCAAAATTCCTTTTTCGTCATCTAATCCCTTAAGTCTGAAAAGGTATAAAACAATACAGAAGGGATGGATTTTCGATACTTTTAACGAGCCAAACAAAACAAGCGCTCGATATTTTTGTGTAATAATCCCTTGGGTCCAAAAAGATTAAAATCTAGAGGAGGGATAGCACTTCCTGTCCCTTTAACGAGCTGGAGAGGCCAATGGCTCACTAATCTTTTCATATTTTACGAGTCAGTTGAAAAGAGCTCAAAGGAGACTCGTCTTTTGAGGAACGAGTGATAAAATGGGTAGCAGCTGATTCCAGGTAAGGTTTGGAATTTTCCAATCACGGCAGTGTCACAAGGATCGCTAGTGAAATTACTCTTCGCAGCTGTTCCTCAAAATGGGTAAACAATCAATGGAGGTGAATGATCAGCCAATGAAAAAGTGGAGGTGACGGTGCAAACACGACCAAGGCTTTAACGGCTAAAGTACTACATTCACGATGGTTATTTACCAGGGAATAGTTCATTTTTTAACAAGCTTAAACGCGGGTGGAAACATTTGCTCATGTCTTATGTTTATTTTTTAACGAGCTTGAACTATGTGCTAAAACTGCTCGATCAATCCAGTCGTGTGATAAGAATGTCTCATATAAAAATGGTAACTTTTAGAGTTTTGCCCCACATACTTTCTTTATGAAAGTTAGGAGACGACCAATCCTATGAGTTCAAAGGGTTAGAGGTCCTAAAAATTTAAAAAATAAATAGTCGCTCTTCGCTTGCATGCCAAAAGGCTTGCATGGCCCCAGGTATAAAACAGAGTTTCAAGGTTACCCCTTCTTTAGTCCGTTAAAACATTTGCTTTACCGAGAGAGGCCTACCTCTTACAGGTTACCAAAGATTGTTCTATTTACGGCGTAAACAAAACACTTCTTCGGCGATGTCTACCGAGATAAACAAAGGTGAGCGGCGATGCCCACCAACTCACATAACTTTGACAAGAGAATCTTGTTCTAGAATAACCCCCTCTTCCAATCATGGACGGGAGTACAGACTAGTCATATCCTCTCGCGGAAACCTACCCTATACCCGAAGTTTTCCTGCCGAAGCAGACCAGGGTGCATGCCCCCTGGGATTCAGTCATGTCCCCCCGAATCACTCGCGCTCATCGGGTGGACGGACTGGGGATTGAGACATTTCTTGCGTGAAAAGACCATTTAGGGATGGTGTATGACTATTTGCTCTGTATGATCCGGGAAATGAAAGTTGGTCTACGAGCTTGACCACTCTTCCTTCGTGTGGAAAACACATTACTCTAAAGAGTGAGGATACAATTGCTCCCATGCAATAAATATAGTCTCGTCCAAGGAGTAGATTGTAATCCAGGGGTCCTTGAACTACCATCACGTTCATGTGAACGGTTTTCCCTCTCAACGTTATGGGCACATTGGGAAGGATCCCTAACGGTCGACTCGTTCCTTTATCAAAGCCTGTCATATTTATAATCTCAGGCAAAAGCGATGGCGAACCAATTGTTTTCCAAGCAGTTGAGGAAAGGATACTCACAAAAGCCCCCTCATCTATGATGGTACCAGCCATAACCATTCTATATATTTGAACAATAATTCGGAATGGTATACTAGCTGGTAAACGGGGTCTTCCTAGTTGATTCCAGTTGAAGGAGACAACTAGGTTGCTTGGAGGTGGGACCAAATAGATGGTCGGGTACGACTCTGACGAACTTCCTTCCTGTGGTAAAGGAATGGGTAAATTTCCCCCATGTTCATTAGAGTCTGTGCTTATGAAAAGAATTTGGACGGTGTCATCCTCGTTCTCTTCAGTGACTGTATCATCTGAAGATGGAACCTCTGAAGGCAAGACTGGGTCAACTGCCACCTCGACCTTTTGAGTTTTGTCTGGTATGGATTCAGATAGTTTATCTTCAATGATGGGTGCTTCGACCGACCACTTGAGTGGGCCAGCCAGATTTTCAACTAGTGACGGACTCGGCAATAGTTTTTTATATCTAGGAGGAAGTCGTAACGGTGAAACCAGACGATCATCCAAAACTCTTTTAGCTTTGTCTAAGAAGGGACAACGGTGGACGGCATGATCGCCTTCGCACAGTTTACAAGGAAATCTATATTTTCCTTTTTGTCCTGGGGCTTCACTGTCACTAGTTGATGGTGTGCTTTCAACATGATTATCAGAGGTTGACGACAACGGGTTGTGCAAACGAGGAGACCATTCCCTTAAGATCTGAGGGATACAAGGACAATCTCTGTGATAGTGGTCTCCCTTGTAAATGACACATGGTGATTTAGGCCTAGTCAGTGCAGTGTGTGGATTTTCGCTAGACGACACTCGTTTGCCCCCATTCGCTTTTGGCTCCTTCTTCTTCTTCTCTTTCTTCTTCTTTTCCTTATTCTCCTTAGGTACTTGACTTTTGGCTTTACCAGCCCCATCAAGCGAAGAGGAAGGAGGAGAGGAAGAATTAGAGGAAGTAGAAGGTTGGTGGGTAACTCTGGACTCGTCTAATTACTGATTCGATTGTTCAGGAATTGTGGTGTTCTGAACAACAGAGGTTGAGAAGAGCCATACAGGCAAACCAATTGTAAGTCCTAGAAGCAACAATGTGTCCATATCGGGTGCACCAACATCTCCCCAAGAGGAGAAGGGACTAGGATTTCCTCCAAGGGGAATTCCTTGGTCGGTGGATTCCATTTTCTCAACCCAAGATCAACGTAGGAAAGGGGTAATGAATATTCCGTTTAAAATAAATTTTAGACACTTTGACACCACTTGTTTTTTCAGTTTTTAAGAGTCTTGAAAAAACAAAAGATGACTCTAGTCGCCTTCGATTTTTAATGAGCCTGAAGTGACAAGTGCTCAGATGGACCTTTTCCATTAAGGATTCTGAAAAGGAACGAAAGGGACTGCTCTGGAAATCTAGGTATAGGGAGTACCAAACCAATCGCAAAAATGCAGAATACTTTTTACGGTACGGCAATCAATCTTCCCGAATGCTGTGTTCAGTGCATTGCGATCGATAGGGCGGCAGACACGGCTTCCTATGGATAAAGGATTTAAGCCTATAGGGGTCTCCCAAAATATACTCGACGGTACGTGGGAGCACAAGTCCATACTGGAACTTATCGTCTCAAAGTGGAGGAATCACCCAACCATCAGTGAGAACAACAGTTACCAGGCTTTATGACGCCAGAATACGTCTCTAGCCTAGACCTCTAAATGTTGTGCGTTAAGTTCCAAAGCGTTGTTAGATTCATTGAATTTATTTTAAGTTGATCTTGTTTATGAAGTTTGCCTTTTGGGTTCACCACGAGATGTAGGTGTAATTCCTAAAATGCAATCTAAGATGATAAACAAACTTTTTATCTCTTTTATGCAATGAAAATCCTAGCTACTAGGGAAAAGAAATACAGAATCTTTTCACAAAGAGCAAAGAGCACACTGTAAATGCACTTTCCTAAATCAAGCCAAACAGAATGTCTATATGCAAATGCACATGCATGTATTTTTTTTTCGACTTTCTTAGTATATGGATGCTAAGAAGAAAGCTAATGCATAAATATGAATTTCTTTTCAAGCGACAAATATAAACAAGCTTCTTTTCGAAATAAAAAATGGAGACGATTACGACACCTTACGATTTTGAAATGAATACTGGTTCTTGACACTAGAAAATTACAAATTCAGACCAAAAGCAATAGTAACAGGATAATCGACCATCAACAGCAATTAAACTCTTTCCTATGATTGAAATCGACACTTGCGATAGTTTCAAATCAAAGGGCGACAGTACGATTATGCTACTTTTGCAAAGGAAAACTGTAAACGACTCAACAAACACACAAAAACATCTACAGTTCTTTTGTACAAAGGAGGCGGAATAACAGCAAGGAAAAGGGGTTTCAAACAGACATATACTGATCACAGGCAGTAAAATTCAGGAATATAACTGGAGAGAATGATCCATAGAAACCACAACTGCACAGATCTAGTCTGATCAGCACACCTGTAACACAGAGAATCTGTAATGCAGTGCAGGTTTCCCACTCGGGAAGTGCACTGAAATTCAGAATCTCTGAACAGTACCTGCGCTGGGCCAGAAACGAGACTCTGTTCGGTCTCCAGGTCACAGTTTGCAGTTCAGTTCTTGGTTTTTGGCCAAGTAAAAAGCAATCAGTAATGCAACAATCAGGGGTAGATCTAAGGAGGATCTAAGAGCTATCACAAGAGAAATCAGATAGTTTGTGAATCAGTTGTTTAAATCATAAACAAATCCAGTAGACGGATTGAAGTAGCAATTGTCTACTTTGCATTTGTTATGGAAAATGCAGTCTGAATGCTACTTGTAATTTTATGAAACAAACAACAAAGAATGATAAACAAACAAACTAATTATCTCCCCAGCGGAGTCACCATTTTGTTACCGGGAAAAGTGTCTATATAGAACTGCTCTATCCCACTAAGGTGTGACAGTTGCCTTAGAAACAGACAGAGAAAAACTACTTATGTTTTTCCTTTATGAATTATAGATAGAGAGGAATAGAAAGACCAACCTCTGTCTTGCACTAATCCTTTGATTCGATCCCTCTCTTCTTTGATAGTCCCCAGCTACCTGCTCCCTTGCACCCCCAGCTTCACAAAGTACCTGTGAGATCACAGAAGCATAGCACTGTACAAAGACATGGATCTATATTCATAAACAATTTAGGATCAGATGTAAATTGACCATACAAATGTAACAAGCATCAATGATACAAAAGCATGGAGGAAAAACTCAAATAGCTTTTATTGATAAACAAGAAAAGATCTGGGAGGAGTTACAACTAGTTGTTCCGACCCAACATCAACCTCCCAGCAAAGAAGCCCCTCAAACAAAGCTTAGATCACCCAACAATCTGATGTTTGTCTCTAGAAACCAATAGCAATTCCTTACAATATGAAAAATTCTAGCCTCTGGATCTCTGGGATGAGGGATCCATATATAGATATCTGTAAGGGGGATGAGTCAGCTTGTGATTTGATTAGTGTCTTCTCTCTGATAGTTCTTGCTTCCACTTGGAGACTGAGGGCCTCTTACTCATCCTTGGTCGAATTCAGTGAGGCAAGTGTCACAGGAGAAGATTCTGGAAGCTTCCATTGCCTCTCCACCTCGCGGAATGACACTGCCATTTGTCATTTCTCGCCCATTGCACCCCACAGAAGGGACTTTTGAAATGCAACGCACCCTCACAGTGTATTTGGGTGAGATGCAACGCACCTAGCCAGTGGAACAGCTGCAATGATTCTGTTTTAACCAATTCTGAGTAGTTTTTCATGGAGAACCTCTGGGAGAAGCTGTAATCTGTTGACCTTGTTCCTTTATGAGTTAGAACAACACTTTTATGGACTTAGGAGCCCTTGGTTTATGAACATTTCATTCTTGGGTTTGTAGGGCACAAAAATGTCTATAACAAACCTCAAGTTTCTCAAGTCTTAATACAACAGCCTCTTGTCTGTACGACGCAACTGCAATCACCGACTAATGGTTCATTAACTGGAATGGCCTAGGCTCAAACGGGTACTATTACCCTTCATCTTGGTCAAACAACCAGTATTGGGCAACAGCAGATGGCTTCACAACCATGGCTGGTCCAATATCAACAACAACAATTCCAACAAGCTTACTAAGGACCTGAGCAACAAAGCTTTGTAGGTAATGGGCAACCGTATATTCAAAACGATCAAAATCAATCATAGCATAATTCTTATGCCCATCAACCTTTCCAAAGTTATCAGCATAAAATACATTATGTTGGTATGCAAATACTCACCGCTCAGGTAATCCCATCTTATCCTGGGTATGCTTCGCCTAACCTGAATCAACCGTTGCCTTTCGTGGCAACTTTACAGTTACCAGATCTAAATCAGCTAACAAATGATGCAATTGCTTATGCCCTTTGGTGGCCAGTGATTCCTCATAAACTTTAGTTAGACATTCCTAAATCTAATGGAAATCTGGGTGAAGACCCGTCGAATCATGTGATGACATTTCATCTGTGGTGTTCATCCAACACTCTCAATGATGATTCGATTAGGCTTCTCCTTTTTCAGTGAACGTTGACTAGTCCGGCAGCAAAATGGTACATCGAATTGCCTAGAGCTTCATTTGATAACTTCATTGCCCTCGCCACAACCATTTTAACGCATTTTCAGTTACTAATAAGGTATGAAATAGGGACAGAGCTTCTTACCAATCTCATATATCTGATCATATTCATGAGTGGCGACATCATCGTAGAATGGTAAAAACATATGTTCCTGATCAGCTGTTAGCTGAATGGTTTATTAAGTCATTTTTACCTTCTATTACAGAAGATGTGGCAAAGGGAGGAGTCGTCACTAAAGAGCAAGTCATTGCTCATGTGCAATATCTAGACTTGATCTATACTCAGTCTGGCATGCTCTACAATAAAATCCCTGATGCTCCTAGACCGTAGTTCTCCATTCCTCCCCCTCCTAAATCAAACAAAATCTCTCATGCCGATGATGGCGTGATAGGTACGACTAGCACGAAAATCGTACAGGCTACATTGAAGAAAGCCCGTATGGTTTCTAGTCAAAATGCAAATGACGAACTTCTCGCCTCGGAGGTTAATGCCATGTCGACTAACAAAGGCAAAGAACCGAAGCAACCAGGAGGCAAGAAGAAAAATAAAGGGAAGAAGAAGAAGCAGGAGGAGTCATCTCCTGAAAAATCTTCCACAAACCCTTGTGGAGATAGGAATCCAAGTCATCCATGCTTTATATGTGATGAGGACCATTGGACGAAAGATTTTCCACATAAAGCTGAGCTTAGAAAATTCTTGAAGAGTTCAAAAACCTCAGTGGTATTAACTGATCCATTTCCAAATCCAGCAACCAATATGATTGCTAGTGACAATGCTTCCCCGTCCCAAGTGCTTATGATGTCCATTTTGAAACAACAAAATGATGCGTTGATATCGACAAGGAATAAAGATTACAGGAATCCACAGTTGTTGAACAACAAGGCTAATGATCAACCTAGTAGTTCGACAACAACTTCAACCGAAGTTGTGCCACCCATCATTCTTGAGATAACGATAAAACCGCCAAAGGGAGTAGTACACAAATTGACATTTAATCCTCGTACCAGAGCAGTACAGCAGTATAATATAGTAGAGGACCTAGCCCAATCACCGTCCGCTATGTTGACAATTGAGGTACTGCAAAATTTCCCCTCCCAAAAGTAGGATTTATTATCAGCAATAGGTGGGATTGACCCAACAGATTCCAATTTTGTGGCCTTTAATCATAAAGGATATGACCCTCAGTTACCAGCTCAACTCGCTTTCCTTATTCAAGTGAAATCCCTTAACAAAACTATTCATCGAATAATTATTAATGAGGGGGCATCTACATGTATTATGTCGATGAGTTGTTGGAAGCCTTTAGGCTCTCCACCCTTGTCGTGATCATCAATGACATTAAAATAATTTGATGGACGAACATACACCCCGTATGGGATTCTAAGTAACTTGCAAGTCGAACTGGGGGGTAAAACAGTAGAAATTGATGTTGAAGTTATCGATGGAAACCTTGACTACAACATCCTACTGGGAAGGCCATGGATATATCCTATGGCTGCCGTTGTGTCGACATACTTCAAGAAGATTGCATTCCCCTTCCAAGGAGGAATTACAATCGTTGACCAACACACATTTCTCCCCAACACTTCACAAGTTACGGGAAGCATTCTGATGATCCACGGAAGCCCTCAGTCACTCCAAAATATTGGAGTAAGCCTACTACCCTACGCGACCGCCTACAATCTGGCGGTCCTACAATAATTTCCATCAATTGCAGCATGGGAGGCCACCCAAATCAATGCTCATCAAGCGTTTGGATAGATAGGTCTAAGGAATATGGTACCCCTTCAAATCCTTGGTCACAAGTACATTCTATAGAAGAAGGAATTGTTCAGTTAATGATGATTGACGGGGCACCATGGGAAGATTACCACCATCATTCCCATCTCCCAGATTATAAGGAAGATAATTCCAGCGACATTAATCATCCCTTAGTTTTCAATTTCCTATGAAATACTATAAATACGGAGGATTCTGAGTGAAACCTGTCCAATATTGAAGAGACTATCCCCATAAATATCGCAACCAAAACAAATGTTGTAAAGAATATTCATGTTGGCAAATATTGTTCTTCTTCAGAATTGGAAATATATTACGCTCTCTTTCGCGAGTTCAGAGATGTCTTTGCTTGGTCACATGATGAAATTCTAGGCATTGACTCGAGCATAGTTTAACACGAAATTAAGATGTATCTAGATGTCAAACCAGTATGACAATGGCTTCGCCAGGTGCACCCCAAGAAAGCCGCTGCCATCAAGGCAAAAGTTGAAAAAATTCTCCATGCTGGTTTTATTTACCCGGTTCCTCTAACTGATTGGGTATCGAATATTGTTTCTGTAATGAAAAAAAAAGGAACGATTAGAGTGTGCATCGATTATAGGGATGTAAATAAAGCTTGTCCAAAGGACAACTACCCTACACCCTTTATCGACCATAAAATTGATGAATGCACCGGATGTGAAATCTTCTCATTTATGGATGGATTTTATGGGTATAATCAAATAAATATCCGCCCATACGACCAGTCAAAGACTGCATTTATTTGTCCGTGAGGCACATTCACATACTACAAGCTACCCTTTGGTTTAAAGAACGTAGGGGAAACTTTTCAGAGGGAAATGAATTATGCCTTCCATTACATCAAGAACATCGTTCAACCATATCTCGATGATCTTCGGGCTCATTCGTGAAAGCGGACCGATCATTCGCAGCATTTAAGAGCGATATTTCTATGTTGTCGACACTACAAGATATACTCAATCCACACAAATGTGTGTTCTGTGTCGGTTCTCGTCATTTAATTGGTTTTGTGGTCTCAAAGGACGGGATTCGTCCTGACCAATGTAAGGTTCAGGCAATCATTGATTTTCTTCCACCTTCAAAATTGCTTCAGATTCAAAAACTCCAAGGGAAAGCAAACTTTCTAAGGAGGTTCATTCCAAATTACGCTGAACTTGCTAAAGGTTATACGTGTCTATTTAAAAAAGAAGTACCCTTCATCTGGGATCAGGTCATGCAAGCTTCCTTTGATGCTCTAAAGGAATCCCTAATTAAAGCATCATTAATGTATGCTCCTGATTATCAAAAAGACTTTAGCCTGTATCTGGCTGCAGCGAATACAACCATTGTAATGGTTTTAGTTCAAGAAGAATATGGAATTGAACATACTGTTTATTATTTAAGTCAAAACTTAAATGATATGGAAAGTAAGTACTCCTATGTTGAAAAGCTAGCTCTCGCAGCTGTTCAAGCGATACAGGGATTTCAACACTATGTCCTCTTTCGAAAAACTACCATTTTGTGAGATTGCAACCCCATGACTTACATCTTGTCACGACAATTATTGGGGGACAAATATTCCAAATGGATAGCAATTTTGCAAGAGTTTGATCTAGAATTCATAAAATCCAAATCAAACAAAGCCCTGGTTTTCGCGGAGTTATTATGTGACTTCCCATCATCGTTCAACGATTCAACATCAGAAGAAGCAATCGTGGATGAATCTCTGTTTCTGATATCTTCAAGCCATCCGTGGTATGGAGATATAATAATCTATCTCTAGACCCAAACATATAGGTCTAATACCTCCTGCTCAGAACAACGACATATTCGAAACCAAGAAAAATACTACATGATCATTGGTGATACGCTTTACCGTCGTGGTATCGATATAGTTCTGCGAAGGTGCCTCACCCATGAGGAGGCCAAAAAAGTCTTGAATGATTGTCATTCAGGTGCATGTGGGGGGAATCAATCTAGTTACACTACGGTGCAAAAGATTTTACAGGAAGGACACTTCTTGCCAACAATGTTCAAAGATTGCATAACTACAGTCAGAAGTTTCCATGCTTGTCAAATCTTCGATTGCAAAACCAGAATACCTCCCACACCTCTGCAGCTAGTAGTTGTTGTTGGGCCATTTGATAAATGTAGCATCGATTTCATGACATGTAACCCCATCTCGGCTGGGGGGCATGGGTATGTCATAGTCGCGGTTGACTATTTTATGAAATGGGCCGAGGTGATGCCTATATTAAACAACAGCGGTGAAACGACTGCTCTTTTCTTTTTCAATCATGTAGTCTCCAGATTCAGTGTTCCACAAGCTATAGTCACAACTCATGGATCGCATTTTCACAATCACATGATGGTTGAGTTGGCTGCCAAATTAGGATTGTCCCATGACAGCTCTACTCCGTATTATTCGCAAGCTAACGAGCAAGTTGAGGAAATCAACAAAGTCCTGAAGCGCATGCTACAAAGGATGATTGGAGTCCATAAACGGAGTTTGCACCTGATCTTGTACTCAACCTTGTGGGCATATCGGACATCAGTGAGGAATGTGACCGGATTTACACCCTTTTAGTTGGTGTATGGCCTGGAAGTAATCTTACCAGTTCAGTGCAAAATATTGTCCCTCAAGCTCGCAGTCAACCTTCTCCCCAGAACTTCAGAAGAGGAGGCTCGTTTCTTAGAATTAATCAAACTAGATGAAACCTATCATGATGTCACCCTAGCTAACAAAGCACATAAGAAATGAGTCAAGGTGCAGTTTGACAAGAATGTCAAACCCCGTGTCTTCTCAAAAGGTGACCTGGTCTTACTTTACGACCAAGAGTCTGATAAGTTGGGAGCAGGTGAGTTCTAGTCTTTATGGATGGGCCCCTATATTGTTAAGCATGCATTAGCAAAAGGAGCCTATGAGTTAGTGGATTATGATGGGATTCCACTATCACAACCCCGAAACGGGTTGTACCTTAAGCGTTACTAAGCTTGATTCAATGTGGTAACCTCTATATATGCTTTTGTTACATTTTTGTTTTCGCTAAGAGTAATTGTTTTGGTTAGGTAATCTAGTTTTTCATTTATTGCAGATGTCGAACCTATTGGAATCATTTGTTGGATATGCCGAAGGAGCGAGTTGTAGTTCGTGGAACCTATCTTCTGTGGCCTGCGCCATCTTTGATCCAAGCGACGCGTTAGTGAGTTTCAGAGGGGTATGTATTGGTCATTCAATGAACAACATCGCTGAATACAGCACGTTGATAGAGCTCCTCTCTGATTCCACTATGCATGGCATACGCCGACTTGTCGTTAGGCTAGACTCACAACTCGTCATTCTACATCTCACCGGCATCTATTCCGTGCGAAATCCAGCTATCTATCGTATGTTCCTAAGGGTCAAGATTTTGGAAAGACAGTTCGATTTTATCCAATATCAACATATTTCCAGAAACTTAAACACATTAACAGACTCATTGGTAAATTATGTGTTAGATAGACATTTGCGACATTTATAAAAGAAAAGCATTTCATCAATATTTGCATCAGGATCATATAACTTAACCAAAATAGTACTCTGAAAATAAAAAATATATATAACTGTTTATGGTTTATACATAGTGTTCTATGTCCAAGACAAAATTGGTCAAATGACCCAAAAAATAAAAATTCTAGGGGGCACCCTAGTCTAATGATGCTAGTGATAACATGTCACCGCCTATGAAATCATGCGTAAAAGCCTAGTCCATCGACTCGACATGCTAGTAGTATGTCACTGTAATCTAAGAGGTAGCTCATCAGTCCTCACATCTAGGATACCAAGGGTGAGACCCTCGATCTAGTCCTGCAGAGCTGCAAGACTCTCGACCACATCCAGGTCGTGAAGGATGGCCCTCCCTACAACCTCTCCTACTAGAACGGCAACTGGTGCTCTCAGGCGCACTGCTAGTCGCACTAGTCCAATATCTGCATGAGCACATGAGTTTTGATTAGTCTTGATAAAGGAAAGCACAAGAAAATTATAAAAGCAATAAATAGGGTTACGGTCAGAGGCTTTACCTATAACACCCCACTGCTCGCGAGATGGCAGCACCAAATCCAGGTCACCCCGGAAATCCATACCAGCATACGGACACTCGGCATAAACCATCTCCTGATGGTTGAACCACTCGAAGAAGGAATCAGAGAAAAAAACCTGCAACTGACCAGCATTTCGGGCCATAAGGTCAACCCATCTCTAAATCCGTGGCTCAGTCGGTGGTGGCAGAACAAGTGAAATGTATTGTGGCTGCATCAGTGGGATCTTCTCTAAGGTGAAAGTGGTCAAAATAGAACCATAGCCAAAATTCATGGATCTTCCATTTTTCACCTTGGTAAGATGTTCCCTTATGATCGGAAGTACTTCATCACACCAGTTGAACACCTTTGGTTCGAGGCATTCCAAGGCGTACTGCATGTAGGACCTATTGGCCAAGTGAAGAGCCGCACTGCCAGCCAATCTAGCAAAGGTGAATAGAATAGTCCTTAAGGGCCGGTCAGTGACATCTCCGATATTGATATTAACATCCCTACTTAGCTGAGATCCTTCTCTACAGTATCGGAGAATATAATCCCTCACGGATTCTCCCCCATAGGCGGAACCTGATAGTGAGAGAGGGGCACCACGCCTCGATAAACCGGTCAAAAATTAGATGTCCACAACGGTCAAGGGGATGGATTTGCCTCTAATCTCGAACACTTGGTTGGTAGGATCCCATGCATCGAGGAAATATTGCAACAATTTGATTTTTTGCCTCATGCTAGATATGTGGAAGAACTTGAGTAGGCCACAGTTCCGCAATGGAGTTATCGTACTCGGATCATGTAAGGCAACCCTGTCCTCCCCAGCAGAGTCACCATTTTGTTATCGGGAAATCTAGTGTCCATGTAGAGCTGCTAGTCCCACTAAGATGGGTAGCTATCTTAGAAACAAACAAACTAAAGTTACTTTCCTTTTCCTTTATGAGAAGTAGATGAGAGAGAAGCAGAGTACCAACCTCAATCTTTCGCTGGGTTCCTTACTTGTTTCCTCTCCCCTCTGACAAATATTTGCCACTCCTTCCTTGCTTACCCTACTTCAAAGAGCACCTGTAAAGTCAAAGCAGCACAACACCATCAAAGTACAGAGATCTACAATCATAAAAAATATAGGACCAGATATATGTTGACCACACCACTGCATATATTATCAACCATACAAGAATGTGGAGGAAAACTCAAATAGATTTATTGATAGAAAGAATAGCAGAGAGGATTACAACCCATTGATCTAACCCAGCAACATCCTCCCAACATGAAAGCCCTTCTTCACCTCATGAAAATCTTAGATCACCCAACACTATGATATTCCACCAAGAAACCAACAGAACTTCCTTACAAAATACAAGATTCCAGCCTCTGGATCTTTGTGATGAGGGATCCATATATAGATGTTTGCAGGGGGGTGAGTTAGCTTCTGGGATTTTTATTAGTGTCCTCTCTCTGATAGTTCTTGGTTCCACTTGGAGATTCATGATCTCTTACTCATCCCTGGGCAAAACCAGAGAGGCAAGTGTCACAGGAGAAGTTTCTGGAAGATTCCATGATCACCCACCTTGCAAACTATCTTTTCCATTTGTCTACTCTTGTCCATCGCACCCTACAGAAGGGATTTCTAGTATGCATTACACTTTTTGCATGTGGCAGGTGAGATGCATCACACCCTTAGCACTGAGCAGTCTGTATAGTCTAGTTTTGACCAGTTTTGAGCAGTTTTCCATGGAGAACTTCTGGGAGATGATGTAATCAACTGACCTTGTTCCTTTAGGGTGTGGAACAACAATTTTAGGGACTTAGAAGCACTTGGTTTATGGAAATATATGATTGGGTTTGTAGTGCCCAAATATGTCTATAATAGCTGCCCCCTAAAGCATGAGGTTAAGAATATTTTGATGTCAGGTGAAATGCTTTATCATGAGGATCGGAGGTTTTTCGAACTGGAAGGTGACCTGTAATAAGATACAATACAATACATTATCTTCATAATATTTTCATGATCTAGTTGAGGTGGGAATTCCCATGCTCAGCTTTATAAATTCATTTCAAGTACATAGGATAGACAACCGTCTGTGTGGCAGACTCATGATTCTGATAGAGTCATCATCCTTTTATTTGGATGATCATCTGTGTAGTAATGATGTACACTTGATGTCTTTATCTTCTTGAATATACCACAGCCCGGATGGATGAAACTAGATCTGGGGTCTTCAAGCTCGTTCAATCTTCGCTCGAATTACAAGTCGATCCATGTGAGAAGATGTTTTGGAGTCAAACATGGAAAGACATCACCTGATTACCAGCCAATGATGTAACCTGTTAACAGGCACGAGAGGAATCACCAATAATGATGATGACCCTCAAGGTACGATAGTACAATTCAAGTGGTGTGAAAAAGGGACTTGGTGTCGAACACCACACAAAATCTTTCGGTCGAAGGCCATTGATGTAAACCCGTCGCCGGAAGTGAGAAACTTGCCATTGAGGTATGCAAGATTCAAAGTACTGACAGTGTTGTTCCTAGGTGGACTTCTTGGATAATGAGCTGTTGTCAACAAGAAGTGACCCATCGTAGGAGGGCATTAATGAATCCCAAATCTACGACACGGAACGGAGCAAATGATTTTGTGGAGGTGAAAACGATCTGATGATACAAGGTTCAGGGTGGCAGTCATGAAAGAATGAAGCGTGAAGGTATTGCAGTGGATGAGACACAAACTGGGTTGGTGAGTTCTCTGAGTGACTTTTCTTTAACATATCGGTGACACTGAAATGGATTGGTAGCGTTAACGCTAAAGATGGATGGTATGATGGACCAATGGTAATATGACCGGTGAATGGGATAACCCAACCTGACTCAAACATGGAGTGAAAGTGTCATGTTCAAGAGCGACTTGCTACCACTAAAGTTTCTTCAATTTTTCTTCTCAATTTTTCCCCAGTAATTGCTAGCCAATACCTCTTTATTTTTATCAAGCTTGAGGAGGATAACATATTCTTGTTCTATAATTTACCCTTCGGGCAAACCCGTCGCTATGTTTTAACGAGCCTAGTGATAGTGAAACTCGTTCTTGTCTACATGACAAGTTTGTCGCTATTGGTTTTAACGAGTTTAATGACAAAGATAACTCAGTCCTTTTTCAATTTTAGAGAGTCTAAAAAGGGACAGAAAGGAAACTCCAGTAATCCTTTTTTTTCATATAATCCCTTAAGTCCGAAAAAGTATAAAATAGTGCGAAAGGAATGAATTTTCGATAATTTTAATGAGCCGAAAAAGACAAGCGCTCGATCTTTTTATGTAATAATCCCTCAGGTCCAAAAGGATTAAAATCTAGAGGAGAGATAGCACCTCTGATCATTTTAACGAGCTGGAGAGGCCAATTGCTCGGCAATCGTTTCATATTTTACGAGTCAAATGAAAAGAGCTTAAAGGAGACTCATTTTTTGAGGAACGAGTGATATTTTCAGGTAGCAGCTGGTTCCAGGTGAGGTTTGGAACTTTCCAATCACGGTAGTGTCAAGAGGATGGCTAACAGAATCACTCGTCGCAGATGTTCCTCAAAAGGGGTAAACAATCTAATGGAGGTGTATGATTGGCTAAAATAGAGTGGAGGTGATGATGAGAACACAACCAAGGCTCAAAAGCTGATGATAATGCATTCACAATGGTTATTTACCGGAGATTGGTTCATTTTTCAATGAGCTTAAACTCTGGTGGAACATATGCTCATTGTTTAGGTTTAATTTTTAATGAGCTTGAACTTTGTGTAAAACTACTCGTGATAATGGTCATTGATATTCGATTCACCGTTAACACTATGTTCCTTTGACGGTCATACTACCTGTTCAATTGCTCCATCAAACTGATTAGAAATGAAAAAACATGCTTGAAGAATGAGTTGAAACACTAATACCCTACTTGAATTACGTGAAAAGTAATTTAAAAGTGGTTTTTACCCCTCATTTTACCATTTCATTTGAATTTGGGTTTTTTGGAGCTTTTGAGGTGTTTTCCACCTTGATTTTCACCAGCTGATTCTGGGATATTCTATGGATAGTTCGCGGTGCCATCTTGACCAGGTAGGAGCTAAACCTGAGCTCTTCAACTGCATTCTTTCCTTTCTGAATTCTGAGCATGTTTCCCTGCCTTTCTGAGCCCCTAGGGTTTGAACAATTTGCTCTGGCCCCATCGCACCCTTTGTACATAGAAAGGTGCGATGCATACTAGCCTGGGCATTGGCTAGTCATTATGCATCTCACCCAGTACATAGCTGGGGTGTGATGGGCGCAAGGAGGAAAATTTTTGCACTGTTTTTCATGGAATTTTTGCCTGTTTTTTGCCAAATCAAGATCCTAATTCTTCTCTTATTTGTTTTTCATAGATTAATCGGAGCAAAATGGTTATTACGTGGTGAGAATGCGAGCATGAAGAAGAGGACATGGTTGCCTTACATGATCCAGGTACGGTAACTGGATTGCGGAACTGTGGCTTGCTCAAGTTCTTCCACATATCTAGCATAAGGCAACAAATTAACTTGTTGAAATATTTCCTCGATGCATGGGATCCTACCAACCAAGTGTTCCAAATCAGAGGCAAATCCATCCCCTTGACTGTTGTGGACATCTACTTTTTGATCAGTTTATCGAGTCGTGGTGCCCCTCTCTCACTATTAGGTTCTACCCATGGGGGCGAATCCATGAGGAATTATATTCGCCGATACTATAGAGAAGGATCTCAGCCGAGCAGGGATGGCAAGATCAATATCCGAGATGTCACTGATCGGTCCTTGAGGACTATTCTATTCACCTTTGCTAGATTGGCTAGCAGCATGGCTCTTCACTTGGCCAACAGGTCCTATATGCAGTATGCCTTGGAATGCCTCGAACCAAAGATGTTTAACTGGTGTGATACAGTACTTCCGATGATAAAGGAACAACTTACCAAGGTGAAAAATGGAAGATGCAAGAATTTTGGCTATGGTTCTATTTTGACCGCTTTCGCCTTGGAGAAGATCCCACTGATGCAGCCACAGTACATTTCACTTGGTCTGCCACCACCGACTGAGCCACAGATGTAGAGATGGGTTGACCTTATGGCCCGACATGCTAGTCAGTCGCAGGTTTCTTTCTCTGATGCCTTCTTCGAGTGGTTCAACAGTCAGGAGATGGTTTATGCCGAGTGTCCGTATGCTGGTATGGATTTCTGGGGTGACCCAGATTTGGTGCTACCGACAGGCGAGGAGTGGGGTGTTATAGGTAAAATCTCTGGCCATATCCCTGTTTATTGCTTTTATAATTTTCTTGTGCTTTCTTTCATCAAGACTAATCAAAACTCATGTGCTCATGTAGATATTGGACTAGTGCGACCAGTAGTGTGCCTGAGAGAACCAGCTGCCGTTCCAGCAGGAGAGGCTGTAGGGAGGGCCGTCCTTCGTGACTTGGATTTCATCGAGACTCTAGCAGCTCTGTAGAAATAGATCGAGGGTCTCACCCTTGGTATACCAGATGTGAGGACTGACGAGTTGCCTCTTAGATTACAGCGACATACTGCTGGCATGTCGAGTCAATGGACTAGGCTTTTACACATGATTACACAGGTGGTGACTTGTTATCACCAGCATCATTAGACTAGGGTGACCCCTAGCATTTTGAGTTTTTGGGTCATTTGACCAATTTTGTCTTGGACATGGAACACTATGTATAAACCATAAACAGTTATATATATTTTTTATTTTCAGAGTACTATTTTGGTTAAGTTATATGATCCTGATGCAAATATTGATGAAATGCTTTTCTTTTATAAATGTCGCAAATGTCTATCTAACACATAATTTGTCAAAGAGTCTATTAATGTGTTTAAGTTTCTGGAAATATGCTGATATTGGATAAAATCGAACTGTCTTTCCAAAATCTTGACCCTTAGGAACATACGATAGATAGCTAGATTTCACACGGAATAGATGTCGATGAGCTGTAGAATGACACGTTGTGAGTCTAGCCTGATGACAAGTCGGCGTATGCCATGCACAATGGCATCAGAGAGGAGCTCTATCAACATGCTATATTCAGCGATGTTGTTCATTGATCGACCAATACATACTCCTCTGAAACTCACTAACTCGCCACTTGGATCAGAGATGGCCCAGGCCGCAGAAGATAGGTTCCACGAACTACGACTCGCTCCGTCGGCATATCCAACAAATGATTCCAATAGGTTCGACATCTGCAACAAATGCAAAAATGGATTACCTAACCAAAACGATTACTCTTAGTGAAAACAAAAATGTAACAAAAGCATATACAAAGGTTACCACACTGAATCAAGCATAGTAAGGCTTAAGGTACAACCCGTTTCGAGGTTGCGACAGTGGAATCCCATCATAATCCACTAACTCATAGGCTTCGTTTGCTAATGCACACTTAACAATATAGGGGCCCATCCATAAAGACTGGAACTTACCTGCTCCCAACTTATCGGACTCGTGGTTGTAAAGTAAGACCAGGTCACCTTCTGAGAAGACACAGGGTTTGAAATTGTTGTCAAATTGCGCCTTGACTTGTTTCTTATGTGCTTCGTTAGCCAAGGCGGCATCACGATAGGTTTCATCCAGTTGGATTAATTCCAAGAAACGAGCCTCCTTTTCTAAAGTTCCTTGGAGAAGGTCGACTGCGAGCTTGAGGGACGAGATTTTGCACTGAACTGGTAAGATTGCTTCTAGGCCATACACTAGCTGAAAGGGTGTAAACCTGGTCCCATTCCTCACCGATGTCTGGTATGCCCACAAGGTTGAGTACAAGATCAAGTGCCAACTCCATTTATGGACTCCAATCATCCTTTGCAGCATACGCTTTAGGACTTTTTTGATTGCCTCAACTTGCCCGTTAGCTTGTGGATAATACAGAGTATAGTTGTCGTGGGATAGTCCTAATTTGATAGCCAACTCAACCATCATGTGATTGCGAAAATGCAATCAATGATCTGTGACCATAGCTTGTGGAACACCGAATCTAGAGACTACATGATTGAAGAAGAAAATAGCAGTCGTTTCGTTGCTATTGTTTAATGTAGGCATTGCCTCAGCCCATTTCATAAAACAGTCAATTGCGACTATGATATACCCATGCCCCCCAGCCGAGGTGGGGTTACATGTCATGAAACCTATGACTCATTTGGTGAATGCCCCAACAGCAACTACTGGCTGCAGATGTGCGGGAGGTATTCTGGTTTTGTGATCAGAGATTTGATAAGCATGGCAACTTTAGATTACGATTATGCAATATTTGAACATTGTTGGCCAGAAGTATCTTTCCCATAAAATATTTTGCACCGTAGCATAACTAGATTGATGGCCCCCACATGCACCTGAATGACAATCATTCAGGACTTTTTCAGCCTCCTAATGGGTGAGGCACCTCCGCATAACTATATCGATACCACGACGGTAAAGTGTATCACCGACGATCATGTAGTTTTTTGCTTGGTATTGAATACGTCATTGTTTTGAGCGGGAGGTATTAGACCTATCTATTTGGGTCTGGAGATAGATTATTATATCTCCATACCACGGATCACTTGAAGATATTAGAAACAAAGATTCATCCACGATTGCTTCTTCTGATGTTGAATCGTTGGACGAAGATGGGAAGTCACATAGTAACTCGGCAAAAACCAGGGCTTTCTTTGATTTGGATTTTATGAATTCCGGATAAAACTCTTGCAAAATTGCTCTCCATTTGGAATATTTGCCCCCTAGTAACTTTCGTGACAAGATATAAGTCATGGGGTTGCAATCTAACAAAATGGTAGTTTTTCGAAAGAGGACATAGTGTCGAAATCTCTGTATCATTTGAACAGCTACGAGAGCTATCTTTTCAACATAGGAGCACTTACTTTCCATATCATTTAAGTTTCAACTTAAATAATAAATAGGATGATAAATTCCATTATCTTCTTGAACTAAAACCATTATGATGGTCATATCCGCTGCAGCCAGATACAGGTTAAAGTCTTTTTGATAATTAGGAGCATACATTAATGATGCTTTAATTAGGGATTCCTTTAGAGCATCAAACGAAGCTTGTGTGACTTGATCCCAGATGAAGGGTACTTCTTTTTTCAATAGACATGTATAACCTTTAGCAAGTTCGGCGTAATTTGGAATGAACCTCCTTAGAAAGTTTTCTTTCCCTTAGAGTTTTTGAATCTGAAGCAAATTTGATGTTGGAGGCAAATCAATGAGTGCCTGAACCTTACATGGGTTGAGACGAATCCCGTCCTTCAAGACCATAAAGCCATGTAAATGACCAGTACTGACACAGAACACACATTTGTGTGGATTGAGTCGTATCTTGTAGTATCGACAATGTAGAAATATCGCTCTTAAATGTTGCGGATGATTGGTCTGCTTTCGCAAATGAGTCGGAAGATCGTCGAGATATGGTTGAACGATGTTCTTGATGTCATGGAAGGCATAATTCATTGCCCTCTAAAATGTTTCCCCTGCGTTCTTTAAACGAAAGGGTAGCTTGTGGTATGTGAATTTTCTCCATGGATAAATAAATGCAGTCTTTGACTGGTCCTGTGGGCGGATATTTATTTGATTATACCCAGAGAATCCATCCATAAATGAGAAGATTTCACATCTGGCGCATTCATCAATTATCTAGTCGATAAAGGGTGTAGGGTAGTCGTCCTTTGGACAAGCTTAATTTACATCCCTATAATCGACAGATACTCTAATCGTTCCTTGTTTTTTCATTACAAGAACAATATTCGATACCCAATCGGTTAGAGGAACTGGGTAAATAAAACTAGCATGGAGAAGTTTTTCAACTTCTACCTTGATGGCAGCGGCTTTCTTGGGGTGCACCTACCAAAGCCATTGTCATACTGGTTTGACATCTGGATACATCTTAATTTCATGTTCAACTATGCTCGAGTCAATGCCTGGCATTTCATCATATGACCAAGCAAGGACATCTCTGAACTCACAAAATAAAGCGTAATATATTTCTAGTTTTGAAGAAGAACAAGATTTGCCGACATGAATATTCTCTACAACATCTGTTTTGGTCGAGATATTTATGGCGATAGTCTCTTCAATATTGGACCGGTTTCACTCGGAATTCACCGTATTTACAGTATTTGACAGGAAATCAAAAAGTAAGGGATGATCATGTTGGAAATAATACTGCAGGGGAGGTGAATCAGTATTATTTAATCAATAATACTTTTTCATTTCCATACTTAGATACATATATGCTACTTCAATTAAGGGAACCCGCGTGTATACACAACTGTGTCTATTGCAACTAGCGTATATCCAGAATACTTATGATTCAGTTAATCCATTAAATGTTGATCTTTAGTTAGTGCATCAGAACTTCATTAGCCATACGTACAGTAAGAAGGTGCAGTAAAACAGAACAAATCATCACACACAAGAAGCACACATGAACACCATGATATAAGGTGGAAACCCAATGTGGGTGAAAATCACCTGCTGCAAGTCGTCTCTATCTTCTTTTAATAAGAAACTTCATTTCACAGTAGTTTTGTACTGGTGCAGTCTTATACTAGTACGTAGGCTTCACCTGCAGAGGGCTGCAACCCTCTGTCATTTTCATAGTCTCCTAGATGGGAGCTACAACCCCCTTAGCTCTTATACTAGCTGATCCATTTACTAGTACATAGGTGCCTGCCTACTGAATGCTCGAATCTTCACTCATTCTCTAGCTGCTACTGGAAGGGAGCTACCACCCCCTTTTCTCTTGTACTAGCTGATGTACTAGTATGTAGGCATCGGCCTACAATCTCCTTTCATCCTCCAAGGACCACATTTCATACATTTTAAGACTCGATACTCCTGAAGCACAACACTATAATCTGCAAGTCACGTTTCATCCAATTTTCATACTGGACCCATCAATATCATTGAAGCACAAAACAATCAATACTAGCATCATCAATTTCTGAATCACTAAAACACTGAATCCCTATCAACAACATAGTCGCCAAAACACAGAGTAGACAACAGAACTCTGCAATAACAATCAGACCCAACTGCAACTTCAAATATCATACTTCATAATGTATACACTACTACGATGAACCAAACCCGCGTACATACGCGCTTTCACCAAAGCCAACCCGCGTACAGATCTATAAATATTCAATCATGACTTGCAGCTATTTCAAACTTAAGTTATACCCAGGTCAGAACATTACAAGTGTCAGTATACAGATCTAGAATAACCATAATCAACCATATAGATATAGTTCATTTCAAAACATTTTATCTCGATCTATCCTTATATATTGTTCTCCATCAACTGGTGAGATTCCTCCTTAGCTCAGATCAAGTAATGCATCATGAACCCATAACCTGCATACTGAATCTCATCCTTCATCAGATATTCAAGACTTTCTGAATGCCTTTGCCTAATGATCTTCTTCTCCTTTTATAGTCTTAGGCCTTACTCAATACCATGGTCCAAAACCATTGAGAACCAATACTAGGGACCCAATACCTGGGTTCAACACTTTGGACACAATACTAAGGACCAAAACAATAGGTCTAATTACCACAGACCCAAAAATAAGCTTTCCCACATGTACGCGCTTTTCCGTGCATGAAAGTGCGTGCATACGCATACACGACTTTTGATTAGCAATACCGCGTGTATACGCGTCTTTGTATATAGGGAACCTGCGGTATACCCTACTTGGTATATAGCGAACCTGCGTATATACGCAACTTGGTACATAGTGAACCTGCGTATAACCTACCTGTGTAGGCGACTTGGTATATAGTGAACCTACGTATACACTCATCTTTCTTCATTCTTTGTAGTCTAATCATCAATTCTTTGCTACTGACCTGCTGCACTATAATTTATCATCTTGCCATCAAGGACAACACTTGTATCATAATGCCAACAATCTCCCCCTTTGGACTTGATGGCAAAGCTAACTTGTCATACTAAGAACTGTCATCTGATTCCTTTGAGCTATCCTGCATCCCATGTATTCTGTCACATCTGATATCTCTTATGTAGATTCATCTAGTTATATATAAGTGAGATTTTCTTCTACGAGTAAGTTGCCATTAAGTAAAACTCATGCATCATAATGCCAACAATCTCCCCCTTTGGACTTGATGGCAACAACACCAAATCACTCTCCCCCTTTTACATCAAGGGCAAAGGGCAGACCAAAATATTCTCTTTCCTTGATAAACATTTCGCTGTCCATACTCCCCCCGAGTACCGGCTGAAATCTCTGAATGAGCTCCCCCTTTGTATATACCAAGGTGTACCAATCTGACCATGCTCCTTCTGAGTACATGCTGAAGTCTCTGATCTACTGAAGTGTGCCATTCATGCTCCCCCTAACTATAAGCAAGGTCTGCAAAAAGATGTTCTACAAGAAAAATATGACTCTATACATCATAAATGACCTTCCTATCACCAAGGACTCATGCATACATCCATCTCCCATCAAAGTGGGGATATACCAAAAGTTTACACATGATAATACAAGAGTATAACATCATTCATCCCAGGCATAGTGGGGAAACCAACATAGGCCGTTACATGACCTTGATAAAAGAAATACATGACTGAAATATTTCATCATCCTTCTTATGCATAGTGGGGGTACAAATGACATCATATGACCAGAAGAGATTTCATCAAATGACTACAATAGATAGAGACATACTATTACATCATGAGTCTTGTTATGACCTTTACATGACATTTATAACAGAGACCAAACATAAGATCATGATAGTCATCAGCAACTATCATACACAATGTATGATCTGCTTCAACAGCATCTAGACCAGCAACAAGGTATGTTTGCATCAACTCATCCATTTGAACTTTCATATTATCAACATCAAGATTTGCATGATCGTATATGCCCTCCATGTATCATCATTCGGGAACATCCCTCATCTGCATCAATCATAAGTATCAACCTATCATCATATAGGTAAGAAATCATAATCATCATGTCTCCAATAATGTATTCAACACTATGTATCTTGAGCTCAAGATCATTTGTCAAGACTTCTTGATGTCATCAATAGCAACAATCCTTATCCATATGAGTGCCGAGAACTATAGGAATCCTGCATCATAACTGTATTATATGATCTTTATGCATATGAAGGCAGTAGCATATGAGTGGCCCATCACCAAGTACTTTGTACTTATCCTTATCCTTATGAAGATCACCATGTAAGCACCATATATGCATCATCAAAGAATCAACCATAAATCTGATCTGAACATCAACTATGTAACCCCAAGAATCATATGAGATCATATCATAGCACGATATATCATTTAGCCATATAAGCATCATCACCAAGGACTACCAACCATAATGCCAACAATGCATTATTGAAAGTATATGCTCCCCCTGAACCTGTGCCATTTGTTTACTGTCACATCTGATCATGCATATATCAGCAAGAAGTATCACGACATCATCATCCTCAAGTTAGGATCAAAAACACTTCTAAACATCTTATGAGTATCAAGACATTTCCACGCGTCATTAGCAAATTGTAACCATTATCAAACAGAGCAAATAATAGACTGAATCATATCAAACCATTTTTCTGAGCCTGTCCCTTCTGCTTTTCCTCAGACTGACATATACACGATTGTGCAGTGTCTAACTCATGTATATACACGACTTCCCTTTATGAGACTTTCGTATGAGATTTAGGACACTGAATTTTTATACTTTCAGCTCCATTTGAATCTGTTATGTCTGTATATTGTGTTGTGCCACATCTTTCTGACTGTACTTCCTTCTTCTTCCATATCTTCAAGTGTGATGATGTTTTCTCCTTTCGGTATGGTGCCCGTACTTTGTTCCTGCATTCCTTAGCTATATGTCCAAGCTTGTTACATGCATAACATCTCACATGTTTCATATTTCTTCTGTAGCAATCAACAGCTCTGTGACCAAACATATTGCAAGCAAAGCAATATCCCTTAAAGTACCTGGAACGTGATGTTCTTTCTGTGTGATGGTCTTGAACCATTCTACTTCGGCATCTGGCTGCAACATGTCCAAGATTATGACATACATAACATTCAACATTATTCATCAGAGGAGTAAAAGATTTTCTTTGAAGAATTTCTTTCCTTGGCTGTTGATGGGGTTGTCCTCTCATCTCCTTGTTGATTATTTTAGATTTTACATTAGAGTTCCTTGCCTCTCCTTGTGAGCTAGATTCATCTTCAACAGATTCATAAAAACCAAGGCCAGTTTTGATAGCAGGAGACCTTTGACTACTAAGAATATCATCCAAGATCTTAGTACTATCTTGAAATCGTAAGAGCTTATCCTTTTCTTCTAAGTTATCTTTAAGAATATTTACCTCAACCTGATGTTGCTCCTCCTTTTCATGATACTGCTTCTTCATGTTTTCTTCAGCTTTTCTTCCTTCTTCCAACTGATGTCTTAGTTCAAGAACTTCATTTTCTTGTTTTTCAAGAGCTTGGAGAAGTTCTTTATTCTGCTTCTTTGATTCTTCAAGATCTTCCTTTAGCGAGAGGATCGTAGCTTCAAGCCTTTCATAATAACTGGATCTATCTTTGAGTTTCTTGATTGTTGTGCTCCTTTCATTGACTTCATTTCTTAATGATGTCACTTCATCCTGCAACTTTTGACATTGAACTACCTTGTCCTTGAATACCTTCCTTACCTTGTTTCCTTCCTCTAGTTGAACTTTTAGTTTGGTAGCTTCTTCTTTGAAAGCACATTCCCTTTTGTTCAATAGATCTTGTTGATCTCTAATTTTGTCTGTAAGCCTTTTAAATTCTGCCTCTATTTGATGTCTTTCTTGCTCACCCATAAGAGAAATTTCAGTTGTTTCGTTATCACTTTCATCATCTTCAAATGGATAGATAACTATATCACTAGAGGATGACAAATTCATACCTGATAGTTCATCATCATTCTGAAGTGATTCTAAATTTGAAGTGCTTCTTCCACATATTCCCCAATCGATACTCCCACTGTCATAGTTCTTCTGAGATGTTTTCTTTTTCTTAGGTGCTTTCTTCTTAAGCTTCTTTCCCATTGATCTACGGATCTCCTTCAAGAAATCAAGCTTCTACCAAAGGACCTGCTCTAATACCAATTGTTGGAAATAATACTGAGAGGGGGGGTGAATCAGTCTTATTTAATCAATAATACTTTTTCATTTCCATACTTAGATACATATATGCTACTTCAATTAAGGGAACCCGCGTGTATATGCAACTGTGTCTATTGCAACTAGCATATATCCAGAATACTCATGATTCAGTTAATCCATTAAATGTTGATCTTTAGTTAGTGCATCATAACTTTATCAACCATATGTACAGTAAGCAGGTGCAGTAAAACAGAACAGATCATCACACACAAGAAGCACACATGAACACCATGATATAAGATGGAAACCCAATGTGGGTGAAAACCACCTGCTGCAAGTCGTCTCTATCTTCTTTTAATAAGAAACTTCATTTTACAATAGTTCTGTACTGGTGCAGTCTTATACCAGTACGCAGGCTTCACCTGTAGAAGGCTACAACCCTCTCTCATTTTCACACTCTCCTAGATGGGAGCTATAACCCCCTTAGCTCTTATACTAGCTGATCCATTTACTAGTACGTAGGTGCCTGCCTACTGAATGCTCCAATCTTCACTCGTTCTCTAGTTTCTACTGGAAGGGAGCTACCACCCCCTTTGCTCTTGTACTAGCTGATGTACTAGTACGTAGGCACCGACCTACAATCTCCTTTCATCCTCCAGGGACCACATTTCATACATTCTAAGACTGGATACTCCTGAAGCACAACACTATAATCTGAAAGCCACGTTTCATCCAATTTTCATACTGGACCCATCAATATCATTGAAGCACAAAACAATCAATACTAGCATCATCAATTTCCGAATCACTGAAACCCTGTCAACAACACAGTCGCCAGAACACAGAGCAGACAACACAACTCTACAATAACAATCAGACCCAACTGCAACTTCAAATATCATACTTCATAATGTATACGCTACTATGATGAACCAAACCCGCGTACATACGCGCTTTCACCAAAGCCAACCCGCGTACAGATCTATAAATATTCAATCATGACTTGCAGCTATTTCAAACTTAAGTTATACCCAGGTCAAAACATTACAAGCGTCAATATACAGATCTAGAATAAGCATAATCAACCATATAGAGATAGTTCATTTCAAACCATTTGATCCCGATCTATCCTTAGATCTTGTTCTCCATCAACCGGTGAGATTCCTCCTTAGCTCAGATCAAGCAATGCATCATGAACCCATAACCTGCATACTGAATCTCATCCTTCATCAGATATTCAAGACTTTCTGAATGCCTTTGCCTAATGATCTTCTTCTCCTTTTATAGTCTTAGGCCTTACTCAATACCATGGTCCAAAACCATTAAGAACCAATACTAGGGACCCAATACCTGGGTTCAACACTTCGGACGCAATACTAAGGACCAAAACCATAGGTCTAAATACCATGGACCCAAAAATAAGCTTTCCCACATGTACGCGCTTTTCTGTGCATGAAAGTGCGTGCATACGCATACACGAGTTTTGATCATCAATCCCACGTGTATATGCGTCTTTGTATATAGAGAACCTGTGTGTATACCCTACTTGGTATATAGCGAACCCGTGTATATACGTGAATTGGTACATAGTGAACCTGCGTATAACCTGCCTATGTACGCGACTTGGTATATAGTGAACCTACATATATACTCATCTTTCTTCATTCTTTGTAATCTAATCATCAATTCTTTGCTACTGACCTGCTGCACTATAATTTGTCATCTTGCCATCAAGGACAACACTTGTATCATAATGCCAACAATCTCCCCCTTTGGACTTGATGGCAAAGTTAACTTGTCATACTGAGAACTATCATCTGATTCCTTTGAGTTGTCCTGCATCCCATGTATTCTGTCACATCTGATATCTCTTCTATAGATTCATCTAGTTATATATAAGTGAGATGTTCTTCTACGAGTAAGTTGCCATCAAGTACAACTCATGCATCATAATGCCAACAGATCAAGGTCACTGGAATTATCTTCCTTATAATCTGGAAGATGGGAACGATGGTGGTAATCTTCCCATGGTGCCCTGTCAATCATCATTGACTGAACAATTCCTTCGTCTGTAGAATGTGCTTACGACCAAGGATCTGAAGGGTTACCATATTCCTTAGACGTATCTATCCAAACGTTTGATGAGCGTTGATTTGGGTTCGCCTCCCATGCAAAAACATTGATTGCTACAATATATCTATTGGGCTTGGAGGCAATACCTGTTGATGATCCATGCTAATATCATTTTTGGACATCTTTTGAATGGAAGATACCATATTGCATGTTCGCACCGTTGCCACTTCCGCCAGATTGTTTGGAGGCGGTAGGGCAAAATTCCCCATCAATGTAGGCTCTTTTAGTAGGCCTACTCCGATATTTTGGAGCGACTGAGAGCTTCCATGGATCATTAGAATGCTTCCCGTAACTTGCGAAGTGTTGGAGAGAAATGTTTGTTGGTTGACGATTGTAATTCCTCCTTGGAAGGGGAATGCAATATTCCTGAAGTATGTCAACACAACGGTAGCCATAGCATATATCCAGGGCCTTCCCAGTAGGATGTTGTAATCGAGGTTTCCGTCGATAACTTCAACATCAATTTCTACTGTTTTGCCCCCCAGTTCGACTTGCAAGTTACTTGGAATCCCATATGCGGTGTATGTTCATCCATCAAATGATTTTAATGTCATTTACGATCGTGACAAGGGTGGAGAGCCTAAATTTTTCCAGCAACTCATTAACATAATACATGTAGATGCCCCCTCATCAATAATTTTTCATGAGACATATGTGCCATGTAGATGCCCCGATACAAAATGGCAAATGGTCTCTGCCATTTGTCTATTCTTGCTCATCGCACCCTATAGAAGGACTTTTCAGTGTGCATCACACCTCCCGTGTGTAGTAGGTGAGATGCATCGCACCCTGACCATGGAGCAAGGTCAGCCGATTACATCATCTGCTAGAAGTTCTCCATGAAAAACTACCCAAAACGGGTCAAAACTGGATCATATCACTTGCTCCATCGTCAGGGTGCGATGCATCTCACCTACTACACACAGGAGGTGAGATGCATACTGAAAAGTCCTTCTATAGGGTGCGATGAGTGAGAATAGACAAATGGCAGAGACAGTTTGCTAAGTGGATGATCAAGGAATCTTCTAGAAACTTCTCATAAGGCACTTGCCTCTCAGAATTCACCTAGGGATGAGTAAGATATCAATGAAATATCTAAGTGGAACCAAGAACTATTAGTGGAATGACACTAATCAAAAACCCAGAGCTGACTCACACCTCTACAAATATCTATATATGGATCCCTCATCCTAGAGATCTAGAGGTTGGAGGCTGGAATCTTGTATTTTGTAAGGAAGTGTTGTTGGTTTCTTGGTGGAATATCATAGTGTTGGGTGATCTAAGCTTTTCATGAGGTGAAGAAGGGCTTTCATGCTGGGAGGATGACACTGGGTCAGATCAATGGGTTGTAATCCTCTCTGCTATTCATTCTATCAATAAAGTTATTCGAGTTTTCCTCCACATTCTTGTATGATTGATAATATATGCATTTGTTTGGTCAATATATATCTGGTCCTATATTGTTTATGATTGTAGATCTCTATACTTTGATGGTGCTGTGGTGCTTTGACATTACAGTTGCTCTTTGAAGGATGTAGCTTATTGTGGTCTTCCAATATATACTCGACGGTACGTGGGAGCACAAGTATGTACTGGCACTTGTCGTCTCAAAGAGGAGGAATCACCCAACTTATGATGAAAGTGATAGTTAGCAGGCTTTACGACACTGGAATACGTCTCTAGCCTAGACTTCTAAATGTTGTGTTTTAGGTTCCAAAGCGTTTTTATGTTCATTGAATTTATTTTACAATTGATCTTTCTTAAGAAGTTTTCCTTTAAGGTTCACCGTGAGATGTAGATGTATAATTCCTAAAATGCAATCTAAGATGATAAACAATTGTTTAATCTTCTTTTTGCAATGAAAATCCTAGCCACTAAGGAAAGAGAAGCAAAATTCTTTCAACATAGAGCAGAGAGCACACACTAGATGCACTATCCTAAATCAAAACAACAAGTAGTCTAAATGCAAATGAACATGCATGTATCTATTTTCCGCTTTCTTAATGTGTGAATGAAAAAAAAGAATGCTAGGTACAAATTCGAATTATCTTTTCAAAGCGACAGTACTAACAATTTTTCTTCAAAATACAAAAGGAACACAATGACGACACTTTGCGATTTTGAATTGAAAACTGCTTTCGACACTTGAGAAACTACTAATTCAAATCAAATACAAGAGTAATAGTATAATCGACCATCAAGAATAATAGGATTCTTTTCTTTGACTGAAAACAACACTTGCGACACTTCCAAATCAAAAGATGACAGTTTGATTACGCTACTTCTTTGTAAAAGAGAACTGTAAATGGCAAACAATACATAAAAACATTCACAATTCTTTGTACAATGGAGGCAGAATAATGGAAAGGAAGGGAGTTTCCATAGTGGTATACTGATCATAGACAACAAAACTCCTAAATAAAGTTGAAGAGAGTGAAGAAAAAACCAAAATTTGGAGGCAAAATTAGCCTTATCTGATCATCGCACCTGTAA